>OX382329.1:8825154-10051186 GCA_947507615.1 Hemithea aestivaria | reverse complement strand
CCCTTCTCCCCCCTCCCCCCCGACCCTTCTCCCCCCCCTCACCCCTCCCCTTCTCCCCTTCCACCTTTCCCCCTCCCCTTCCCCCCTCCCCTTCCCCCTCCCCTTCCCTCTCTCCCCTACCCCCTCCCCTTCCCCCCTCCTTCCTTCTCCCCCTATACCCACCCCTCCCTCTCCCTTCCCCCCTCCACTTCCCCCTTCGCCCCTACCCTTCCCCCTTCGCCCCCTCCCCCTCCTTTCCCCCTCCCTTCTCCTCTTCCCTTCCCCCTCCACTTTCCCCCTCCCTTCTTCCCCTCCCCCTCCCTTCTCCCACTCCCTTCTCCCCCTAACCTCCTTTCTCCCCCTTCCCCTCCCCTTCACCCTTCCCCTCCCCTTCACCTTCCCCTCCCCTTCACCCTTCCCCCTCCCCCTCCCTTCTCCCCCTCATAACGCGCGATAAGGAACTTCGTTCCAAAAAGGGGGAACTACTGAGAAGTGATCATTCCCACTAGATCCCCTTTTCAAAAAAGGGGAACTACTGAGAAAAAAAGTTCCTACTAGATCCACTAGGGAACCAAAAGGGGAACTAGTGGGAATGATCCAAACGACGGGGTGTTATAAGTTTTTAACCCCCGACGCAAAAACGACGGGTGTTATAAGTGTTTAACCCCCGACGCAAAAACGACGGGGTGTTATAAGTGTTTAACCCCCGACGCAAAAATGACGGGGGGTTATAAGTTTTTAACCCCCGACGCAAAAACGACGGGGTGTTATAAGTTTTTAACCCCCGACGCAAAAACGACGGGGTGTTATAAGTGTTTAACCCCCGACGCAAAAACGACGGGGTGTTATAAGTTTGACGTGTCTGTCTGTCTGTCTCTGTCTAGGTTATTATATATAGTATCAAAGTACTCGTCAATACGAATCAAATGAGCCCAAACTCGATGTAATTGCGTCGTTTAATTACGGAATTCCTATGACCACCTTTCAGCTCCATCATCAGATCAGCTCCATATCATAATAATATTGCATTGTCATCCGATTCAAATATGCATGCAAAATTTCAGCTCAATCAGAATCCGGGAAGTGGATCAAATTGAACTTGCAAGATTTGATTATAGACAGACAGACAACAGACAGATGTAAGTAAAACAAGTGAAATTTTAAATAAAACTTTTTAAAAACAAGCTTTTATTATTATTACTACCCAGCATCATAAAGTACTTGTCAAGGCGAATCGTTTGAGCCCAAACTCGATGGGGTTGCGTCATTAATTACGGAGATCCTATGGCCATCTTCCAGTTCCATCATCAGATCAGCTCCATGTCAAAATATTGCCTTGTCATTCGATTTATACATGCATACAAAATTTCAGCTTAATCGGACACCGGGAAGTGGGTCAAATTAAAGTTGCAAAATTTGATTACAGACAGACAGACGGACAGACAGACAACAGACAGGTGAAAGTAAATAAAAGCTTGTAATAAAACGGACTTTAATATCAACAAACACTAAAGTACCATAACATTATGTGACCAAAAAAAATAATTCCGTTATTATTATATAGAGTATCAATTTTTGCGGTCCAACTATAATCGCACTATATGTGTGGGTTAGCGACGAGAATAATTTGGAGCGCGGAGCGATACGTCCACTCTCTGAGAGGGCTCTGGCCCGAGTGAATCGAGAACCGACGCGGGCCTCGTTTTATAGTGATTTTGAAAAATTCGGCAAAAATATAAATTTTACATTTTAAGTAAATTTAAAAATACGATTGGATCAAAAAAATGTTATTATTTAATGGTAAGTAATTATTTTGAGTAAATATAAAAGAGTCATGTATAAAAAAAATGTTTTGTAAACAGTAATTTCGTGATAATTTCACATCTTTATGATTTTATTTTAATAAGAAATACCTATAATTCAAACTTTTCCTTAATAAATATACTAGTTTAGGATCTTTCCAGTAATAGTAATTTTTTAGATTCTAATAAAGACATGTATATTTGGATATACCCATGTCCAAACATTGCTTCAGAAGTAAATCTATAAAACCTTTATCCATTTACCTTGACGTAATTTAAAAACGGTCAAAACTAAAAAGGTTTTTCTGTAGAAATTGATTAGATTACAAGTTCTTTTAAAAGTTGTGAGTAAAAGTACCGTTCTAAAATAAGTATATTCAAAATAATCCATGTTTGAACATCACAGATTTGCGCTTGGGTCAACTACACGCTCTTAAGCACAGATTACTTTTCATTAAGTAGGTCTAAAAACAAGCCCGTTGCGTCGTGATAATGATTTCAACATTGACATCACGGTAAAGAGATATACAGTAATGTGACTCCCTTAGAAGCAGTTGAACTAAGATCGCGCGAGTTTGCAACGATTTGGGTAGGGTTCGGTAGGCAGCGAGGTGCCGAATAGGCTTTATTATAGTGATATTTTTACTAATTTACAACCATTATTCGGACGGAAGCTTACTGCATAAATCGTCTATTCGGCACCTAGCTTCTTGACGATCCCTGTCCGAGTTGCAAACTCGCGCGACCTTGAGTTCTACCGCTTAGGAGCCAAGTTACTGTATAGTACCTCTTTACCGTGTTGACAATAAATAAAATGTGTTACCGGCTTTAGACGGCCAGCATCTATTTATTCTTGAAGCATTTTTCTAGGATCGAGTTGCGCGGGATCAGAGGTTTGAATATCGATTATTTATTGTAAAAAATAGATGATGACAAAGATTAAATGTCCATTAAATCTCGGTCACTGTCAATATATTGAAAAACAAAAAAATGTTTTGTATTGTATAAGTAGGTAGGTATGTATATTTTTTATATATTTTTTTAACCTATTCGTCTTCCCTATTCTCAGACCTCAGACCACTATTTTAAATAAAAATATGAGGGTAAAGCTTATATTTTTCCACCACTTCGATAAAACTTGCTGTCTGCCATAATACTTCTAAAAAATAACGTTATCTTCATAAATTGTCTTGGTATTTTTCATTGAAATATATTTCATCTAAAATAATTAAAAAAAATTAATAAAGGCCTACTTTTTCTTCCATACAATTTGCTGGTGTCTGCATGCGCTCACGAATCATGATAAATATTTTTTTTGATCACTAGATTTTTTTGTTCTCGCTTATATCACGGTAAAGATATTACCGTGCTTATATCTAGTTCTATTGATATTAACCGACGTTATCATATGAAAATAACTACAATTAATTAAACCATACTGATTTATTTACCAAAATTAAATGTGTCTCTAATTCAATTCCGTTGTAATACTTCAGTTGTGCGACACGATATTTCTAATTATTGATATTCTACCATGAATAAATAATTTATTTGAAGTAGCAACACTGATCCATAAAATTTGACACATTTTGGAACGATTCCGCCATTTTGTCTTCGTGTATTTGGTGTGTCGTCGAGAAGTTGAGAGGTAAGTTCGTTTGTATTGTGATTATTCTAATAGTTATTTTGATTTTTAGCTTTAAATCATGTAAATCAATCATTTCTTTGTTCAAATATAACAGTGTTCAAAAGCCACATGTAGTAATTTTTGTGATATGAATTTTTTTAGGTTTGGTCGTGTTGAAATTTTGTTCCATTGTGCAAAGGTGTGACTTGTGACACGAATTGTGCGACGTGTCACAACGGAAATTATAAAGGTTGGTTTACAATATTAAATTTTATAATATACTTAATTCAAATTTTTTACACTAGTAAAAAAGTGAAAATATATTAGGAGTACAAATAAGTTTCCGCCGTTTTTTAACACAAATTAAATATTTATTATAGAAGAACGGTAATATAAATTTATTTCAATTATTTGCAAGTTCTTTTTGTGTTTGTGATGAATCTTCCTCCAATAATTCCTCCAATTCTGCATCCTCGTAAATTTTTGGCCTTCCACTGCGATCTTTGTCTTCTACGTCGAAATCACCGTTTTTAAACTTTTGAAACCACTCTCGACACGTTCTCTCACTCAAAGCACCCTCACTATATGCTTCTACGAGCAATTGATGCGCGTCAGCAGCAGATTTCTTTAAATTAAAAAAATAAACTAATAATTTCCCGCAAATGACGCTTAATTGGCTCAAATTTTGACATTTTCAACTTATAAAAATTATATTTTACCAATATAAAATCAATAATATTAATAGGTTATGTTGTTTTTGAATGTCCAAACTATTTTTTAAGCCGGTTATCATCTGCGAAAGCTAACCGAAACTCAGTGCCGTGCCATCTACAATAAAACGGCGGAAACTTATTTGTACACCTAATATTAAATATGTATTTAAATTATTGAACTTTTTATGGCTTTTTAACCCACGACGCAAAAACGCCGGGGTGTTATAAGTTTGACGTGTCTGTCTGTCTCTCTCTGTGTGTGTGTAATCTCGGATGAACGGATTTTGATTTAGTTTTTTTAGGGTTCCGTACCTCAAAAGGAAAAAACGGAACCCTTATAGGATCACTTTGTTGTCCGTCCGTCTGTCTGTCTGTCTGTCTGTCTGTCAAGACCCTTTTTCTCAGGAACGCGTGGAGGTAACAAACTGAAATTAATAGGAAATACTAAGGTCCATTGCCTCTTAGAGCTGTGAAAATTTCAAACTTCTAGGCCAACGCAATCAAAAGATATAGTCGAATATGTCACAAATTTCAGCAAATTTTCGACATTACCAAATAAATCAAAACCTACGGGGCACTTCCCATGAACTCAGAATCTTGAAATTTGGCACGAAGTAACTCCTTAGAGCACAGATAAAGGAAAAATTGCGAAAACCATAAATTTTTATTTGCATCATATGAAAAAAATATTTTGAATAATTTTATACCTACTACCCCTTTTCTCATGAACGCGTAAACGTATTAAATTGAAATTCATATCAAATACTTAAATCTATAATACCTTTAAACTGTAATAAAATCAAACCTTTATGTCAACGCATTCAAAAGAAACAGCAATTTTAGTCGCAATTTTAAACTCGCAACTACTCTCAATAAATCAAAACCTACAGGGTACTTGCCGTGAACTTAGAATCTTGAAAATTGGCACGAAGCAACTCCTTAGAGCACAGATAAAGGAAAAATTACGAAATCTGTACATTTTTAGTTACATCATATAAAAAAATATTTTTAATAATTTCATACTTACAACCTTATTTCTCATGAACGCGTAAACGTATTAAATTAAAATTCATATCAAATACTCAAAACTATAATACCTTTAAACTGTAATAAAATCAAACCTCTATCTCAACGCATTCAAAAGAAACAGTAATTTTAGCCGTATTTTTTAACTCGCGACTACTCTCAAGGGAATCAAAACCTACAGGGTACTTGCCGTTAACTCAGAATCTTGAAATTTGGTACGCAGCAACGTCTTAAATTATAGGCACAGGAAAAATTGCGAAAACTGTAAATATTTAGTTACATCATATAAAAAAATATTTTTAATAATTTTGTATTTACTACCCCTTTCCTCAAGAACGCGTACAGGTATTAAATTTAAATTCATACCAAATACTCAGCTTTATAATAACTTTAAGTTGTAAAAAAATCAAACGTCTATTTCAACGCAATCAAAAGAAACAGAAATTTTAGCCGCATATTTTCAAACTCACAAGTACTCGCAAGGGAATCAAAACCTTCAGTACATAATATTATACCCACTTTTCCTTAGGGTTCCGTAGAAACCCGTAGGTTTGTACGGAACCCTCGGTGCTCGAGTCCTACTCGTACTTGACCGGTTTTTTTATTTGTTTGAAAGTAGATTTAGTCGAGAGTGTTCTTGGTGGAAATCGATTAAAGATGGCTGCCGCTACAAAATGGCCGATTACTTTTTTCTCCACGTTACCTCAATATGGGAATCAAATGAAAGTGGTTAACTAGTAGAATACAACCCACTATATAAAATTTTAAATCCAAGATGGTCGCCACCATAAAATTACATATGTTAGAGGGGTTTTCAAATGTTTAATTTAATTCACTTGTTGGCTTTTAATTTATATTAGTGCATTGCGTACTTATATATTATACATACCTATATATGTTACCGACCAAACCCGATTTCAGGACAAACAAGTTTAGCCTAGGCCAAACTAGATCGTCCTATCGGCCTTAGGATAAGCCTAGGATCGGCCTAGTTTAGCCCAGGCCAAACTAGTTTATCCTGTCGCGTATAGGACGAACTAGTTTAGCCTAGGCAAAACTAGTTGATCTTGATATAAATACGCGCACTCTGGGATAAACTGGTCTATGCCAGTAACTGGTCTAGACTAGACTATACTAGTCTAAACATTATGCTACATTATATCTAAAAAAATCAAAATAAAATAGATAAACTAAATATTGATAATTATTGTCATATACGTACGACGACAAGCGCAGCGAGGAGGAGTGTTAGGTTTTTTTTAACAACAACGGAGTGGTAGCGGTCAAGGGGTTACGGATCCAGATGCAAATCTGGACCACCGAGTTCCAATCCCGGCCCCTAACCCTAACTTACTTTAATTAGTTATGTGCGGTTTTTCCCCTCGCTATACTGGAGGTGGGCTTCAGCCGTGGCTAGTGACCACCTACTGGACAAAACCGTGTCCGCCAAGCGGTCAAGTGTAAACGTGTTCCGGCATGATGTTCAGTGAAGCCTGGGAAGGATTTTTCACGCCTTCTAGGTAGTCCGCTGCTATCTGCGGCCACATCGTCGCTTAGCATCACGCGAAATCGTGGTCAAATGCTTACCTATAATGATTAAAAAAAAAGGAGCGAGCCTGCCGAAGCAGTGGCCGGCGAAGCGCCTGGAGAAGGGTCATTTATCATCAAAAATGAACAACAGTCTACGACAATACCCGTATGTGTGATGACTAGGTAATTCATTCAGTTTGTCTATATTGACTTTAGAGAGATATACTATATTGTTTAGACTTGGCCACACCAGTTTATCCTAAAGTGTGCATATTTATAGCAGGATCAACTAAAATGGCCTAGCCTGAACTGGTTTATCCTATCGGCAATAGGACAAACTAGTTTAGCCTAGGCTAAACTAGTTTATCCTAACGCGTATAGGACGAACTAGTTTAGCCTAGGATAAACTAGTTTGTCCGGAAATCGGGTTTGGCCGGTAACATATATAATATATGTTTTTTTTAAACTAATAATTAAATAATATTTCAGATGCCTTTGTCTGCGGCAGAACGTAGTCGCAGATATCGTGAAAAATTAAAAGAGAACAATCCTGCTAAATTCGAAGAATTAAAAAAGAAGAACGCCGAGAGAACCAAAAATAAAAAAGTAAAAATTGCTGATTTAGATGAAAATGAAAAAGAGGCGTTGAGAAAACAATGGCGTGATGCTAAACGAAATAAAAAAGAAAACACTGAAGTTTTGCCTGAAGCAGCTAAGACTACAGCAGATAAACGTCGTAAATGTTGTACTAAAGTACTACTCGAAAATAAAATCTTAAAAGTGAAAATTCAACGCCTAAGAGTCAGACATGCCAGTCTTCAGAAGACATTATTAACATATAAAGGAAGAATTTATGCCTTAACCAAAAAATTTAATGCAATTACAAACCTAATAAATGAAGAAACGATTTCAGAGACTCCCGTTACACCCATTACTAAATTCATTAAAGAAATAACTCCTAATATGCCAGAAGAATCAACAGAAAAGGTAGTTATTATTTGATTATTTGATTATATACTTAGTATTAAAGAAATGCATGGTACTAATTACTCGTAACAAAACTAAGAAACAAAAACGAATTTTGCTAAATACTTTATCGAATTATATAAAACATATCGGAATGAAGGTGGATCTTTATCTTTTGCTACTTTTAAACGCTGCCGTCCATTACATGTGGTTTTTCCGCATGTATCTAACCGCAACAATTTTTTTTTTAAATAAATTTTGCAACAAAGTCTGTTGGTTTTCTTCATCTAATGCCGGCTCCTCATTCACGCGCGATCCGCGCCGTGATATTCATGCCGTGACTTCGCGGTTCGCGGTTCACGGTAACGATAGCATCTACACCCACACATCGCGAGTTGTGAACCGAGCGCGATCCCTTTGACGCGGGTAGAAAAACCGACTCCGATCGGGGAACGCCGCGACCCGCGAACGCGAAGCCGCGAACGCTAGGCGCGATGCCGTGAAACTATCCACATTCACAAATCGCGGCGTTCGCGTGCGGATCGCGCGTGAATGAGGAGCCGGCATAAGTGATATTATGTTGTATTTTAGTTTGAGCAGTAAAATTTGTTCGCTTCCTTGCTATTTGATACAAACCGCAACACATGTGCTTGCATTAAACATGCAAACTTAAATTTTAAAGCACAAATGCTAAAAAAATTGCTTAATATCATCTACTGACCCAAAGGATTAACTTTCTGAAATCGTTTGTGACGTAAAATCAAAACGATGCATGTATTCAGAGTGTACAGTTTGTGCTGAAAAAACCTTTGCTATGACAGAAGCTGTCTTATTACAGAAAGAATCTTGGTCTGAATGGACGCCTAAAAATTATGAGTATGAAAAAGCAAATATACGCAAAACAACTAAGAAAACTGTTCAAGAGGACAAGACAGACACTTTAAATCATCATCATCATCTCAGCCATTGGACGTCCACTGCTGAACATAGGCCTCCCCTTTGTACTTCCATATGTACCGGTTGGAAGCGACCTGCATCCAGCGTCTTCCGGAGACCTTTATAAGGCACTTTAAATAAACTATAATAATAAGATATCGTATTAAGCCTGCCACA
Source organism: Hemithea aestivaria (assembly GCA_947507615.1). NCBI lineage: Eukaryota > Metazoa > Arthropoda > Insecta > Lepidoptera > Geometridae > Hemithea > Hemithea aestivaria. The sequence continues at coordinate 10,042,430 of OX382329.1, read as the reverse complement.
CACGTTGCTATGGATCGCCACAATCCGTCATCAACGACCGATCGAGACGATAGATCGTCGGTGCATCGAGAGTAACAAACTCTATTAACCAAACTTTATTATTCATTGGTTAAGTTCCAAAATCGTTTAGTTCCCAATGTTTCATGTGTTCAACAGTTTGATGAGATGCTAGAGGAAGCGGACCACTCAGACCTGGAGCCAGAGGAACCTCCCCAACCGCCACCATTTGATGAGAAACGCGGTCGCGGCCGACCCAGGAAACATAAACCCTCCACTTCTACGCGCGATGGTCCGTATTTGTGGCACAAGTGAATTTAAAAAAAAAACTTTTTAAAAACAGCTTTTATTAGTACTACCAAAGTACTCGCCAAAGCGAATCAAAGCCGAAACTCGATGGGGCTGCGTCATTACAGAATTCCTATGGTCACCTTCAGATCAACTCGATGTAATTATTATATTGAATTGTTATCCAATTTATACATGCATGCAAAATTTCAGCTCAATCGGAAACCGAGAAGTGGATCAAAATAAACTTGCAAGTTTTGATTACAGTCAGACAGACAATGAACAGGTGAAAATAATAAAAAGCTTGTGAATTAATAAACCACACTTTGTCAGTTATTCATCCGCCCTGCAGTAATGTGCCGGCATTACTTTCTTGCTCTGTTCAGAATTGAAGGGCAATGTTAGTGAAATTACTGGGCATGACGAGATTCAACATAATATTAGGGTGACAGGTGCAGAACTTTGTATATCAAAACACTTTGTGGCGCTGTGTATGATTTGGACTATCTGATTAACATCGGGCACTTGATTGGCAAACTTATATATATAAATGAACTTATAATATCAAGAACAATAAATAGAGAGAGGAATGCCTCCCTTCCCTTTTTCTCAACAGTGGGAAAAACCAGGACGTAATAAATAATATTTATACATTTTTCATAATATATTATATTGTAAAAAATGTGTGGTTCCGCTAATTCCATTACACACATTACTATTTTCAGGTCCACTTAGAAAACGCAGCAGACCACGCAAGGATCAAAATAGTTTGGCTGACGGTAAGTGATATATTATACTCTTATTTTTCCCATTTTACCTTCGTTTATCAATTTGTTTTAAACATAAAATTGTTTACGCGACTTTTAACCTTATTTACTTAAACGATATTTATTTATTTATTTTACTTTAATTATAACAGCACGAGGCTAATTACAATAATTAAAGATGATAATTATATAAATTTAAAACAATAGTCTTATAGTAATCTAAATGTTATTATTACACAATATTGTATGGTAATAATATAACATTTAGATGACGATAGTATACAATTATCGAAATTTCAAACATAACAATATAATAGGATAAATTAGAAATTTAAAATGACATACTTAATATTTGTATCATTGATTGAGATTATCTTTCGTGACATTAACATATTATTAATTACCTAATCGTTTTTCTCGCAAAAATTTAATAATTCTAACAATATATTCTGCCATCTATCCGCAAACAAATCACAAGTTGGTGCAGCAGTCAAGAGGGCGTTGAGCGAGGAGAGCGAGCGCGGTATGGGCGAGTTAGCCCTGGCTACGGTTCTAGCTGGCGGCACCGCGAACAATCTGTGCCTCCTATTGCGGAGATAATTATCCGGAACAAAGAGTTTGCATAGCTTCTCATGCAGATCGGGAGCGTCAATTTTGCCCCGGAGGATTTTGCACATTAAAATCAACTGGTTTCTCTCCCGTCTGACTTTTAAGGAGTTATAACCTAGCGCTCCGAGGAGAAATTTAGTGGGGTACAGATAAGGATAATAACCATTTACTCGTTTGTATAGGTATCTTAAAAACGCTTTTTGGACTTTTTCAAGTAGAAGGGCATATGTGCTTTCATGAGGATTCCATACACACATAGCCGCTTCCAATTTACTCCTGACTAAGGCTCCAAAGATAAGCCGGATAACAAATGGATTCCGAAAGTCTTTCGAGTTTCTAAGTATGAAACCCAGTCGTCGAAAAGACTCCTTAGCCAACGAGACCATGTGGTCATGGAAATTTAGCCGTTGGTCGAATGTGACCCCTAAGTCTTTGACCGCATTGCTACGACCTACATTTGTGCCATCCAGCTTATAGTCATAGTAAATTGGGTGATAGGTTCTATTGAACGTCATGACACAGCATTTAGAATTATTGAATTCCATTAAATTTCTCTTGCTCCACTGGTACACGGCATCTACATCTTGCTGAACAGCAATGCAATCAGCCTCCGATTTCACCTCCGCGAAGAGTTTTAGGTCATCCGCATACAACAGACAATAAGAATGTTCTACGACGCTCGGAATATCGTTGATCATTAACAGAAAGAATAGAGGTCCCAGAATCGACCCCTGGCTGACTCCAGAACGCGTATGATAGGGTTCGGACTCATATAAACCTAGTCTGACAAATTGCTGACGATCTCTTAAGTAGTCCGCAACTAACCGAAGAAGTTTAGGGGCAAAGCCAATGGTAGCGAGTTTTGCCAGCAGTATGTCATTATTGACCCTATCAAAAGCCTTTCTGAAATCAAAGTACAGGACGTCTACCTGGGAACCTCGATCAAGTCCGACCGATATGAATTCAACGAGCGTCAGAAGGTTTGTCTCAACTGATTTTTTAGATCTGAAACCATGTTGCTCCTTGCAGAGGTATTTGTCCACTTGAGCGTAGACATACGTGTGAACTATGCGCTCGAATACCTTAGCTGGAGCTGACAACACTGCGATCGGTCTGTAGTCCTCGATTTTAGATTTATCTGCACATTTAGGAATTGGTGTTACCCTCGAAAGTTTCCACTGTGGTGGGTATTGTCCAGTTTTGAGTGCGAGGTTGAATATGTGGCACAGAGGGATACTGAGGTAGTCCTTCGCTAGCTTTAAAACTTGAGATGAAATAGCATCAGGTCCTATAGAACTGCTAACCTTTAGATTGCTGATGGCACTTCTAACATCAAATAGTGTTATACGAGATATATTGACGTTGTTGCTATCGCGTGCATTATTACTAGAGTTAGCAGCTATGTTACTATTAAGTACTGGAACGTCAGGCAAAAAAACACTCGCAAAAAATTTAGCAAAGCCCTCTGCTGCCGCTACTCCCGACAAGCTCTGGCCCTCAAAAGTTAAATTAGGCTCAAAACCCCCTTTACAGCGTAGACTAGAGATGTGACGCCAAAATTCTTTTGGGTTAGATTTTATATTATTTTCAATACAGTTCATGTGCGAACTATACGCCGAACTTGTTTGATGTTTGAGACTGGCCCGTAACTGTGCAAAGGCTTGATAGTCCTTCTTACAAGCTGAGCTTTTCCAGCGTGTGTGCAACTTTTTCTTAAGCCTATGATATGATACGGATACGGTTTATTTTATTCTAGATCTGCAATATTCGGATAGCGGTAGTTTAGGGTTAGAAGAGGTGGAACAAGAGGACGCCGTCGAAGGTTTGGTGCAGTTGTCTGTTAATCCTGGTAAGACATTTCTTAGTGTAACTCTTTCCTATGTCAAGTAAAAATGTAAAATGCATTCTCTGAGACTCGTATTGGCAAATTTATATTATACTAGCTGTGCCCAGCGGTTTTACCCGCTGTCTTATAGCCTATGTGTTATTCCAGAGTATAAGCTATCTCTATACCAAATTTCAATCGGTCCACCCGTTTAGGCGTGAAAGAGGAACAAACACACTTCCTGACATCCAGACATCCATTCTTACAAACTTTCACGTTTATAATATTATTAGTAAGATTTGCTATTTAGTCCAACTATAAGACATGCACTAAGTTTATCCATAACAGTCCCAAGCTCACTTTATCATAATTGATAATGGTAGGGGTGCGGGAAAGGTAAAAAAAAATGAACGGTACAAAAACGCGGGTGCTGACGTAATTTAAAATAATAAAATAATTCACAGATGAAGACAGATGGCCAAGCGACGTGATGTTCGACGCGAGCAAGTTCCCCATCAAGCGCGAGGTACCGGACGAGCCCTCGCACGCAGACGACTTCGTGGATCTCGACCAACACACTGATTATACCTTCTCGCCTGCTGTTAAGGTAGCATTATTGATATTAAGGTAACGTTATTGTAAGACAAATGGCCAAGCGACGTGATTTTCGACGCGAGCAAGTTTCCCATCAAGCGCGAGGTACCGGACGAGCCCTCGCACGCAGACGACTTCGTGGATCTCGACCAACACACTGATTATACCTTCTCGCCTGCTGTTAAGGTAGCATTATTGATATTAAGGTAACGTTATTGTAAGACAAATGGCCAAGCGACGTCATGTTCGACGCGAGCAAGTTCCCCATCAAGCGCGAGGTACCGGACGAGCCCTCGCACGCAGACGACTTCGTGGATCTCGACCAACACACTGATTATACCTTCCCGTCTGTTGTTAAGGTAACACACCTGTTAAATGTAAAATTGACTTGCAAAAGTGCTCTAATGTAGCCTAATTAAATAAATGAATTTTGAGTTTGCTGCTTACTTAGTCATGTAGGATAGATTATTTTTGTATGACACAATGAGACGAGCAGTCAGCAATGAAACTTAATACGATTTTATACGACTGTGATAAATTTATAGAGAGGTCACTCACTCACTTGTGATTTCAAGAACATTTTTGTAACTCCTTTCATAGTATTATGTACCGATGAGACATTCTAGGAATACTCCCTCTGTGGATTTTGAGTAGTGTATTTACGCGATTACTCTTTTGTATAGTGTACTAAAAATAATTACACACACAATTTTGGACAGGAGGAGCCAATAGAACCGGATATGAACTTGGACCCGCTGATGGAAAGCACACCCATGGACCCTCATTCTCAGTTAAAAAAGGAACCGCCTGAAAACCTGCCTGAAACAGAAGAGAGTTGTTAAAATTTCGAAGAAAAAACGTCGTCGAAAGGTCATTATGGGAGTATAGCCGAGCGCAGCACCTTAACATTGACTACGGAATAATGTCACTTATGTTGAATGTTGCTATCTCCCGGCCGCCCATTGTGGGCCAATATGTTATTTAATATTGTCATAGTAATTTTAAGTACATTTTGTTATATGGTCACAATAAAGAGTAATTCTATTCTATCTTTACGTCAGTCCCACCTATCAGTATCGGCTCAACCTATTTAGAGAAAATAGCATGGAGCCGAAGTAATGATAAAGGGTATAGAGTAGTCTTATTCTCAAAATCTACGTTTAAGAATAGGAAAGTGGGGTGCAAGTTTTGGGGGGGGGGGGGGGGGAGATCTTCGGAGTCTGTATGAGAAATCAGTAACCTCTGACACCATTTTGGAATACATTTTTATGAATATAGCATGAGTCCTGAGAAAGGACGTGAAATAATTTGTCCCAGAAATCAACATAAGAGGTGAGGGGAGAGAGGGGAGTTTGTAAAGGAGATAACTAACTGCTGACTCTTTGAAGCTGTTTTTTGGTATAAATATAGCCTAAGGTCCAAAAAGGATGTGCCAGGGGGGAGGGGCGGGCAAAATTTGTATGTTAAATAATTAAACTAAAAAATAGTAAGTTAGTCCGGTCCCCGTCCGAACTTGAAAAAGAAGGTATATAACACCCCGTCGTTTTTGCGTCGGGGGTTAAAAAAGGGGGTGGACGTTCATAAGGAAAAAAGATAACCGCTGACACTATTTGGCATAATCTGGCAGAGAGATAGCTTGAATCCTGAGAAATGATAGAATATTTTTAATGTCTATATTACTTGACTGTTACGCGCTACGAAGTGCGCACAGGTCCGCTAGTAGGGTATAAAGTAGGTACTAGGTGGTATTCAAATAAAGCCAAAGAGTAGCTATATACGAGTACCTACTGAAATTAAACAATACCTACTTCCAAACCTCAAAGTTTAGACGGCCAGTATTCTCGAGCACGCTAGGGATTGCAATCCGGTGTCATTTTCAATCCGGCCGGATCCGGCCGGATTTCCATCAATCCGGCCGGATCCGACCGGATCCGGCCGGATTGATCAATTCAGGATGATTTTTGCTTTTTACTACAATAAGTGATTTAATCAAGTCACTACTCTCATATTACGTAATACTAGCTGCGCCCAGCGGTTTCACCCGCTGTACTGTAACCTATGTGTTGTTCCAGGGTCTAAGCTATATCAAATTTCAGACCAATCGGTCCACTCATTTAGACGTAAAAGAGTAACAAACATACATCCAGACACCCATTCTTACAAACTTTCACGTTTATAATATTAGTAAGATGAAGGTAGTTAAAATCGACTTTATTACCTAACCAATGTTAAGACCGTTAAGACAAATAGATAAAAACATATTTTCATTCAGAACAATTAAAATTTAGTAGGTAGTGTAGAATTAGACGACATTCTGAATTAGTCACGTCGAATTCCTCAGTGTCTGAAAACCAGGCTTTACAACCAGAGGGCCTATTGGCTAATTCTCACCCACTACGATTGATGACAACTTCAATATACATTGAGGAGGTTTAAGCAAGTAATGTACGCAATTTTGTCTATGGATTCTAGTGTTTTACATAATATCGTTTGACGATAGCCTTCAGTGCATCCTGCCCACCATGACATACGCCGCCGAGATATGGACGTTAACACATGAGGCTGCCTACCGCATCAAGGTAGCACAGAGAGCCATGGAGCGCGCCATGCTTGACATCAAACTTCAAGATCAAGTTCCAAACATCGAAATTAGGCGGAGAACAAAAGTTCAAGATGCCGGAACGAGAGTAATGGGACTCAAATGGAGTTGGGCAGGTCACCTGGCTAGGCGAGGTGACGACAGGTGGAGTAAGATGTTGACTGAATGGTGACCAAGGACAGGCAAACGCAGTGTCGGTCGTCCAGCAGCCAGATGGATGGACGATTTGGTAAAATTGGCGGGTCGCACATGGACTAGATTGGCACAGGACAGGGTTGACTGGCATAACCTGAGGAAGGTCTATTCCCAGTAGTGGGATGTAGAGGGCGGTGGATGATGATGACGAAGTAGAGTAGGTAATACTTATAATTTTACGAAGCAACGAGTAACTCAGTCTTTCTAGATTTCACTTTCACAGATTTATTTATAAGTAGGTAACAATATTAATTATTATGTAGTATTTAATAGATACAATAGTTATACCTTACTCTCAGTGACGAAAGACTCGCACGCATGAATACCACACGCATTAAAAGTACCTACGCATGCAACAGCTATATTATTTTGCCACAAACTACTAGCACCGGATCCGGTATATTTGTACCGGATCCGGTAACCGTTAAATGTGCCGGATCCGGCCGGATCCGGTTTTCCGGATTGCAATCCCTAGAGCACGCTCATTGATTCATAAAGTATCGAACGCTAGAATTCACGAAGCACGGGAGACTGGAGACTGCAATCATCACCGTTCATTGAGAGCCAATCAAAACGGTGCGCGGAGTAGAATATAAATGAGGCTACTACAGGGATCCAATTTGCATACTGACAGAGTCAACGTTTGAGAATCATTGTGTAACCAACATTAGCGGGCAATATTTTCTTTGGCTTTCCGATGATATACTTACTTGAAGGTTGGCGCGAGAACCCAAAGTGAGTTTTGGCTTCCGACAATAAGAGCCTCCAACTGGTTCCGATGATATACCTATAGGTAACTACAATATAAGGTATAAACAAAATTAAAAGCTTTATATATTGATCTGTACGAGACATGCGGATATTTATTATTATAATATTATTTAATTAGTTTTACGCAGATAGTACACTGAATTTCTCCATCCTTGGTTAGGATGGTCCGGCTTGGTTGGTAGATAGATAGGTAGATTGATAGATAACGCTTTACTGTACACAAAAGTTACAGAACAAACAATATCTAACATTAAGAGATTCGTCCGTTCCGGTGTGGTTGACAGTTGAGATTTAGATCCGTTATTATAAAAAACAATGTACCTTCTTACTTTTGTAGAGGCAATCCTCTATTTGGAAACCTGGCATAGAGAAGACGGTGCCATGACATTAGCATCGGCGAATTTATTTGTTTTTCATTTAAATTCCTCCGAAACTTTTACCGCATGGCTCACTTTAAAACAACTATTTGCCTCCTCTATCATTAGCTTTATTAGGTCTATGTAGAACATGGAACTCACCGCTCTCGTAGGTGCAAATTTACCGAATCTGTTTGAATAATCAACTATTCACTGAATTAGATTAGGGCTTAGTTTATTTTGGAATAGTTTGTTCAGTCTGTAATTTAAATTAGTCCATCGTCAAATTGATTACGCAGCGCGTTTGTGAAATAGTTTTGCATTTTGTAATTCGGTTTAGCAGTATTTGCCTATACAAATATAGGTTTATGTAATAGCAGTTAGGTATACCTACATATTTATTTATTTTATTATTCAGCACAACGCTAGGACTAACTTAATGCTAAAATAGCGTTTACATACGTTTATAATATTTATTATTTATAGTTAATTTATTAATTGGTTAGCGGAAAAACCTAAAACCTTCTCTTAATTATTCCTCATGGAGATTATTTAGCTTCCAAGTGAAGGTAACGTAAATCATCTTTGATCGATTCAAAGTTAAGTGATAAAAGTAATAAGTGAGCGTTATTATTTAATAAAGTACCTATATAGAAAAATAAATCAATACTTAGGTCTGTAAGTAGGTATCTACATTTTTTGAATAGAATTACACTTTATTGCATACAAGACAAACTATAACAAAGAAAATAGTCAGCATTTTTTATCAACACACGAAAGCATCTACGGTGCGGTGAAGACTCTACACCGCTACGCTGTAGAACGTCTACAAAAACGTAGACATACGAAATATTTTTATTTACACATTTATCCCATGATCTACAGCCTAATATAATCACAAATCCAGCCATAAAAGGCTTTGCACAAACATTTTGCAGCTAAAATGTACTAAAATACTCACGTTGCGAGAAATATTATGTTGCGTATTTTTGTAGACACGAAGTAACAGCTAGGCGTTTGTAGCTTATGGTTGTTTCTTTATTTTTTTATTTCGCCTTTTATGATACATTTCTATTATGGTTAGATACAAAAAACGATGTTTAAACGCCCGTCCACCGGCCATGGTTTTCCGCAAGTTGTACTTTATTGTTACCATACTTTACTATCGATAGAAAGACTTGATGTCTTTTGTTTACTTCACTATGCATTATGCATCTACAAAATTTTATATTATATTGAAAAGTAGCCTTCGTTATTTTCTAGGGTATTTGGGATACCAAACATACCAATTTAATCAGCTCAATCGTTTAGGGGTGAAGTACTCGTAGTAACAAACACACATCTACTCACATTCCCATACTCATACATTGATCAACTAATTCTTTTTTCATTTCGCATTAATACACTTACCTATTTTTTGTAGGATTTGGCAAACTAAAAATTTGTCCTAAAGCTGGAGAAAATGTATCGGAGGAGTACAGACAATATTATTCGGGTAAAACAAAAATGCAAACATAAACTATAACAAAGTTTTTAAGACTTTTCTTAGAATTTTACTAATTGGTAAACAACACTCAACGCATTGGATTTTAAATAACTGAACTTAAACTGGTTTAGAATAAGTATGGTGCTTTGTTTAGAGTTTAGACTGAAATAAAAAAAAAAAGTACTTTTAGGCAGTGAACTGCAGGGCGTTGTGATATAATATATTATATTATTATCTAGAGGTATTACTCTAGGGTCTGATATTGATCATTGGACAATCAGTTGGAAAGGTAAAATATTTTCAGCTTAGGGTTGCGGTTTTAACGCCAATTAGCGTTCCACTCGTTAAATTAAATTTGTAAAGACAGATTAAGGTCCCTCCTGATGGGTCGCCTAAAGCTATTAGACCGTACCTTTTACATGGAGCCTCGTCCCATATAAATGCCATAACCCAATTCGAAGGGGTTCAATCAGAAACTCATTTAGACTGCTTTAGGAGACCATTTGTTACGATTCGGAGTTCAGATTGCAGATGTCGATTGTCGGTAAAAACGTCGTAAAGTTTACCTTCAATATTACTGAGCGAAGTGCGAAGGGCTTTATTACCGCGAAAATATTGTAGGTTGAATTTGGAAGGGAAAGGTAAAAGAAAGATTTTTTGCTTTTCCTAGCTTTTTCAGCCGCTTTCTCTAAAATAATTCATGAAATCTTTTGCTACGTAAGGTGCCACGAAATATTATATTTTTCATGAACCTACATAGTTTTATATACAACTGGGTTGTATTTGATAGCTTTTGCTTTAAAAGTCAAGAGATACACTGGACGTAAGTACTAAAACTGCTTGAAACTGACCTATCGTTAAGAGTACTTTACGTTTGAGGTATTATACGAATATAAGACTTAAAGTAGGTAGGAATTTATAGCCTGTACAAAAAGAGAAAAGCTGTAGAAATTTTAGTGGTCCGAATATCATCCTTACTGGGCGTTTAACATAATTTATTTAAAGGACTGAGGAGGCCTGGGCAGCGGTCACCTGATAATAATATGACAAAGATATGTAATGTCACAAAAGCATGCGGAGTAGTAGCACTACCTAAAAAGGGCAGTGGGGACTGTATGAGAGTCGTCTCCAGTCCCCAGGTGGAGAATAGCTGATAGCATTTACTATTCACCACCAACGTCAGGTGGGAATGACATAGCACTCGCGGCCATTCCTGGTCCCCGCCCTGATCAAAACAGAAATCAGAATAGCGTGATAGGCCCTTCCAGCAAAATAAATAAATATTTACTAATTAGCTTATTCTCGCGGATTTTCCCGCGTGGCTAAATCCTTTCTTAGCGGAGGTCCATGTCATGAAACCTATCTGAATGCCGAATTTCAAGTCACTCTTTCCTTTTATATATTTAGAAGAAGACTAGTGCTACGATAAATTTTGGTCCACAATTGGCGACGCGGCTGGAAGGGCTTGCGGTTGTCGATGGAGGACTAGGGACTAGATGTTCTGCTGATTTTCCGACGACGCGATGAGTTAGTTGGTTAGTAGGCCCGAATAGTTTTTGTGGATAACCCTCCCGTATTCTCGACGGCACGTAACACTTTTTTCTCAGCGTCACCAAAAAGGCTAAAATGCTTCTTATTTTTGCACAAACTTTGTGTTATGTTAGGAGCTCTTAAAAAGGAGCGGTAAGTGGGTGGCGCTACCGAAGTTATAATGCGGTCGTCAAATGAAACGGGTACTGAAAACTTTTTTATATTGAGGTCATATTTGTATATTTTTTAGCTACGAGTACCTTAGCACGATATATTTTATTTAGGAAGCGAATAAGTTAATAGGTCTGGTAACCATACCACTAACATGTGAAATTTAAGAAAACTTTTTTAAAACAAGCTTTTATTATTATTACCATAAAGTACTCGTCAAGACGAATCAAATGAGCCCAAACTCGATGGAGTTACGTTGTTTAATAACGGAGTTCCTATAGCCACCTTCCCGCTCCATCATCAGATCAGCTCCATGTCATAATAATATTGCATTGTCATCCGATTTATGCATGCATGCAAAATTTCAGCTCGATCAGACACCGGGAAGTGGGTCAAATTTAACTTGCAAGATTTGATTACAGACAGACAGACAGACAGACAGACAACAGACAAGTGAAAGTAAATAAAAGCTTGTAAAAAGGATAGGTCCTACTTATACGAGTATATAGACCAGTATGTGGACAGGGGTAATGAAACTTTATTTTATTTAACTTATTTTTTTATTGACTTTAAAACAAAACTTATTAGGTAAAGCTTGTGAAATCAGACAATGGCTTAAAATAGAGCTATTAGATAAATATTGCAGATTCCAATAAGTACCCATTACCCATCCGTAATAATATTTATAGTTTTTATATCAGAGTAGGTACCTATACCCGAAATATAAAACTCCCCTTCCTTATTTTTTACCGTAGTATTAATATTAGGATTTTTTCTACATCGTTATAATGCGCCCGTTCTAAATGAGAATCTGTAAAAGTTAAACTAAGCTTTCTTTCACAATACGTGGACAAGTTCGACGGTAGCAATTGGAAACGTATCGCTCGCGTAGTAAAATGTCTATAACAATCAAGCTTTAAACAAACATAGCGGATACACAGATACCTGTATCTATTTTTTACTCAAGTTGTCACTTCGTCAACAAAATCATAGAACTATTTTAAATTTTAGAGCCACTTACGTATTTTACAGACAATTACGTTACTTCGTCGACCCGCATTGTCAGTAGACCTTTTCGCTCTCACATTTCTATTAAAAAGAAAAAGCTTTAACCGTAGGCTTTAGCATTCACTTAGGCTCACGTGGGTATTACCTATTGTGTAGGCAAATGCTTAAGTAGAAAATGAAGCGTCCATTCAGCGTGTATGTATTCGTGTGGAAATGTGTTGAGATAAATCGTATTACACTGGTCTGTCTAGACTTTACAAGTACGTGGCGAGGATTATGTGATTCCTAATGAAAGGGGCAGAATACCTTTTCTTTTTGTTACGCTTTTGAAAATAAAGATTCTGAGTGAATTGCAGAAAAAAAATCCACGATGAGTTTATATCTGGGTATAAACGTAGGTATACATATCTCAGAAAAAAAAGGTGGGGTAAAAGCTGCTAAGATTCTAATATAGTTACACAGTATGTTTTTAACAACTACTACATATACAGTTTAAAATTTTGGGTCTGGTTATGTTGTTTGGTAATCTTTTGAGAGACCTTTTAAGGATCACGGCAATAAGGAACACGATGATCTAAAACTCCCGCCCTAAAACACAGTTATCAGGGTAATTCTTTCTGGAGTATGAACCTATTAATTATTATTTTGATTAATTCATACAGATAGTCAACTAGGTAAATTCCATCCTAGGTCTGAAACATACTAGCATTTAGAATAAATCACGTTAATTTTCAAAATCGTATAAGTACCTACCTATCTAGATAGGGGAGACCAGGGATGGACGTAACAATTTTGGGTTTTGCCATCATATCTCACAGAGTTTTAGTATTATTGAAATTCTAATTAGTACACTAGTTAGCTTGGTCTTTCAGCTATCTCCAAACATCAGTTTTAAGGCTATTTATATAATAGATTCTGAGAAATTCGAATAAATACACGAAGCGGGATTTGTTACAACCATCCCCACCCCCAGGGTAAGTTGTAACAGAGTAAAGGGATGTTTGTAACATTGTAAATAAAACAAAATACTTTTATAATCAACGTATTTATTTATAATCAGCCTTTAAGGAAATACTTTAGCATCAAAATTCTTATAGAAAATCAAAAATTTAAAGAAACATAATAGTCATAACAAAGTAATCAACATAAGAAAAAAATGAGATCTCAATCAGACAAACAATTATGGTAAACATACGTTATTTCGTTATTAGTGCAGTCTACATGAGCCCACAACTTATTTATAATAATCAGCCTTTAAGGAAATACTTTAGTATCACAATAATTCTTATAGAAAAATCAAAAATGTAAAGAAACATAATAGTCATAACAAAGTAATCAACATAAAAAAATAAGATCTCAATCTGACAAACAATTATGGCAAACATAGCTTATTTCGTTATTAGTGCAGTCTACATGAGCCCACAACTTATACTCAGCCAATATTTTTTCTTCTTCATCGGTAAAAACTCTCTTTTTCGATACGTAGCCTACTTTCGGAAGATCTGTAGAACCTTCTTCAAGCATTTTCTTCTTCTTTTGCACGTATCTATACAAAGTAACATGGCACAGCTGGTAAGAATTTGCAGCATCTCTGTATGGTACGTTTCTAAGAAGGACTTCTTCTGCAGCCAAATCCATTATTTCTGCAGTAGCTAACCCTCTACTGGTCGTTCTTTTATGTATATTAGGCATTCTGAAACAATAATACAGATTTGTATTAGATACTTTGATATATAAAAAACGCTATAAAGTGCTTTTAGATATCACACGATAAACGGGATGAAAGTAACAACATGTTACTTTTATCCCGACACTTGAAATTTCCCGAATTTGGCAGTCACATGCCTATAACATTAAAACTACTTTAGAAACATACCATTTCAAACATAAAATAGAAAGATGGATAGTTACGCTACATCACTGACACCTAACATGCAAGATTGAACATACCATAACAAAAACAAACGCAGTTGAAAAAAACTGTAAAAACTTACTTTTGGGGTATTTTTGACACACTTACTCGCTACGTGCACAACCTGACGGCACAGCGCCGCGAGCGCAACTGAGTCCAATCGGGATCCAAAATGGCGCATTTCGTTGAACAAACCATCAATGCAGCCAACATAGTTTCTTCAAAAATCCATTAGTTACGTTCAACCCGTGTTACTTGTATACCTGGTCTCCCCTACTAAGAATTTTCATTGCTGACTATCGTAGTCCCGAATTTGGCAGCTTTCTCCTTTTAGATCCGATGAAAACATGTAAGCGTGAGCCATTTCCACTCTCGGCGACGATATTAAGTAATATTTCATGTTCTATTCCGAACTGTTTTGTTTCTGGCAAATGCCGGAATTTATTGCGAATACAACGAATGCTGTGTTATATCAGATATTAGGGCCACATTTCAGTTAGTGTCTAGTGTCCATATTGGTCTAACTATAATAAGATTGTTTTATTATGTAGATTACTTTTTGTTATATTATTACTTTATGCTATTATGTAGATTACTTTATGTTAGGCTTTGCTCACGTGAAGAAATGTTTTCTTAGCATTTCTACCTACCTATCTCACGTTATAAAAACTATCTCCATTCCAAATTTCAACATTATCCGTTAAGCGGTTTAAGATTCCCATTTATATAGTACTTATTTTATAAATTGGTATAATTAGGTTTTCATAAAAAAAATGTAGCGTTTGTTATTATGAATTGATATACATATCTAACTAATAGGTAATATTATATAGTAAAATAATATGTTCATAAAATGATTTTTAAAAATAAACAAAATACGAGTACATTTCAAATCCTACGCAAAAATTTCATTTTTCAGTTGTTGTTCGTATAGATAAATAAAATGAAAACTTGAATCAATGAAGCACCTATAGGGATAGGTAACTCCTTTAGATCGTTAAAGTAGGCACCTTTAATCTTTTATTTAATTTCCTTCACGACGGATATATATCTTCAAAAGACCCCTGTTTAGAAGCAAGATCTGAATGGCCCAAATATCCCAAATGGCTAATGGGCAGTTAATTCCACGACAAAAACGACCTGCATTTAAAAGAAACATCTTCGCTTTTACAGCCGACCCACAGTAAAATGAAAGGGTACCCTGACAGATGCACAGAAAGGAATTATCTAACCGGAATAAAAAAGACATTTTAAGCCTGAGATAAGTAAAGGGAACTTGCTCCTGTCAACTCTTTGAAGAGCTTAGAGAGATATAGATTAGACACTTATCTACCTATAGATATAGATACGTGGGGTTCGTCCATTTTCAAATTACAAGTCGCTCTCATACATGATAGGAACATTTTGTATGGCTAACAGATGAAATTTAAAAATGGTTGAGTTCTACATGTTTTTGTACAGCCCTTTTGAGTGATGACGGCCTTGGTCTTTAAATTCGAGAGGGAGACGAAATTGATTGATTTTTTACTTTCCTTGGACCTTGATTGCCTGTCAAGATGTTTGAGACTTTTCAGATAAGATTGATTGAAAATATATACCGAGAACGGAAAATGTAGGTGGCAAAAATAATGTTATAGCTACAAACTCTTAGGGGACGATTTCTTAGAGCAAGTGACAAGTTATCGCCGCACTTCATTTCACATTGAACCTACCCTATAAGACAAAGCTGTGAACATTTTATTATAACTTTCTCGTTTCTCGCAAGGTCTGTATAATATCGCTATTACATTCAATTTTGATGTTCCGCCTTCGAAATATCGCGAGTAAAACTTAAACGGAATTTATGTTTTGGAGGATGACGGCCTTTATCGGGTGGCCCCATACGAAGTTTTGGGGCGAAGCATAAATCCTAAAATCGCATCCGCCACGGGCCTGTAAGGACACTTTACGACGTTTTGAAGAGGATTACATCCTTTCGGAACTGTAACCAAGTATGGCCTGTATTTTATGCTGTTTACCCGCAGTTTGAACTAATGATTGGAATAATTTGATGGCGTCCCTATCCTTAGCGACCTCTCGGCCTCTGAGTGCCCAATAAATGTTTGGGTCGGTGGTAAAATTAGGCACACGATGAATTGATATTATAGCAGCTGTAGTAGTACTTTCAACGGTTTGTTGGTGAAGAACTCTATCTACTTTAATCTTTTAATTTGTGTTTAACACTGTAATCATAGAAATAAGTACCTACGATAATTCGTTTACAACAGTGATCGTCTACCTGGTTTTCTTGAATTAAAAAGGTAAAGCCAGTGATTAAGGTTTTATTATGAATACAAGTGATAAACAAGCAGACTTTCGACCTGATGGTGAATGGTTACCGTCGCTTACCAGTAATACAGAGGATAGCTGGTGCGTTACCTACCCTTCAAGATTCTATTTACATAACAGTTTTATACAACAAACATTTTAAATAAGCTTTTTTCATTATTCAGTTATTATTAAATGTTTTACTCAGAACAACAATACGAAATAAAAAGCACAAAATCGAATTCTACCTATCCGACTATTTACTTACATTTTTCCTCGATCATTAAAGGAAATACCTCCCTCAATATTAATACAAAGACTATGTTATCGTCTTTCGTATTCTTTGTTCATAATTTGTTAGGTAACAGGTGTCATATTTCAATGAAACTTTCTGACCCCGTACAGCAAATGGATCGGAAAGGGAGATTGCAAGACGTTATTTATTGGTGCAAACATATTTTTTCCTCTATGGGGTAAAATAGTCCCTGCAGTTAGGGAAATAAACGTGGCCATAAATATTCGATTTATGTCGCTCCAGACAATATTCTTTAATACTTGTACATACATTAAAGTAAATTTATGTTAGAAACTTTTAAGGTAAGAACAGACTTTAGGTGTCGGTAATATTCGGAAACATACTATCATTACTTCACCATGTTCACAAAAAAAAACTTAATAACGAAACTAGCCCTTAGTTAGGTGTAATTGAGATTAAAAAAATGATATTTTTCTATATGCGGCTAAACCTCTAGGATTTACATTTGGCACTAAATTGTTCAGACTCTACAAATCAAATGAATTAAGGCGGGGCTTTACGAGCAGATTAGGTATTTAGTGCGGGCAAAAGTTGCTCAGAACGCCCGTTGGAAACGTGTGGCGTACGCTTATCGTAAAACGTGCGCGGTCATTAACCCTTGGTGATTCTTTGCATGTAGTTAGCACACACACATTCACAAACACGTCAAACTTATAAAACCCCGTCGATTTTGCGTCGGGGGTTACAATGTGCTAAAATTTTTGGACAAGATCGAAAAAATGAGACACGAGATAAATATTATAGATACACGTATTTTTTGTTGAAAAAAAAATAACAAAATTAGATTACATTTAATTGATTAGATTAGATTAATTAAATTGGACCAATTAATTAAATTAAATTAAAACAATAATTCAGATAAATTCAGAAAAAATCTGATAAATTCAAATAAATTCAGATAAATTGAGAAAAATCTGATAAATTCAAATAAATTCTAAAAAAAGTGATAAATTCTGAAAAAATCTGGTTAATTCTGATAAATTAAAAAAAATCAGATAAATTCGAAAAAAAATCAGTTAAATTCTAAAATAAATCAAATAAATTCTGAAAAAATCTGGTTAATTCTGATAAATTCAGATAAAATCATATAAATTCGAATAAATCAGATAAATTTAAAAAAAAATCAGATAAATTCTGAAAAATTCTGATAAATTCAAATAAAATCAGATAAAAACAAAAAAAAACAGATAAATTGGAAAAAAAATAAGAAAAATTCTGATAAATTCAGATAAATTCGAAAAAACAGATAAATTCGAAAAAAAAAAACAGATAAATTCTGATAAATTCAGATAAAATCATATAAATTCGAAAAAATCAGATAAATTTGAAAAAAATTAGAAAAATTCTGATAAATTCGAAAAAAATCTGATTAATTCTGAAAAAATCTGGTAAATTCAGATAAATTTAAAAAAATCAGATAAATTGAAAAAAATCAGATAAATTCGAAAATAAATCAAATAATTTCTGAAAAAATCTGGTTAATTCTGATAAATTCAGATAAAATCAGATAAATTCTGAAAAATTCAGATAAAATCAGATAAATTCAGATAAATTGAAAAAATCTGATAAATTCAAATAAATTCTAAAAAAGTCTGATAAATCCAGAAAAAATCAGGTAAATTTAGATAAATTAAAAAAAATCAGATAAATTCGAAAAAAAAATCAGATAAATTCGAAAATAAATCAAATAAATTCTGAAAAAATCTGGTTAATTCTGATAAATTCAGATAAAATCAGATAAAATCAGATAAAATCAGATAAGTAGTATATTATTGGGCATTCTGTCCCACCTATCGCTCGGCATCATGCCTCGCGAAGGTGGTACAGAGCTGCCCAATAATATACTACAACCAGTATGCTAGAAGTCTGTAATAGGTTTTCATTGAACACAGATATCATGTATGGAATCATCGGAAGAACTTATACCCGTTGCGTTCGCTACCGCGCTTGGGTAGGAACAGATCAACGCTAAGTTGGAATACCGTTATTTCTGTTGAACGGACTTCATAATATAATATCGGAATGGTTCTGTTACGTTTACGTTATTTTTCTGTTAAATAAACTGTTGCGTTCAAATTTTAAAACAGCAAAACTACACCTCGGTGTAGAAACCTCTCGGTTTTTTGGTAGGTAGGCTACTAGGGGTTCGCTCGGGACCTCGGTTTGATCAGGACTGAGGCCCGAGCTACTGCCCGTTTGCCAGTGAATTTGAGTATTTTGCTAGATACTGACTACTTTGAGGCCATCTTCACACCGCCCGGTGTACACTGTACTGCTAGTTCGCGGCCTATGAATCATCAGCATCTAGCGCGGAGGAATCGGCTTTCGATACTAGCATTTCACACCGGGCGGGTATGCTACTTTGCGTTCTCTAATGACCAACACTCCACACGTTTATCTTGAATAGTTGTATATAAGTCGAATGTAACAAAAAATGTCGTTTGCGTGTTTCAGGAAAGTGCTGAATTGCATAATTTTATAGCGCTCGTGAATTAGCACTTTGAACTTTATTTGTGTCGACATAAAAATCTAAATAGCAAATTATAAGTGTTGAGTAAGTTTGTAATCGTGCATTTTTATATAAATACGATGTTAACGACATCTAGTTCTTCTACCTACAACTTTTATTTCAATCAATATAATATATTTGTATAAACAAGCTTATCCAACAAAAATACCTAAAGCGCACTAATGCATAACACAACTTGGTTTACTATAATAATTATGCAGATGTGATCAGTTTCATACAATTCTATAACCAATTTTATTATATTTACAGATTGATTTATTATTAAAGTATTTATTATTATTAATATAGATTTATTTTATACAAAGTAAAATTTAATTTTGCTCTGTAGAGGTAAATAACCGAAAGAGAGCGCGATATAGTAATAGTTTGTATAAAATGTTAATGATGTACAGTACAGACTCATTATAAATTCAACCACGTCACATTTATCATGAAATTTATCAAACAACCTCAAACATTGCACATAAACACAATTTGTGCAGACGCACCGAATACTAGATTTAGACATGGTGAATTATTACCTAACTCAATACGATGTATCATTTGTGGGCCTTCTAACTGTGGAAAAACTAATTTGTTAATTGGCCTTCTTATACATGAAAATGGTTTACAATTCCAAAATGTTTTTATTTATTCAAAAACGGTGTACCAACCTAAGTATATATTTTTAGAAAAAGTTTTGCAACGTGTACCAGGTATTTTTCTTCAAAAGTTCCAGGGAAATGAAGAAGTGTTAAAAGTCCAGGATGCTAAACCAAACTCGGTGATGGTATTCGATGACGTTGCCTGTGAAAACCAAAATATTATTCGCGATTATTTTGCTATGGGAAGGCATCGACACATTGATTGTTTTTATCTAAATCAAACCTATAGCAAAGTACCTAAACAACTAATAAGAGATAATGCTAACTTAATTATCCTTTTTAAACAAGATGATATTAATTTAAGACATGTTTATGATGAACATGTTAACACCGATATGACTTGGTTTGAATTTCGAAATATGTGTTCAAAAATATGGAGTGAACCGTATAATTACGTTGTTATTAATAAAGATTGTTCCAAAAATAGTGGGTGTTATAGAAACAAACTAGATACTTTTGTAATTTTTGATTGACAAAATGAATATAAGATCATTTCACATTGTATGATGTTAGTGTTCATCGAAAGGCTCATCATAAACAATCTCTACATAATTATGGAAAAAATACTTAAACGACAAATTGTGGATGCAGCAGAAGCTGTAAAAAGAAAAATACGAAAACTAAAAGAAATTGAAATAGATAAACAACAAGAACTTGAATCAATTTTGAAGCCCGTAACAGAACCACTAAACATAATGGCTAAAAATAGTAAAAAAAATGCTCTTCCCCATTTCCAAAAAGAAGAAACAGATATTCCGCTTGCTAATAATATAAAAGAAAACATCAAGGACAATTATTCTTATGAACACGCTTATGAATCAGATACTGACCCCTATAACACCTCATATGAATCAACAATCGAAGCAGACAATGATGATATAGATGTTTCATCTTCGTGGAAAGTATCTTCTGATGTTCCCTTTGGAGTTCGAATAGAGAACAAACAAATTATGTTAGGCTCTGCTCGCATTACATTTGACAATGATTTTATACATGTGGCAGGACGCAAGTATCGAAACACTCCTGGGTTGAAGCAATTGCTAATAAAAAAAGATTTTGATTTTAGCTTAATAAAAGATTGTGATTTAGAAAATTATAAGAGTATGTTGATTGACACAAATGCTCATCGTCGAGACTTTGATCCTAGTAAACCAATAAAAAGTAACAAAGGATCAAAATACATGCAAATAATAAAACCTCTTTTTACACCGCAAAGTATTACAACACATTTTAAAGGAAAGGGATTACCAGTGAAAAAAATGGTAAGAAAAAATATTGATTTGGTGTACTGGAATGACCCGAATGAACTAGTAGAAAGATTAAAGTTATTGATCGCGTCTCGAGATGCTGGTAATACTGGTTTAGACAATGAAATTATATCTATTATTGAAGAATTGCGTGAATGTCAAATTATCAATAAATAAATGTTAGTAAAAGAAAGAGTTTCATTTTATTTTCAACCTTTAAATAGAAAACACCTTTAAGTTTTAAGATGAATGTAGATAAATTTGGACATTATATTCATAAGAGATTGCGTTTGTCTGAACTGTTTGAGCTTAATGGTAGCTCGTTGACAAAATCAGACAACGGAAATTTTGATTTGAAATTATCCAGACTGATAGGATTAAGATATCCTCTAGATGCAAACGAAGCTGTGAACAAAGAATATGTAGATCAAATTAGAGAAAAATTAATACTTGAGTTAAATGAAGTGTTAGCTACCAGACGTTCTAAGATTTTAGCAGAAATACAAAATACAATGGATATTAAGATAAAAGCAGAGATATCAAAGGTTTTCACTCATTTAGAAAAAAACTTTTACTCGAAAACACATATAGATAATTTAATTCTGATAAAAAAAACTTCGTAATGACGAAACAACAGGTTGTCAATGAAATACATAAAGCAGCAAGAAAGAATTTCCTTCGACGATCTGTTATCCTAAAAGACATAGATGACTTATGGCAAGCCGATCTTATGGACATGCAAGCCCTAAACAAATATAATAAAGGTTTTAATTACGTATTAATTGTGATTGATTGTTTCTCAAAATATGCATGGACTGAGGCAATAAAATCTAAAGATAAACATAGTGTAACTTTAGCGTTTGAACGAATACTAGTTACAAGTCAACGTAAGCCAGTAAATTTACAAACAGATATGGGAAAAGAGTTTTATAATGAAAAATTCCAAAAACTTATGGATAAATATCATATAAATCACTATTCTACTTTCACTGTTAAGAAAGCTTCAATCGTAGAGCGATTAATCAAAACAATTAAAAATAAATTATACAGAAAATTTAGTATGAATGGAAACTATAGGTGGGTAGATTCGGAATTGAAATCTACAATAGAAATTTATAATAACACAAAACATCGTACTACTAATTTCACACCCTTTGATGTTAACAAAAGGAACGTTCCTTTAATAAAAGAGAATATAAAAAAATCTCATAAATACATTCTAACGCAGTACAAACCTAAGTTTAAGGTTGGGGACAGTGTGCGTATTAGTAAATACAAACAAGTTTTTGAAAAAGGCTTCACACCTAATTGGTCTACGGAACTCTTTACAATACGACATGTCAACAATACGAAACCAATAACATACCATATAGAAGACCAACGTAAACAAACTATAGCAGGTACTTTTTATGAACAAGAACTTCAAAAAACCCATTGCCCTGGTATATATTTGATAGAAAAGATTTTGAAAAGGAAAGGAAATAAATTGTATGTGAAATGGTTAGGTTTAAGTAACGAAGAAAATAGTTGGATTGATAAATCTGTTATAGTTAGTTAATATATGAATATTATATAATTAATATTATGTCTTTACTGATTTCATTATACTTCAAGCGATGCAAGGAGGAGGACTAGTAAATGGATTGATCAACAAGTTACCATTTGAACTACATTTACCGGGCTATAACTATTGCGGGCCGGGAACGAAACTTGAGAAACGATTATTACGCGGTGACCGAGGTGTAAACAAACTAGACGAGGCTTGTATGCATCACGATATTGCATACGCGAATCACACTGACTTAGATAATCGACACAAAGCAGATTTATTATTATTAAACATGGCAAAACAAAGATTAAAATCAAAAGACGCTGGAAAAGGTGAAAAACTTAGTTCCTGGTTGGTAAGCAAAGTAATGAAAGCCAAAATTAAGTCTGGTGCAGGAGTCAAATCATTTAATAAGTTTATAACTAAAATAAAAGCTAAAATTAAAAACCTTAAATTAAAAAATAGCAAACATTTAATACACGCTGCTTATTCAGCTGCAAAAAAAATATTCCCTTGCGTTTCTCAAGTAAAAATACCTAGAATTATACCTTTACCAAAAACTGGTGGAGTACTTCCATTAATACCTATTTTTGCTGGATTGTCTGCTTTGGGAAGTTTAGCTGGAGGTGCTGCAGGCATAGCAAAAACCGTAAACGATTACAAAACTGCTCAAGAAAGTTTAAAAGAAACAGAACGACATAATAAAGCTATTGAAGCTCTAAGTATAGGTAACGGGTTATATATTAAACCGTATAGAAAAGGAAATGGTTTAATTGTAAAACGTCAAAAAAACTGATTTGTAAGCTACCTAATCGTGCCTTAACTGATATAGACATCAAAAAACTTCAAATCCCTCACTTTCGTGGAGTCTACATGAAAGATCAGTTACCGATATCTCCTCGACGTATTGAATGTGGTATTGTCAACTTAGACAATTCAATCAATGAAGGAACGCATTGGGTAGCGTATGCAAAAAATAACAATTATTGTGAATATTTCGATAGCTTTGGTGATTTAAAACCACCGCTAGAAATATTGCGTTATTTAAAACAATTTAATGTTTTCTATAATTATTCAAGATATCAAAAATTTAATAGTGTAAATTGTGGACATTTATGTTTAGAATACTTACAAGATTTTTGGAATAAAAACATATAAATTTTAAGTGCTTCTTTTATTTATATCATTTTAACCATGTCATTCACCTTGTCAATTACTGGTAACTCATCACATCTATCTACATACTATCCCGAGACAATACAATTATGTGGTCAGTACGAATGTGCTTTGTTGCATTTATCAACATATAATTCTATCCCGAACATAGATAAACATAATAATAAGTTTTACTATGGATCTAACGAGGTTATCGAAATACCTGAAGGGACTTATGAGTTACAGGATATAAGTGATTATTTGAAAGCTGAAATTAAAGACGCAACATTTAAACTAAGGTGTAATAACAATACATTGAAAACATCCTTATACTGCACTAAACAAATCAATTTTGAAAAAACAAACACTTTTAGAAGTTTATTAGGATTTAATAAGGAGATTTTGGAAGCAAATAAATGGCATATCTCAGAGTTTCCAATCAACATTTTACCGACGACCGTGGTCAGGGTTGAATGTGGGCTGGTGAGCGGTTCCTATATAAACGGAAAACCCAGTCATATTTTACATGAATTTGCTCTTAATGTACCACCAGGGTATAGAATAGTAGAAATTCCTAATAACGCAATATATTTTCCAATAAATCAAAATAATATAAGCGCCGTTAACATTAGACTACTAGATATTAATAATCAGTTGATTAATTTGCGTGGTGAAGAAGTACAATTATATCTCCATCTCAGAAGAATAAAAATATGATTGACTACAATAAATATGATCAACGACAAACAATTACAGACAGTAGTATTCGAGTCCTCAAAGAATCAAGAACTCCTTCGAAGAAGAAGAAGATAAAATTAACTAAGGAAAATAAGGCATTTCTGAAGAAAATTGGATTACGAAAATGAATATTTTAGATGTTTCATCTGCTCCGGTCTATGACAATACCGTAGAAGGAATTGAGTACCATTCATACAAACCATATGTGACAAGTTTTAACAGAAACGATGAGATTCGTATTCCTATTAACCAACAAGATTTGTACGTTTTACCGTATGCAAGCACTTTGTATTTAGAAGGAACTGTTATTGTCAAGAAAAACGATTCAAAAGATATAGTTAGCAGCGTAAATTTTACAAATAATTCCTTACTCTACTTATTTCAAGATATAAGGTACGAGTTAAATGGGGTAGAAATTGATAAAATAAAAAATTCTGGAATCACGACTACAATTAAATCGTTAATATCGATGAATGAAGCTGAGTCGAGAGTATCTCGTGCTTGGGGCTGGGATATTGAGGGTATAAAAAATGTTCAAGGGGGTAGTTTTACTGCTTCAATTCCACTCAGTAATATCCTAGGTTTTGCAGAAGATTTTAAGAAAATTGTTATAAATTGTAGACATGAACTTATATTGTTACGAAGTAATACAAATCTCAATGCTGTTATGTTAAACACAGGAGAAGTAGTGGAGGACATTCAGATAAATAAAATCATATGGCGCGTACCCCACGTAAAAGTGTCAGATAGAGAAAAAATAAGTTTACTTAAAATCTTAGAAAAAGATCGACCGCTTCAGATGATTTTTAGAAATTGGGACTTATACGAATATCCGACTTTACCTAAAACTTCTAAACATACATGGATGGTAAAAACAGCTAGTCAGATAGATAAACCGCGTTTTGTTATAATCGGCTTACAAACAAATAGGAAAAATAATTCAAAAGCTGATATGTCAAGGTTTGATCACTGCAATGTTCGAAATATAAGAGTTTACCTTAATTCAACCTATTTTCCGTACGAAAATGTAAATAATACCTTTGCGGAAAACAAATTTGCTTTATCTTATGAGCAATATGTGAATTTTCAACACTCCTATTATCGACACGGAAGAGAGCAGGCGTTAATGAGCGAAAAACAATTTAAGGATATAGCACCTTTATTTATCGTAGACTGTTCAAGACAGGTGGATAACCTAAAATCAGGCTCTGTTGTAGATGTGAGAGTGGAAATTGAATGTGATACTGATATACCAGATCAAACTTCAGCATACTGTCTTATATTAAATGATAGTATAATTGAATATAAACCATTGAGTAATACCGTAAAAAAATTATCATGACGCCTGATACTATAATAGTAGATGTTCAAGGTTTTAAAGATTTAAACAATTCATTTATAATTAAGGAGCTGGCATTAGCTACATGTCATTACACGCAAACATTTTTAGTAAAGCCTCCATATTCATTCAGATATTTAACAAATGAAGAAAAAAAGACTGTTAAATGGATAGAAAAAAACAGAGGAATTTATTGGAGTGAAGGATATATTGATTTTAGAGAATTTCAACGTTTAATAATAAATTGTCTAGAAAATAAGAAAATAATTGTAAAAGGTTTGGAGAAGATTCAATGGATAAAAGATCTAGGCGTTAAATGTAATATACTAGAAATCGAAAGTGATCAGTGTCCTACATTGTCTGTTTTGCATAAAAACTATCAAAATGATGCTATGAATTTTAATTGTTACAAACATTTAAATCAATGTGCTCTTAAAAATGTTTTATGTTTAAAAAAGTATTTAGATGAACTAAGAAAATAATACTATTTGATTATTAGATTATTAATCTATGTGACCTTAATACATAAGTTTTAAAATAAAAAACCACTTATTTAAGAAAAATTGTTTTATTTAAAACACAAAATTTTTAAAATAATTATATTACTTTTTAAATTTGCCTCGTTAAGGATTATGTAAATAGATCCTATATATTATATTATATAACAGGATTTAATAAAAAAAAATAATATTAAACCCAGCACTTCATAATATATAGAATCTGTTAACAAACAATCAAACCGCTGGTTTTGTGCAAACTACGCATTTTTGCAGTTCATTAACTTAACCTACATATGTGGTTGATTGTAGAAGTAATGTTATTTCATAATAATATCATTTTATAGGTTCTTATTTACTTTCACCTGTCTGTTGTCTGAATTGTATGTGTATGAAAATTATTGCAATCGAACTGCACAGATAGAGGTAGGATAGAAAAAAATAAAAGTAGGTATATTTTTCAAAATTTATTTACAGATTACATTTTTACAATAGTTATGTACATCTTAAGCTAAATATCTTATTTACAGTATTCACAACGATTTATTCTAAAATAAATGTCTTAACAAACAATTCCCTATGATATTATAGACGTTTTAACAAATAAAAGTATATCAACAAGTAACATAATGCTTAATGCTACAATAAAATATTACCATAGGTGCCATACATAGGTACCATATTTCATCAAAATCCGTTTCGTAGTTTATGTGTGGAGAAGGAACAAAATATACCTTTATTATTTCATAATAACTACCAACGTTTTTACTCTTACTTTAATAAAGATGCGTGTCCCCAAGCTAATGTTGATACTTTATCTACTGATATGACCCGTTTGTCATCATTGTTTGATAAAGCAATTTTATTGACACTCTGGGTAAAAATCTCGTGCTTTATAGATTTAAATATTATATTTTTCTTACGAATAATACTATCTTCAAACAGTACATTTTCGTAATCTGAAATTTTTATATCTTCTATTAAATAGGATTTTACGCCTTTTGCTTTTTTTATTATTTTATCAGAGGTCTTAATAGAGTAAAGCTTTGCTCTTAACCCTACAAAATGAGTAATATACTGACCTCCCATTTCATCTTTAAACATTCCAGGAATTTTTTTGTTGTTTAACGGAATTTCAAATTTGTTATTAGGATTAAAATTACTTGTGTCAAAATACTGTAAGAAATTGTGTTTCAGGTCTTGATAAAAATCATTAGTGTATATTTTGTAAACAAACGAATCGGTGTCTGTGTAACATAGCTTTACTCTATCTTCATAAAATGGTTTAATTATATTATAATGAAAGTTATACATGTGTGCTTTGGAGAGTTCTAACACTGTGAATCCTATATAAATGGGTTTATTTAGTATGATCTGATCTGGTTTCATTTGTATTGCAACTAAATTTTCAGATAGAATGCAGACACTATGGAAATAAGGATTTGCTATGAGTCTTTCAGCAGATAATGTTTTCTTTGTGTTATTATTTTGGTCTATCCATTTATTAACTAAATGAACAGTCACTCTGTTTTCCGTATTTTCCAAAGTTTTACCAAAGACACTGTTATTTAATAATTTAAAAAAGTCTTGTTCAAAAGAACTTTTTGCATTTTTTCTCAATTGTGTATTTAATTCTATGTACTCCTTTAAATAAGGACTTTGACGAAATGTGATGGCTCTATGAATTTTACGTAAAATCAATCCGTGCTCTAGACATTTTTTTAAATAAACATAGTGAATTACATAGTTATATTTATTATACAAATTAGCAATTAATTTCTTCGTTTTACCTCCTGGAGGTGTACATTTTTCAGGACAAAAAGGTAAATCGTTGTGATGTTTATGTAAAGAATCAGGATACAATAAGTCGACTTCTAAAATGAAACCCCAATCAGCATCATTTTCTATCTTCCCGATATCCAAATTAACGATTTCATTATCGCTTAGAAATCTAAAATTAGCATACGGCAAATAAGACGAAAGAGAAAACCCATACAAATTGCATGCATCAGCGTAAAATATAAAACATTCAGGGTTTTTATCATCATATTCCATCATGTATTTATTATTAGCTTTAGCATAGCGATGTGAACAAACACATAAACCACCTCTAATTCCACTTTGAATCATTCTTACAATAGCTAGATCTGAGACTAGTTCCAATTCAACGCCTGTCTTAAGTAACATAGCATCAAAGGACAAGCTAGGTGCAGTTATGTAAAAGGCAGGATCTAGTTTGTAATGTATTTTGCAGGTCTTACGAAAATTTTCAAATATATCTGTTAGTAAAAGTACGTCTGTTTTTAGGTATAAATCAGTATATTCACCCATATCTGATATGTTAAATTCATTCCAAACAGATTGTGCATGTTTGTAGTCTTCATCTGAAATATTTTTGTTAGTCAAGGAGTTACGAAAATAATGCTGACATGGTAATGAGGTTTCATCATATTTAGTCCAATGTGACATGAAGTCATATGGATATATTCCTTTACGTGTTAGCAAATTGAATTGTTTTTCATCAGGAAAATGAGACCGAAGATAAATAAAATCATCTGTATGCATAGTTGTGGCAAGCTTATCTAAACTAGATGCTAAAAAATTAAAAGAATCCAAAAATCTTATTTGTATAAATTCATCAGTGCTAATAGGTATAAACTTTGTAAATGTTGTATATTTTTCTTTAGTCTTAGGTATAATTTTAATTTGACCTGGATATTCCGCTAATTTTTTTATGAATAAATGACAATCATACCCACTCAAATTATGAAAAAATATGGGAACAAATGTAGGTAATTTATATTTTATATTACAGTGACGATGTGCTGCACCACGGTATTGGCCGGTTATGTGACAATGGTCTCTGACTCTATCATTCCACAATAATTTTTCACAAATATGACATATGACAGCTTTTTGAAAATCCTGAGCATCTTTTTCTGTGATTATCATAGGCTGAGTTTTGGATAGAGTTCTATGTAATGCTTTAACATCTTCAATCAGATAATTAATAAATTTTGTTACACAATCATCCCCTCGATAACTTCTAAAATTGTCTATTGAAATATTATTAGATGATGCAATATTATAGGCAAAAGCGGCTGGCACGTGTCGCTGCAAAAGTGACGTATTAGCAGTATCTAAATTAAGGTCATTGGTAGGTTGAAGCAGCGTTTCGAAATCTGCATAAATTACGAATGGAATAGATTGTTTCCGATCATAATTATTAAATTTTAAAACTGATCCTTTTTCAGGAAGAGATGTGGAAACTCCTCCACACAAATGTTTTTCAATTTGATTCAAAGTAGGAAAAAATAATAGACAAGTTTCACATAAAAATAATTTGCCATGATGCTTGGTTATTTGACATCTAACTAGACGCGAGATGTTGGTTATTAAACAATAATGAGAATCAGTGTCATTTTCCAAATATAATAGGTGAATGCTCTTAGATTTATTATTAAACGTTTTATACAAAGGACCGATCACTGTTCTATTATTTTTTAACCCATAAACAAAAATATTCAAGAAAGGATTATTTTTTTCAAAAACTTCTATGTCTGAAAATGTGATGGGAAATGATAGGTCATTGACATTTAAAACGTTTCGGAAATGAGGATAGGATGTAACTCGCTCTGGATGAAGGGCTGCAGGATGTAACGCAGCTACAATACTCCACAGAAAACAATATTTATCTTTATTTTCAATATTTAAACAAGCTTTTTTATTTTTTATATATTTAGGGAGAGGTACAAACTTGGATCCCCCGAGAGGTTGATATTTACTTAAATTTAATTCCAAATGCGAATTACACAAAAATGTCCAACCACTATCCCTTTCCTGAAACTCTTCTATTTTTTTTAAAACTATCTCAATTGTCTTTTTATACATAGAATCAAAGTTATAATGCGTATTTATGACCATGTTTTTTGTCGAAAACGATTTTAATTCCTTTTCATCATTTTTAAACAAAAGAAAAAAAGAAAACAATTCAAAATTAATTTTTAGAGATGTATGTGATTGTAATGACAAATCTATAAGATTTTTCACTTGTGTCCTGATACTGTTTAGAAATATTTCGGGAAGAGCATTTATTTGTTCGTTAGGTGCAGATATTCTATAACTTGAAATTCTTCCTTTGAAGGAAGAATTAATGTTTTGTACATAATCATACAGTGGTGTTATACTGTTATTTTTATGTGCATTACTACGTAAGTGAGCCGACCATCTACGATTATCTATAAATACTTTACAAACTGAACACTCAGGCATTTTACTTATTTTAGTAATTAAACTTATTTAATGAATATAGCCTTAATAAGATGAAGCTACAATACAAATACAAAAACTCTTTATTGGGAACCAATAAAAAAGAAATAGGAAGAAAGCTAGTACGGGGTAATGCAAATTTCGGTGTATTCGTATATTTGTACTCTTTACGCAAAAACAACGAAACGGATTTTTGATGAATTTGACACGTATTTTCTTTAGATTAAAATTTGAAATAATATTACATACGTAGATATATTTTCCCAAGCGTGTAAGTCAAGGCTGCAACAGTTTCCGCTGAGTTAAAGATTTTGTCTAATCACCACACCAAACCCGATTTCTTTTCTGGAACAATAAAAATATTCTTTAAAATATGGATACCACAGATATTATATTAAAGAGATAATTTCCTATTTAAAAATGAAATAAAAGATTAGATATAAATTATTAAAAAGTAAAATTACCTGTTTCTTTATTAATGTAAAAAACGCCACTATATTATCGAACTAATTTTGAAAATAGTCTCTCCAAAATAATTATTCTGTAACAAACAAACACATTTATTATAGAGTGAACACCGAATATAACATAAGTGTATAAATATATAATTATATTAAAATAACTGTTTTACCTGATTGTGTCTAAATTTCCGCTGAATTTCGACCTCGTTGTACAATAATAATAAAATATTGTAAAGAGCCTTGGTAGACAACTATTGGAATTGTTCACATTTCACTTTTCGCTAAAACAAAAATGAAATCCATTATAATTCTTACTAAAATAAGTTTGGTAACAACTATTACGAATAATAATAATATAGAACATATTTAAAATAGATAATAAAATAAATTACCTTCAGTAAAAAGAATTAGCTTCCAATCACTGAAATTATATAAGGTAAATATTAAAACGTTTTTCTGTTAAAATAACTGGATGAACACTAACAAAATATAAGATGTGACAAAACTAACCGCGATGCGAACAGTTCATTGAACCTATTTTATCTAGAACGTAGTTCGCGTGCCAGCCGATTACTGAAATAAGCATAAGCATTGGTCAGCTATTTTTTTCCATGTAAGAATGGTACACATAATAATATATTTAAAATGCAAACTGAATGCAATGTCTTGGTAAAGGATGATCTATTTTTACAAATTGTTTACACAATATTTGAAAGTTTAATTATATGTTTCGCAAATTTACAATGATGAATTTGATCTCTAATATTTTTAACCCCGACACAAAAACGACGGGGGTTATAAGTTTGATTTATTTCATCATACGAAGTATCATCGTATGATGTCTGTCTCTTAAGATGCATAATATTTTTATACATTTTTTTTAATTTCCTTCTGTAACTCATTGTGCCATCACACTCTATAAAATTTTTGATTAAATAAATAACATTTAGAATTTAATATAAAAAAAAAAAAACATCCTTTATAGTGTACATAATATATTGTTTTGTCATATGTGTTTTTATAATATATACTTACCTACTACATAGGTACCTACATACTATTTCTGCTGTTAGCAACGTTGTCAATTCTTCACTTTGATTGAATTTAATATACTATCATTTTAAAAAGTAATTTAGCAGTATTTCTTTTTACTGTAATTAGTGATTTTAAATTTAGTTGGGTTATCGATATATAAACGGTCTCTTTTTAACTTAATATTAATATCGACGAAAGCATTTGGCGCCATCGCTAACAACCTAGCGAGCCTACACAATTCGCGAATCATCCGAAGGAACCAACTCGTTGTCATCTGAAAATGTAAGTCTTTTAAAAATTCTGAATCTCAATCGAGTTTAAATATGTGAATAACCTTTTTTTATTTCAGGTCTGATTCAGAAAGTTATGCGAGCGCCGAGGAGATCAAACTGAACAAATCCTCGAAGAAGAGGAAGCTGAGCGCTGCTGCTGCGTCAACCTCGAGGTAATTAAATTAAATTTTAAATATTCATGTTTGTGTATTTA
The DNA here is from genome assembly GCA_947507615.1 of Hemithea aestivaria. Taxonomy (NCBI): domain Eukaryota; kingdom Metazoa; phylum Arthropoda; class Insecta; order Lepidoptera; family Geometridae; genus Hemithea; species Hemithea aestivaria. The sequence continues at coordinate 10,009,749 of OX382329.1, read as the reverse complement.
TTACTAACATTTGTTTTTTATTAATTATTTATTAAGAAATTATTCTGATAGAAGACTTCCGAAAGATTGTTAAATAATAATATTTCTTAATGTAACTATTTTTTCCTTGCAGTAAAAAATCATCTGACGATGATGTCTTCGGATTACGACGGAGCAACAGCAGTGCTTCTGCGACGTCCTCCTCCTCTTCAGAGTTGCCAGCCTACTTCGTCAACCGGGTCGCGAGTGGGTCGGAACGACGAAGTGCGACGACCGAGGGGGAGTTTTACGTAGATGTTAAAGTCTACAATTCCATGGACGTGCGTGGAGCGGATCCCCTAGAAGTCTGGAAGAAGGCGCTCGTTAGGATCAAATTTCAGACGAACGCCGACTCCAAGCAATGGGGGGCGGTGCGTAAATTAGTGAAGTCGGTGGACGATATATTCACCGACCCTCCTAAATTTACGCAAAAATAATGAATTATGTATATATGTATACTTATTGGTGTTAATAAATATAGTACCTACTTAATGTTTGTTTTGCTCTAATTTTTTATTTTCCTAAGAGTCTCCTCTAACATTAAGTTTAAGCTTAGGTAGGTACTTAGTAGGTAACTTACAATTTATTATTGTAGAGTTGTTATTGTTCTACTATTCTATTGCTAACTTACAATAGATTAGGTAATAGTGGTTATTTAATTTATCGAAGCGCTAATGCACATGTAAATTTTACTAAATCATGTTTAGGTTAACACATTTGTTCAAAAAAGGTTCTGTTTCAATTGGATGCAAGCCTTAGTTTAGTTAAGACAGCAAGGATAACATAATATAATAAATAAGTGCTAAAGCCTAATCATTTTTAGTAGCAACGAACTTTTGGGTGACTTTGATATCTTATATTATAAGGTAAACCTCAAATATTTCGTAGGTATAAGTTTTTGTATATCTAACTAGTAGGTAGGTAGGAAATCAATTTCCGAACTTAGTTCAAGGAGACAAGCGATAGGTATATTATTATAGGAATAAGCAAATAAAACAATCGTTTTAATACAGTTAAAATAATTTTAATAATAAAAACATAACATAAGTACCTACATATAATTAGCCTATTTATAAATAATTAGAATTAATTCTATTAGCTATCTTAACTAATAAACACTCAGCCATGTCCTTGATTTCGTCTATTGGTTCAGTCACTAGATGCTGAGCGCGCACTGAAACATTTTCACAATCACTTTCACTATCACTTGTTATTAATGCTTCGGGGGTCTCCATCAAATCGTAAATTTTTATTTTTATGAGGTGAGTTCCTTTTTGACGATTTTTAAAGGAAACAAATGATTTTATAGACTTCTTTCTCTTCAAACTTAACTTCTTTGTTTTCTTCGAGTTGGTCCTTCCATGATTTTCTTCTTTAGTCGAATTCGGTTTGTTCTTTTCAAACGGCTCCTCTGATGCCATGAAGGTCAGATCGTTGAGATCCTGTGCATCTTGCAAATAACAAGATGCGAATATATCGGGCGATACACAGCGGTTACTTTCCATGTTTATTCGCAGATTGAAACAAAGGTACAATAATAATTATTGAACAAAATTTTATTATATATGTATAAATAACGCTTACTAAACGAAATCTTGTTATAACATGCAGACCTTTCTATGTCATTCACCTCTTATTCACTATTACTTCGTATGCAAAATATCTTAATTTCATCGAACTCAAATATTATTTTTGTTACAACTACTAGCGACATCTTGTACTTTTGCATTGCATTAATTCATAATTAATTTATTAGCAGCGTATAATAATATTATAAAATATAATAATATGTTTTGTTTTAAGTCATAAAAGTTTAGGTACAGCGCATAGATGTCGTTAATATATGAAATTACACGATTGCAAACTTAAGCAGCACTTATAATTTGCTATTTAGATTCTTATTTCAACACAGTTAAAGTTTATAGTGCAAATTTACGAACGCAATAAAATTGTGCAATTCAGCAGTAATCTGAAACACGCTAGTGACATTTTTTGTTACATTCGACTTATATACAACTATTCAAGATAAACGTGTGGAGTGTTGGTCATTAGAGAACGCAAAGTAGCATACCCGCCCGGTGTGAAATGCTAGTATCGAAAGCCGAATCCTCCGCGCTAGATGCTGATGATTCATAGGCCGCGAACTAGCAGTACAGTGTACACCGGGCGGTGTGAAGATGGCCTCAAAGTAGTCAGTATCTAGCAAAATACTCAAATTCACTGGCAAACGGGCAGTAGCTCGGGCCTCAGTCCTGATCAAACCGAGGTCCCGAGCGAACCCCTAGTAGCCTACCTACCAAAAAACCGAGAGGTTTCTACACCGAGGTGTAGTTTTGCTGTTTTAAAATTTGAACGCAACAGTTTATTTAACAGAAAAATAACGTAAACGTAACAGAACCATTCCGATATTATATTATGAAGTCCGTTCAACAGAAATAACGGTATTCCAACTTAGCGTTGATCTGTTCCTACCCAAGCGCGGTAGCGAACGCAACGGGTATAAGTTCTTCCGATGATTCCATACATGATATCTGTGTTCAATGAAAACCTATTACAGACTTCTAGCATACTGGTTGTAGTATATTATTGGGCAGCTCTGTACCACCTTCGCGAGGCATGATGCCGAGCGATAGGTGGGACAGAATGCCCAATAATATACTACTCAGATAAATTCGAATAAATCAGATAAATTCAAAAAAATAACAGATAAATTCTGAAAAATTCTGATAAATTCTGATAAATTCAAATAAAATCAGATAAAAACAAAAAAACAGATAAATTTGAAAAAAAATTAGAAAAATTCTGATAAATTCGAAAAAATCAGATAAATTCTTAAAAAAATCAGATAAAATCTGAAAAATTCTGATAAATTCAGATAAAATCAGATAAATTCGAAAAAATCAGATAAATTCGAAAAAAAATTAAAAAAATTCTGATAAATTCAATTAAATTCGAAAAAATCAGATAAATTCAAAAAAAAATCAGATAAATTCTGAAAAATCTGGTAAATTCTGATAAATTCAGATAAAATCGGATATTATCTGAATTTATCAGAATTAACCAGATTTCTTCAGAATTTATTTGATTTATTTTCGAATTTATCTGATTTTTCTAATTTTTCTAATTTTTTTTCGAATTTATCTGATTTTTTCGAATTTATCTGATTTTATCTGAATTTATCAGAATTAACCAGATTTCTTCAGAATTTATTTGATTTATTTTCGAATTTATCTGATTTTTCTAATTTTTCTAATTTTTTTTCGAATTTATTTGATTTTTTCGAATTTATCTGAATTTATCTGAATTTTTCTAATTTTTTTTCGAACTTATCTGATTTTTTTGAATTTATCTGATTTTATCTGAATTTATCAGAATTAACCAGATTTTTTCAGAATTTATTTGATATTTTCGAATTTATCTGATTTTATCTGAATTTATCAGAATTTTTCAGAATTTATTTGATTTATTTTCGAATTTATCTGATTTTTCTAATTTTTCTAATTTTTTTTCGAATTTATCTGATTTTTTCGAATTTATCTGATTTTATCTGAATTTATCAGAATTTTTCAGAATTTCTGTTTTATCTGAATTTATCAGAATTAACCAGATTTCTTCAGAATTTATTTGATTTATTTTCGAATTTATCTGATTTTTCTAATTTTTCTAATTTTTTTTCGAATTTATTTGATTTTTTCGAATTTATCTGAATTTATCTGAATTTTTCTAATTTTTTTTCGAACTTATCTGATTTTTTTTAATTTATCTGATTTTATCTGAATTTATCAGAATTAACCAGATTTTTTCAGAATTTATTTGATTTATTTTCGAATTTATCTGATATTTTTTCGAATTTATCTGATTTTTTTTAATTTATCTGAATTTACCAGATTTTTTCAGAATTAGTCAGATTTTTTTCGAATTTATCTGAATTTATCAGATTTTTTCTAATTTTTTTTCGAATTTATCTGATTTTTTCGAATTTATCTGATTTTATCAGAATTTTTCAGAATTTATCTGAATTTGTTTCGAATTTATTTGATATTTTCGAATTTATCTGATTTTATCTGAATTTATCAGAATTTTTCGGAATTTATCTGATTTATTTTCGAATTTATCTGATTTTTTCGAATTTATCTGAATTTATCAGAATTTTTCAAATTTATCTGATTTTTTTTCGTATTTATCTGATGTTTTCGAATTTATCTGAATTTCAGTTTAGTTCAGTTTAGTTTAATCTAATTTATTCAAATTTAATCTAATTTATTCTAATTTTATCCAATTAAATCTTATTTAATTTAATTTATTCTAATTTAATCCAATTAAATTTAATCTTATTTAATAATTAATATTTAATTTAAATTCATTTAATTTAATCTAATTTAATAATAAATATTTTATTTAAATTAATTTAATTTAATAATTAGTTTATATTATTATTTAATTTAATCATATTTATTTTATAAAGTACGTGTGTGTTATATTTTTTTAATAATCGACTAGAAGGACAAAATAAAGATTATAATATTTATTATCTAATTACAAATAAATTAAACCCCCTACACGCTTCTGAGATTTGGAAATTCACAATATAAGTACTCCTAAATAATTCAAACGCGCGTGCGCAGTAACCGTAGTGGAGGTGAGATCGAAGTGCACAGGTCCGACGCTGACAGTGGTCACCGGCGTTCTGAGTGCGTGCGGTAATGCTCCGTGGGAATTAAAATTCAATTAAAAATCATTAAATAAACTTATCGATAAAATACCATGCATAGCCATCCGTTTGAATGTTATGTATCAAATAAGGTACTCTAAATGTTTATTTTCGTCCTAGTTTTACAAATATTTAAATGAAAGGAAGAAAATTAGGCATTTTTAAAAAAAAAAAAACTATCGAGAAAAAAAACAATTATCATGTTTCTGTTAATAAAGATCTCTTGTTCAAAGATTGAAGTTACACATACTAAAATATAAAGTAGTAGATCTTCTTAAAAGTTTGCTATATAAGGCTTTGAAAAACATACATTTCACTTACCATAGCGCCTTAAGCGAGTGTCATACGCACATTTTAATTCATGTTCAAAAAAAGTGTAAGAGTTTAATCACGGTAAAGAGATATACAGTAGTTTGACTGAGCGTGATTTTTGAACATAAATACCTACAGTCGCGCGGAACATGCCCAAGTCATAGGGCTGCCGGGCAGCCGCTGCCCGCATACAGTAGGTACCTACCTGTTTCATATCATCTACTTACTTGAGCTACCTACCTACTACCTACTTACCTATCATGTCGTGGCGGCGTATATTAAAACCCAAGACAAGACAAAAGACAAGACAAGAGACAAGACAAGAGATAAGACAAGAGACAAGACAAGACAACCTCCTCCCATTCCCCTCCTCCCCTCCCCCCTCCTCTTCCCCTCCACCCTCCCCTCCTCCCATCCCCCTCCCCTTCCCCTCATACCCTTCCCCTCCCCTCCTTCCCTCTCCCCTCCTTCCCCCTACCCTTCCCCCTCCTCCCCTTCCTCCTCCCCTCCTTCCCTTCCCCCTCCGCCCCTTCCCCCTCCCCTCCTTCCCCAACCTCCCCTTCCCCTCCCCTCCTTCCCCATCCTCCCCTTCCCCTCCCTTCCCCCCTTCCCCTCCTCCCCTTCCCCCTCCTCCTCCCCTTTTTAACTAACTGACCTTTTTAATTTTATTTCCTTTCCATGTTGCTTGATAAACAAGTGAATTAAATTAAAAATTTAAAAAACCCCCAACGCAATACGCAATTCTTCATTTTGTGGTGGCGGCCATCTTGGATTTTTAATTTTATATAATGGGTTGTATTCTACTAGTTAAGCCCTTTCATTTGATACCCATATTGAGGGGGTCGCGGAAGAAAAAAGTAATACGCCATTTTGTAGCGGCGGCCATCTTGGACCGATTTCCACCAAACATGTCTGAGAACACTCTCGACTAACCTTACTTTCAAACAAAAAAAACTAAATCAAAATCCGTTCATCCGTTCGGGAGCTACGGTGATAGGGTGAGCTAAGCTACCAAAAACAGCATAATATAGTATGCTATTTTTTTGCCATTTTTATATAATTTATTATATTATGTATACATACGTCCAAAGTAAATAACGTAAATTACACTAAATACTTGCAAAAAACTACCGCGACGTCCGCCCGTCGCTGCGTGGCACTCGCTTCTGGATTATATACCCACTTCTACCCACATCTACCGACATCTATTCACTTCCATTTTCCGCCCGTTTCTATGGAGTCAAACTACTGTATATCTCTTTACCGTGGTTTAATTAAAAACTTACCTATTAGGCTAAAGATAGCTAAGTTGTAACAAGTCAATACATAAACATAATATTATATTGTGATATTGTATACCTATAACGAAAAGAGATAATAATAATAGTAAAATCCCTTCCTGGCCATCGTCTGTACCAGCCTTACATAAGCGTTTTACATCACAATCTATTTATTCATAAACTACAAAAGACTAAAAGCTTTACGAGTCTGACTTGCAAAATGTTATAATGAACTTTGGAGCAGTAAATTAAGGAGCTAACTAAGAAAGTTGCAGTATTAAGAAGGTATTAAGTAGTTGTTTTGCAAGCACGTACAGCATTTTATGTACCACGGACTGTTTTAATAAACGCAGATACCTACTACTAATATGAAACACTTTCAATTAATACTACTAACATAGTTTTGGAAGTACACTTATTCCCTTCCTGGCTGTAATATGGGATATATTGGTGGAGGGTGGGGTCAATGTGGGCCTTTCATTCTGCGATTTTAGACTTCCACTTCGCACAAACTTGTATATGAAACTAGTTGCCATTGTTGCAATAGTGCTCACCAAATTACATATTAACGGATCTAATTATATGTATGTATTTTGATCTAGAAAACTGTATTTTAGTACTAACTGAATAGCATCATGTTTCGTTTGAAACGCGTTATCGTCCATTATTACTAGCACGGTAAAGAGATATACAGTAGTTTGACTGAGCGTGATTTTTGAACATAAATACCTACAGTCGCGCGGTACATGCGCAAGTCATAGGGCTGCCGGGCAGCCGCTGCGCGCATACAGTAGGTACCTACCTGTTTCATATCATCTACTTACTTGAGCTACCTACCTACTACCTACTTACCTATCATGTCGTGGCGGCGTATATTAAAACCCAAGACAAGACAAAAGACAAGACAAGACAAGAGACAAGACAAGAGACAAGACAAGAGACAAGAAAAGAGACAAGACAAGAGACAAGACAAGAGACAAGACAAGACAACCTCCTCCCCTTCCCCTCACCTTCCCCTCCTCCCCCCCCCCTTCCCCTCATACCCTTCCCCTCCACTCCTTCCCCCTCCCCTCCTTCCCCCTATCCTTCCCCCTCCTCCCATTCCCCCTCCTCCCCTCCTTCCCTTCCCCCTCCTCCCCTTCCCCCTCCTCCCCTCCCCCCTCCCCTCCTCCCCCCTTCCCCTCCTCCCCTTCCCCCTCCTCCCCTTCCCCCATCCTCTCCTTCCCTTACCCTCCTTCCCCTTCCCCCTCCCCTCCTCCCCCCTTCCCCTCCTCCCCTTCCCCCTCCTCCTCCCCTTTTTAACTAACTGACCTTTTTAATTTTATTACCTTTCCATGTTGCTTGATAAACAAGTGAATTAAATTAAAAATTTAAAAAACCCCCAACGCAATACGCAATTCTTCATTTTGTGGTGGCGGCCATCTTGGATTTTTAATTTTATATAATGGGTTGTATTCTACTAGTTAAGCCCTTTCATTTGATACCCATATTGAGGGGGTCGCGGAAGAAAAAAGTAATCCGCCATTTTGTAGCGGCGGCCATCTTGGACCGATTTCCACCAAACATGTCTGAGAACACTCTCGACTAACCTTACTTTCAAACAAAAAAAACTAAATCAAAATCCGTTCATCCGTTCGGGAGCTACGGTGCCACAGACAGACACACACACACAGAGACAGACAGACAGACTGACAGACAGACAGACAGACAGACAGACACGTCAAACTTATAACACCCCGTCGATTTTGCGTCGGGGGTTAATAATGTTATTTCTGGATTTCCTGATAAGTTCAATGATAAGTTCAAGCTTCCAAAAACAGCATAATATAGTATGCTATTTTTTTGCCATTTTTATATAATTTTATATAATTTATTATATTATGTATACATACGTCAAAAGTAAATAACGTAAATAACACTAAATACTTGCAAGAAACTATCGCGACGTCCGCCCGTCGCTGCGTGGCACCCGCTTCTGGATTATATACCCACTTCTACCCACATCTACCGACATCTATTCACTTCCATTTTCCGCCCGTTTCTATGGAGTCAAACTACTGTATATCTCTTTACCGTGTTACTAGTGTTTGGGGCATTCATTATAACAGTTTAGTTGGATGATATTATGCAAAAGACGCGTTCATTAATACGGCTTACAATGTTTTTTAAATTAATAATTATTGGTTAGTCATTGACCACGATCTAATGCGACCGTAGATCGTAGCAGACTAAACCTGCAAGGTGGGATAAATCTCTTCCATTGCTATAGTGTTTGTAGCATACAGAACAGTTCATGGATGATATTATGCAAACGGCGCGTTCATTACACCGCTTGCGACGTACACTGAACTTAATTAGCATGGAATATTTATAAGTTACGTATTTGAGCTGGGCCGTTTGTTGTATGTAAGTAGATGCATGTATATCAGGTACTTCAAGTATGGTAAATATCTAAATTATCTATGGTAAATATCTAGAGTAGCATGATAAGAATCTACATTTTGATTATAATTAATAAAAATTCCCAATGGAAGCCTAATATTATGGTCATCTAAAGAGATTGTCTTGCTCGCACGATATGACGAATTTAAAGATCAATTCGTTACTTTTGAAAATTTAATTTTGATAATCTGTTCGGACAAAGATTTAGGAAATATTTATTGGAGATTCATTAAAGACGATAAATATATCCCACCTAGGTTTAGTCTGCTTCCATCTACAGCCGCATCAGCGCTTAACACCACTCGAGTCAAAGACTAATCTATAAGAAATAAAAAAGTACATTAAGTACCAATGGAACTTAATTGCCATAGGTATTAGGTATTCAAAAAGAGAGTGTAACAATACAATGGTAGTAAGGTTTAACTTACAGTGTATAAAACGGGTGCGCCCCTATAAAAATAAGTAGTAATTCACTATTACACTTATTATGAATAGTTAAGTCATACGTTAGCACGAATGCTGTCATGGCAGTATTTATGTTAAGACATAAATCTAGCATTACGAGTACACCGTGGCCAGCGAAACACGAAGTTTAATCGCTCGGAATTGCGATAGTTGGACTTACTGCTGCCATTCATTACTTTATTAAACTAGCTGTGCCCAGCGGTTTTACCCGGTGTCCTATAGCCTTTGTGTTATTCCAGAGTCTAAGCTATCTCTATACCAAATTTCAGCTCAATCGGTCCACCCGTTTAGGCGTGAAAGAGTAACAAAACGTTACGTTGTTGTCGTTACGTTACGTTGTTATGTGCAAACATTACTGTGCTCCGGTAGGAGGGCACTGTAGCTAGTGAAATTACTGGGCTAAAGAGTCTTAACATCTTATGACTCTTGAGTAAGAAGCGTTGGTGCAGTGCTCCTAGAATTTTACATAATTGAGAAATCCTAGGTTACACAGTACTGATTATGGGCAGCCGATATCACTTAACATCAGGAGAGCGTCTTGCTCGTCTTCTACTTCATCACATAAAAAAAAAAACACACACATCCAGACATCCATTCTTACAAACTTTCACATTTATAATATTAGTAAGATTCATACTTTAAGTTTAGACAGGCTGTAACCTATAGTTTAATTTGTGTGCAAGCTCTAAGGGCGTTCATAAAGTTAAGGGTTAACACACGCTTGACGACTGACTCGCTTGCACTTTATTAGGACGTATTTTGAAAATATCAATTCGTATCACTTCATGATTAAAAATCGACAACGCAACGCTTTCAAAATATGTAATTCGTCGTTTTGTGGTGTCGGCTATCTTGAGTTTTATATTTATCATTTGATACCCGTATTGAGGGTGTTATGAAAAAATAAGTAATCCCCCATCATGTGGCGGCGGCCATCCTTGATCGATTTCCACCAAACATGGCTAAGAACACTCTCGACTAACTCTACTTTCAAACAAAAAAAATAGATCAAAATCCGAGCTAATACAAAACGTGTTTAGTTTACCAAAAACTAATTCAAGAGCCAAAGTTAGTCTAATATTGGTTACTATTAAATTAAATGAAGTTGTTTACACGCGCGCAAACCCTTTCTAAGCAGAATCGTCTCAAAATTGCCAGTAAACAAGAAAACAATTCCCCAACTGGATTAAGCTAGGTGTATCTCTATATATAAATGTTGGTGTGCGAGCAGTTTCAGTGTTGCCAACGACTAATTTATCGGCGGTGCGCTCGTGGCGATTTATTGCTTGTCTTTACACGGGCAACTTTCTCGGGACAGTCGGGCACACTCGCGCAAATGATAACTTTGCTTTACAGAACCAATATACACGTGACAGAGGAGGCAAATACGGATGTTGACAATGTTGACAAATTAGCTATTTATGGTAAACAAATACCTACTAAATACGTATTTTTGGTTTGTCAATATAACTTTAAATGGCTGAGATATAATTAATCGTATGCGCTATTTCATATTTAAGTATAAAATGTTTCGCAAAGCTTTTTGGAGTTAGATCATCGTTGTAGAAAATTGCAAACAAGCCATTAATGTTAAAGCTAGCATAATTTTATTGATTTTTATAGTATAGTAAACGTTACATGAATCAAAGTCAATGGTCGGTCTGTCAGGTTGAATATTGGGTCTTTGTTCTAAATCCTAAGTTTCAAAGTGCATCCGTTCTTAAGTACAGCTGTGGACAAACATTTTTATATACCTATGGTCTCTAGGTATTTGTTAATCGATAACTAGTACCCAGAACTAGAAAACATAAAATACTATCGCCCTATTCCTGTGAAATATATCTCGCAAAGTCCTAAGTAAACCATGTACAGAAAGCTCGTTAAAAATCAATACGGCCGATGTTTACACGTAGCCATAGCGAAACGGGCGAGATTGGATATCGGCCAATAGCGGGCGATATTTGCCGAAAGCCATGACAACGCTATGCTCTGTGTACGCACCTGTGCCGCAAATATTTGTTCAATACACACATTCCGCTACAAAGCTAGCAAAAGTGAACCCGGCTACTATGAATCAAGATGCGAAGAAAGCTATCAACATTATGTACGGGCGAGTCAACGCACCGCCCATCGAGAGATGCCGAGTCAACTTCTGCACCGACTTAGAAAAATCTGTCATAATGAGCAATTTTGAACGACGAGCCTGGAACCAAGTCGGTCCCGACGACGAGTGGAACTTCTACTGGGCCTCCACTCAAACGTGCAGAAACTTATTCAGTGTGGACAGTGGGTACAGGATGAACGACAACCAAATGATCAATCATTTTCCAAACCATTACGAGCTGTCTCGCAAAGATTTGTTGGTGAAAAATATTAAAAGATATCGCAAAGAACTCGAGCGTGACGGTAGTCCTTTAGCGGAAAAAGCTGAGGTGGCATTACACGGAGGTCAAGTTGTCACTCGCTACGTTCACCTGGATTTCGTCCCCGTCACTTTTGTCCTGCCCGCAGATTACAACATGTTCGTCGAAGAATACCGAAAATCACCTCAAAGCACTTGGATCATGAAACCGTGTGGGAAGTCTCAAGGCACCGGAATCTTCCTCATAAACAAACTTTCCAAATTGAAGAAGTGGTCCCGCGAGGCGAAAACTCCTTTTCACCCGCAATTGAGTAAAGAAAGTTACGTTATTTCCCGGTACATAGACAATCCTCTTCTGATAGGGGGCAAGAAGTTCGACTTGCGACTTTACGTGTTGGTCACTTCGTTCCGTCCTCTCAAGGCTTATCTTTTTCAGCTGGGATTTTGCAGATTTTGTACGGTGAAATACGACACGAGTGTGACGGAGTTGGACAACATGTACGTTCACCTGACGAATGTGAGTGTTCAGAAACACGGCGGGGATTATAATAACATCCACGGCGGGAAGATGACTGTACAGAATTTACGGTTATATTTGGAAGGGACGCGAGGAAGAGCCGTTACTGAGAAGCTATTTGCGGCGATGCAGTGGTTGATCGTACATTCACTGAAAGCTGTATCCTCGGTTATGGCAAATGATAGACATTGTTTCGAATGTTACGGCTACGATATAATAATAGATAACAAACTGAAGCCGTGGTTAGTGGAAGTGAACGCGTCGCCTTCCCTCACGTCTACGACAGTGAACGATAGGATACTGAAGTACAAGCTTATTGACAATATATTATCAGTAGTGCTGCCTCCAGATGGCATGCCAGATGTGCGCTGGAATAAGCTGCCAAGTGCTGATGCCCTAGGAAACTTTGATTTACTGATCGATGAAGAGTTATTGGAAAAAGATGAACATAGTGCTGGTGGTAGAACTGTTAAAAATAAAGGTAAATAAGGTAATAATTATATTTGTAATTGCGATTCTTAGCGAATCTAACTAATTGCAATAAAAAATGTGAGCTTAAGTTTTTAAACGTATAGGTAATAAAAAATGTGTAAAATGTGTGTTAAACGCCAATATATGCTCTCTCGTTGCCGTGGTAACAAACCATGACTACAAGAAGGTAAATGTTTCTTTGTATCTATTTGTATTATAATGTTAATAAAACTTTTAAAATATTTACTAAAAACGTGTTTAATATCAGAAAAGGACAACAACTTACTCCAAAGCCGCACGGTAAAAACAACCTCAAAGCCACTTTATTTCAAAAACAGTTCATGTATCTGTTAGTGTACAATTTGCATGAGCAAAGTAGTAACAAAGAAGTCGCAGTTTACGGTGTCGGTGCACATGTTGAAGATTTGCATTTTAATGTTCCTTGAGCGGAGGAAAAATAACTCCATCCTGGCCATTCTATAGGTATATGCTAAATAGAGGGAAACTTCCGGACTAATGTTGCGCCGCTAGTTTTACCCACCGCTCTCACTTATACTCGCCACTGAGGAATTAACTTGTACACGACAAGGTAACTTGGTAAACAGGTATGTATGATGTGACTATAGTAGGTAGATATTTATAATATTATGTAGGCTTAATATTTTTTTTTACTCAAAAAGTCTAAGAACAACCTTAGACTTTTTGTGTAAAAAAATTTAATGATATAATTAAGATTCAGTCATTTTCAAAGTCCAGATCGCTCTTAATCACATTTTACTCATGGATATCATGACCATTGATCATGACCATGAATTTTGAATCAATCATAATAATATATATCATTGATAATAATTTAGTGCTGGAACACTTTTAATTTGAAAATGTTTGTATAAAATCCACCATTTTCACTTTTCAAACTTTGTATAAGAATTAAAATAACACCCTCATATCCGTATCAATATTATCTAGCACTTAGATAGCCTAGCCACCTAGCCCTAGATTAGCCTACCACTGTACAACTGTCGGCATAATAACATTTTCAACAAGTAAAATTACAGAGCTCAGCTAAACAACATAATCTGGGATAACTTGTAAAAAGAAGTGAAAAGAACATGTTTCAAGATAAATTTAATAATTTTGTAATGTTGTATCCAGACGAGCTAGACTTGGTTAATATTCCAGAGCTGAGCACCGCCTCCGCTATCTTACTACAGTTAAGCTCTTAGCACCTTCTTAAAAATAAAAGGTGGAGTGTCTCGGTAACTTTATAATTTGAGGTCTGTTGCCTTAGAATATAAAACCAGCGGGAAACGGCTCTTGCCTTACCATTGCAAAATAGTGATTCTGCGGGGAAAGATGCGATCTTCCCCCGCAGAATCACTTTTTCGTCCACCAAAATAATGATGCCACACTAATGAATGATCATTCGTTTACCGAAGAGAAAGGTCGCGTCATGCGTTATTACTCGAAATACGTGCTCGAGTGATAGCGCTGACTCCGCAACCTCTTCCGGTTCGAACTGTCGCGCCGCGCGTGCAACGTTTCAGGGTCACCGAAATGACCCAGATACAGTGTGTGCTACAAGCATGAACAATAATTGAGGTGAAGCTATACCTCAATCACAAGTATGGCTACAAAACAAGGCGTGTTTTTAAACACACAAACGGAACGGGCCATATTTAAGCAATATGAGCTCGAGAAGGAGAAACGTCAAGAGCTGGAGGGATTGGTAAAGGATCTCACCAGCAAATTAGAGCAACTGCAACTTGAGCTGCAAGAGATGCGTGAACGGAGCACCGTTCCGAGCACACCTCCACGCAAAGTCGAGGTTCCTCAATCAATATACGAGACTGATGAGGAGGAACTCGCACGAGAAACCGAGTGGGTGCGTCAAAAGAGCAGGAAAAAACGTAAACGTAAACGTAACGTTGTATTTATTAGGGTGTATTATTTATATTGTAAATTTGGCATGTGATTTTAATAATACCTGTTAATGGTCCTTGGATGTGTATATATATTACCAAATTTCAATTTAATTTTGTTCTTTGTTTGAGTGTATTGTATGTCCGTAACGTCACTAAGCGGCCCCAACGGAAGACCAGCGCTGGGTGCTTGCACCCAGCATAATGCTGAGTTGGGGACCGATTTGTGGCACACACCTATCTATTGTTTTTATTTGTTTTTTTTTTCTTTTCTTATTATTAATTTTTATATGTGTGTGTAACGAATAAAATATTTTCTTTCTTTCTTTCTTTCTTTCTAAACTGAACAAATCACCATTCCCACAACAAGATATCCCGAAAGAAAATCCTAACCACGATAAGGTTAAGATAAGAAAAATACCCTTACCGCCACCGTTAGTTGTAGAAAACGTAAATAACTACCCACAGTTTTACGACTCACTAACGGCGAGCGTAAACAAAGATTCATTTTTAATTAAAATGATAGGTGGCGAAACCGCCAAAATCAATGCTAGTAATGAGGACTCATACAGAGCCATCTCCAAGCTGTTATCTGAGAGAAACTGTCTTTGGCACTCTTATGAGAATAAGCAGAACAGGCCCATCAGAGTTATGGCCAAAAAATTACATTCATCTTGCGAACCGGTCAGAATAATTGAAGATCTCAAGCTCAAAGGGTTGAACATTCTGAATGCTGTCAACAAACTCAGCTGGAAGGATAAACAACCACTAAATATGTTTATCCTTTCTTTTGATAAAGAGGAAGATATCAAAAATATCTATGACGTAAAGTCTATCCTAGGCTGCAAAGTGGATATTCAACCGATCAAATCCACAAAACTCATACCCCAGTGCAAAAGGTGCCAAGCGTACACACAAAAGTACTGCTCAAAAGAACCTCGTTGTGTGAAGTGTACTGGGAAGCATTTCACCAAAGATTGCGATAAGTCATCAGATGCAAAACCAAAATGCGTCCACTGTGGCGAGCCTCATCCGGCAAACTACAGAGGATGCATCGTAGCGAAGGAGTTACAAAACATAAGAAAGAAACAAACAAAGAAACCTGCGCCACCAGTCAAAAATGCAAATTCAACTTTAAATAGAGCATTTCCAACGAATGTCACAAGTAACGTCTCATTTGCACAAATTGCTAAAGGAGCCCAGTCCGAAGCACTTCAGACGAATTCCGAAATAGAACATAAATTAAACCAAATTTTACTTTTGTTGACATCATATGACGAAAGGTTAAAAACGTTAGAAACTGGAACTAGACAGCCCATAAGAAAATAATAATATAGTAGAATATAGCAACGAATAACGCTGACGATAATAAGTATTCGAATCAATTAAGATTATGGCTTGGAATGGATTACTCAAACATCAGCATGAGTCACAAGCAATCCTACCTAAAGAAAATGATGACATATTATAACTTTGAAAAAACTAAACCCTTTGTGTTAATGTAGTGAATAGTGTAAAGTAGTGTAAGTGCTGCATATGCATTATGCATAAAGAACACATGAACAAAGTGTCTGTTCGGGTAGATAAGGTGGCTTTTGGGTTGTGTTGGTTTTTTTATGAAAACAAACGTGTGCCTTGTCTCAAGTTTATTGAATGACTGATTGGTTTGGATTTGACATTTGACATCTAACTAATTACTCAAAACTGACGTTTGACTTTGACAAGTATGCATGCATTCCTACAATTGGCTAAGATTAGGTAGGCCTTTTGAAATACATAAAAACAAATAAAAATAGAATGAACATAACCGCCCACCAAAGGACTATAAGAGTCCTTTCAAAACAAACTATAACATTATTCACAAACAAAAATGCTTTTTCCAAATTCTATCTAAATTGGCTTAGCATTCTGAATTTAGTAGTTACTGATTATACAAACAAAATCTCTTTGCATTTAAACTAAAATAAACAAAACAAAAGTTTCTTGGTAACAACAAGTAGGTTTGAATTTATAAACAAGCTAGTTTTACACAAGTACAATCGAGAACAAAAGTGTTAATTATTTTCGATTGGCAAATAACATAATTTTGATATACATCGTTTGACAATGTTGTTTCCACTTTTAACACTGTAAACTCTAGTGAAACCGTCAGGACCGGGATGTTTATCTACTATTCTTCCCATGGCCCATTTTCCAGGTGGCAATTGTTCTTGTTTTATGAGTACTATATCTCCTATCTTAAATTCCTCTGATTTCTTTAGCCATTTTGGTCTCTGTTGTAGGCGAGATAAGTATTCTTGTTGCCACCGGCTCCAAAAATCATTGAGCAGCTTTTGTGTGTACTGCCAGCGTGTCAGGCTGCTCGTCTTGACATCCTTCAAGTCCGGGCTGGGTACGGTGATCGGGGCTTCTCCGATTAGAAAGTGTCCTGGCGTTAGCGGTTCTGTGGTTTCATCGGCGTCCTCAATTGGGCACAGCGGACGGGAGTTAAGACATGCTTCAATTTCACACAGTACAGTGGTCATTTCTTCCGTAGTAAGGTTGGTGTTCAAAATTCGTTTTAGGTGGTACTTCATGGATTTCACACCGGCCTCCCAGAGTCCTCCGAAATTAGGTGAGTATGCAGGTATGAAATGCCACTGTGTTCCGTCGCTGGCCAGTGAATCCGTGATTTCTCCGTCGAACTGTAAGCGGGCCTCCTTCCAGGCGTCAGTCAGGTCCTTATTGGCGCCGATGAAATTTCTGCCTTGGTCACTCCATAGATTTGCGCACCTTCCTCGGCGGGCGCAAAATCTTTTAAATGCGCCGATAAAAGCGTCAGTCGTTAGATCTCCAACTAATTCCAAGTGGATGGCCTTGGTGGCCATGCAGATGAATATTGCAACATAAGCCTTTGTTGTCGTTGCTCCTCTACCTTTCTTGAGCAGTATTTGGAACGGCCCAGCGAAGTCAACCCCTGAGTTCAAGAACGGACGTGCTGGGTTGACTCGCACGTTTGGCAGATCTCCCATGAGTTGCGTCCTTGGTTTGGCTCGATGCTTGGCACAAGTAAGACACCGATGGATATGCAGTTTGACAATAGCTTTAGCTCGCAGGATCCAATATTTAGACCTCAGATGACACAGGACCAATTGCATCCCTCCGTGCAGCGTCTTCAGGTGAGCGTCGGCGACGATCAAAGAGGTAAGTTTGGTTGTTTTGCCCAGAATGATAGGATGTTTTCCTTCTTCGTCTAATGTTGCTGCATGTCTCAATCTACCGCCCACCCTGAGTATACCGGTTTCGTCTAAATATGGGTCTAATGACTTTAGTTTACTTGTCTTCTTCACCTGCTTCCTTTTCTTTATTGCATCTATGTCTTCTGAAAATTCCTGTTCTTGTGCGATCTTTATGCAAATATTTAGCGCTTCGTCTAATTCCTTCGTGCTTATTTGGTTTTGTATGTCTTCTCCTTTCTTCTTGTTTAGAAATTTCCTGCAGTATGTTATTGTTTTTGTTAGCTCCTTCAGTGTTCCAAAATCTTCAAATTGATTGGCTATGCTTCTTTCTGTCTTATCCCTGGTTTCCATGTTCATAAATGTCTGGATCGCGTCCTTCTTCTTCCGTTGTTCTATTTCCGTTGGTATTATGTTTGGTCTTGAAAATTCTATTTCTTCCTCTACTAACCATTCTGGTCCCTTCCACCATAGATCACTCTTTTTTAGCTCCTTTACTGACATGCCTCTGGATCCTATGTCTGCCGGGTTGTCTTGGGATTGAACGTGATGCCACTGGGTGCTGTTCACGTTTGAGGTGATTTCAACGACGCGATTGGCGACGAATGACTTCCATCTTGAAGGTTCTCCGAACAACCAGGACAGGACTATGGAGGAGTCAGTCCATGCGAATATTTGTGAAGATGATAATCTCATTGCTTGAGCTACTTGTTTCAGCAGTCTCGAGAGCAGCAGTGCACCGCACAATTCTAGACGCGGTAGCGATATTGTTTTAAGAGGTGCCACTCGTGTTCTTGCAGCGATGAGGGTGATTTTGTAGGTACCATCAGGGTTTTTAACACGGCAGTATACGACTGCGGCGTAGGCTTGTATGGATGCGTCGCTGAACCCGTGAATTTCAATGGCTTTCTTGTTTGAGTTGTAGGTGTTCAGCCATCTATCGATGCATATGTCATTAACGTTAATTAGGTCTTCTCGAATGTTAGTCCATTCTTCTTTCAGTGCAATGCTGATTTCTTCGTCCCAACTAACTTTCTCGAGCCATAGTTTTTGGATTAGAATTTTCGCCAGTACTATGCATGGAGCAATCCAGCCAAGTGGGTCGAAAAGTTTCTGAATGTCAGAGAGAATGCTTCGCTTCGTAATGGGATCGCTCACTGGAGGTAGGTTTAAGTTGTATTCGAACTGATCATTTCCCAAGTTCCACTGTATACCTAATGCCTTGACTACTCCATCGACCTTGAGTTCCAGGTGCGCGTGGCTTGATCTTTCGCTTGGTTCTAGACTTTGCATGAATTCTGCGTTGTTGGAAGACCATTTCTGGAGTTCGAAGCCACCTAAGCGTAGTAGTTCCTTCAGGTCTTTGGTGACTTGTATGGCTTCCGGCAGCGTATCACAGCCGGACATGTAGTCGTCGACGAATCCGTCTTCCCTCACAACTCTCGCAGCTTCAGGATACTTGTCACCTTCGTCGATGGCTAATTGCATGAGTGTCTTTTCCGCCAGGTAGGGTGCTGAAGCGGTTCCGAAGGTGACTGTCAGAAGTCGGTAGTCGGTGACTGGATCTGATGGATTATTACGCCATAAGATTCTGAGGTAATCTACTTCGTCTTCGTGTGCGCGGACCATTCTGTACATTTTGACAATGTCAGTGACGTAGCATATTGCGTGAGTACGCCATCTCATGATCAGGTTTCTCAGGTCTTCTTGTAGTGCAGGTCCAGTTAGTAGTTCATCGTTCAGTGAAATTCCATTTGAGCCCTTACATGAGGCGTCAAACACGACTCTTGTTTTTGTCGTCTCTTTGTCTTCGCGTATTACCGCGTGGTGTGGTAAGTATACTGATTTCATTTCCCTTTCTGTATTAGGGACCTTTTCCATATGATTTAAGTTTATGTATTCTTCTATCACTTTAGTGTAATCTTCTTTTAGTTTTCCATTTTTGTTAAATCTTCTTTCTAGTTGTAAGAATCTTCTAAATGCAATTTCTCGTGTATTTCCTTCGATTGATTTTGGTTCCTCTGTTTTAAACGGCAGCTTGACTATGTATCTTCCTGTTTCGTCTCGTTTATGTGTTCTCTCGTATATGTCTTCACATAGTTGCTCGTCTCTTGTTAGGTTTCTCTTTGAATCTGTGTCTATTTCCCATATTGTTTTCAGTAAATCTTCTATGTTTGTCTCTTCCTGTGAAATGGCCGACAAGGATTTCTCTCGAGTGATAAGTTTCATCATTGTTCCTCCCATAATGATCCATCCTAGGTTGGTTCTTTGCGCGCATGGTGACCCTAGGGGACCCTTGATTAGTCCTTGTTGTAGTATAGTCGTATACTCTTCTACTCCCAACAGCAGATCCATGGCTCCAGGTTTATAGTAGTCTGGATCGGCCAGGTTGAGATTCTGCAGATGAGGCCATTCAGTCACCGGCTTAACGTCTGAAGGTATGTTTGCAGTCAAGCGCTTGGACATCACGTAGGCTCGTATAGGTAACATGAAATTTGATTCCCAACGTGACAAAACTTGCACTTCTACTTCTTGCTTGACTTGCACCTTCATAGATTCCATTCCAGTGACGATAATATTTACTGGTTTGCGTTCTAGTTTTAGAGCTTGAGCTGCCTTCTCACTTATAAAACAAGCTTGTGATCCTGAATCGATGAGCGCCTTGAGTACAGTAGTTTGTCCATGTTCTCCCTTAAGTATTACTACTGCAGTGGCCAATAAGCAGACCTTCTTATCTTCATCGTGATGATGAGACGCTATCGTGGTATGTACTTGCTTCTCTTCTACACCTGATTGTGATGATGCTGGTTGCGTAGGTTCTTTTCCTGAAGTCGAATCATCTTGTTTCCTTGGCTGATGTAGAAGGGTGTGGTGTCGTCTCTTACATATGCGGCAGGACACTCGTACACGACACTTAAATGCTGAGTGTCCAGGAGTCAAACAATTGTAGCACAGTTTGTTATTCGTTACATATTGGCTTCTTTCAGCAGTTTCCATCGCCGTAAATATCTTGCAGTGGCATAGGGTGTGATTTTCATGACACATGGCGCAGGTCTTGTCCGTGGTGGATACATGAAGCACTCTTTCCTTGACAGGTCTCGGAGTGACAAGCTCGATCGTGCGAAATCTTGATTCTAGGAACTGTTTTAAATCTTCTAACGTTGACAATTCTTCTCTATTTTTGGTGTAAGCGAACTCTTCCCACTCCTTATGAGACTCTGAGTCTAACTTCTGCACGACTAGGAATATTATTATAGGATCCCAAGAATCTGTCAATACGCTGAGGTTTTCCAGACTGTTGAGAACTTCACTGGTGGTGTCCAGAAGAGCCTTCAACTGCGAAGCGGTTTGTGTGGTACATTTCTTTTGTGCGAAGAGCCGTTTTAATAAAGAATTCACAATCAAACGTTTGTTCCCATATCGTTGACTTAATGTAGTCCAAGCTTGTGTATAATTAGAATCTGTCAGCTGTATATGCTTGAGTAATGCTGCTGCTTCACCCGTGATGCTGGTTTTCAAGTAGTGCAGTTTCTGGACATTGGACAGTGATTTATCATTATGTACCAATGAACAGTACATATCATTAAAGGCTGGCCATTCTTCATAATTACCGGAAAAAATAGGAATTTGTATTCGAGGTAGTTTGACTTGTGTGCTCGATGATACACTTTTGGTCACATCGCCCTTCGATCGATCTTCTGGAGCACACGCGACTGTGGCTAACGTGTCGTTTATGTCGCCCACTAAACTCAAATAAATGTCTTCGTAGATGTAGTATTCCTCATTTAAAAAATATGGCAGAAGTGCCCGTTGATCCTTTTTAGTATTTCTGATTAAATCTTCATGATGACTTTTGAAGGAATTCCAATGTTCCTCTACGCACTGCAGACGAGATTGAAGATAACCTTTAGTTATTCGTTGTTTAGGTGTTTTTTTTAAATTGATTTGAGTCTTTTTTAACGCTTCTGCCTTGTCTTCCAGCAAATTAATTAATTGTTCAATGCTAGCCATTTCAAAGTTTTATCACCACTTATATTCCAATGTTTTCACTTTAGTTCCCTTTTAAAAAACCTTTCACGCCTTTAATATTAGTTAGAGTGTCAATTTTCACTATAATAACTGCACTTTTTTACGAATAACAAGTTTTTTGCGTAAACAAAATTGCACCGGCCACGCGTTATCTATAAAATCTTCGACAGCTCGGCGTCCATTTTCTTGTACGTAATCCGGCTCGATTATGGACCATATATTCGGGTAGATAAGGTGGCTTTTGGGTTGTGTTGGTTTTTTTATGAAAACAAACGTGTGCCTTGTCTCAAGTTTATTGAATGACTGATTGGTTTGGATTTGACATTTGACATCTAACTAATTACTCAAAACTGACGTTTGAATTTGACAAGTATGCATGCATTCCTACAATTGGCTAAGATTAGGTAGGCCTTTTGAAATACATAAAAACAAATAAAAATAGAATGAACAGTGTCTTTTCCTCAATATAGACAATAAGAAAAGTGTTAATGGACACATTCTTAGTTTAAGTCTATCTAGCAGTTTTAGTCAAATGTAAAATACTTTTTAGCCTAAGTTAAGGCTAGATTGTATTGTAAGTAGAGTATAACAATAAATATGATGTACTCTAGACTAATAAAAAAAAAAACACTAATGAATTTTCAAAAACGTCATTGCGCACGTACCTTTAAATAGTCAATAAATAATACATATATAGGTATTATACGCATACGAGTACATACACACAGGGATAACCTGTATTGTGATAACTAGTTTGATATACAGTGCTATTTACGAAAGAAGTCCGCGGAATATAGCGGAAATAAATTAAATTTGATAAATGATTACTGTACATCACATCCTAATTATTTTTTAATAATAATAATTATTTGTATGTGTTTGATAATGTAAATATTTTTTTAAATAAATAAATTATAATTATAATCGACCGAGCGAAGCGAGGTCTTAGAGTCGAGAGCCGCGAAAAGCCTGCGTTTTGACCAGTTTAACGGTTGACCTCTGGTGCTTAAGTTTGATCGACATTTACTCGAAAACGGTTAATCCAAATTAAATGAAACTTTGCACACAAGTTAAGTAGGTTAATATAATAATTATAGTAAAAAAATAGCCAAATAGAATTTAAGGTTGTAGAGATATAGGTGACTTAAAGTCTTTACGATAGGTCTTACGATTATTTCAAAACTGGAGCGCTGATAATTTTTTTTCTAACATATATACATTTTTTATAAGCGACATAAATATATTATCAAAAGTGTATGTTTGTATGTATGTTTGTTACGCGATAACTGGAAAACCAATGGTCCAATCTTTATGAAACTTTGCAAGCGCGTAATATAAATCCATAAAATTTTTAAGTTCGAACATGAGCCAAATCGGTCGAAGGGTTCTAGAGTTAAAGAGATTGCTTTATTACAATGAAACCGATGATCCAGTCTTGATAAAACTTTTTAAACAGGTAGTACAAACTAAAAGAATTCTCACCTCCAAAAATGAGCCAAATCGGTGCAAGGGTTGTAGAGTTATAGAGAATACAAAATTACAATGTTTATCGATTGTAATATTATGAGAACTGCAGGGATATTCACTTGTCCGTCAGAGAACCGAACCAAAGACCGAAAAAAATCGATACGACGTAATACGTCATTTCATACATTTTTGACAATTCGGTCCTAGGTTCGGTTCCCTAACGGATAAGTAAATACTATTTACTTATTATATTGGAAGATTTGATATATTGGAAGTATGTATGTATGTTAGAATGTGTATATTGTATGTATGTAAGAATGTGGTATATGCGTAAAATAAGCATTATTTTATGGAATTTTTTTTCAAATTAAATTTTATGAAAATATTGTCTCTTATAATTTTTTCATACAACCAATATTTCCATTGACATTTCAAAATAAAGATTCATAATGATTTATTTTTTGGAAACCATGAAAATCTTAATTGTTCAATTACATTTTTTTAATAATATTAAATTAAAATTACAGTTTTATAAGATCAATAACATTTTCGATATAAATAAAAAAAAGTATACTTACAACACAAAATCCATTGTTATTGGAAGCTCGTGTCACGTGTTGAGTACTTTTGAGGTTATAAAATCACTTGATTAACTAATCGTTCAAAATACACTTAAAATTGATAATTTAATTATTATTGATAAAATAGGAATGATTAAAAGTTAATATGAGAGTTACACTGAGATAGCAAAATAATAATTGTCAACGTTACTACTACACTTGATGCATAAACAATAATGATGGCCGACAACTGTGTAGGGAGTGAGAAAGAAAGGAGACCGGCTTCGTTCTCATCCCTACTCCGTGCTGTTTACTGGGTCAGAAGTGACACCTGTAGACATCTGGCGGGGATAACTAATTAAATGACGATTGATCAGTTTTCGACCGGCGAGGAAAAATGATTAAATTACTAAAATGTCTATTAAAAAATAAGGGTTGATCGTAGAAGGGTGAAAATTGAGGATTATATGTATTTTTGTATGTTGTATCATAAAAAAATAGAAATTAAAAATTTTGTCTAAAAAATAAATAAAAAAAATTAGGGGTGGACTACCCCTAACATTTAGGGGGATGAAAAATAGATGTTGGTCGATTCTCATAGATACCGGATAAGCACAAAAAATTTCATCAAAATCGGTCAAGCCGTTTCGGAGGAGTATGGCAACGAAAACTGTGACACGAGAATTTTATATATTAGATATACCTAAAACCCAAGGTTTTAACATTTTCAGGGAAATTGGGTCTGCGAGGTCCCAGTTCGAGGCGAACTACTAGTTATTCAAAAATCAATACATATTGTAACTGTAAAACACGCCATTGTGGCGTCCCGTCTAAGGGACTTCTTTTGTGAAAAGCACTCTAACCGAATTGTCCGGTGGTCTCTTCTTTTGGCAGAGGGGGTCGCTTGACAGTGACGTGTCCAGTTGGACTTATGATCTAAGTTTGTTACACGACGGCAATTGCAAACTTCCAACAGATGTGTTACCACTTACAGCTCTGGCCTTTTCACAGTTCTTTACGGAAGGTGGTGACATTTATTTTAGCGTAGCGCTTAGAGAAACTTATTGCCTCAAGCTCTTGGCAATTTGTGTTGCATTTCCTACTAGTTGTCATGACGCCGGAAAACACTTTCTGGAATGTCGGAGAGCGAAATTTACTTTTTTTTTTTTTTTTTTTTTTTATGTGATGAAGTAGAAGACGAGCAAGACGCTCTCCTGATGTTAAGAGATAACGGCTACCCATAATCAGTACAGTGTTACCTAGGATTTCACAATTATGTGAAATTCTAGGAGCACTGCACCAACGCTTCTTACTCAAGAGTCATAAGATGTTAAGACTCTTTAGCCCAGTAATTTTACTAATTTTACTTTCAGTGAAGCCAGGGGGTTTATCCCGAGTTCTAGTCTGTTGCCATTTTCAAGCGCTTAATCGTTTTTTACAAATAGTTAAAAAAACAGTATAATATTATAAAACCTGTATCTGAAAATTAGCGTTTTAAAAACCTTTCACAGACATTTAGTTTGTACAAGGTCGTTAAAACATAATTTTTACAAATACTTTTATTTATTTATTGTAGTTTAGCCTTTGGCTACGATCTCGCATGATTAAACTGAATTTATGTACATACATAAATACATAGTTTAAAATAGGCACATCCTCTAAATTATTGAAGTACGGGCATTATAATTAGGTACACCAGTGTACACAAACTTTATAAATGACTACGTAAATGGACAATTAACAGAGTAATAATAGTTCCAACAATAAATTACACCATAGTTCATAAAGCACCCTCAGGAGATATTAGTAACATAATAAGTAATATTGCGCGGATTTTGGATGGCTCCCAAAGGTTGTTACGGATTGACCTCTAGACTAACATCATTCAAAAACAAAATATTAGCTTAATTGGGGTGTTTTTTTTATAAAAAAAAAGTTCACATCTTTTATCTGCTAAGTCTAAGTAAGTATATAAAAGGAAAGAGTAACTGATTGAGTGACTGATCTATCAATCTACAGCTCAAACCACTAAACGAATTGGGTTGAAATTTGAAATATAAATAGGTTTTATGGCGTAGAAGTCCGCTAAGAAAGGATTTTGCCACGCGAGCAAAGCCGTGAGCACAAGCTAGTATTTTATAAAAGGTAATAGTGACTGATTGACTAGCAGACTAATTGATCTATCAACAATAATTATCTATTCTTTTATATTCATAACTCGCTTGTAACTCGCTTGCTTGTTGTTGTTGTTGTGCTGAACGGATTGAAGTTTAGCATACAAATAGGTTTTAGAATTTAACCTATGGTAATAGAAGAATTTCTCCATAAAAACAAAACCTCGGGCATAAGGTAGCTAGTTCATATAAAGTCTTGTATGAACATGTGTGTTACTTCTCATGATGAATCGAATGCACTGATATTTTCAATTTACAAAGTTCTTTTTTGTAAACAATCATATTGGGCATTTTGTAGAAAATAAACCCACGAAGCGCAACTAGTATAACAATAATGCTTTGAACTTAGGTTCCACAAAAAGATAATAATTTATTTTAATAGTAGAGCTTTGATGAAAGCAAATTCTACGGTTGGATTAACAGTAATAAATCAAGGCACATTTGAAACATTAAAAGCTTTGCTAGCTCTTGTCTCATTAGATATTTATTAAAATACTAATTTATAAAGGAAATTAAAGCCTAATCTCGGTTTATAAACAATTTCAAAACATAGAAGTACTCTCATTTATTCTGAAATGTATTTAATGTGTTTACAGAAGACCCGCGCGCACTTCGTAGCGCCAAACAGTCTATTGAGATTATTGTATTATACATAAATACATATTATTACATATAAATCTACCTCTTGAATCACTCAAAGATCTAAACATACAAAGGGATAGATAGACAGCGGAAAGCGACCTTGTTTTCTACTACGAGTACATAATGATTATTACCAAACTATATAGAAATATTATTAATATAAATCATATTTTTATTATTATATATTTTATAATAATTATTTCATGAAATTAATCCAATAAAGACAAGATTTCAAGTTAAAACTGTTTACCATAAATTAAGAAGTGCTAGGTTGCAAAAGCCTTTTTATAATTAGGGTGATATTTTCGTCAGTGTCGTGGGGGTTATTCTGTGATCGATCGCTTCGGCAGGATGCCTTCGTGAATATTTTAATGTCACGTTTTTCCGGGGCCAGGCGTGAGGTGCGTTCCCACTATGTCGTAACGATTACTTTATCGTCCGACGTCAGTTTGTACCTATTGGAATTTGGTGACGACATTTTATCGGTCGACAGTCGCCTTCTCGGTTGCTTGATAAAGCAAGTCGTTTATTTTTTTGTGACTACGATGTGAGAGTCGCTGTGATAGGTGATTCACCGTTTTTATTCGTCTTACTACTATCGTAAGAGAAAAAAGTCTAGATGACATAAATATTAGTATTAATCGTTTCTTCTTCCTTGTTTATGTGTGCTGTGTTATTTCCCTAATTCGTTGGTGCTGTGTAGCAAAAGTGAATGATTGTGTGTGCATATAAAAGAATGTAATTGTTTCACGCATAAATAGCTGAATCGATTGAGCTGTTAAGTAGAAACCTTAGCCACTAGAATAACATTAAGGTCTTTAGCCGTTTCTCACCACGAACGGTTTGGACCGCGGTATAAGCCGCCCCAGTCTTCAAACGATAGAAAACAAGTGTTTTTTTTTTTTTTTTAAATTAGCTTTTATTATTATAGCACCAAAGTACTCTTCAAGACGAATCAAATAAACCCAAACTCGATGGGGTTGTGTCGTTTAATTATGGAGTTCCTATGGCCACCTTCCAGCTCCTTCATCAGATCAGTTTCATATTATAATGATATTGCATTGTCGTCTGATTTACACATTACACATGCATGCAAAATTTCTGCTCAATCGGAACCCGGGAAGTGGATCAAATTTAGCTTGCAAGATTCGATTACAGGCAGACTGACAGACAACGGACAGGTGAAAGTAAATAAAGGCTTGTAAAATACAAAAGCACGACGAACTACGACACGACTATCTGTCGTTACATCGTGGGAACAGCTTTAAGGCCAACTTCGATTGAAAAATCCACGAGCCGACGCGTCACCGGGCGGTTATTAATCACCGCGGTGAAATTCATGGTAGCATGTATTATTATGTCAGGGAAGCTATTTTGCGGCTTTGTGTGGGATGAACTTGGGACATGATCGGTATTGGCACGATAATTTCGTTTTGTAAATAGACATACAGTTTTTCTGTAATAAATAAAACAAACATACGACACGACGACGAATAATCAAACGTAGGCACAAAGCCGAAGTAAATACAAGTGAGTTTATGCCGTTTATTTATAGAGATGAATCTAAATAATCACGAATCATTTATAGTGTAATAAATAATCAAGTCCACAGCACTCGCAGATTCTAGAGTTAGTAAAAAATTTGCAAAAGTTAGTTTATTAGACACAATTTTCAATGTAATTACCAAAAAGTGGCTGCTCTATCAATCAAAAGGTCAAGTTTAGGCTCACGTACTGCCTTTGAAAGGAAAATTACTTGACGAGACAACTGTCCAGTTTGGATAAGTAATTAACTCTTTGAAGTTTAATCTGTTCGTTTCAATTGGCTCGTTAATTAAACTTTTTGTTTAATCTCCATTCCAATTAGACAAATGGTTCCCATTTCTAATTGAATGCCGATTGAATTTATTTATTTGGAATGGGTTAAATAATAATGTAACTTGTAGTAAGTACTTATCTATATTATTAATAGGTATTTTTGCAAAACACTCGTTTCGTTTGAACAATGCTTTAAATTGAGAGGACCTGAAATCTATGAATAAACGATTTGTATTTATACCAGTTCTGTAGGACTTAGCATGCCAACATTTTATATTGATCATAAAAGGAATAAAAACAAGTTTTTGATGCAGTTAAAATCTTACTTATTATTATTATTTTTACAGACAGACTTCTCTAAAGAACTAAAATAACAAAACGGCAGTACTCACGTCTAATATTGTTGAGAATATCTCAACCACTCTTTCGAATAAATTTTTATGTTCATGATATATTATGAATACTTCAAGCTTGAAAGTAAAATAAATACACAACAACTAATAACGACTAACATTTTTAAAGAAGTTGCAAGCGATGTTTATGAAAACTTTTAACTGAACACAGAAAAAGACGCGTTCGTTATAGAGATGTAAGAACTTTTACTATTAAAAAAGTGCAAATCTCAGAACATTAAACAGCAAAGTTAAATTAAAAACATCACCTAAAATAATTAGAGAGACCTGTCCCAGGCAAATGCTAAGCTAGGTTAATTTTAATCAAGCGGAGGACAGTTTCAAATATCTACAACTGTTCACAGTAGTGCTACACGAACACATTGGGAGGCGCTAGTGTCGACTTAAAATTAATGTTAAAAAGATCTTTTGTATGAAAATGAGTGAATAGAGATAAGTAGTATGATTAATATGAGTATATGTGTATAAAGATATGATATAAAGCATTTTATTGACAGTAGAAAATATACACAATACACACGCAAAAAAAATCTATTGGCAATGGGGATAGACGGGGTACATCTATTAACATAATAATATGCTATTATATACATAATTTGTAGTTATTATATATTTACTATATAGTATTTACTTTGTCTTTTGGTAGGATAGACCACCAGCCTATGTGAATATATTTTCCTCTCCGTACATTACCGTACCGTTACTCCGTACTCCGTACCGTTTCCGTTGTCTGAAAGAGATCGTTATTAGCGATAAGTCCGCCAATTATTACACTAAGA
Organism: Hemithea aestivaria; assembly: GCA_947507615.1. Classification (NCBI taxonomy): domain Eukaryota; kingdom Metazoa; phylum Arthropoda; class Insecta; order Lepidoptera; family Geometridae; genus Hemithea; species Hemithea aestivaria. The sequence goes on along the minus strand of OX382329.1, from coordinate 9,980,152 downwards.
TTATTTATTAAATATGTCATAGTTTTATTTTTCTGGTGTGCACAATAAAGAGTTATAATTCATTCATCACGACGACGACGATTCTTTAAGACGAGAATGTCGAGTTCATGATGGTAAGCATGATAATATCGGCTATATCAAACACGGTGCCACATAGTGTTTTGAAACATTAAAAATTGTGCGTGACACTACACTGCGTCTCTCACCCTGAGATTTATTATAAGTATATTATTATAAGTTGTTTTTTATTCAATATAGGTTAGCCTCGACCACGATCTCGCGTGATGTTAAAAGCGAAGATGCAGCCTTAGATGCTAGCAGATAAAACTTAGAAGGCGGATTATATCCCTCCCTGGCTTCACTGAACATCACTGGCTGGATGACCGCTTGGCGACATTGTTAGTGGGTGGTAACTAGCCACAGCCGAATGTCACCACTAATGAACTAATCGCTTTAGCTGGTAATATTGCACTTCAGTCCGGAATACTGAGAAACACAGGTAAGGTAATGTACAGAGATTACTGCTAGGTGGATAAATAAATGAGAAATGTGTGACACTTCCACAGGCGACTTCTGCAATAGAGTTCTCTACTAGTGCAAACAAAATTTTAATCGTTATCAATTTTTTAGTTCCATTTTCAACCACCGGTCAGATAAGTCGGTAGCTCTATTGGTAACACGGTAAAGTTTGTGCTCCGTACGTGATTCGAGCGTGGCCTGAGAGGAACTAGGGGAAATTGCGCTCAATTGGCAGACAACCGTCGTGCCTACAAATTACGATAGCACCAAAGATGACTCTAGTCACATATTCCGTACGTGATTGCTGAAGGCGCACTTTTAGTGGAGTAGTCTTTAATATTGTATGTGGACGTGCCCTTTTTCTTCCAGTGATTGCTGAATAAAGCGGATGTTGACAATGCTAAAAAAAGTAAAGTAAGAACAAAAAAAAAGAGAAAAACTATATAAATTTTGTTCACCAATATATAAATACATATATTATAAAAATCAATTCTTCGTTTGTCTCTCTAAAATTCGAGAACGGCTGGAAAGATTTAGCTAGTTTTGTTTTTTGCAAACATTTTAAAAGTTACGTCAAATTCAAGGAATGGTTTAAATGGTGATATTATTTAGTATATACTGGTCATTAAATAAATAAATAATATACTATAAAGATATGTGTACGACGAATTCACTCTTTCCGAACAAATCCTGAGACGTAAAATACAATACAATTCTCTTTAAACTCAAACTCAAACTCAAAATTCATTTATTCAAATAGGCTACATCGGAGCACTTTTGCAAGTCAATTTTACATTTTTCTATTTTAACACTCTACTGCTCGTTCGCAAGGCACCTCTATGAGAAGAACGAGCAAGAAACTCATGAGGATTGCATTTTTTAAATATGTGTTTACAATGTTTATCTTGGTTACATAATTTATTGAGCGTTTGAGGGGCACCAGCTGGTTTATTATGCAGAGGTTTCCAGGCATCTTTGTCGTCGATGTATTGGCTTATTTTATAATATGCTTTCTTTTGTAATATGGCTTTAACATGGCTTTTGAATTTACCTTCTGTGAGCCCCGTTATTTCCTCAGGGATTTTATTATAGAAACGTACACCATTCCCTAGGAATGATTTCTGGTTTGTTTTGGTCAATCTAAATCTAGGTACAACTATTTTATTCTTATTTCTAGTGTTAAAGCTATGTTTGTCACCATTTAGTTTAAATTTTTCGAGATTCTTCCTAACATACATAATATTTTCGTAAATATACAAGGATGGTAGGGTCAGTATATTAATATCTTTAAAGACCTCCTTCAAAGAATCTCGTGGGCGCATCTCATAAATGGCACGAATTGCACGTTTTTGCAGTATGAAAATAGTTTCAATATCTGCAGCTGACCCCCACAACAAAATTCCATATGACATTAAACTATGGAAGTACGCAAAGTAAACCAATCTCGCTGTAGCTACATCTGTTAGTTGCCTGATTTTATATACCGCATATGCTGCAGAGCTTAATTTCCCTGACAATATATTAATGTGATTACCCCATTGCAGTTTTGAATCTATGTTAATGCCAAGGAACAAAGTTGCATTGTCAAACATTAGTCTTTCACCGTCAAGCACTACCTTTGATTCTAAGTGCCTAACATTGGGTAGTGAAAATTTCAAGCATTTAGTCTTTTTTGCATTCAATAACAGATTTTTTACTGAACTTTATTGAGATCTATAACAGTAAACGGGATAAACTTAAAACTAAACTACATATTGAATATAACACCAAAAAAGAGCGGCCTTATCGCTTGGAAACAAAAGAGTAGGATGTAAGAGTGGGATGTACCTACCTAATATAAGAATATGTAGGTATTATGAGTACTGAGTACGTATCAAGTATGTATGTAGATACAGAAGTTAAATTTATCTTGGCTTACACACAAGGTGAATTTATTGCTTTTCCGGTTATTTGCTCAAAAGCTAAAATATTGAGTCTATTATTAGAATGAATTGAAATAAGCAAGAGTTGCTTTTATTAATATCCTAAAACGTCTTCTCTGAAGGAAAATATTTGTTTTCCATGGACGAAAAAACTTTTGGACTGTGTTTGTAATAAAAAAAATAAGCACCCACAACAAAGCAAACTATATAAAAATGTTCGCGTGAAGTGTCATGTTCTCATTTAATTAAAAAGAGTGTTTGACATTTTGCTTCTTGGTGTGGCCTATCGATATATTATTATGAGTGAAGACTGCTTATCAGACTATTTGTTCGTACTAAGTATGCATTATATATTCAAATAAAGTCGTCAGGTCATGTTGCAGTCCCTGCAGTAATCTCCGCGACCTGAAACTGCAACATATAGGTTGGCCACACAACCTATAAATTGTGATTTGACTCTGACAGTGTAAGTAGGGTAACCTGTTCTGTTGGAGTATAAACCCTAATTATTATTATGATAATACTTTATGTGTATACTTTTTACACTCTTCATCGTTACTATGGTGTACATGTTTAAATGTTTATATAAAATTGAGTGGGCTTACAAAATATGCTTCATATTTTTTTTGAAACTATTTCTATTAGTTTTGTATTCTTTGTTTTTCCTCTTATAAAAGATGTATGTAAATGCTTGTCTCTTTATTAGGTGTGTACATTGTAGCAAATACGTGTGTTAGTCAAATGAAAGTGTTTTTCTTGCAGATATATTGGCATTTTGTTTACTCTCTACGCGTATTTTTCTTCGGAGCAAATACCCGTAGCATATTAGTAGATGCTACGGCGTAGAGGTAAAAATATTATATTTTGCGCTAAGTTTAGATAAGAGTGATAACAAGTCAATTTTAGAAAAGCCTCAGGTTCGCTTTCAGTTTTTTTTAACCACCATTAAAGTCACCCATTTAAAATAAATCCAAATCAGTTCAGGTATTTTCAAAAATAATCGACGAACATGTGTTCAAAAAATAGATTAATATAATAGGAAACGACCACTGTTCGAAGACTATAACAAAAGCCCATAAGTTATTTCTAGATAATAAGTAAAGTGATGGAACAAATTACCGTGATTAGCGTGGTACTAATTAAGCCACTGAATATCTATTTCAGCAACTGAGACTGGTAGCTTTTTCGCAACTTTCCCGTAACTAGCTATTTCAAATATTAATGACCACACTTTAATATTATCGCAGCTTGGCAATTAAAAGACTGCTCGAAGTTGCTATTGCATTAAGGTATAAGGAACAGCTTTTAGGTAATGCAATTGGAAAGTTTTTAGGTAATGCAATAGTAGCTTTGTCTCTAAAGCAACTAATAGGTAAAACAACTAAGAATATTTTCATAATAGAAAATATTTTTTCAACAAAAATACACGGCACAGATGTGACATATTTAGGAACAGTGGTACAAAAGTCCATAAGTTGTTTGAAGCCAATAAGTCAGCGGCGGAACCAATAACAGTGATCAACAAGGTAAAAAAAACAAATGAAGAGCTGTGACTTCAAGGTGCATTGAAAACTATGTCAGCAACTGGGACTGGCAGCTTGTTCGCGACTTTCTAGCAACTAGCAATTACAAATATCTTTGACCGAACTTTGAATTAAGGCATACCCGAAGTGGCTATTGCATTAAGTTATAAGAAACAGCTACAGAAAGTTCCCAGTTAAACAGTTGCAATAGTAGCTCTGTCTGAAAACACCTAATTTATTTTATTTTATTTTATTTTACAATTTTAGGGAAACTTACGTCTAGGTCTAAGAGTATGGTACTTAAATATTTTATTTAGGGACAATTACAAGGTTCCACATATAGGCGACAGAATATAATTACATGTGGACGGAGAACATTAAGCATGCAAGATACACTAAAAACGAATTGTTGGTAATAATAACAAATAACACTACAAACTACTGACTACAAACTATTGACTAAAGAAATCGTTGGCAAGTACGCGTTTAACTCGGCCGGCAGAGGTGTTAAATATGTCAATATCAAGTCTAGTAATAAATTCATTGAGACACCGACTCGCTCGCAGCAGATAACTACTTTGCCTGTAGTTGGTCTTAGCTCCGGGGACATGCAGGGAACATGGTCTCCGGAGTGACGCGTACGGGACTTGCAAACCGACGCGCTGCAGCAACTCAGGACAATCAACTAGACCATTCGTTATATTAATAATATATGCAACGTCAGCTATACGCCTTCTCTCTTCTAAAGGTAAAATGTGAAATTTCTTACAACGATTTAAATAATTCGGGTAGTACGACTTGATTTTAAATTGAAGATGACGTAGGAAACGTTTTTGGATGGATTCTATACGATTAATATAAATGTTTGAGAATGTTGTAATAGATACAACATTCTCAAACTAAGAATATTTTCTTACTAGAAAATATTTTTTTCAACAGAAATACACGGCACAGATGTGACATATTTAGGAACAGTGGTACAAAAGTCCATAAGTTGTTTGGAGGCAATAAGTCGGCGGCGGAACCAATAACAGTTGGGCTCGGTGCGAGGCGTTCGCTCGTATTTCAGACCGCACGTGCCGAATGCAATTCGAGAACAGATGATGGAAATTGTGCAGTTACTTTATGAAGCTACGACTTTACTTGTTTTGGTGAATTCAATTCATTTAAGAAACAATTTGTATTTGGAATAAGATCAAACATAACTGAGATTTAAAGTGATGTCTAACTGGATGACCAATGTTAGCGAACGGTCTGAATTAAGTAAGGAATATACTCATAATTTAACTTTTACTGTGAAGCAGAAGTTTAAACATTTACGTATTGTGTGGAAAGTGGAAAGCCGGACGGCTGACAGTCTGATTGGCTGCAGGACGTCGTCATAAGGACTGAAGTTAACCGCACGGTTTTTTAAGAGAACTGTGAATTATAATTTACTCAGATATAGTTATATTATCACAGCGTATAGAGATGCATAAACGAGAACTTCCTAGACAATAAAACTAACAGAGTTTAATCTACAAAACTCTAGCTTTACTGCCATTACAATTTTGACCATATTTCGTTCTTTATTAGGCATAAAGTTTCCGGATAACAACAATAACAGCGCAGATTAGAGGTACTTTAAGTACATCTATCTCGGACGCTTGTTTTATTGCAGACGTAAAATGACTATTAAAATATACTCAACGGTAAATCCCCGTTTTAGAGCTGCGATAGATTGCAAAGCGATCTTGTTTTATGATTATCAACAGTCGTTTAATTTTTAGTGTAAGGACATTTTCCAGAGTAAAGTTTCTTTTAGAGTATGGCTCCTCCAAGTTAATATAAATTTCGTCTATTTCCGTGCATTAGAATCCACGAATTTGCTAAAATTATAAATGTGAAAGTTTGTATATGTGTATTTTCTTTGTTACCTGTTCACACTTAAACAGCTGAACTTATTCAGTTGAAATTTAGAACATTTGTAGATAGCTTAAATCCTGCAATAATTTATAGGCTTTTCAATTTTTACTTTTCTGCAGGTGTGGTCAAAACACAGTGGGCACAGCTAGTTAATAATAAGTCACTAAACCAAACTAGAATGAATTCAACGAGCACGTTCAACCGTTTTACTGCAATAAAATATTAAATTAGTACAACTAATTGCCTGGAAGAGATCGCTCTCAGTGATAAGGCGGCCTATTGAAGACCTTTATATAGTTTGTTTTTAAGTTTTTTTTGTTATCTTTTAACTGCAATAAAGAGTATTGTATTGTAATTCTATACTCAAATATTCTTTACTCATTCTCCTCCGATTGACTACTTTATTAAAAGAGATTTATTAAGATACCTCTCATAAAATAAATCCTTCACTGCGGTTCAACAAAATATGATAAAATTTATGACTGGAAATTATATTTGTCGTAAAACAAATTAACCATGAGGTACTTAATGCTGAGAGATAATATAATGTAATTACATTTTGGCTTACATCTTCACAAATTGATGTAAATTCTGTATTAAACAGACTTCTGGTTATAATATTAATGCATACTTATATTGAAAATGTGTGTCTGTTTGTTTGCTACCTTTTCACCCCTTAACCATAAAACTTATTTAGAAGCAATTTGGAATAGAGATAGTTCAAGTCTCGGGAAAAGAATCCTAGCTTGAATCCTGCGGGATTCAAAATGAGATAAACCCATTTTGAATCCCGCAGGGTATGAAAATGTTTTATCACGTATAACACCTCGGGACGTTACTAATCTAAATATATTAAAGGTAAGAGTGACTAATTGACTGACTCACTGATCTATCGCACTACACTCTACGCACAGCAAAAAAACAAGCGCTGAACAGATTGGGTTGAAATTTGAACTTATTTTCTTAATATCTCTTTGTTCATTTTCTTGGTTTTTTTAACATTGATAGTTTAAACCTCTGCTGAGAAACAATTTTGCCACGCGAGTAAAGCCGCGAGTATAAGGTAATATTATTATAAATTAAAGGCGGACTGGCAAAACTCAGATTTGCGATCAGAGACAGCGTGTCTCGTAATCCTATTACGTATCCCCTTTGCTTCTGTTCTGTCCCCCTTCCCCCCTTGTTTGTTCCCGGCGTTCGGTAATAACTTCGCAAACACAGTTATGCGTCACGATTCACGGCTTATTCACCGTGGGACTCTTCGTTTTGTTAGGCAGAATGGCCCCTGATAATTGTTGGGGAAGCGCGTAGGATAATAAAGGAATATGACTTTTAATATATACAACATTCTCAAACTAAGAAGACTTGTAATAGATACAACATTCTCAAACTAAGAATATTTTCTTACTAGAAAATATTTTTTTCAACAGAAATACACGGCACAGATGTGACATATTTAGGAACAGTGGTACAAAAGTCCATAAGTTGTTTGGAGGCAATAAGTCGGCGGCGGAACCAATAACAGTTGGGCTCGGTGCGAGGCGTTCGCTCGTATTTCAGACCGCACGTGCCGAATGCAATTCGAGAACAGATGATGGAAATTGTGCAGTTACTTTATGAAGCTACGACTTTACTTGTTTTGGTGAATTCAATTCATTTAAGAAACAATTTGTATTTGGAATAAGATCAAACATAACTGAGATTTAAAGTGATGTCTAACTGGATGACCAATGTTAGCGAACGGTCTGAATTAAGTAAGGAATATACTCATAATTTAACTTTTACTGTGAAGCAGAAGTTTAAACATTTACGTATTGTGTGGAAAGTGGAAAGCCGGACGGCTGACAGTCTGATTGGCTGCAGGACGTCGTCATAAGGACTGAAGTTAACCGCACGGTTTTTTAAGAGAACTGTGAATTATAATTTACTCAGATATAGTTATATTATCACAGCGTATAGAGATGCATAAACGAGAACTTCCTAGACAATAAAACTAACAGAGTTTAATCTACAAAACTCTAGCTTTACTGCCATTACAATTTTGACCATATTTCGTTCTTTATTAGGCATAAAGTTTCCGGATAACAACAATAACAGCGCAGATTAGAGGTACTTTAAGTACATCTATCTCGGACGCTTGTTTTATTGCAGACGTAAAATGACTATTAAAATATACTCAACGGTAAATCCCCGTTTTAGAGCTGCGATAGATTGCAAAGCGATCTTGTTTTATGATTATCAACAGTCGTTTAATTTTTAGTGTAAGGACATTTTCCAGAGTAAAGTTTCTTTTAGAGTATGGCTCCTCCAAGTTAATATAAATTTCGTCTATTTCCGTGCATTAGAATCCACGAATTTGCTAAAATTATAAATGTGAAAGTTTGTATATGTGTATTTTCTTTGTTACCTGTTCACACTTAAACAGCTGAACTTATTGAGTTGAAATTTAGAACGTTTGTAGATGATAGCTTAGAACCTGAAATAACTTATAGGCTTTCAATTTTTACTTTTTAGCAGGTAAAACACAGTGGGCACAGCTAGTTAATAATAAGTCATTAAACCAAACTAGAATGAATTCAACGAGCATGGACTATGGACGTTCAACCGTTTTACTGCAATAAAATATTAAATTAGTACAACTAATTGCCTGGAAGAGATCGCTCTCAGTGATAAGGCGGCCTATTGTAGACCTTTATATAGTTTGGTTTTAAGTTTTTTTTTGTTATCTTTTAACTGCAATAAAGAGTATTGTATTGTAATTCTATACTCAAATTTTCTTTACTCATTCTCCTCCGATTGACTACTTTATTAAAAGAGATTTATTAAGATACCTCTCATAAAATAAATCCTTCACTGCGGTTCAACAAAATATGATAAAATTTATGACTGGAAATTATATTTGTCGTAAAACAAATTAAACATGAGGTACTTAATGCTGAGAGATAATATAATGTAATTACATTTTGGCTTACATCTTCACAAATTGATGTAAATTTCTGTATTAAACAGACTTCTGGTTATAATATTAATGCATACTTATATTGAAAATGTGTGTCTGTTTGTTTGCTACCTTTTCACCCCTTAACCATAAAACTTATTTAGAAGCAATTTGGAATAGAGATAGTTTAAGTCTCGGGAAAAGAATCCTAGCTTTTACTTACGCCATTTTGAATCCCGCAGGATATGAAAATGTTTTATCACGGATAACACTTCGGGACGTTATTAATCTAAATATATTAAAGGTAAGAGTGACTAATTGACTGACTCACTGATCTATCGCACTACACTCTACGCACAGCAAAATAACAAAACGCTGAACAGATTGGGTTGAAATTTGAACTTATTTTCTTAATATCTCTTTTTTCATTTTCTTGGTTTTTTTAACATTGATAGTTTAAACCTCTGCTGAGAAACCATTTTGCCACGCAAGTAAAGCCGCGAGTATAAGGTAATATTATTATAAATTAAAGGCAGACTGGCAAAACTCAGATTTGCGATCAGAGACAGCGTGTCTCGTAATCCTATTACGCATCCCCTTTGCTTCTGTTCTGTCCCCCTTCCCCCCTTGTTTGTTCCCGGCGTTCGGTAATAACTTCGCAAACACAGTTATGCGTCACGATTCACGGCTTATTCACCGTGGGACTCTTCGTTTTGTAAGGCAGAATGGCCACTGATAATTGTTGGGGAAGCGCGTAGGATAATATAGAAATATGACTTTTACCAAATTGTTTGCCTGAGACTTTAAAATAATATCTGCATGAACACCTTTTTTAAATGAGAAATTATTTTTGCAATACACCTCTGAAAACTAAGCATATTATGTTGTTTTTTGTGTTTATTCAATATTCAAACGATCTAAAGTGTTATACTTATTACTTATAGTGAAATACTACAAATAATTACATTAGATGGACGAAATTGCAGGAAACCCTTGCTTTAAATACAAAATTATGTACATCAATATAATTTTAGTTTAATGTTTTTGGCTTGTGTTTATTAATAATTATTTTTGATGTTAATATATAAATATTTTATTCTTAAAGATTGCTATAAGTTAAAATTATATTATATATTTAAATCCGTTCTATATAATCTAAATCAGTGTTAAGACACTGCATGAAATTCCTTCATTTACAAACATAAAACCCGTCGTAGAAGACATAAAGTTTCATTTTTACTACGCCCGCTCCGCATCATTTCATAAATGTTTCAGAACGAAGTTTTACTTCTCTGATTATTCGCTACCTAATGAAAATTCCGCGGTTGCGAATGTTAAGAGGGGTGCAGATAACTAGATGCCGAGAGTTTGCGGTGAAACATAATAAAGATTTTGAAATTTTGCTCAAGTGTTTACATTTTTGCGCTACGCAACTAATTTAAGTTGCCTTTTATTGGTTTTTAAAGCTTAGATGACTTTGAAAGCGTAGTAGCGACTTTTAGCAGCGAGAAGTTGACTTCTGCTTTTTTATTGAAAATTGGAGCTTGTTAAAATGACATTAACGTCTTACATTGTAGGCTAACTAGAGGTGTGACTACACGTAACTACTAGGCAGCGTACCTGTACAATAAAATTACTTAAATGCAATTATTATATTATAATTTTTAAAAATAATAGTGCCGCTACACGCTTCTAATATAGTCGCTCTATCACCTGTACTCTATGTGTATTATCACTTAATTAAAATACATAATATAACCTAAATAAAAAATAACTTTACATTATTTTTGATAATATTTATAAGAGGCTGATGATCACAGGCAAGGTGGACGGCAAACGTGCTAGAGGTCGTAGCCCCAAGAGATGGTCCGATCAGGTGTCCGAACAACTTGACACCAAAATGACCGAAGCTATACACTGTGCTGCGGACCGTCAAAAATGGCGGCAAATTATCAAAGAAAAGCTTCGGCGGGGTCATCACGACGCTCAGAATTGAGCAAACGACTAGAGGAGGAGGAGGAGTTCGTTGCATATAGTCGAGAAGAAGACGAATCGAAGAAACCATAGATCATTAAAATCGGAGGAAGTACCAGGATACCAGAAACATGAAGAGATGTTCGGCTCATTTCGTGAAATTCCGGTGAAGTCTGACATTTGTCATTTGTCAAATCTGATTTTCAACATTCGATTTTAATTTTTTTTTGAAATTCGAATACGTCTGATGACGGAATTGTCAAATCCGAACTTAACCGAAATCTCACGAAATGTCACGAACATCTATATGTTTCTGATATCCTGGTAGTTCGTATAAGTTTCAATACTCATAACTCAAGAACGCCTGGACCGATTTTAATGATCTTTAGTTTGTTCACTTCGCCAACTTCTCCGCCATCCACCCTACTGGGCCAAAATCTTCGCCATCGACCCCACTTGGCCGACATCTTCGCCATCGACCCCACTTGGCCAAAATCTTCGCCATCAACGCCACTTGGTAGTGTTAGCGGGTAACACCGCGGGTTGCAGCTAGTACATAATATAACCTAAATAAAAAATAACTTTACATTATTTTTGATAATATTTATAAACAGTAAACCGATCTTGTATGGTATACATATTTATATTATGGCTCTTCTATTCTAGTTAATTATTTCAAGATCAAATCAACTTTAACTAATATAACCCCACTTATATAGTTTCGATTTTAAGAGGTAATAGCAACTAACTCCTTTGACTGGTTACATTATATTATATAGTTAGGAAGTAAAATTACAATGGTATTTCAAATGTTATGTTCACATCTTTAGGTACAATCTAAATAAGTTTAGTAATTAGAAAGTTTCCGATCTCCGTGAATAATGTGTTTTACAACGCTTTGTTAAACCAGTGTGGGAACACAGATAATTCTAATGAAATTTCAGGGTTTAAGTAGATAAAATTTACTGAGTTAGACGTTCTTAATATTATTTTTATTACTTTTGAAGTGTACAATATATAGATAACACTTTAATGACACCCAAATACATATAAAATAATAAAAAGTTACATTAAATTCACTATTGACGGTCTTATCGATACTAGCACCACCAATACGCCACAGATTCGTCGGTCTAGCTATTTGTAGCGGTCAGAATAGCTATTTGTTCAACAAGTGAGAAAAGTTGTTTTTTGCCCTGAGTGCCGTGACATTAAGTCACGAGCTCGCTTTATTAGTCTAGAGTTGACAAATTATAAAAGAAATGAGCGCAATGATTTCGAGCGAGAGTGGTGAAAAATAATTTGTTTGTATACTAGCGGTCGACGATATCATCCCGTATCGGCCTTAATAACCATTAACGAAAGTAAAAAAATCTAAAGGAAATCAAGCCAATTTATCATTAAAGAGAAAACCAAACAAAACGGCGGGAGATAACTTAGTTAGATGACTTTAAATGCGACAAATTAGGCGCGCTTGATAAAGTAGTCGTATTTATCTTTAAAAACTTCAATCTCCTAATGAAACGAGGCCGAATTTATTTTTGCTTCAAGTTTGAGCCTCATTCAGAGAGTTGTGGGTGATTCCTGAGAGTCAAAATTTTACGTGTCTGGGGGAATAAACTACCCGTAACATAAAAATTCTACCCAAAGGTATTTTTTTCCTGTTAGTCTAAGGTTCAATCTACTTAATGCATGATAGACATCAGGTTATATTTAGCTGCAAGTATCTAAAAAAAAATGTAAAAGCCCTGAAATTTGATTACCGTGGGCTGTCCCTTACACATTTTCGGAACTAAATATATTTTTTACACTAATTTATAAAAGGAATTTAATTAATTCCTGTGATCAAAGCTGTAAAGGGTGAACTGTAATATGATCAAAAAAATACGCGAAGGCTGTACTCAGCGTAGTTTTAGAAAAAATAACAAATTTAGGTTTGTCCCCGGACAAAAAGTGATTCCCATGGCGCGCGACATAACTACCCACATTTCACAAACCACAATACTTAGAAGCTTGTACGCACGCTATTGGCTAACTTCGATTGCGCTCTAAACATAGTGAAGAGAGGCTCCTCCTCTCGTTGTTATAAACTGGATTTACGAAGGTGAGAAATTGATTACCGTGGTTTTGGTTCACTAGATCATTGATTACCTTTTCCATGTTTAAAAATATTTTTTTATCCATTACGGTTTTTTGACTAGGGTGTGCAGTTAGTAAAAGGGTATTGTTTATCATACATTTTATTAATTTTGGTCTATAATTATGGTATTTAAAAATATTGACAAAAAACTATACAATTTTGATTTACATGGTATTGATTCTCATGGTATTTTACCACGGTGATCAATTTTCCCCTGAGTTTTCTTGCGCATTCTTTCACTTTTTACCCAACTACAGCGAAGCCGCAGGTATGGAAGTGATTTTGACAGTTTATATTTGTATATTTCATTATTTCAAATATTTTTTTTATATTGTACTATAGTAGACAGACCACATTAAAAAGTCGCTCAGCGAGCTATGGAGAGGGCTATACTCGGGGTTTCTCTACGTGATCGAATCAGGAATGAGGAGATGAACCAAAGTCACTGACATATCTCCGCGGATCAGGAAGCTGAAGTGGTAATGGGCAGACCACATAGCACGTAGAGCGAATGTCTGATGGGGTCGAAAAGTGTTCAAGTGGCTACTACAGGCAAGCAAACGCAGCGTAGAACGTCTACCCACAAGTGTGGCAGACGACCTTATTTAGGTCGCTGAAAGACGCTTGAAGCAGGTCGCTTTCAACACCAGTGTTATATATGGAGGTCTAAAGGGGAGGTTTATGTTCAGCAGTAGACGTCTTATGGCTGAGATGATGTATGATGAAAAAATAAAACGAAACTATGGGCTGACTGCAACTTTCAGTCCAGATTAACCTAACTAATGATAAATGTACAATCTGATGACAGCTTCTGGAGTGAATCCTGTCAGTGACTGTGACTGTAATATTTTTACATTGTTTAAGACTGCAATACGTTGATTTTATTTAGTTTACATGATTATTATATAGAGAGCCAATATAGACCTTTTTAATACTTTATGTTTGGTGTATATCTGTTTGGATCACCGTTTTTAATCATTTCTATTTTATATGATTAGTATGTCAATATTTAAATAATAACATAGAATTCAAACAAAATAGTTTTAATTTTGATTCCCATGCCACACTTTATTGATTCCCGTGGCACCAAAAATTTAAATTTAAATATCTTCTGAACAAAACAAGTTATTATGATGCCTATTTGATTGATGTAATTATAATTATGGAAAATTTGATGTTTTACATGTAAAATGCAATAATACTTTGATTTAAAATCTGCCACGGAAATCACTTAAATACGCCCGATCTCAGGATTTACCCTTGTATAACTTGGGGATCACCGAGGTACTTGACCCTATATAATAATAAATATATTTTCCATGGATTCAATAAAAATAGAAAGATGCGGTACTGACGTTTCTGACATGGTGCGCTTCAATTAAGCCCAGAACACAATTTTACTTCGGCGTGAGTCGGCGCGGTAACCGACACTTTCCGATCCAACAGGCCAAAGTTTGGCATAGCAACGATAGCGTTATGCCGCATCTTCCCATTTTCTTTTAATCTAAGATATTTTCTTTTTCCGCGGGAAGTGAAAAGTCTGCAAATTGGGGCACTGTCTAATGGACCATGGGAGCATTGGAGGGCTCTCGTGATTGCGTACATAGTATTATCAGTTACAGTTTCAAAGCTTTAGCGAAATTACAAACTGAAAATTAAAAGATATAGGATAAAAAATCATAAACAAAACACTTATGTGCATGCTGGTATCTTTATGAAAATATTAATTGTGTAGTAAGTTGTTGTTGTGTTTTAGTTTAAAGTCTTCTATAAACATTGTAACTCATTATTTTCTCACATTTTCACACACAGGGTTCAGGGATACACACAGTATATGACCAATATGATTTCTAACGCAATTTAGCTATAAATGGGTTACAATGTTTTTCATTGTAGGTGTCGAAATATTAACTTTTAAAGAAGACTTAAAGTACTGTTACAATATTTAGATAACAAATGGAGTGGCTGTTTGATTCGCTTGTCAGCACTTCTACTTTAGAACAGGTAAAAATATACCTTTCGTTTCATTCCAATTATTATATCTGGGAATGTCAAAAATTCCAAACGTGAAAAAGAATGCCAATAAAATTACTTACGTAACATTTGTTAAGGTGTTTTTTTACCAGGATTCACGTAAACCTTAACCTCGAGGAAAAATAGGATAAAAATTGGCCTAAGTGTCTTTCTAGTAGCCGCCGGGGCCGCAGATGAGTGCTTCGGCGTACCCGCTGCTCCGGTGTTATGGCGTCCCGCAGGAACACCCCCAGGTTTTGTAGTGGATATCCCCGCCGCGCCCATCTTCGGCGGGGGAGTCCCACATACCACCCCGCGCCCCTCGGCGTGGGGTGATGGTGCGTAACGTATTTTTCCTGGGTTAAAAAAGGTGCCTTTCTAGTCTTCCTAGTTGTTCATATACCGATATTCATCAAATGGTTTATTGGTTATTACGACAAGAAAGAGGAATGAACATACACATTTACAAACTTTCACATTTTTAATATCAGTAAAATAATAAAGAAGAAAATAAAGTACTGATGATTAATAACATAATAATAATTATTAAACTTTGCCCATTTTAAGATTAAATTAAAATACCTTTTATATTTTTAAAAGTAGATATTTCATTAACAATAACAATACGTAATACGAATATAAAATAAGCAGCTTATCTGGAAACAAAAAAAGCTTTTAAAATCTTTATTATAAAGCCTTTTATTTAAAAAAATATTCACATTTAAAAAAAGTAATATTTTTCACATTACGTATGTACATATATTTACGTTATTACCAAAGGACGTAAAGTCTTATTTGCACAATGGTATAAAATGTACGTATATAATTATTATATAATAATGTGAATGTGTGCCTGCGCATGTAATACACCAGCACCACTTAGTGCAAACGTTCATGTAAATTGTCAAATTCTCAAATAAAACATATTGTCTAAAACTCTTTTTAAATGACAATATAGCACTTCACACGATTTTTTTAAACAACAAATTAAGGAGACGAGCAGGCTACAGTGCCCTCCTACCGAAGCACAGTAATGTTTGCACATCACTGCTCAGGCGGTAGAATAACTGGCACTGTTGGGGTACACACCGAGTCATCCTCCTGCAAAGGAAGTCTACCCCCCGTAAAAAACCCTGGTGTTGTGCCAAGCGGAGCGGTCCACCTAAGCGGGCTAAACGGGACTAAACTTTGTGCTTGATTTTTTTTTCTCAGTATTGATAAATAAATAAATAAATATTTCAGGACAATTCACACAGCGCCACCTAACCCCATACTAAGCAACTTAATGCTTGTATTATGGTGATTAGGATAACGGATATAATACTTATATACTTTTCTTTTGTAAATACATACTTATAATAGATATTGAAAACCACCCAGACCAGAAACAAATACCTGTGGATCACACAAATATTTGCCTCATGCGGGAATCGAACCCGCAACCTTCTGCTTTGCAAGCGGGTATTAGCCCACCGCGCCACAGAGGTCGTCAAACCTACTACCTACTTCTTTATTTGCCATGATTATGATTGGTCTTCTAATTCTGGTCCGCTCTATTCTTACAAGTTCGCTCCGTTAAGGTGTGTGGGCTTACTATCGATACTTTAAACATTTTTTTATATCCAACTTTTTTTAAATGCTCAGTTCAACTATTGTTCTTCCGTGGATAGTACCTACATTTTTACTAAACTACGTACACAAAAGGTTCAGGTTTGGAATAGGTATAAGGTTTCTGTTTAATTTTGAGCTTACACCGAGTATACACAAACGTTCATATGCGGGAGATTTGTGAAGGTACAGCACTTAATCCTAAACTAACAAGTGGCTTGGTAATAAATAATGACCACGAGGTTTAGGTAATATTACAGAGAAACACACCTCGTTGCTAAGGTTGTGAGGTAATTCAATTTAGCCTCAAGCACTTGTTTAAATAATGTAAATGGCTTTTAGCATAAATGTCTCTTTTGGTAAAAATAGTTTGATTTAAACAGCGGCGTCATATGTGATCCATCGTCGACCGCATTTTCACTTTCCATCAGGTGGGATGTGGTCAAACGTAGGCCTATTTAGTATAAAAAAAAAACTTTTAATTACCTATATATATTATAACACCAAAAATTATATTATCGAGGATAAAGAATGGTCTACAGGTTTAACTCCGTGCAAAAGATTAGTTTAGTTTGACAAAGCCCCTATTCAGTTGCAAAGTCAGTTATTGTATGACACTTCGTTACAAATATAATTTAGTTACATAAGTATACTTATTAATAATAAACTATACACCTACGAATAAGAAATATTCGTAGCAATACACCCTAAGTCGACAAGGCCTCTATACATGCCGCATACCGCATGCCACACATGGATTTGTCGATTATATTTGTATTTGTTGACGAAACTAAGTGTTCTAAATGTTCTTATAGTGAATGAATGTTTGAGTTGGAGTTTTTGAGTTTATATCTCTATAAACCCATACCCATATCACATCCATATCATCTCTATATACCCATAGTCACGACATGTTTATTCATTTCATACATTTAATGCTTAGCTTAAATTTTTTGAAGTGTCCAATTTCCATTCCAGCAATGTGACTCATTTATATTGTGCGTCTGTTTAAGGGAGTTACGCAAATGCCAATCGCTTGTAGCTAAAAAAAGTACTGGGATGATAGTCGTTATGGTTCTTTTTACCATAACAACTATTATAATCATACCAGTAAATTTGTAAGCCTTTTGATTAAACTCCACAAATATAATAAAAAAAATCTTTAAAAATAATACCACTGATACTCATTAGTGAAAACACAATTATATATTGGTGGTCTTATCCCTACTAACGATCTCTTTCAAACAACCAAGCAGGGAAAGGAAAAGACTGAAATAGGGCGTCGTATCTAACTGGATATCTAATCGAAGACTTAACCTCTAATATAGTAAGGTTTAGTTGCGTTTCCCTGGTTAGGAGCTCGTATTACAAATGTGGTACATTGTAACAAGGATCATTGGGGCGGTGATACATTGGCTAGCGCTAGTCATGTTGCGACCGCATATGGCTTGACTGTTGTTACGAACCATTAGTTCATACACAGCTGTAGCTAAACAGGGAATGAATTAGTAATTGTTAGATAGGTACGTATAGGTATGTAGATATACTTAGTTGTAAACTAGGTAAGCATGTATATGTGTAGATAGAGTTAATAGGGTATACATCCCTATATGGTTGTCTAGAAGAGATCGCTATTAGCGATGAGACCGCCAATTGTAACACTTAGTTTTTTATATTGTTTTAGTTCTTAAGTTCTTTTTTTGTATTCCAATAAAGTGTTATTTATTATCTACATTATCGTTATTAGCTGTGGCTTTAACCGGGGTAGACATCCTTTGCAGAAGGTCGACTAGGTGGGTACCCCTAAAATGCCAGTTTTTCTACCGCGTGAGCAGCGTATACGAACATTAGCTTAAGCTTATTACTGGGCTGAAGGGTCTTAACATATTAACTTATAATTTTTGGGTAAGAAGCGTTCGTGCAGTGCACTTCGATTTTTATATGGAAGCACTTTACTGATTATAATGGTGACCGAACATAATATGTTTTTATACACACATAAACATATTTTATGTGTTATTTGTTTTTAAGTTTTAATCATTTTCAAAACTCCAACACCCGTCACAAAAAGCTAATAGAAAATATTGCTGCATTTCACGTGAAATACATTTGAATAACAGGAAAACGCAGGAAAATCACCACCAACATAGAAAATCCGACTGCAACGGAATCAAAAAGCTAAACCTCACTAACACCAGTTTGTTTATTGACACTACTCGTATATCATACGAGCACTGGCTTTATGAATTTATAACATAAAATATATTTTTTATTCACTTTGTATTTTGTACTTGCAAATATTCTAATGGAATCTTTTTAAAACGATAATAATACCTCTAGAGATAGTCTATTTTAAAAATCTTACCTGATCTTAAATGATAATGATACGGTGGAAGATGATAGCAGACTAAATCCAGAAGGCGGGATAAATCCCTGCTTGGCTTCGCTAAATATCGTGCCGGAACACAATTGTAAGGACTGCTTGGCGACACGGTTTTGTCCAGTGAGTAAAAGTGGTAACTAGACACAGCCGAAGTCTACCTCCATTATAAAACAAAAACGACAAAAAAACGAAAAAAAATCGGTTAGGGATGTTCCTCATTACAGACGTATCATACCCCTTTTGCAATATTCAGGGCCTAAATTCTACACAAACAAGTGAAATTTTAAAAATACTTTTTAAAAACAAGCTTTAATTATCATTACCATCTTGCATCATATAGTACTTGTCAAGACGAATCAAATGAGCCCAAACTCGATGGGGTTGCGTTGTTTAATGACAGAGTTCCTATAGCCACCTTCCAGCTCCATCATCAGATCAGCTCCATGTCATAATAATATTGCATTGTCATCCGATTTACACACGCATGCAAATTTTCAGCTCAATTGGAAACCGGGAAGTGGGTCAAATCAAACTTGCAAGATTTGATTACAGACAGACAGACAGACAGACAGACAGACAACAGACAGGTGAAAGTAATATAAAGCTTGTAAAAAGAGACGGCGGCGCAGCAAAACGTAGAAAAAAAAACCTATAACACACATTTTTATTTTCAAAAACGCCACTTTGAGCCGCCCAAAAGATGCTAAATTAAAAAAAATTGAAATTGCATTTAAGTTTGTACTGGCATCGTAAGAATTTTCAAGATGTTTTTCAAAATGTAGTTAAAATTTGACAGTGGGCGCCAGCAAAACGAGAAGCGATTTTGGACCGGAATAATCCCGCAGATAGGTTAAGGAGTTAAGTTCACGATGCGTAAACAAAATCGAATCAAATCCCGCCACATCTCACACAGGCTGAAGTAACACAATCAAAACATTGGCATCTGAAAGGCTGACGGCATGACGAAGGTGAATTCCGAATGCGATATCTAATTTTCATCCAATTCGAATAAAATAACGTACCTATTCCCTCTAACAATATCTTTCTTTTGATGTTTGTTTCCTTTTGTTTCATCAATCAACAAAATGAGGTGTTTGGAAACATTTGTTTGTTTTTATTTAGGACGGGAAATTGAACGGGAATATTTTTATTTTTCATAATTCAATCGACTTTATTGGACTATTGAATAAAATATTAGTTGAAAATATTTTTAACTCGGAAAGCTGGAAGGTGGGAATTGAAAATTTGTAATAAATATAAATAAAGAATAATGTTATCAGTTTTTTATTGATTGTGTAAGTCAATTTATTACGATAATAATAATATTATGTAACATAATAATTGTTGTGTGTATAAGAGTTATTTTGTCAGGTGCTGATTACGATGATATTGTCATGGTTGAGCGATTTTTTGTAGGAAGTTTGGGTAAATACTAGTATTTTATTACGAGTTGAATAGAATTTAAGGAGATAAAAAATAATTTTCTATTTATATTAAACTTATAACACTAAATGCAATATTCAAAGAATGTGCATTTAATATTATAAAGCCGATGTCACGCGAACATCTAAGCCCGAGAAAATATTGGAGAAGATTTCCTCTGGGATCGAAGTCACCGCCACTAAAATTGAACGGCAAACTGAAGACACAATAGTTTTTTTCTTTTTACCTTCCAAGAGGTGTGAGCCGCCGAGGAAAAAATCCCTTTTCATCGTATGACCATCAATCAAGATTTTTCGTGATATTTGATTTTAACGCGAACCATATTTCGTTGTAACTGACCTAGATAGAAAACACTATTGTGTTCAGGTAAATTGGCTCCCCTCAAATTCATTTTTCATACTTACAAAGAATCTAGAGGTATATCTAGCTAAGTACTCAGCTGTTAGAGGTATGTATCAAGGTAAGCGATAGGGTTTATTTATTTTACATTAGGTCATAGGTATTTTGGCGCGATACTTTTGGACACAATGTAATGGGTGTCTTGTATCTAAAAATAACCTTACCGTAGATATAGGTCTTCTTCTTTTCTTTTTTTCTATTTTATTAAGTACATCCTTCAAGTTTTACATCTTTTTACCTCCGTGACATTAATGTGAATGAAGTGAAAATGTCACCGAATTCATTTTAATCAATTTTTAACTGTTAAACTATTTTTGGGACATTATTTTTATTTTTGTAAAAAATGTTTTAGTATCTACACAATAACGTTAAAGAAAATGAATCAGGAAGCAAAAAAACTTTCGCCAATATCACATCTAAAAAGTTCCCCGGCAACATTGGATAAAGGTCGGGTAACATATTGTACGGACTTGGAGAAATCAGTTATTATGAGCAACTTCGAGCGACGCGGCTGGGTGCAGGTCGGGGTCGACGACGATTGGAACTTCTACTGGTCCTTCACTCAGAACTGTCGCTCCATATTCAGCATCGAGAGTGGCTACAGAATGAACGATAACCAACTGATAAACCATTTCCCCAATCATTACGAACTCTCCCGCAAAGATCTGTTAGTTAAAAATATTAAAAGATACAGAAAAGAACTTGAAAAAGAAGGCAACGCTTTAGCTGAAAAAATAGACGTGCAATTGCCAAACGGTCAAGTCGTCACTCGCTACACTCATCTCGACTTCATACCCGTGACATACGTCCTCCCCGCCGACTACAATATGTTCGTGGAGGAGTATAGAAAGTCTCCGCAGAGCACTTGGATTATGAAACCCTGCGGTAAATCCCAGGGAGCCGGAATTTTCTTAATAAACAAACTTTCGAAACTCAAGAAATGGTCACGCGAGGCGAAAACTCCTTTCCACCCGCAGCTTAGTAACAAGGAGTCTTATGTTATATCGCGCTACATCGACAACCCGCTTTTGATCGGAGGAAAAAAGTTTGATCTCAGATTGTACGTCCTGGTGACGTCGTTTCGACCTCTGAAAGCTTATCTGTTCCAGCACGGTTTCTGTAGATTTTGTACTGTGAAATACGATACGAGTGTCACGGAGCTAGATAACATGTACGTGCATTTGACAAATGTAAGTGTACAGAAACACGGCGGGGATTATAATAGCTTGCACGGAGGCAAGATGAGTATTCAGAATTTCCGCTTGTACTTGGGAGGAACGAGGGGGAGGTCTGTGACCGATAAATTATTTGCGGAAATGCAGTGGCTCATTGTTCATTCCCTGAAAGCGGTCGCTCCAGTCATGGCAAATGATCGCCATTGTTTCGAATGCTACGGATACGACATAATTATAGACAACAACCTGAAGCCTTGGCTGGTGGAAGTAAACGCCTCTCCTTCACTACAGTCAACTACACACAACGATAGGATATTGAAATACAAGCTGATCGACAATATAGTGTCTGTAGTTGTGCCGCCCGATGGAATACCCGATGCCAGGTGGAATAAAATTCCCGACCAGGAAGCTTTGGGAGACTTTGACTTATTGATCGATGAGGAACTCATGGAAAGGGAGGATGCAAACTCTCGCTACTATAAATTCCACCGTGTGAGGTGAATAGTCATTTAATTGTGATGTTATGTAAATTAATTTATGGAACTTTGTATAATGGTGTTATTTAAAATAAATTTTAAATGTATAATTTTCTTTATTTCATTAATAAAAATACAATTACATTTTTATGTTTGAGTATTCACAAAGTTATGTTTTCGCACGAATGTATTTGTTATCACGTCGTGCCAGCTCTGAATCTACCTTGAACATAGACTGTTCGTCAATGAGAACTTCAAAATCCCCTAAAGCCTCTTCCGAGGGCGTTTTGTTCCAGCGCGCGTCCGGAACTCCGTCCGGCGGCAGCACAACCGATAACATATTATCTATGAGCTTATATTTGAGTATCCGGTCGTTTACCGTCGTCGCCGTCATCGAAGGGGACGCGTTCACCTCTATAAGCCACGGTTTTAAGTTATCGTCTATGATTATGTCGTAACCATAACACTCGAAACAATGGCGGTCATTCGACATAATGGGAGCGACGGCCTTTAATGAGTGTACTATCAGCCACTGGATCTGCTCGAACAGCTGCTCGGTGCGAGCTTGACCGCGTGTTCCTTGCAGGTAGAGCTTCAAGTTCTGTATCCCGAGTTTACCCCCGTGTAGGTTATTGTAATCCTCGCCATGTTTCTGTACGCTCACATTCGTCAGATGTATATACATATTGTCAAGTTCAGCGACACTCGTGTCGTACTTCATTGTACAAAATCGACAAAATCCCTCGCGAAACATGTAAGCCTTTAAAGGCCGAAACGATGTAACGAGGACGTAAATCCTTAAATCGAATTTCTTGCCGCCGATCAAAAGCGGATTATCGATGTACTTCGAGATTACGTAAGTATCCTTGCTCGTCAGATGATGTTGCAAATACGTCTTGGATTCCCGCGACCACTTCTTTAATTTCGACAGTTTGTTCACCAAGAAAATACCGTTTCCTTGCGATTTGGCACATGGCTTGAGGATCCACGTAGATTGCGGCGCTCTCCGGTATTCTTCGACGAACAATTTGTAATCTGAAGGTAAGACGTAAGTCGTCGGGATGATATCTAAATGCAAATAACGATTGAGGACTTGACCGTTTCGGTATTTATATTCAGTTTTTTCCGCGATGGGATTGCCATCTTTCTCTAATTCTTTTCGATAGCGTTTAATGTTTCTGACAAGGAGATCTTTACGCACAAGCTCGTAGTGGTTCGGGAAGTGGTTGATGAGTTGATGGTCGTTGAGTCTGCAACCGCTGTCAATGCTAAACAGCATTCTACAGTTGAGTGAGTTCGACCAGTATATATTCCAATCTTCCTCCGGATACACTTGATTCCACCCTCGCATTATAAAACTATTGATGACAATAGATTTCTCGAAGTCCGTGCAAAAGTTGACCCTTCCCGGGAGCGGCACAGGATTCGGCACGCGTCCGTACATATTTAACGAGTGCTTCTTTCCGTTGAGAGGCATTTTTCTTGGAATATTTGTTTTTATATTGTGAAGCTCAACTTTGTATCAAATAAAAAATGTGCATGACCTTATAGTTTCGCACAAGTTTTTAAAGTTTTTTTTACAAAAATCACAAATTAATATCACTTTGTCACTGTCAATTTTTATGACTTTTTTGACATTGATTACAATTAAAAATGTCTGCTTTGTAGACGTAACTAAAGAGATCCTTTTGTGTTGATTGTTAGCTTTGTAATACCCCGATATAAAGGGTTGCAGTCGCTCGATAAAACAATTAGCGTTGCGTGGTTACTGGCGGTGGTGACCGTCCAGGTGAAGCCATTAATTCTAAACAATATTACGCAACTTGGTTACCGTTTAACCTTTTACCCAAGGTAATCCTTTGTACTACTGCTGTAGACTTTCAGCTTTATGATAGTTATTAGATTTAAATTTTATTTTTTAAAAGTAAACAAACGTTACTAGTTTAGGCGTTCATTAGGGTAGTCACAAAATTCATTTAGTTATCATGTGACCATCATAATAATGCGACTATTGTTATTTTTAGACCTTTTCCAGAAATAAAGAATTTATCGCAAATGCGTAGGTCGCTACGCTTGAGTGAATATGTGCTAACCCGTACGCTCTACACCCTTCACTTTCTTATTACGAGGTTAAGTAATTATAATATTGCAAAAAAAAAACTTAATTAAGTACATTGTATTATGTTGTCCCTGTGATTTTCATTTTAGTAAAATCGTGTGATATCATTTTCGAATTGTAAACTACAAAGTGATTCAAAACATTAATATTAATATCTAGGCAGCTTTCATTTGCAAATACATTCGAACATCTCTATTACTCAGGTTGACCTATGTAATCCAATGACACTGTATGACCAATACATAATATTAGGAACATCGTACTCGTATTACCGCAGGGATCATAACATTAAGCCGGAGCTGTGGAGCCAATACGAACATAAATTCATTTATTATTTAACATTATTGTGCTCTTATCTGGTCCTCACAAATTATACCCTCTGCAGTATAATAATACTTTGTAATAAATTATCCGGTTTTAAATTCTGTCCATAAAGTAGTTTAAAAATAATGAAGAGTTTCCAGAGGTGGCTACATAATATTATTATGTATCTTCGTTTCAACTAATTTCTCAGAAGAAATATCCCGGGACGCCATTACTTATTTCTTTGGATGCAAATTCATAAATAATTGAGACCAAACGGAAAGAATGTGCCCCTTTCTTGGCTTATTAAGTATTTTTCATTTAGTCTCGTTGGTTGTCTCTACGAGATTGATATTCATGATAGGACCGCCAATTGTAACATTTTTTTCATATCATTTTATTGTTATTATGGTGATCAGTATAGACTAATCCACCAGCGAAATTACTAGGCATGGTTAAATTCAACTAATTTCTTAGGTGGCACTGTGCTTGATGTGGGCCATCATAATGCTTACAATTAAGCATCAGGTTTGCTCGTCTTGACTGTAATTGTCATAAAAAAAAACTACAATTATTAGTTATTATTTAATATTTAGTGCATATGCGGGAGGGTGGGTGGTGTACTCGGTGGTGGAATTAATACTAATTACTATTTTGGTAACGTTTGAATTCCTCGCCGTCTCTTAAAACTTAGTTAGACTCACAAATTTAGAGCGGAATTAACACTAAATATTAAATAATAACTAATAATTATTGTTGTGATGGATTTCCGCAAAGTAACGCCTAGTTCCATTAATTATAAAAAAACTACTAAATTCTCAGATACTAACGCTACCCAATGAATTTTGTAGCACTATTATACCTTCACATTTTACCATCTCGCGAGATCAAAGGCTAACCTAAGTATAATTTTTTTTTTTTAGGTTCCAAATTTATCCATGCATAGACAAACCAACTCTACCAAAACACACGAAGATAACCACACAAAGCGGTGTGTTCGTACCTTATTAACAATGCCCGATGTGCGTATTCTTATAAATAACTGAGTACACTTTAGAAGCTTTGAGAACAACCCAAGCCCCGTGAAATATTAATGGTGTTTCTTTTCCCCGAATCCGTCTGTTTTACCCATCCCTATGAATAACATATAAATGGAAACGGTTCGGTTTTTAAAATTCTTCAAGATTTCTGACAACAAAGAAGGGTAATACTTTAGGTTATAATAATAGATAAGCTCCTCGAGCTCAAAATACACAAAATGTTCGATAGGTATCAATAGAGTCAGATATCACCATCACGTTATAATATTTATTGTACCTGCAGTTCTTACAAAATGTTAATTATTTACTAAAATACACCTGCACCGATTTGAAAAAAAAAAAACTTTTTCTTTGAAAGATATAGAGTATGTAGATACCAACTGTCTCATTTAATTTTATCAAAATTGAACAAGCGGTTTCTAAGCTATGAATAAAAAGCTTGCCATCACTTATTGCCGTTATAAAAAAAAATTATTACAAATAATATATCAACTAGATCTTATTGACTCAAAATTGATATAGCACACGATTAATTAAACCAAATTTGATACATGAAATAAAAGAATAAATTGTTTATAATTTGGAAACTCTTTAATTCTATCACACAATATTGATCACATAATAATATATTATCATATTTTATTGATGTTGTTCACATAATATTGATTTTAGTGTTGTTTCGACAGTATTATAATAGAAAATTAACCATATAGAAAATTCTAATTACTGTTTCAATGACTTAATCAAAAGGATAAACAGTGGAGTTTTTTGAATCTCGTCGAAACCTTTTGGGCACGCAACCCTAAAAGTCAAAGCAAACTCACCCAGATAAAAGATTTCATCGATTAGTCCCATAGTGGATGCGACGTCCTGAGACACGAACAATTTCTACGACAGATGATAGATAATGTTATCTGCCGCTCCGGCTGCTACGGGTGTTCCGTCCGCTTCGTTTGTAAGGTTTAAACTCACTTTGAAACTGCATAACCAATCAACCCATGTGAAAACATTTTTTTTTCCGCTTCCAGTAGGTACGGTTGTCTGGTAGAGATCGCTATGAGTGATAAGACCGCCAATTGAGACACTGTTTTAGTTTGTAAGTTCTTTTTTTGCAATTTTTGTGTTTCAATAGAGTGTTATGTATCTATCTATAGTTTAAAGATATAAAAGGAAAGAGTGCCTGATTGACTGACTGATCTATCAATGCATTGTCCAAAAAATTTTAACGGATTAGGTTTGAAGATTTTTGGCATACCGATCCGCCAATTAGTTTTTTTTTTCAATATCGGAGCCAGCGGTAACACCTACATATACATAAATCAATAGCTGACATTAATAGTACCAACAAAAATATTCTGACACTTACCCTTGTAAAGTATGAAGCCCATTTCACACGTCGCTATATAGCGCTATATAGCTTCACATAGCGCGGCATAGCTTCAGTACAAATCGGCATCCGTCACACACGTAGCTATAAATGACATATAGCGCTATATCGCGCTATAATTTACAGTTGATGCGTAGAATCCGCCATTTTTCATTTTGACTAGGTGATAAAATGACTAAGCCGTTTTGTATTACGGAGACAAAAGAAAACAAACTCATATTACCTACGCGATATATTAAACTAAATAGTAGCAAATGCTTAACCGCTGTGTAACAAATTAGAAAAAAATGTTTTTTATTTTTATTAAATATTTTGTTGTGTTTACAGTTCTTTGTGTTAGTATTTCGAAACAAATTAATTTAATTTGTATTTTAAATTTCACCTCCTATTTACTTGTAATAGATGCTCATATTATGCATAATGATTATTTGTCCGAATAACTGAAAGCTTTGAATACCTTGCAGTAGACTTTCGCTTAACCGGCTAAGTCATGCTACAAAATGGCTACGCATTTTTTTTTTATCTAGTTCAAATGGAATTTGCCAAATTGTATGGTTTTACAGCAACATGGCTGTTGACAATGTCAATTTTGAGTCTTATACAGGACGTGTGAAAAAATTCATGATTTTTTTTCACATTTTTAAAAAGTACGTACCAGGAGTTTGCCATGGTTTTTTTTTACAAAAGTGATTGTCAGTTAAAACTGTAATAATGCAAACACATTGTTTCAAGGGTTTTGTAGGTACCTCTAAAGAAATAAAAAACAAATCATTATTTTTAGTTTTTTTTCGACATTTATGCTCGGAAATGGATCGTTTGGAGTTCTTCTCCTTGTCCTTGTCATATTCTTTATTACTGGGAGTCATGACCCCTCCTTTGTAGGATTCGATTTCTGATGATGGAGTGCTATCTGGGTTGGTTGGATGCGATTTTCATGGCCAGGAGCCACGAGACAACAGGACAACAGCAACAGCATCATCTTAGTCGAGCACGGGGCAGGCTGAAAATCAGCGCTGTGCAGGACCTCCCTGCCCAGCATTATGCTGAGCCTATTCCATTTATCAGTGTAGGTACCTATTGTTTATGTTGTTTTATTATCTTCTGTTCGTATCTCATACTAACATGTCACTATATTTATGTGTTTAATTTTTCATGTATGTACTTTTTGGAACTGATAATAAATATATTTTTATCTTATCTTATCTTAACAGGAACTTCGAGGGTGGTGCGGATCTGATCTGACCAGTACATCGGACCGCCTTGGGACCGCTTTCCTTTGATTTTGCCCGAAACAATGACCATCTCTTGATTTCCATCCATGCCATTTGGCCAAAGTACTCGAGAATTCTCTGATAAAGTCGGTCAAATCTAACTCAAATCGATCTTATTCGATGAACTCTCATACTTTTAGTAAACGATGATAATTTCGAATAAAGTTTTCTGGATTTCTTGACGTAGTTTGAATCGTCATTTTTTTTAATTATACCAGGAGCAGACTGGAACGAAACCAAAATCAAGGAAAAAAGAAACATCCTTTATGTAGAAAAAATTGTCAAATTCATTTGTTTAAGTAGTGTTGGGGAATCATTGTGGAACTATATGCAATCAAGTGATTGAATCTCCGTTCCTACTTCTGGTACTCCTGGTACCCACTTCCTAAAAAATATTAACTAGCTTTTAACTGATGAAAAGTGGTCTGTTAAGCACAAACGTGCGTGCCTATATGAAAGTGCATAAAATAGACCCCGCATAGGAAAAAAAAAACTGTTGTGCCCTTTTTGAAGACTGAACCACGTTAATATTAAGAGAGAAGAGAGATAGAGAGGAGCAGCGGTTACAGATTTCCAATTTAAACGCCGTATTTTCCCCCTTAAGGGCAGATTTCTGGAATAATAATATTTTATACGTAATTTTATACACAACATGTTGATAACATTTTTTCATACAAGTATGTGGCAAGTCCAACTTGCACTTGTTTGTTTTTATTTTGAAATAATATAAATTTTCTTTATTTTTGTATTAATAAACCTATTCTAAATGCACTCAAAGCATTCATTGACAAGTTATTCCAAATATTTGAGTGCGTTTGTAAAGAGGAAAAAAGTAGTCATTAATATCACTTGATTTGTGAAAAAAGGAATGTTAATGTCACTTGATTTTATTTCAAAGATCGACTCAAGATTCAATCACAAAGAATGAACTATTAAAAAATATAGTTCCGATCAATAACCCGGCCATCACTAAAAATAATATAGCACGGCATAGCGAGGTATAGCAAGGCCTTGCGATACGATACTATATGGTACCAGGAGTCATATAGCAAGATATAGTATAGCGCCGTGTGTAATGGGCTTAAGATTTTATAGTTATAAGGCGTCAAAGTAGATCACTAACAACAACAGTAAATAATTTTTTTATAATCATTATTTTAATTTTATAGCATCGTAGTGGTTATTTACCCGCTAGTAAAAAGGCGAAGATACTTCACGAAAGGCGTTCAACTGTAGATAACAGCTTGTCTTTTTCATTTTGTTATTCGCTGTAAAGTTCACTTCTTTACAACATTTTAATATGCAACAAATAGACAGAATAAATACCTAACATTGAAATTATGAATGTTTATTTAACAAAATATATTAATGAAACAGATTTAATTGCATTTCAGCAATTTTAAACTCATGTTTTAAAATAATAATTAGATAACACTTCTCAATTGGATTCATTTATTTCAGGCAGTAGCACTCTGACAACAAATTATGTAAGTATATTGTATTTGTGTGATCTTTATGAGACTCATATTTATTTGAAACACGTACTGTATTAAATTAATTTATCGTTAATAGTACTGAAAAGATTTAATACCTAGGTTATTCAAATTAAATATCTAAGCGACATGGTTTCCCCGAAATATTTTCTTTTCAAAATGTTTGTCGTAAGTTTATAGTTTCCGACGGGTAAAATCCCTACGCGCGGTTATCTTTATACTCCAGCAACACCCAATATTTTCTCGAGTCAATATTTTTCAAGACTGCAAGTTATTCTATACATACAAAAACAAGGCGCACATCCCTTTCTCCAGTTCTGTTTACAAAGAAAATTTCAAGAAGGGGAGATAAACATGTGGCTCATGAAATATGGTTCGAATGATAAATGAACTTGCTGGTTATTAGACTGGGTATGTAAAACCGTGTGAAGGTCTTAGCCCTATACATCAAATCAACTCCGATGCCACTCTGACTCGACTCGCAAAGAATTTGGGACTTTATGTTTAAAAGGCAATATTAGGTGTAAGCGTTGATAACCAGGCCCGGATTTAGCCAAAATGCCGCCCTGGGCAGTGAGAAAATGCCGCCCCCTCCACCGCGTTGTTAAGGAGGTGCGCGATTACATTTGACTAGAAAAAAATTTGCCGCCCTGGGCACTCGCCCCGAATGCCCCTAGTGTAAATCCAGGGCTGTTGATAACATACAATTTAAACATTTTACCAATAATGTTGATATTGCATTGACTACTCTCGTGGTCTAAGCGACGCACACTTATCTTAATACTAGTTGTTACACTTGTTTATAAAATATTGTTATAATCTTAAGTTTCTCTGTATTTACATTGTGGTGTATCAATAAAGTATAATTACGATTATCAAATGAATCAATTAATTCCATTCTAAAACTAAAAATTCTTCGTTCCGCTGCAAGTTGAGTCGTAGTTGGTTCGACGTTGCGTTGATATAACGAATGATGACCCTAAAGCTGTGTAATACATTTCATGCTGACACATTGTGTATGTAAATGACTGTTTTGTTGCCATTCGCGGTGGTTTACATGCTTATTGTTGCTTAGAGAATTAGGAGAAGCTGTGTTTGGAATTATGTTGAAATGGAAGTGCGGGTAACATTGTGTTAACAGTGTTGCGGTATGTAACGGTGCGGTTAGGTACGAGTACATAATATATTATAACCTAACGGTTTCAAATTACAAATTAACGTGAATCATAAATTGTTATTTTTAATTAAATTAAACGTAATTATAATTTGCAAGCTATGTTTTATTGAGTATCAAAACGGACCACAGATAACAGAGTAAAAACAAAAATTACAGAGTGTATCTAGTGATCTAGTGAAACTAGGAATGAGAAAATAGATGTCGAGGAAGCTATTCAAATATACGATAGATAATTCTACTAGAGACAAGTGAAATTAAAAAAAAACTTTTTAAAAACAACCTTTTATTATTATTACCACCCAGCAGCAAAGTACTCGCAAAGACGAATCAAATGAGCCCAAACTCGATGGGGTTGCGTTGTTGAATCAAGGAGTTCCTATGGCCACCTTCTAGCTCCATCATCAGATCAGCTCGCTGTCATAATAATATTGCATTGTCATCCGATTTACACACGCATGCAAAATTTCAGGTCAATCGGATATCGGGAAGTGGGTCAAATTAAACTTGCAAGATTTGATTACAGACAGACAGACAACAGACAGGTGAAAGTAAACAAGTGAAATTTAAAAAATACTTTTTAAAAACAAGCTTTAATTATTGTTATCATCTTGCATCATAAAGTACTCGTCAAGACGAATCAAATGAGCCCAAACTCGATGGGGTTGCGTTGTTTTATGACAGAGTTCCTTTAGCCACCTTCCCGCTCCATCATCAGATCAGCTCGATGTCATAAAAATATTGCATTGTCATCCGATTTACACACGCATGCAAATTTTCAGCTCAATTGGAAACCGGGAAGTGGGTCAAATTAAACTTGCAAGATTTGATTACAGACAGACAGACAGACAGACAGACAGACAACAGAACAAAAGACAGGCAAAAGGCAGACTTTATCGCAAAAAAGTATCTAATATTTATAGGCGATATTGTTCATAATAATATTATAATGCTGTTAATTATTCCGAATTTTGGTTTTCAACAATGCAAGTAGTTTTTTTTATAATTTAGTCATACTACTATTATTATAATGTGTAATATATTGACTTCATCAAAATTGTTTCCGCAGGTTTTATAACGTTTTTATAAAATTTTATATTTTACCCATAAATTTTATTACACTTATAATAGTTATTTGTTATACAAGAGTGCAAAGTTGCTTTTTTACCGCGTGCTCAGTTTGTATGACCGAGCGAGCGAAGGATTCTAAAATTAAATCACGAGCGTAGCGAGTGATTTATTAATTAGAATCCTGAGCGTTAGCGAGGGAATCAAAAGAGCACAAGGTCAAAAATCTTTGCACTCGAGTGTGACACATAATTTTTCATCCCCCCTCAGCGAGGAAATAACTCAATGCTAAAAGTTTTTTTTTAAATTATTCTCACCATGGATGCGCACAGCGTTGCCAGTGCACTATCTTCAAAAATAACCAGTATTCAATTTTAATTTACGTAGGTACGCTTACTTAGAGTCCTTTTCACGAAAGAGGTCCCACGGAATTTAGCGGAACTAATTTTTTATTCTATTATTATTGGACTTCATATTTTAAATCATTTTTATTTGTTACATAAAATAAATACCTTTTTGATTAAGAAATTAAATATGAGAAAT
This sequence comes from Hemithea aestivaria, assembly GCA_947507615.1. Taxonomy (NCBI): domain Eukaryota; kingdom Metazoa; phylum Arthropoda; class Insecta; order Lepidoptera; family Geometridae; genus Hemithea; species Hemithea aestivaria. The sequence goes on along the minus strand of OX382329.1, from coordinate 9,947,336 downwards.
TATGAGGCGTTAAAAAGGTAAAGGTATTTAAACTTTTAAAATGTGCGATAGTGGCGTCCCGCAAAAAGGTTTCCTTTCGTGAAAAGCACTCTACCTATTCGTTTTAGTGATTATTTTCTCATTTTCAGTTTATTACAGTGAGAAATCGTTAATAAAAAAGTTACTAAAAAGTAATACTTAGAAAAAATCTTGCTACTATATAACTAGATAAAGTTATAAAAAATTGGCTTATTCTATTAACTCTGCTAAATTAACTCAACTATTATTTACTATTACAATACTATATAATTCATTAAAAACATTATTGTCTCGAAATGTAACTTATATCTAAACAACTAACGTAAATATAGTTCAAAAGAAACGTAATATGTTACAAAAGTAACTTACTGGCAAGGCTGACGGTGCGCCCAAAGCAAATTAAAAAAAAAAAGTTTACTAAAAAGGTTCTTACTCCGAGTTTTTAACAAATTTAAAAAAGTTGTACGCTTATTTCGGTACCATAGAGGTGGAAGTAAATAGGTTTAATTATGTTTTTGTCTCTAGAGGGTAAACTAAGTTTGAATTTCTCTAGAGGAAAATATAGACTTTTCCAGTCAGATATCGATGAGTAAAACTACACTTTCCGAGATAGTGGGATGAAAAAATACTTTCGCATTCCATTTTACTCCATCGGAATTTAAAAATATTTTCCACGAACAACATGAATCGAGGTTGACTCAAACATTAATTTATTTCTCGTTTAAATCGAGCTGCTCTTTATCGCGAGAAAAATGTAATGTCGAACCGTTCGAGTTCTTATTGAAGTTAGCTATTCAGAGCGTTTCAAGCTGCACCATTCTCGGTTCGGATTTATAGCTCGAAGTTATTTCACAGGCAGCCGCGCCAAAAATGTTTAACAGCTGTAAATAGTTGGCACGTGCTAGAACTTATTCCTTTTTATTTGGACTTTATATTTCTGCATTAAAGAACATGGGACTAATGCATTTAATTCATAAACATGGTCAATTAAATCTCGGACTAAGAAGTACTAGTATTAATAAACGTCTAATAAAATAAACTCTTTAATGTTACTATCTTTATTTAAATGATTTTATACTTAGGCTCACAGTTTTTAACCCCCGACGCAAAAACGACGGGGTGTTATAAGTTTGACGTGTCTGTCTGTCTGTCTGTCTGTCTGTGTGTGTGTGTGTGTGTGTGTGTGTGTGTGTGTGTGTGTGTGTGTGTGTGTGTGTGTATGTGTCTGTCTGTGGCATCGTAGCGCCCAAACGGATGAACGGATTTTGATTTAGTTTTTTTTGTTTGAAAGTAGAGTTAGTCGAGAGTGTTCTTAGCCATGTTTGGTGAAAATCGGTCCAAGATGGCCGCCGCTACAAAATGGCGGATTACTTTTTTCTTCCACGACCCCCTCAATAAGGGTATCAAATGAAAGGGCTTAACGAGTAGATTACAGCCCACTATATAAAATTTAAAATCCAAGATGGCCGCCATCAAAAAATGGTGAATTACGTATTGCGTTGGGGGTTTTTTTAAATTTTTAATTTAATTCACTTGTTATAAAAAACTTTGTGTTATTATACGTGTGAACCCTTAATTGGCTGTATGGCGTATAAACTGTTAATTATTAAGTTTTATTTTTAACTGTTGGTTTACCTATATATAAATAAAAAATACTCATTTTGTTCTAATGTTCTATACCTACTAGGTAGAGTTGCAATATTATATAGATGGACATTTTTCATGAAAGATGAACACCATTTATATTAAATTTTAATCACACTGCATTGCATTGCATTGCTTATGCATTGCAAATGGTGCCAACGAGATTTTCTTAAAATCCCTCCAAAATATTTTATTCTATGTAGGTGTAGTAATAATAATTAATCTTCCACTTCGTTATATTAAAAAAAAAGCCAAATAAACAAGGTTTCAAAGATATCTAAAATACTGTAATTACTGGGCTAAAGAGTCTTAACATCTTATGACTCTTAAGTAAGAAGCATTGGTGCAGTGCACCTCGAATTGCACTTCATTGTAAAAATCTGGGTAGCACTGTACTGATTATGGGCAGCGTTATCTCTTAACATCAGGAGAGCGTCTTGCTCGTCTTCTTACTTCTGCACATTTAAAAAAAAAAAAAATCTAATAGATTAATAACATCATCCAACATATTATTATTCAAACCGAAACTAGTCACTATTACTCGTGAAATGACACCCCTTGCAATGAATTGCAATCAGTTTTCACATCTACATCTATGTGGGTCAAAAACCTTTTATGTTAAGAAACGTATCTAAACAAAACCCAAATAAAAACGCCAAGCGGTAACGTAATTTAGACGGCTGCCATTGCCGCATTGCCACTTTGATCCGGTGTCAGTGTGGGTTATCCTCTTAAAATATTAAGCCTTCTCATCAATCATTTCCTGAATTCCCGTCTCAATTGACCCACAATTTATTTTTAATTTCAGGCCCGTCACCTGGCCCCGGTGATAACATTTTTGTCCATTTGCCAGGTTTAACTTCAATGAATATTTGACGTGCAGGTCAGCACTCCTGAAATGTCAAATTGAGTCGGCTCGGGAACCACTCAAATAGCTTTTTATCAGATAAATGTAACTTTTGTGCCGTATACTTTTATTTCGTGCTGTGAAATTCGACTTAGTTACCGAAGTGGCAAAGTAACTATGTATATGTTTACCTATAGCTCGAAAAAGTTATTATTAAAGGTTGTCTGTAAAAGATTGCTTTATGTGATAAGACCGCCAATTGTTTTCCTTTAATTTTAAGTGTGTGTAGCTATAACCATTTTTTGTAACTTGGTATTCAATAAAGAGTAATTCTATTCTATTTATTATATTATTAATAGTGCTAATTGAATTAATAGGTACACGCTATAGCTATAAAATACAATAAACCAACCAACGTATATGTTGCAGTTTCAGGTCGCCGAGATTCCTACAAGAAACAGAAACAGAAAGGAAATTACGCCACTCCACGAACAGCATCGTGCAGTCAAAACAAATTTATCTTCCCTATATTACCTACCTACCTACCTACCTACGCCGCAGCTTCGTTCAAGAATACTCTATTTGCGCAAAGATGGGTTATTGTACTTAAGTCAAGTAATTCCACAAAATGACGTTAATTGGGGCCTCATCTACTCTCGGCGCAAGATGCAAATTCTGCTCCCAAATTTTAAAGTTACCCACTGCTATAATCGAAGCAACTTTCAAGCTCTGTTGGGGTAAACTGGTTGCCGTTTCGCACACAGTGTTGATTTTTGTAAGATATGAGTTGTTAAATTTTGAGGAAAAGTTTGTACTCTTGACAAAGAACAATATTTTGTATGAGAATTGACTGCTGATGCGACTTAGAATAGCCTTTTGCGATTCGAGTCGAGTTCTTTGAGTAGAGCAAAGTCGAGGGCGAGGACACGACCAAACATAATAGTATTATATAAAGTAACCTCTGCTTACGTCATCTTGAATGTATCTTACTAAATTCAATAAGTAAAATGTGCCATGAAAATTCAGTTCGTTAAGTGTGTCATGAAAAACTAAAAAATCCATAATGTTTGATTTAATATATTATCGTATTTCCTATTAGAGCATCTTTTCCTCTTTCTTTTTTTAAGTTCTACATTTATAGGGCACGAGAAGCGCTCGACTTGTTATTTATTAACATTTTATTTAAAATTTTGTAATACACATCAGTTTGAGTCTGCCTTTTAGGAGTGATGGTTACGGGCAGTAGTACATATTTACTTTTTTTTATTGTCTTTTGGTTCATAACGAAAGCTATAACTTACAATATCATGCTGAATTAATTGTATAACATTTTGTTATATGAATAATGTATACATCAGTAAAAATTAATAACTTTTATTATTTTACTTTTAGTTTCTGCGAACATTCTCTATCGTTAGAAAATTTTGAATGGTTTTAAATTATAGGTAAATGGTACTTATACAACTACTTACTCTTTGTAACAAAACTTCAAAGTGAAAACAGTTCAAAACTTTCTTTTTTATGAAGGTAGAATAGAATAGAATAGAATAGAATACTCTTTATTGCAACCAAAGAAAATTACAGTTTTACTTAATATTAGCACTGAAATACAATTTGGTCCACAATGGGCGGCCTTATCGCTGTGAGCGATCTCTTCCAGGCAACCAACTAATACAATACTAACTAACTAAATAGTAAATTCAAAAATAAAATTAGTATGATATAGCTGAAAAGAAAATATCTCTGGACAGGTAATAAGCACTTGAAGCATAATCTTATTACGATTTCGCAGAATAATCTCTTTCCTTATAAATATTTCTATAGAACGTTTTATTAAGCCACCTATTGACTTTTATAAGGCTCTTGGTATAAAAAAATGATGTATTGAATACAGCCAAAGTAGATCAAAGAAAATTACATTTTTATGAGACGTGTGTTGACTGATATTTTATATTATACAATTTATTTAACCATAAAAATCTTAAAAGGTAAAAACTTAAAAACTAAACACTTAAAAACTAATACTTAACTACAAAACTTAATCTAATAAACAGGTGGAGGAGGGAAAGGTGGCAAGAATGCTGGCGGCATTGCCCCGCTGAATACATAAACTTATTTTTTGAGCAAAATATAAGCCAGCATTCTTGTCACCTGAAGCCTCCACCAAACGTTTAGCGAGGTCTTTGTACAGCTCCCAAGCAGCCGGCCCCCATGGACCCAAGGTTTCAACCCCAAACGGCAAAAATATGTAAGCCCTATCTAGGTTCACATACTTACGCCGTTTGAGGTTTTCAGCCTTGTCGGCTGCAGCACCGGCCTGTGACATAATATTATAATATTTTTACATGTAAAACTCTGTGTGGCAGTAGTCGATAATATTTATTTATTTATTAAAGCATGCCAACATAATGTACACATTTACTAACAATTACACACATTTTTATATAATACATGCTAAGTGTCATTACATTTATAGGCACAGACTGCATTTAATGAGGTGTGCGAGTAACTTTACATTAAAATAATATAATAAAAAAGAAAGGAAATCACATGGTAGGCAGTTATTACTAAAACTCACATACAACTATATACTCTTAATATTCTATCTTATTTTTTTTATCAATGATTCAGCAATGGATCTGAATATTATTATGTGGTTGTTACGTTGTCATGCCTAAACAGCTGATATTTCTGTATGTATGGATCCCAGATTTTTTATCCCAGACTAAAATGCGTTACGCATAGTCAGTTTACACTGAGAGGTGGAGAGTGGTTTATGGAACTCCTCCATTGAAAAGAATGTTTTCACGACGGAATCAACCTACATACATACGTATAATCCTGGCGAGGTTCCTGTGGAGCTTTATAACCTGCTTGCCTGTGCTTTTTTTTTTTTGCGGAGCTTCATAATTTCACGCCCAAGCACTCATTCACGGCAGGTACATCAGACCATGTACTTTAGAGACATTTAGGGTACTTTACAACAAGCAAAACCGATGGGCTTAGCTAGTTATTTTATTTAAATATATAAAAGGAAAGAGTGACTGATTGACTGACTGATCTATCAACGCACTGCCAAAACCGCTAGAAGGATTCGGTTGAAATTTGGAACACAGATAGGTTTTATGACATATAGACCTCCGCTAAGAAAGGATTTCACCGTGCGGGCAAAGCCGCGAGCATAAGCATACATACTATATACCAGTTTCCTAGAGATCCCTCAGTTTCAAAGTGCCTTTGCCAGCGATGCAATATGTCCCCGACGTTTAGCGGGACGACGTGCAGTGAAGGATTGGTTTATCTCTGCTAGTTTAGATCCTGGAACAGCATACGACGGGGAGGTTTTCAGAGATTGGCACAGAACAGTGAACTAAATCCTCTAACAATATTAGCTTAGCTAAGCGCTGAACTACTGAACTTTATTCAATATAAGTTATAAAAGTTTAGTAGTACAAGTATGCAAAAATGCAACAACAAAAAACAAAAAAGGCAAGGGGAGGCCAGGGCATGCCTTCAGAAAAAGGCTGGGGGACCCTTACATGGAAAAAGAAGATTTGACCATTTCAAGGTAAGAATATAAACATGGCCAGAATTATACTGTGAGACTCTAATTACAAACACAATTAAAACGACTTAACCAACGCAACGCCAACCCTTATAGGAATCAGTCGGGTCCAATCCACAGTTTTACGTGCTTTCCTTAACCCATTATAATACATGACTCCTTTATGTAAAATATTATATGCTTACGCTCTACAGAAGATCTATGGTGTTTTGGGCTGAATGATGATGGTGGTTTTAGAAGACAAACCAGCATGGCGTAGCAAATTTATAAATAATCTTATACTCCGTAATCTAATATAATCCATTCACCAAAATCTGATAAAAATCTGTTTCGAGTAAATTAAAATACCGTCGAATAATACAAAGAATTTCTATAAAAGATACTCTTTCAAAATAAGGGTTGAGCTTTCGATTACACGAAATGATTTTCCAATTTTGTGAAATACAAGGTTCAAGCTCGCGACAAATTTGAAAGGCTTCTACTTGATTGGAAAATGGACGAAATCGGTGTTACTAAAGCAGACAATTTTTATATTAGGTAGGTAAAGGTCGTTCAATATTAAAATGCATCTCACCGCTGTATAAAATGTTTAGTATAAAAGTTCAATTTAAAACTGGACGACCTCTCATCTGGTCCAATTGTAAAGATCAGCTTTGTGAAACTTGTCGAAAGCCTGAAAAAGACCATCTATATAATTAATTTTGAGTATTTATCTTGAGTTCTCTGAATATTTGTGGTGTTACTAATAAAGAGTATTTTATTCTATTCTACCTTCCTATTTTTATAGGTATAGATAAAATCTATATAGTTTTCTATAATAGCTATAAATATTGTAGCTTTGACCAATAAACAGCATTCAGACAATATTTCATATTATCCTATTATAGACAAATCCCACTTGTAGCAAATAGTCTCTATAAGTGACAAAATAAATTCTCAAACCAAATAAAATTTCAGAAGCACCTTTTGTTTGGATATTTATTTGTTAACGCGAACATAGGCTTAAATTTATTTTATCTAAGTCTCCGTCTATAAGCCGGAGCTTCTTTTCACGCGAAGGATCATTTTTTTATTTAAAAAGTGCTTTTGAAAGTTTTGATATTATGTTTTGTTCAGAATTTGATATATACATGATGTGCGGTTGGCCATTTAAAAATATAGATACGAGTACCAATATTTTCATTACAGTACCTATACAGAACTTGAGTATAGCGTAAACACGAGGATAATGTATTATGTGCTTATCATACATAAGTCGATTGGCTAGCATCTTCTCTTTATATTACGCTTTAGAATAGAAAACTCATTGAACATTGAAAAATATTGAACACAATAAAACAATAGAATAAGCTTTAAAGATTAATTTGAGAAAAAAAGCTTGTTAAAAAGTGTTACAATTGGTGGTCTTGGTTGTTTGGAAGAGAGAGCGCTCTCTTCCAAACAACCAAGACCACCATAGACTATGTAGACTAGCAGTAGTAACAATTAGTTAAACTTCATAATAATGGTCCATTGCTGTTCTCTAGATATAAAGTAACGCCAACATAGATTAAAAACACTGCAAACAAAATTAACTCGTCCCAAAAAAAGTAAAAGAAAAGCTGAATAAACACGAGTTCAAACAAAGAGCATTTATCTTAATTACCTGTAGGTAGGTATATACCTCTATAGGTTAATTAAAATTCAGGCTCTCCAGCCTTTTGTTCTCAAAGATATCGAGTTATCCTAACACGAGACACTTTCGTGTTAAATCGTCTGCGAGGGCATAGATTAAGCGGTAATTACGCAGAATGACCGCAATTAAGAGATGTGGGCTCGCAATAATGTATTTGGTGACTTTCCCTTAATATAAGACCAACTTTTATTGCTTATCTCTTTTTGTGGGCAGATAATTTATGAATATTAAAACTTTGTACTTTGTTGGGCTCTTCTCGTTTTGTTTATTTCAATTTGTGGGTCGCGAGTTGCGTAAAAAATAAGTGGGCATTGTTTGAAAATTGTTTTTGAGAAGTTTTTAAATTAGATGTTCAAATGAACAGAAATATCTAACAATTCAAGAATGTATAGCATTTATTTGTATATGGCCGCTTTCATTTAGTTACCTAAACCTAACTGTGAAGCCATAAGCTTATTTTTAAACTGTTGAATATATAAAAATAATATTACACAAGAATATTCTCGTAAAGTACGTAATATAAACACATGGACTGATTAATTGACTGTCTGATCTATCAACGCACACAAACCGCTTAACGAGTTAAATTAATAAATGAACAGATTATGGGGGAAATTGGAACAAAGGTAGACTTTATAGACGTTGACTATTGACTATTAATAAAGGTTTGTAGTCCAGTAAAAGAAGAAATGTGGATCGAAAAGTCGAAAGCAGAAAAACTAACTTAGTAACTTTGTTCGGACTAGTTAGGAGATAAACATACTAAAAGTCCCCACCCCTCCGAGGTGAGCCCGAGGAGGGGGAGGCCGAAGAAGGTCCCATTTTTAGGTTTTTTGCTTATATGTCAAAAACTGTGCGTTGTACGATATTTTCTTGTACTACATTATTAAACCTCATAAAAATTTCTACAACTTCTGCCTTAACACTTTTCATCTATCTCCAACCGTTGTCCAGCTATGAGCTTCCAAACATGGTCTATTTTGAAGACGCTTAAATTAGTTTTCCATACAAAGTTGGTAAAAAAATCTTACAAATAAAATTTGACCAACTTCTGGTTGTCGTATCATAATGAAACTTTGCATATATCTAGAAATCTGACGCCAGTTTAATAATCTGGTACCACTGAGCTGATCTGATGATGGAGCCAGGAGGTTTCTAATGAAACTCTTCAATGGCTATTAGTAAAACCGGCGAGTTTAGGCTCATTACATTCGGATTGATGAGACGTAGGCACCCCCTGGTCCATTATCAGACCCTCGACAGCAAATGTTATGAAAAAGTCTCATCGATTCGAATGTTATGTGCCCAAACTCGACGGGTTTACTAATAGCCATTGAAGAGTTTCATTAGACACCTCCTGGCTCCATCATCAGATCAGCTCAATGGTACCAGATTATTGAACTGTCGTCAGATTTCTAGACATTTGCAAAGTTTCATTATGATACGACAACCAGAAGTTGGTCAAATTTTATTTGTAAGATTTTTTTACCAACTTTGTATGGAAAACTAATTTAAGCGTCTTCAAAATAGACCATGTTTGGAAGCTCATAGCTGGACGACGATTGGAGATAGATGAAAAGTGTTAAGGCTGAAGTTGTAGAAAATTTTATGAGGTTTAATAATGTAGTACAATAAAATATCGTACAGAGCACAGTTTTTGACATATAAGCAAAAAACCTAAAAATGGGACCTTCTTCGGCCTCCCCCCCTCGGGCTCACCTCGGAGGGGTGGGGACTTTTAGTATGTTTATCTCCTAACTAGTCCAAACAAAGTTACTAAGTTAGTTTTTCTGCTTTCGACTTTTCGATCCACATACCCTTTTTGGGCACTCATTGACTGGGCTATTGGCCCAGCGGGAGTGCGCATTACCGGAGGTATGTTGTCGCAGACAATACGCATTGACGCTGGTTAACACACTTCTAAATGTCTATGAACCAAAAAGTTTCTACTTTGAACGAGACAATCAAAACTAGCTAACCGCCCCCCGCACCCCGCCATCTTTTGGCGATTTTGTTTTCATACAGAAAATAACGAAAGCGAGTCTGTTGGTTCTCTTCTCTATTCATGAACTTAATCTAGTTTATAAAAGCCATATAAACTTGACAAAATGTAAGCAAACGCGGGTCATCGTGCTCATCTCGTTCACCTATTTCCATAATATGAATGGACAATATATTCTACGAGTATTATAATCAATGCAATCCTATTTTGCATTTACATTTTGTCTCCCCAAACATAAACCCTTTCCTTAAAAAGGCTGACTAGATATTGGTTAAACATGAGAACAAACGCCTACTCAAGCCCTAGAAGTGAAAATTTGTGTATCAGGTCACGTTGCAAGAAGCAAATAAACATGAATTTAGAGCGAGCGTCCCGAGCACAGAGCATTGAAGAGGGGAGACATCACGCGTGAACAGCTAACATTAAAAGAAAATGAGAAGTCCATGTCAGAAACGTCAATACCGTATTTATATATATTTATTTTTTAATCTATGGTAAACACTGAATAATAAACAGTAGTAACAGTGTAGAAATAGTATCATTGAATAGTAGCAGTAGTAGTGTTGATATAGCTGACCTTTTGCATATCTTGCGGTTGTGTATGTTTACTAGTGTATGCGTAAATAGAAAAATGTATTCATATACTATACCCACGCGTTACTATATTGTTTACGAAGGTATGAAGTACGTAGGTATCACAGTTGTAGCATATTTATAACTGAGTTCTTATCACGTAACTAAAACTACTGTCCTTCTATTATTCTGTAGTTTCCTTTTCTGTGAGTTGGTCCAGAAGAAATCGCTCTGAGATATAAGACCGTAAAAAGGGATCCTTAATGATTAATTATTTAGCTTTAGTTAAAATAAGTTTTATTTTGTTCTCTATGCGCAAACACATAGAGAAAACTGTTTGCAGCACCGATAAGAAAACAATATGATTCACCAGACTTCTTCTCATAACGAAAGTGTTAACTGCTTTGTTGGAGACTTTGTAAATTAAAATCCTATCCTGAGCTGTTGATCGTACCAAAAAAATTGTTTTGAAAGTACATTAGACAACTCTCTTTTTGAATGCTGTGTGATCAAATATGTACTGAACATTACATTTGTGATACCCTATTGGCGGCTCCAGATTAGTGCCGTGAAGCCCCGTGAACAGGCGTGAACGTGAATGTGGACGGTTTTCGCGGGGTTCACGCGCATTCACGCCTGTTCCCCGATCAGTGTCGGTATTTTGTCCCGCAACAAAGGGTTCGCGCCCCCTTCGCGCGGCGTTCACGCGTACACATCCACATTCACGGCCCCGTGCCAGTTTCGTTGTCCAGATTTTTGAAATCGTCACCCTACAGGAGGTTTTTTTTGTTTTTGTTTTTTTTTAGTTTTCATTGACGTGATGTTGGCATAAATGTTGTATAACAATTTGCCATAAAAAAATAAAATAAAAAAAAATACTCCGGACTACAAATGACAAAGGCGAACGGACGTTTGCAGTTTTGCTGCGCAAAATGGAGTGGCGCGCAAACTTTTGGAACTAATCTGGAGCCGCCATTATATATTGCCACAGCAAACAAAGTTATTGCAGCAGCAGCTTCTACGTCCATTTCGCGGCAGGTTTCAGGAACGATTGAGAGCATCCCGTGAATGTGGAGGGCACGACTTGTGCCGTGAATTCACAGCGAGAATTCGCGCGTGAATTCACGGCACTAATCTGGAGCCGCCATATAAGTGAAACGAAGTGAGATCCCGAAGTGTTCCGACATTTTTTTGCAGACATCTTGGATTTGGCAATCAGGAAACCATTTCCTAATGGCGGCTCCAGATTAGTGCCGTGAAGCCCCGTGAACAGGCGTGAACGTGAATGTGGACGGTTTTCGCGGGGTTCACGCGCATTCACGCCTGTTCCCCGATCAGTGTCGGTATTTTGTCCCGCGACAAAGGGTTCGCGCCCCCTTCGCGCGGCGTTCACGCGTACACATCCACATTCACGGCCCCGTGCCAGTTTCGTTTTTCAGATTTTTTAAATCGTCACCCTACAGGAGGTTTTTTTGTTTATGTTTTTTTTTAGTTTTCATTGACGTGATGTTGGCATAAATGTTGTATAACAATTCGCCATAAAAATAAAATACTCCGGACTACAAAGGCGAACGGACGTATGCAGTTTTTCTGCGCAAAATGGAGTGGCGCGCAAACTTTTGGAACTAATCTGGAGCCACCATTATACCTATATATTGCCACAGCAAACAAAGTTATTGCAGCAGCAGTTTCTACGTCCATTTCGCGGCAGGTTTCAGGAACGATTGAGAGCATCCCGTGAATGTGGAGGGCACGACTTGTGCCGTGAATTCACAGCGAGAATTCGCGCGTGAATTCACGGCACTAATCTGGAGCCGCCATTATGGAGTGAAGGGATGGAGGATGATTTTGAGCAATTTCTTTGGATGATTACGCATTGGTTTGTGTGTTTTTTGATAGTGAATCGGTGGTTTGAGGGTATGCACATTACACTTTTTTTGTATGGCTCAATGTTATTCTGATAAAATACACGTATGTATAATATGATAACTTATTGTTTAGCTGTAAAATCAGTCCTTGGATATATTTGTAGCTAGCAAACTAGCTTATTCATTATATTTAGGAGGGAGGGGCTTCTTGGAAAATAACCAAGTTAAAGTGATAATGGGTATAGATCGTATTGTGAAGCATCAATAGGGAAGCAAGGTTCACGAGTGGTGGCCACGGTTCGTAGAACATAAATGCGGTGGACTGATGACCTAATTAAAATAGCATGATTCCACTGGATTTTCGGAGCGACTGGTAATTTGCGAATGGTGGCGTTCTAAGATCTATATCCAGCACTAGACAGCTTATGGCTTATATTGTTTTGTATTAATATACCAAAAATAAACTAAATCTAAGTTACATAAAATAGTACATTACATTTAGTAGACACATTATTTCCGTGAGTTTTAGTCGTTTGTTTACATAGTTACATAGTAATATGGATAACACTCACGTTAGTTTTCAAAAACGTACATAAAATAGGTTTAAGCACAAACTGCCCAATCCACGAAGTTAATATTAAACGTTCTTCAATTACTGTATTAAATGGCGGCCTACATAGTTGGGCCGTACATAATTAATTGGTAGGTTAAGTAAAGACTGACCCCGGCTGAGTGGGCGGACGTTTGTCTGATATTTACAACTAGCATCGTAGCTCGACCGTTTCACCGGGGTCTTTAATCTGTCGCTGTCTCAGGTGCTCTTTTTAAGACTTCGAGTTTTTCGGCGTAAATCTAGCAGGATTTATCACCTACTTAGCATTTTTAAGCGTAACTTGTATACTATAGTACTATATGTAAGGTCCCTTAATTCTCTTATAGGTACATTTTTTAATTTAACGACAGCCACAAGAGCAGAGGCCCCACTTCTTAAAGTCCTTTGTAAAACTTCAACGATATTTGCTACCGCTTGCGGTAGCGAATCTAAACTGCATAGAAAATTCCCAGTGCCCTCGCTTATTGAAAGCCGACTTCAAACTTGGAATTCAGTTTAATATAATATTATATTTTTCAATTAATTTAAGTAGATAATGTTCCCATCGTCTAAGGAATAACCTAAAATTATTAAAATGTGGATGAACCCTGTGAAAAACGACTGCAAAATAGTTAAATCAAGACAAATACAGTCTAAATAGAGATACATATTATATAGACGAATATAGGGTAAAAAGAGATATAGAGGTCTCCAAAGCCAAGTTGTAACGCGAAAAGCACGTCACGTGATCCAATATCGAGTTGAGTTCAATATCGCGCAGATGTTCGATGATTTACGAACGAACACGTCCCACCCCTTCAATCTGGAGACGTCAGATTATTCGATTATGGAAAGCGTTAAACAATGTCTCATATAGACGATGTCGTTTCGAAAGGTTGCTCTTTATTCCCGGAAATTGTATTGTTTCTGAAAACGAAGTTATTTTAAGTTTATTAGGTTATCTTTTGTAGTTGTATTACCAATAATATTATAGGCATGAGACAAAGTAGTAGAAAGTAAACGTGACGTGGGAACGGCCGGCAATGCGCTAGGAAAGTCTTGTCCTTATTACAGAGTTCGGAATTCATCTGGCGAAATACCAGTTACTTTTATCATGGTTATCCAACAATAACTATTGAACCAATTTGACTCGCGATTGTACTGAACTACTTGAAACGTTATTCCATTAAGTGACATTTATTGCATAATATGTAGTAATAGTAGTGCACCAAAAAATTTGGTTGTCATCTTATATAGATGGATATATCACAGACGAATCTTATGATTTCCATTTCACAAATGGCTTCATTAAGTTAGTCCTAGCAGTGTGCTGAAAAATATAAATAAATATTATGCAATTTATACAGTCCCATATGAAATTAAAAACAGTTTCCTAACTTTTTTGCCAACTGTACATATTCAAAGTGGTAAAAAATAGCGCTCTATATGGGATTAGTGAAGTTGTACGGATCTGCATAGCCTACATCACGCTAATTGGATGCTGGTTTGACTGAACCGCGCACTGTGCTTATTCCGAACAAACTTTTTTGCAGCAACCTCCTAACTAACCACGCTAATCATTTCAAAGGCATTTTCATGCTAGTTTTTGTTTTATTTGGATATATTTTACAAATTACGATTGTTGATTTTTTAAAAATTAAAGAATTATTCTTTTATTTTCATTAATTTGATTGTAATTATAGTGTTCAATAAAAATATAAAATATCATAGGATGATAAAGAGTATTAGGTTTTCAAAGACCCTTTAAAAAGATAAAACCCCATAAATAGATCAAAATGAAGAAACAAAATTTGCAAGTGTTTAAGATGCATAACCATGATTTAAAAAAAAAAAACGAACATTCAGGCATATTGATTTGGCAACATAATAATATAATTAAAGTCTCAAATGTTGGGTATATATATTAAATTATTATTGTTTGATAATCTCCATCTACAAGTTCACCTAGATCAATCAATTTTGAAATGATGATGATTATATCAATCAATAAATCAAGACCTACGTGATAATATTGCGCTGAGTTACGAGCAAGGTCAACCTACATTAGGTGTATGTTTGACCTAGTTATTTTTCTATAACACCTTTTACAAAAATAATAAATCATTTTTATTTTCGGTAAAAAGTTCAAGTGTTGATCCATTATTCGTTGGGGCCTCATTAATCCTGCCTAACAGGCTGAATACGAAATAATTATCTTAATGAGCGATAATTATACAAAATTCGCCATCTCTGGGAATACCTGCCAACCGGGCACCGAGCTTCAATTGACCGTTAATGATTCACAACTTGTTATTTGTTGAAAAGATAACTGGGTCTCAGAAGGTTCAACCATTTAAAATGATACCTCTAGAAACAAGTGATTATTTTAATGAAGTGTCTTAGAAGCTCTAGGCTCTCTTATAATATAATCGAAGGTGAGACGCATTACAAAAGAAAAATAAAATGTATAAGTACATAATAACTAGAAAATCGCTTGACTTATTTCTTATTTTAGCACCTTCAAGGTGACTTTTTCCGAATATACAACTGTGGTGAAATTAATTATGAGCTCAATTTCTAAAAATTCAAACTTCAGCATAATCGCTTCAATAATTATATTATATAATAAAGTTTTCAGTAGAGTTGTTCAAAAACAACACATAATCTCTACAGAAAATTTCGCCACAATTTATGAAAATGAAATTCTCACTCAGGAAACTTACATATGTTCTCTACTCACATAAGTACATTGAAGTAACTTATTATACATTTATTCAATGGCATCATTTACATTGACTCAATTAAGTCTTTGTAATGCTTTCACAGAAAACCGCTTACGTATTTAATCGCTTACAATCCAATAAAAAACACATCAAACTCATCTCGTGGTCGCACGACAAAGCGTCACCAAAGACCGCTTCATTTAAATTATCTGCGAACATCGCATCTGCAAGCAATTTTCGTCCTTAACCCAAGGAAATGATGCCTAAATTAGCGATTACTGACGTTAGCTTCAACGTGCGATAGATTAGTTTGTGGGTTTGGATACTTTTGTAGACAGTTACTAAGCTTTTGATAAAAAGGTGAAGGCATGCAAGGACATATTTGCGCGGTGTGTTATTTGCGCAACACAACGCAAAAAGCAAAAACTATTTTCTAAAATTTATTTGAAGACCAATAACTTTAACCAATTAATATTATTATAACATTCGTTTTCTCTACCTTTACAATAGAGAATTGCAACTTTGGTATATTCCTCCAAATAATCTTAGCGCTGTGCAGAATAATCAAGGCACCGAGGAGAAAAGATTCTTGAATAGAGAGACTGGACCAGAAAACATGGCACGTAGAGCGACCGTCTTTGCGATTCATCTATTACATTTTTATAAAGCAGGGTTACGTCCTACGTATAGGTATTATAAACGTGAAAGTTTGTAAGAATGTATGGATGACTGGATACTGGATGTATGTTCGTTACTACTACTAGACCCTGGAATAACACATAGGCGCAGCTCAGCTTTACACAGGTACAGCGGAAAAAAACTGCCGGCCGCAGCTAGTTTTGATAATAAATTTGATATAGTCTCTTTCTCTTATAATATGAATATTTTCAGACTCTTATGAGCTTAATTTGAGTGGAAATAAGTCACTGTAATCTAGTGTTTGTGGGATTGCTTGAAGCTGACAAATAATGGGCTGCAGAGGCACTTCGCCATGAATTTTAATGAGGAGATTCACTCCAATTCCCTCCCATGCGAATGAATACTCAAACAGACACAAAGAGGTTACGGATCAACGCGTCTGTTATTGCCAAATTCCCATACAATAGTCATTATTCCACAATTTCGTACTCACTCGTAAGAAGCTTTTGTGTGATTTACATGTAAAGATTTCATTTGGAATTTCTGGGTATGTTTTCGTACGATGAGAAGGATATAATCAGTAGGGCCTACTTGTCGACCGAACGATTTCCTCGACTTATCTTTTGGCCACTTACGTACTTCTGAATCTGAATGCAGGTATTACTGTGTTCCGGGTAGAAGGGTAAGATTATCAGTGAAAATACTGGCCATTATGAGATTCAATAACTATAATCAGGGTGACAGGCGCAGTGCAGAACCACTCAGAATTTTAATTT
Organism: Hemithea aestivaria; assembly: GCA_947507615.1. Lineage (NCBI taxonomy): Eukaryota > Metazoa > Arthropoda > Insecta > Lepidoptera > Geometridae > Hemithea > Hemithea aestivaria. The sequence goes on along the minus strand of OX382329.1, from coordinate 9,930,414 downwards.
TCTAAAACTGTCTGATATTGACAATTAAGATCGGTAACATAACATAACACCCCCTGATTTGCTAGTATGGTTTGCTTCAATCGTTTTGCTTAACACAAAATAATAACTGCAGGAAAGGATAAATTATAATCGGTACTACATAAGAAATAGAATACAGAATAGAATATTCACAGATTTACAGACGCAATACAACTGTAATACTTATTACAAATTTTATTATTTCTCCGAGCACGGTGTACAATAAAGTACCTATTATATCTTTCCAAAGGTCTTACTAGTGCTTATGAAACACAATAGAACTCGTCTCGATAAGGCTCTTACGTATGTGATCCAACAGAGACCTTAGTTTGATTGTTCATCAACAAAAGCCCATTGACATAAAACTCCCGGGCCGAGATCTAATTCCACGCGTTGAGTATTAAACCACTAAAGGAGACGACCCGGATACTAATTTCTATCTGAAAAAGTCTGCCAGTTTTTGCAGGGAGAGAGGCAACGCACACTAATGATACATTAAATGAATTTTCAATAACGTCACTGCACACGCACCCGTCAAAATTGTCAAACCCTATCATAAAATCTTACTATCTTATTATTATACATTATGTAATAATATTATAGAAGTGAAAGTTTGTAAGAATGTATGAATGTCTGGACGCCTAAACGGGTGGACCGATTGAGCTGAAATTTGGTATAGGAAGAGATCAGAGATAGCTTAGACCCTTGAATTACACATAGGTACACCAGGTAAAACCGCTGGTCACAGCTAGTATACACATATAAGTACATACAACAGTGATAACGTGTAGGTATAGTTATTAGTTCTATGCCTGGCGGCAGCGAGGGTCGCCTGACTGTGACATATCCAGTTAGATGTCTAATCGCAGGATTCCACCTCAATAAAATGCGGTTTCCACTTCGCACAAACGGCCCCACAACAAAGGCATCGTTAAGATTTACTGAAATTGAAATAACATTCAAATTACCAACTATCCACAATACATTTATACAAACTAACTCGTAAAGCAAAACAAAGAATTTTGTTCCGTTGTTCAGTTGTTGTTTAACAATCCAATTAGGATTATGTATAGTAGTGTGCCTATTTGGAAGTCTATTTAAAAATGCTTTGAATAGTTTGATCCAATGTTGAACTATATTATACTAGCTGCGTCCAGCGTTTACTCGCTGTACTGTGCCTATATATTATTCCAGGGTCTAAGCTATCTCTATACCAAATTTCAGCTCAACCGGTTCACCCGTTAAGGCGTGAAGAAGTAACAAACATACACACTCACAAACTTTCGCCTTATTGTGAAAACTTAGGTACCACTGTACTGATTATGGGCAGCGTTATCTCTTAACTTCAAAGGAGCGTCTTGCTCGTCTTCGTACTTATTCTTCACATAAAAAAAAAGTTTGTATGGTTCCGTAAAAGAAAATATACGTCTTCCGCTCGTCATGTCAACCATGCCTAATAATAAACGAAACAAATAAAAACGTTTATTTCGAAACCATAAAAAATAACCCCACCGGTTTATATAGGCCATTTATGGCTCCCTATAGCTTCAGTCTAAAGTACAACTACATGTTTCGTTCTCTTTAGCCAATAAAATCGTCCATTCAATGCAATAAAATAGTTGAGTGCCTCAAAGTGTCTGTAATACCCATTCAGTATGCTGTGTTCGTGGAAAAAACATTTGTTCCTATCATAACAATTTTCCGATTCTTTTTATAGCTCTTTGTTTTCTCATAGTCGGTTTATTTTGCGATAGTGATCGACATTCTACATCAAAACCACTATAAAATGCTCACTTACTGAGCTCAAAGCTCCAGTAGTAATAGCTCCGCTCTTTTGTTCCTCATGTTTCGGTTGTTTGTTTATAAAATGCTATAGTGGTGCCGAGCGATTTTATTCCCTGAAAATGTGTTAGATATACCCTATCAGGATATTATAAGCTACTAATATATCAAAGTTCAGACCAATCAGTTCAGCCGCTTAGGCGCAAACAGGCAACAATCACACTCAAACACATAACCATGTTTACTTACTCAAAATAACCCAACATCTGAATATATACATTGATAAACTACAACAGAATGAGTTTCTTAAATTATCCCATATCATTATAATCAATTCATTATAATATTTATGTATTCTCATAATTCATAACCTGAAACTGGCTTGTCTAGACATAGCCAAAATGTCAGGTCTCTAAGGTAAAATCTCGTCACACTGTTTGAAGTTATTATCTTCGTAAATATATTACTGTTATATAAATAAAGCCTCCAGAGTTATGTCCCTAATTATAATATTAAAAATGTCCTCTGTCAACATTTATTTTTTTTATAATGTCTATATTCCTTTGTAAGCTAAAATTTAAATCTAAAAAGTTTACAACAGTGATTTAGTAAGTCGTGGATTAATATACATAATTATTAATTATCATAAAAAGCTGGAGTGTGTTCAAGTAGATGATTAATAGGTATTTAGATTTAAATACTAATAGTAGTAGTTCAAGAAGATGATTAATAGGTATTTAGAATTAAATAAGTAAGTAGATTCAACTAGATAACAGTGTATACTTAAACACTACAATTATAATATACATACCAAAACTTAAAATTAAATATAACTAGGCCAGGAGGCTAGTTTAGGATTATTTACGAGGCCTGTGAGCAACAACTTTGACCACGTCATCACTTACCAACAGGTGAGACTGTGGTCAAACCTAACCAACCCTAATTCCAAGTTAAAAATAGACACTTTTACCATCAATGCTACGTTCAAAAAGAAGTTGCTTAGAATACTGCGACACACACGAGCAGGAGTAATCCACTTTAAAATTTCACTTGAAACACGTTTCCCTATTCCGTTGGAACAATCGTTTTTATTCGTTTTAGTGCCGTGTGTTTGTTTGAACAAGACGATAGTAGTTAGGTACAATCCATGTTCGTAATAGTAACTGTAGAGCAGGAGGATGACACAAGGGTAAAACTTGCGTTACAAAACAAGGGTAAAATAAAAATATTCTATTCTAATTATAGCATAATAGGAGGTTTGTGCGGCCAGCCGTTTGTTCCTTCACAGAAGCCAAATAATAAATGAATACACAACGGGATTATGAGAGGTTAATCCAGAACACAGACCGTGGCAAAGAGATTTGTTTCTCAGAATAAGCTTGTTTTGACGCCGTCTGACCGCAGTCAGACAACCTTTCATTTACTGAATGAAACTGCGGTACCTGGAAATTTAATTTAAAACGGATTTACTCCCCTGTCTTAGGGAATATTGCAAGACACGTCATGTATAAAAACAAAGCTATTTCTACGTTTTGACTCTAATCATGTTAAAACGATGTATGAAGCGTTGGCGCAGTGCACCCAGAATTTTACCTTAGTAAAATACTGAGTAGCATAGCACTGTACTAATTATGGGCAAGCGTTATCTCTTACCATCAGGAGAGCGTCTTATTTCGTTGTATAAAATAAATAAACGATGTAGCAATAGAAATGTGGCCAATAAAGTTACTTTTACTTTGTAAATGTAAATTAAAAGATGTTCCTGTTAGGATTTATCGAAAGTGTTTCTAATCAAAGACCGGATTTTAGAATTAGTTCATTCGGAGCCTAAGTTTGGGCCAATTTTTAGACTTATAAAATAAGTTGAAAAAAGTTCATGCATGAAAGTACCGGTCGAAGTTTGAGAAACTTATTACTAGGAGCGTGTATAAAATACACTTTTCATATACTTAATACAAACTGGTTTTTTTTTTCGTATCCTAACATCGGTAGCAACAGTATCCAGCCTTGAAGTATTTGCCTTTATTATTACAAAAGCATGTGGTATTGTAGATACTCAACACATTCACTCGTAGGACTTACAATGTAGCAGAGAATATTCGCTGAAAAGGTTTTAGTGCTCTCTCTTTGAGTATTTTCGGGCGAATTTCCGCGACACAGGCATAAAACATTTCCTTTATTATTCTGGTTTTGGCACACTGGAGGCAAAACATGATTACTGACTTTTGTTTGCAAGAATGTAACAATGTACTCCTGTCTATTATTTAAGAAGGACATACATTATTTCGCAGGACATTACTACACAGGAGCAGGAATGTGTGACTACATCTTATATTATAGATAGATAGATAGATAATGCTTTATTGTACACAACACAAAAAGAAATACATTACAAGTAGAAAATTATTGAAAAAAATATAAATGTACAAACGGCGGTCTTATCGCTAAAAAGCGATTTTCCAGACAACCAATGAATGGAGAGGAATTTACAGAAAGATAAACACGATGGCGCATTACTACACGTTGACATTGGCGACATTATTATGTTTTTTAGATGACAAGCCCAGAACAGTATTGCGTATAACTTTGAAACTATGAAATATTAGGTAACACGGGGTAAAGTGAAATCGAACTAGAAAGAAGAAAGAAAGAAAACACATTTATTCGACGGCTTAACATACAATAAATACAAAAAAATAAAAATAATACAAAATGTGCCACTAAGCCGCCGAATAGGAACTGCACTAAGTAGCAACTGCACTGCAGCGGCGCGGCGCGACTTGTGACATGTGATTTTTATTACTTCTTTACGCCTAAACGGGTGGACTGATTGAGCAGAAATTTAATAAAGAGATAGTTTAGATCCTACAACAGGAATTACAGGCTACAGTACAGCGGGTAAAACCGCTGGGCGCAGCTAGTATAGAATAAAACACTTTTCCGAGTGAATATTATTTCCAGAAATACAACCCAAAATTCACCAGTTTTCAGTGCACACTCAGACAAGAATTTATGGTAAATAAACTCAAACTAACCTAACAGTCCTAGTTAAGACCTCAGTAATGGAAGGATGCGTTGGCAGTATTTCCTCCTACTCAGGACCTATATTAAAAGTAATAGCTCTCTAGGGCAAGAGATGCTTCCAAGACAAGCCAGATGGAAACTACTTATGTAATAACGTGGAGAATATTTTGTGCGAATGACTCTGAAGAGATACCTCTGTCTTTATGAAGTGTTTATTATATTGCGAAATAGAAACTGAGTAGCTTTTATATAGAGTTACTTTGTCAGGCGGTTCTACTCGTTGAAATTATTTTAAGGTGTTATTGTTTTTGGACCTAATATCTTTTTTATGATAATTAATGAATGGCAAGACAAGCATTTCAGGTCCTTGATGGTGAGAATTGTTATTGCCCATATTAGATACAGTAGAATGCGTTTTATTATGACTCCGTTTATATTGACCAACCGCTTATATTATGACGTAATTACATAGCAAAGTTTGATTTTCATATAAAATTTATTGTAAAAAGATGGATATAATGACTCGCTTACAGTGATATGTTGCTCATTATGTACTGTGCCACCCAGTGTGGTGTAATTAACAAAATTGTGCTACGCTTTATAGTGTGAATAGAAAGATAGCTACATAAATTAAAATTAAAATTCAGCGTTACTTGATAGAATGTTGTTCATTGTAAATCTTGTGTGATACAGGCTTTAAAGGAACGTTTTACACTTGATTTGCCGTCGATAAAGCAATAATAGAAACTGAGTAGCGTTAAAACAGAATTTTTAAAGTTGATTTTCTTTAAGGTTGGTATTAAATTTTCTGTCTACACTTTGTATTTATCAAAATTAAAGTCTTCTTTTTACGTTCCAGATTGTAAAGAAATGGATACATAAAATTTGTTTATGTAATATTATGCCCCTAATATAGAACGTCGCTACGATTTTTTATGTTAACGTTGATGGGACAAAAGGTGTTATAAATGAAGCCAAGTGAGGACACCAGCCAGGGCTGTCCCTTGAATTCTTTAGAAAGTTCATTTAGTTTTCTCTTGAACTTATTTTTTTATATAATATTTGTAACGATACAATAGATACAAAGATACTACAAAAGATATCACACAATAACAAAATTATGTACACCAATCGTAATTATGTACATCATCACAGGAAGCGAGACCTAAATATTTACCAAAATTAGAGAGAAAATGATTTTTTTAAAGTACCAAAGTAGTTTCTTGGGAAATATCTAGTGAGTCTTCTAAATTCTAGCTACATGGGAGAAAATTTTGCCCGATGATTCATAGAGCGATCATCGAACAGTGAATTTACTCCCCTACGCACTGAACGAATAAACGGCCCTACAAACGTACGTACACAATATTAGTAGGATCAAGCACAACACATAAAAAAATTACAAAGATTAGCAACACATTCGAGTCGCAACCCTAAAGAGGGTGAGTGTCTAAAGTACGCCGACATTACGCACTTCACGTTATGATGAAATTCACTTTTACTGCGGCAGTAACCATCACTCAGGAACTTTCGTTATTTTTGCTCGCTGACTTATGTGCTGCGATTGAGGAAGGAAATGTGTGCGCTTTGGAGGGTGTTATGAACTCGTCTAATGGTATTTTTCTAAAGGATTTTTACTTATATTGAGTGCCAGTTTATGCTAGTGACTTTCCGTTGAGTTATGTATTATTCTTACCGGATGTGTACGTCACAATAAATCAGTGGCTACATTTTGATCAAAACAGTTGAAGAGTTGACATAAATTATAGCCAATGGACTCAACAAGATGAGAATAAGTCTGCAAACAATTTTACTTGAGTCAACACTCCAATTTATAGTCTTGCTAGGCCTCAACTTTGCTTTATTCAAAGAGATGCAGAGAGCCATTTTTTTACCGTACTAAGTCGAAAAAAAATGTCATCCTTCTTCGATAAAGGTTAAGTAGAACAGACTCGAAGGCGAAAACATGAATGTAAGACACAGTGGCGGCGCTAGACCAAGCGTGGGCGTCGGCGAAATTAGGTTCGCGAGGCCCCCCTTTTTCGGCTAGCATTTTTTTCAAACTGAGAAGGGACACATTTAAGCGTAGTCATACAGTTTTGAATACTTTACACCTTTTTTACACTAAGCGACGCGTTAGATTCATCTTTGTAAATTAACGGCATAAACTCACTTGTATTTACTTCATCTTCGTGCCTTACGCCTCACTCCGAGCGATAATATATTTTTTTTAATTCTGTCTAAGTGAGTATGAGAGGTGTTTATCTCACTCCGAGTGGTAACAAAAGCATTATTATCTGTAGGAGCGCGAGCAGCTCGCTGCGAGCGCCGAGACATTCTAGCATTTTTCAGTACGAATGCTGAGCGTTTAGCTAGCTCTGCGTGGCAAGGAAACTAAATATTATATTCTTATGTATAAAAGCGCGGGCAGCTCGCTGCGAGCGCCGAGAAAATTTAGAATTTTTCAGCACGAATAATGTGCGTTTAGCTTGCTCCGAGTGGCTAGTAAACTAAATATTCTTATCTATATAAGTGCGAGAAGCTCGTTGCTAGCCCCGAGAAAATTTTGAATTTTTCAGCACGAATAATGTGCGTTTAGCTTGCTCCAAGTGGCTAGGAAACTACATATTCTTACCTATAAAAGTGCGAGCAGCTCGTTGCTAGCCCCGAGAAAAAATTTAATGTTTTAGTACGAATAATGTACGCTAAGCTTGCTCCGAGTGGTTAGGAAACTAAATATTCTTATCTATAAAAGTGCGAGCAGCTCGTTGATAGCCAAAAAGGAAAGACGGAAGGAAGGTTGATAGGAAATTTTGAATTTTTCAGTACGAATAATGTACTCTTAGCTTGCTCCGATTGGCTAGGAATCTAAATATTATATTCTTATTATAAAGCGCGAGCAGCTCGCTGCGAGCGCCGAGAAAATTTTGAATTTTTCAGTACGAATAATGTACGCTTAGCTTGGTCCGAGTGGCTAGGAATCTTAATATATTCTTATGTATGTTGTCTCTCATGTTGTGTTAGCGCGAGCAGCTTGTTGCGAGCGCCAAGAATATTTTGCATTTTTCTGCACGAATTATGTGCATTTGCTTGCTTCGAGTGGCAAGGAAATTGAATTTAAATTAAATATTCTATCTAGTAAGAGCGCAAACAGAGAAAGGTTTGTATTTTATAATGCAAAAGTTGTACGTTTAACTCGTTCTAAGAGTCACGAGATTACAATAATTTTAATAATTAGAGAACAAGCAGTTAGCTGCGAGCGCCGAGAATATTTAAAAAAGCCGCTGATTTTGACAAGAAAAAAAAATAAGCCACATTAAATTACTTAATTTTCATGGCCCCCATGCCCGCGGGGCCCTGGAGCAGCGCCTGATATTAACATGGAGTTAGTAGTACCTTTATATAGTTCGAAAGGCTGTATGTCGCTGTTTTCGCTTTCCTGAAATACCTAAATCATTATAATACTTGTGAAGGTCTTCTTTTGATGCATTTTGATGAATGCCCTTAAGTACTTCACAATCACTTAACTCGCGAATATGTTAAAAAAAAAAAATAATAATAATTAAAAATTTTGCGAGGCCCCGTCAAGCGCGAGGCCGTCGGCGGTCGCCGACGTCGCTGACGCCTAGCGCCGCTACTGGTAAGACATCTACTCAGTCATGATTCAATTTTAGAGTTAACAGCAGCAAAAGCGGAGAAGAATTAAGTATGATTTGGTGGCTAAATATTTTTTAAATTTAATATATAAATCTTGATAATTATTTCGTGTATGACATGCATCTAGCGTCTCTATCTATATAATGAAAATGAAAAAATGAAAAATATTTATTTAACTAAAGAACGTGCAATACAAAAACATTTTAGCACTATATATAATATATTACTAGAGTTATGTGAGAATCTGTGACTCCCTCACTAGGCTGGGCCTGTGCCGAGGGAGCCGAGGATAATGATGTAATTCAAACTTTGAGTCGTATCAAGCCAAAAAAATCACAAATTCAAATGATTTCACTAAGTCCGCATAGAAGATAACATCTACACGGCTGTAATGGACAGTGGGTTGATTAAGATTTATATCTTATCGGCTGGTAAATATTGATGTCAAATTAGCTTGCAAAAGTAAAAATAATTGCTGTAATTTTCATGTTTTTTTTTAATGTCTAAAATATACAGATTTACACGTTTTCATTTATGAAGTAAAGAAGAAGAGCAAAATTGACCTGTTATCTTCTATGCTATTAAGTCTCTTATATGCTAATCCGAAAACTGCTAGCTTTCCAGGAAATATTTTTGTCAGAATATTGAGTACGATTTTGGAAACTACCGTGAGTGTTATCCATATTATAAATACGACACGGCTGTACTCACGTTGTCTATTTGTCAGCGTCGGTTACTGCAGGCGTGAACTCCTGATGAAGGACATCGTAATTGTCCGAAACCGTGGTTGAGACGTATCTCAACAAATAGACAACGTGAGTACAGCCGTGTCGTATTTATAATATAGAATATTGAGTTTATCAAATGCAAATATATTCATGTATCTAGTTACTAGTATACCGCACACAACAGCGATACCAGCTTCATATTACGTCGAAAATTACTCAAACTCTCAAGACTTGTTGTTCAGAGAGATTTAGAGATTCTCCAAGATAGCAAGCTCGAGTTCTTCCGCAAACTAATTTGTCGTACAAAATTAAATGCAAGTGTTCCTTGAAGTTTAGAAACAAGACGAATTTGAACGATATTAAACTTACGCTCAATTTTCAATTTGAAGATGTAGTTTTATAGCTAACAAGGTAAAATGTGGCCTTATAAACGGCAATATGAAACCATTCTATTATTGCATTTTATGTGAAAAATGTCGCTACAGAATTTTTTGAAGGGTCATACGTCAATGTCACGTCAAGTTTGATGGACTTTTTTCTGAAACATTCTGAATAAATTAACTAGATTTAATATAAATCGGGTTGAATTCGGCTGTTTCAACATAATGTTCATTGCCCCCTATACATAGGAAGTGTCGTAACGTATTATTTCGGGCGCTCCGCGCGCCCACAGCAATGTCTGTGTACACGAGTCTACCGAGCGATGAGTGGTCCGACAAAAGTGCGATGGAAGAAGGTGTCAATAATGATGATTGCTTACCAACTCTTATTTCTACCACTGCGGCACCACCCAAGTTGGCAGAGAAGAGGCCTTTAGATACCAGTGACACGAGCGGGAGTGGTGAGGACGGATTTACTAAGGTCACGAGGAAGCGACGCTCCAAAGTTGCCTCGATGGAAGAGTCTAGTAAAAGCCCCATTTTACAACAAAGGAAAAAAGATGATTTCGAGGTTTGTCTGACGTCCCTGAAGGTTTTGCCAAAGCAAATGGCGCTAGCACGTCTTTTACGGGATTCAAATATTACAAACATTATTAATATTAAATATAGAAGCCCCTATAAAGTCTTTGTCCAACTTGACTGCCAGATTCGGGCTGACAAATTGATTAAGTGTACCAAGTGGCCAGAGCTAGATGTGAGAGCGCACCTCACCGACAAAGACAACATGTCTTATGGGATGATAAAAGGAGTTGATCTAGATCTATCTGAAGAAGAGGTTCGATCATTACTAGACACTTCTGTCCCTATTATTTCTATTAAAAGGCTGAGACGAGTGGACATTGATGGAAAATGGGTGGATAGTGAAGCGGTTAGGATATGCTTCAAGAGTCCTACATGCCCACCTTTTGTTTCTGCATATGGGTGTAGATTTGCCGTAGAACGTTATGTTTTCCCAGTTACGCAGTGCTCAAACTGCTGGAAGTTTGGGCATTCCAAAAAGTTCTGTCTTTTGAGTACAAGTATATGCCCGAAATGCGGACAGCCTCACGAGAATTGCGAAACAGAATTTTATAAATGTCCGAATTGCAATGGACCTCATATGGCTATTGAGAAGATTTGTCCGTTTTTTACGAAAGAGAAACGTATTCGGAATATAATGAGTGAGGAAAATATAACTTATAAGAATGCCTTAGAAATTTACTTAAAGAAGGAAGAGGAGAAAAAATTTGAGAAGGTCTGCGAGTATCAAAGAGAATTCCCACCGTTGAGACCCCCACTTAGAGCCACGACATTTTGGCCCACCACAACACTATCTAACCATCAGCTTGTTATGGAACAGGTGTTTGAACAGCATGACACTTGTGAAGAAAATGGCAAAAGTAATATTGAAGAAGAGGTAATAAGCAATGAAAGGAAGGAAAATAAAAATAGGAATAAGAAGAAACAACGTAACACACGGATGTTAGCTTTGGAAAATGAAAAGATAGATATTCAAATACAGAGGGAACAATTAGAGAGTACCGGAAGTGCACGCGGTCCGATTGAAGTGGAAAAGGAAAGACGTAGAAGAGAAGGAGATGGCAAAAAGGTTAAGAACGAATGGAGATTTGAATGGAAAAGGATATTTGAAAGTATTAAAAGTATTATTTTTAGCAATGAGATGTTAGGAGATAAAGTAATAAGCGTAGTTAAATTGTTATTTGAAGAAATTAGTTCATATGTAGTACAATTATTTGCTGAAGGGGAAATACTGAAACGTATGTTTCATACGTTTCAGAGTCGATAGCAGAGGGCACGTTTAGGAAAATTGGTATCAATATATTTCAGTGGAATTGCCAGAGTTTATGTCCTAAAATATGTAGTTTTGAGAGTTTATTATTTCAAGAGAATATTCATGTAGCTATTTTGAGTGAAACCTGGTTAGGTAGTGACACATCTTTAAGTATAAGCGGCTATAATATTTACAGACAAGATAGAGGTGACTCGTATGGAGGGGTAGCGATTATTGTTCATAAATCCTTACGCTCATATTCATGTCTAATAAGCTTATCAAATTCTGGTATAGAGGCTATCCAAGTTAGATTACTTAATTGTGCTGATTTAGAAAATATTATTTCTATTTACTGTCCCTCATCCATTAATACACGGCAATCGGATTGGGACTCTCTTTTTTCATTATTTTCTAGTAAAACATTAATTGCTGGCGATTTTAATGGTCATCATTCAAATTGGTCATATAAGACTGACCATAGAGGCACTCAGCTGTTAGATTCTTCTTTGGACCATAATTTCATATCCCTTAATAATGGTGAGTGTACACGTGTGAAACTTGTCAATGGTAGCCTCCGAAATTCATCACCTGATATAACATTTGCTTCGACTGATATAGCAGTTAAATGTACCTGGAAAGTTATTATTGAGAATCTGGGAAGTGACCATCTTTTCATTAAAGTCTCCTTTAATTTCAATGATGACGAAGTATTTATTAGAAAACGTAACTTCAAAAAAGCAAATTGGACGAATTATAGGCAGGATCTCTTAAATTATTTTTCTAATAATATAATTAATACGAGCTTAGGCAACATTCAAGAACGGTACAATTTATTCATAGAAAATATTGTAGCAGCGGCTGATAAGAACATTCCTTTTATTAAAATTTGTAATAGCCCTTCTTCTAAATTCAAACCAAAGGATTATTGGTCACCTGAGTTATCAAAAATTGTAGGAGAACGTAGGCTCGCATTATCATTGTTTAGAAAAAATCCTACTCCGGATAATCTTAGGAAACTAGAAGAAAAAATTAATGAATCAAGTCTGTTAATTAAAAGAGCTAGGTCAAGTAGTTTTAAAAAGTTTTGTAGTGGTATTAATGAGTCTATATCGGTATCAGAGATGTGGAAAAAAATGCGATGGTATAAAGGTTATCGTACGGCTAGTTTTTCTCCATCTGATGACAAAATTAGTCAACTTTTGCATTCGTTAACGCCGGACTCTGTTAGTAATCGACCGCCTATAATCGAATCTCGGAATTATTTATTAGAAATGCCTTTTACGATACAAGAGCTTTTACCATGTATTAAGAAAAAAGACACTGCCCCGGGTATAGATGAAATAACGTACTCGATGATATTTAACTTGCCTATAGAAGTTAAAACAATACTGTTGCACCTATTCAATGACATTTACAGTTCAGGTTATGTACCTACTCAGTGGCGCTCAATATATGTTGTCCCGATACCTAAAGCAGGTTCCACTCAATTAGAACAAAAATTACGTCCCATATCCCTAATATCATGCATCTGTAAAATTCTTCATAATATGATTGTTAAAAGGTTAGAATGGTATGTTGAAAAAAATAATATTTTATCGACTCATACTGCTGGTTTTAGAAAAGGTCAGTCTTGTTTAGACTGTCTTTCCAGGCTCGTTACTTATATTCAAATAGGGTTATCATTCAATAGCCCCACAGTCGCGTGTTTTGTTGACATTGAAAATGCCTATAATAATGTCTTAGTCGAGAAGGTGATAAGTACACTGGATGGCATCAACGTTGGGCAGAACATGTGTAGGTATTTGTGGTCGTTTTTGAGTACAAGATGTTTATCGATAAGGGGTAATGATGGTAGAATTTATTCAAGATGGACTACTAGAGGTTTAGCTCAGGGCGATCCTAGTTCGCCATTGTTATTTAACTTGATTACCTATAAAATATGCAAAGAACTTGAAGAAACAATTAGAGTATCTCAATATGCCGACGATTTTGCTTTATATATAAGTGATGAAAGTTTGGGTTTTTGTGAATATTCTATTCAAAATTCATTAAGTATCATGGTTAACAGTTTACGCGAAATGGGACTAGAGCTTTCCAGTAATAAAACAGTTATTTGTATTTTTAGTAGAGGACGAAGGAGAAACACTATTGAAATAAAGGTAAATGACTGTACATTAAAACAAGTCGAGAGTGTCAGGTATTTAGGTTTGTATCTAGATAGGTCATTGTCATGGGGTAGACACATATCGGATATTAGCGAAAAAACATCTAAATATCTAAATATGCTGAAAGTTCTAGCTGGATCTACGTGGGGAGTTCATCCTAAGTACCTACGAACATTGTATATATCTGTGATAAGAAGTAAAATTGATTATGGTTGCTTTTTGTACGACTCTAGTGCTAATACACATTTGTATAAATTAGAAAAGATTCAGAATCAGGCAATGAGAATTATTGGCGGTTTCATTAGAACAACTCCTATACACGTTATGGAAAGTGAAACATGTATTCCGCCCTTACATTTAAGAAGGTTATATCTGGCGTTTAAGTTCTGCATTAAAAGTATGTCGTGGGAAGGTAGCATAACTATACAGCTGATTGATGAATTGTACACTTATCGAGAGTTCGCTTATTGGCAAAATAAGAAAAAACCAATATTTATGTCTGTATATGATAAATGTAGAAATCTTGATATTCACTCGTCGAATCCTCTGGAAATGTTTTCGTTAGATACCTGGCTTACTTATATTCAAATACAAGATATTATTAATTGTCAGCTTGAAAGCGTAAAGGGGTCAAAACGAAGTCACGAAGTAACATCTTTAAAATTTGATATAATTAAAGAATTGCAGGAAAAGTATAATGACCGGTTAACTATTTATACAGATGGGTCGAAGAGCGAATCGGGGCAAGGGGCTGCATACTATGACATAAGCTCTGGCAGGCACGGCATGTTTAAGATCAGTAATGATGTTTGTATAATGACCTTGGAACTCATTGCAATATTGGAAGCTTTGAAATATATAAACAGCGACACGAACCGAAGGGTAGTTATACTTACAGACAGCAAGAGTGCTCTGGAGCATGTAGCCCGGTGTGCCTCTGGTATCAGAGGTAATTCGATTGCTTATGCGGTTTTGAATAAAATTCATAATCTTACACTCAATAATGTAGATTTAAAATTACAGTGGGTTCCAGGTCATATAGGTTTGAGAGGTAACGAGGAGGCTGACCAATTAGCTAAATTGAGTGTCACAGAGGGAGTATCGTTTTTTGTTCGGCCAAATTATTCAGAAAAATTATTTAGTTTTAAAAAACATTGTTTTGATCTGCTCAAAGAATATTTTGATGAAAGAAGTCGGGAAAAAGGTATTTGGTATAAAATTATTCAAGGTCAGCCTCCTCGGATGCCGTGGTTTGCTGGGAGTGACCTCAGTAGGCAAGCCATAGTGATGGCACACAGGTTGCGCTCAGGGCACTATCCGTCACGTCAGTTTGCGTATTTAGTTAAAAAAGCTGACTCACCTAATTGTGATGTTTGTGATACAACTGATGATATTTATCATATCCTAATGAATTGTAACAAATATCAAAGTAAAAGGGAACAGTTTATGCTTAGATTTGGTCTGAATAGGAATGATATGGGTGTATTTGTAAGCATTCTTTCCGATCCTAATTGTGAAGCGGGTCGTGCACTCTTGCAGGTGTTTATGTAGTGATGTGTATATTCCATTGATGTCTGCATCAATGTGTGCGGGTTGCGAGTCGCTTTGCAGTTGGGAGAAGGATGGATGTTGTATAATATTATTTTTGATAGTACAAGTTTAGGGTATGATGGGACTGGCATGCCCTTAAGGGTAAAAGTCCCAAAAATAAATAAGATTAAAAAAAAAAAAAAATATTTTTTGAACGGTACTCGTACTTCGGAACTTAGCCGTTATTCTGTTCAGTGTGTGGATGTCACGTCACTTTGCGTCGCATCGTTGTGTCATGAGTCATGTACCATCATTGTACATAAACATATTTAAAATATAGCGTTTGTAATCGTTTTAATAGTACCTTTGGTACAAAACAAAGTAAAAAAAAAAATTTGTTTGTTACTTTATTATGTACTTTTAATTTTTTATGTATTTTTTATTTGATGCGTATCTTTCTACTTCGCTTTTATCTGCTGCTAAATGAACACTTTTCTAAAATGTAAGCTTTTGCTATTGCATCTTTGTAGACACACTTTTAATTGGCTCAAAAATTCGCAGCACTCGGTAAAACGAAATCAAACTGTGACTAAAATAAGTGAAATAACGCGGCTAAAGGGAAACGTGTTAGTCTGATGAAGCCGCCGGTCGATAGTGTTTAAATTGTAGATCAGCTGTCTGGCACTAGTCAGCTGTACGCATCGAGGACATATCCAAGCTGTACGTCACCTCGGGACCTAATATTCACGCTTTATACAGCCTATTTGTTAGTCTAGACATGTGGGACGTTATTTTACGTAATGCCTAAAGCCGTTGTTAAGGCTAGAAAAATATTACTGGGACAATAGCTGTTACATAATATGATAAGGCACATAATAATATTATAGGTAGGCTACGTAGATTTTATTTTAAATTTTTTGGATTGATTCGACTCTGACAGTTTAAACAATAAAATTATATCCCAATTATTTATTATTTTCATTATAAGTGACACCTCTGGATTATATAAGTTAGTAGCGTTATTTACGAGAAAATTTCTTACTTTCTAGAAAATATACTTTATAAAGGAAGTGATTCAGCAGAATGCGGCGGTTAAGATATAAAATTTTCATTCCCTGAATATTAACCCTAGTACGAAATATGAAGTAGTAGTATTACGAAGATTGTTCAGAAATACTCGTAATAATAAAGAACCTAGATAATGGTATAACAAACACACACAGCTCAGGCTATAAAACGAGTTATATCCAATAATATTTACATCGGAACGAAATCACGCTATGTGCAATTTGTATTGACCGCGCAATATGCAATCAGAGCCATTGATATGTACTGCAGACAAGGCCATAATAATGCTGACGCCTTCTGTTGGTCGGTAATTTGATTGCCAATTAGATTCACCTATCGTCATGTCTATAGATATAATACCTAGATATATCATCAAAATGTACCAATAAATGCGAAAGTGTATGAAGGTGAGTGTTTTTGTTATACACCTCAACCTAGATACCTACTAGATTTATCATAAAAAAATGTACCAATATATGCGAAAGTGTGTGAATGTGAGCGTGTTTGTTACACCTCTTCATATTTAGAAGGAGAACCGATTGGGATGAAAATTTAATGAATAATGGTAGTGAAGAATTTATAGGTAAATAGGTAGCTAAGATTCTGAAATAAAACATCAAAACACATACAAGAGAAAATAAAAGACAAGATTAAAAGATAAGATACACAAAAAAGAGAATCGTGGTGAATATGATAGGTACAATAGGCGGGAGAGATATGGGCTAAACATACTAATGAGGATATTATATAAAAAAACTAGAATGAAAAAAATCTTTTTTTATTTTTAACCTACAAACATTTTTGCAGGAGAACAATTTTAGCTACAGCTCGTACCGTTCTAATTGATGACAGCTTTACTGTGTACGATAAAGTTTCATCTCTATAGAGGGGATTTCATTCTATTTTTACACCGGCGTGGCTGTATTCGGGTCGGAGGCTGACAAACGTTCGTTAGACACCTATGTGTGTGTACGAGTGGGCAAACAACAAAAAGTGACTATATTTTGTTAACAAGCCAAACTTACTAACTACTATAATAAGGACAGACGCCACTGGTGGAAGATACAGTAGGGAGGGGACTAAGGAGCTCCTACTACATCAGTCATAGATTTAAAAAAATAGGAAGAATAGGAGCAGATCGCGCACAATGTTAAGACAATAGTCAGTAGTAGTAGTTTTGACCCTTAGACTTGAGAATCACTACTGATGACTTAGATTAAAAGAAAATGGGAAGATTCGGCATAGCGCCATCATTGCTATGTCAAACTTGGGCCTGCTGGATCGGAAAGTGTCGCGCCGAAGTAAAATGATGCCCTGGGCCTAATTTTTTTTACATAGAACAGGACAGTCTCACCTGCCGTCGTAGCACATTTCGACATTGACATAAGACTAGCAACTCCCGTCCCACTGTCAAGAGTAATTGACCTTTGTAAGAGCACAATGACATTGGAAGTAGCTGCAAATTGTATGCAATGACAGTGCTAGTAGCAAGAGTTTTGATATTATATGTCAGTTTAATCTTGACAGTGGGACGGCAGTTGCTAGTCTTGAAATGAATGAAAAATGAAAAAATATTTATTTAGCTAAAGAACATGCAATACAGAAACATTAGCACTATGTATTTTATATCTAGAGTTATATGTGTAAGAATCTGTGACTCCCTCACTAGGCTGGGCCTGTGCCGAGGGAGCCCACAATTTAACAGGATTTACAAAACAATAATAGGTATGTTCAACGAGTTTACCTATTGATAGATAGAGTATACATATTATAGTGGTATTATCTGTACCAGGTCTATTCGCTATTTGACTAAAATACAAGTGAAAGACTTAGAGAAATAACAACAAAATTGTTTACTTATATAACTAATTTTACATTTATGTTGTTCAGATTTAGTTGTCGTTTATTATAATATTCCAATTTAAGATAAGTCTAAAAGTTATTTAACAAAAAAGGCAATAAAAATAAATATAATAAATGGGACAATTGTGTGCTGTTTAATACATTATTTTTAAGAGATCCTCAGTTTCATTATAGGATAGAGATGACAGCCAATTATATACGGTTTTCTTTACTTCAGGTATACTTTTATCCTTTAATTTACAAAATTTAAGCACTTTATTGTAAACAGTATGTCTCACTGAGTCCCCAAATCTTTGGGCAAATTTAGAGTTTACATGTGGTAAGGGAACCTTAAATACTCTACGTTTGGCCATTTGGTTGTAATTTTCAGAGTTAATGATTGATCTGTGCACCGACAGTGTTGTTTTAAGGACAAAAAGTTGGCGAATGTTTAGTACCTCTGCCTCTCTATATACATTGATGGTAGGATACCTGAATGGCTTACGGAGTATAACTTTTAGAACTGAGCGTTGCGCTCTTTCAGCCTGTATCATCACCGTTTTTGCCGCACTACCCCAGCATAGTATACAATACACAATTATGGATTGGCACAATGCATAGTACACTATTTTAAGTGTATCCAGGCTTGCGGCATCCCGTAAGTTTCGCATTATACCTGTGACTTTACGAATTCGTGCAGATAGTATTCTTATATGATTTTTAAAATTAAGATTTTCATCAATGTCAATGTCGAAATGTGCTACGACGGCAGGTGAGACTGTCCTGTTCTATGTAAAAAAAATTAGGCCCAGGGCATCATTTTACTTCGGCGCGACACTTTCCGATCCAGCAGGCCCAAGTTTGACATAGCAATGATGGCGCTATGCCGAATCTTCCCATTTTCTTTTAATCTATGTCATCAGTAGTGATTCTCAAGTCTAAGGGTCAAAACTACTACTACTGACTATTGTCTTAACATTGTGCGCAATCTGCTCCTATTTTCGGCTACCCAGAGAAAATCGTAGGTAAGAGTGACTGAGTAAAAAGTGGCTTATTGGCAATTGCGCAATGGTGACTATAACAGTAAAATGTACTTGGAGTCCTTAAGAGGTAAAAATTAAAAGTCCTTTCTTAAAATTGTCGTTAATGTGCTAGTAGAATACGTGACAAAGCTGAAATTTTGTCTCTAAAACAGTACATTATTTTGTGTAAAGAAAAGAGTTTCTTGAAAACGAATAGTTCGTTTACGGAAAGTATTTTCCTGCAAAATAGTATTATGTAAATTTGCTTCATATTTTTGTTGCGTGGCCTTTGTCCTACTATAACAGTAGTATCCAAAAAACTCTATATTTTGTAAACTGAATTTTCATGCGAATATTTGGTTATAATGGTTTTAAATTTCTGGTTTATTAATACGAGTTTTGTTTTACAGAAAACCTGTAAAACAGTATTTGCCTATACAACAATATTATGTATCCGTGATTATTGATTATTATATCACATGGCTTCTCGAAATCACGAGCTTCTTTGACAGCTGTGCACGTTTATACTTGATAAACCTAGCTTTATCAATAAATAATTCATCCAGTGTCACGGAACAACACACAAATTTAATTCGGCAAAATATGGAAATGCAATCGACGTCAATGGACGTTATTAGAATTAACAAAATGTTGATTGCCTCAACTGCGATCGACGATATTTTAATACTGGACTTTGACATTAAATCTATATCAATACTAATCAGAATATATAAAAGGAAGAATGCCTGATTGACTGATTGACTGGCTGATTTATCAACGCACAGCCCAAACCACTGAACGGATTGGGTTAAAATTTTGAATACACATAGGTTTTATGACGTAGACTTCCACTAAGAAAGGCTATTGCCACGCGGGCAAAGCCACGAGCATAAGCTAGTTTATAATAAAACAAGAGAGAAAAATATTAATCTTTTTCTTAATCTATTAATTAATGACGAAAGATTTGTATTTTTGTATGTTTGATACGAATAAACTCACTGGACGGATTTTGATAATATTCTTTCAACATTAGAATGTCACATTATGCCTGAGTTACACGGGTTATATGAAATTTCGGCGAAACTGAAATGGACCGCTAGTTATCAACAAAATACATACACACAAACCGCTTGGTAGAAAAGAACACAATTTTATGGTTTTTTTTTATTATTAAAACATTCTGGTGTCCATATAATACACTAACTACTAAAGTTTTTTTGCTACTACAATCCTCACAATCTTACTAGCAAAGTTTTATTGTTACTGTAGTCCTCACACAATTTTACTCAAGAAATTCCGAAAAACCAAAAATTAAGAATACGAGAGTATTCATTTCTAACGTTTAAAAGTCTTCTTGTTAACTTAATTAATTAGAGTAATTGATTATAGCCGTCCTAATTAATAGTGGGGGACTTTAGTGCAAAACCTGTTTTTTTCTTGCAGAAGCATGAAACTTGGCACATTGATTCCTTATGTCAAAATAAGCTGATTTCGATCGGTAGCCTAATGGAAAGGGCCCTCTGGTAGCGGGGAGGGGGGGTGGAGGGTGCGCTCCACCCGGCTTTGTTTTAAAAATTCTGGAAGACCACGCATAGCTAATACGTCAAGTTTGGTATCAATTTCGGATAAATCGAGGACGTAGATTTCATTTCTAGTATAAAAAAATGACATTTGTGATTATTTGTTTAACAAAAAAATTAAAAATTAGAATTACGTAACTTCGTTTTTATTGTTTAAATTACTGTAAATTCAAAAATACTAGTTTTTTTAATTAACAAAAAATATGTTAATAAAGTCTAGTTTATGTAGATTAAAAAATATATAATTTTATATTACTTTTCTTAATAACAAACCGCATAAAAAATCTTTTGTTGTCCCGGGTCGCAATTTTCTTTTAACCGCCATGAAAAGGGTTGTTAGTAAAAAACTTACTATTTTATGCTGAAGTTTAAAACTTGCCACAATTACAATTCCTTACGTTAAAATAAGCCGTTTAGAATCAGTAGCCGTCGGTAACCAGCCTTCTGACAGCGGGGAGGGGGGGTGAAAGGGGCGCACCACCCAGCTTCACTTAAAAAAATCTGGAAGACCACGTATAGCTAATACGTCATGTTTGGTATCGATTTCAAATAAATCAAGAACGTAGATTTCATTTCTGATAATAAAAAACGCATTTTATGGGTTTTTAACCAAATTATAACACAAAATTAGTTCTTAGTTTTTTTTATTTAGAGGCACTTTAATTCTAAATTATAGTAATATTTTGTGATAAACATAAATATTTTTTAAAAGTTTATTTCATGTAGATTAAATAAAATAGAACTGTTAAATTATTTTTAAAACATTTACTCGTACAATTTTTTTTAAGACACTAGAGTCGCTATTTTCTTCTCACCGCTGCGCTGCGTTGTAAACCCATATCAACTGTAAAATACGACTATGTACATTCATTTAACATGTTATTGATATAAGAGCTTGATATTGTCAAACATAAAATTCAGAAAAATCCTATGGCACATCATAATTTACTCTCCCTGAGACAAACTTTTAAAAAATAGGTGCGATAAAACGCGATCAAATCGCGGAACGGAAACTGCTAAACATTGTTATGAATCAAACTGTTTCAACAAAATGTAATCTAGCAAAATTATAAATACTCCAGGCTTAAAGCTTTTTTATATCAGTATGTTACATTCCAAGACTGATTCTTCCAAAGATAATATTGTTATTATAGCTCATTACATTTTAAGACCGTCTTCATGCAGTTTTGCATCAATCTCAGCAATCCGCCCTTTATTTGACTGCTTGTATAATTTGAACATCGTTATTAATTTCTTGACATCCCAATTTTTTATTTTTATTTCTAAAATTATATTATACTGACATTTACCACAACAATTTCATATTATTATAATTATGTTTAATGTATTTTTTAGGCTTGGCAACTTTAATATCATAATGTTATTATTTCGTTAAAAGCATTAATTTAAAATCAATTTGTGTACAATTTATGCCTAAGCATGTTTCTTGCATATAAGGTACTTTTTCAATAATATTTGCATGTTAGTGTCACTGACAAGATATGAGGATCTGTATACCTAATAAGACCTACTAAATGTACCATATTTTATGCAAATAAATATATTTCATTTTCATTTCATTTCATTTCATTTCATTTATAAATTAAATCAGTTTCGTGCATAATATACTGGCCACCAAAACGGTGTTAGATGAATAAGGTGTCCCTTTGTTTGCTTATTGCTTCTAAAACCAAGCAGGAGGCTGGAAAATAGCAAGACTCGTATCCTTCGACTAGCATAAAAGTACCGCACACAAACTTAACTCTACCTATATGGTTTTGATATGATGTTTTGCGGTCAATGAAACTGCAGATCAAGCAGTAATTACTACTCGACAATCAATAACTATGTAGGAAACACCTTATCACAAAAAAAACACTATTTGGAAAATATACTTCTACTTCCATGATATGTCTGTATACCAGCATTTGTTACACGCATTTTACAAGGAACTTTGTTTGAGAGAGGCTAGGCATAATTTCTTGGTTAAGTCTAACCCATCCTCTCTTTTGGTTTAGGAAGCAAGAAGCAGACCATTCCTTTGTCTGAAAACCTTTCAGTTGTCAGAATATTGTGCATGGGACTGATTAAATAAATAAATGCAAGGCTTATCATAATTCGTCATAAAATGTTTTGAACTATATTATTATTATATTATATATGGAGCATCCGTCTTGGAAAACAATATAACGATAAAAATAAGCTGTAGGTAGGTGCCAGTAGTATTTATAATTTTGCCACATTACATTTTATTGAAAAATAGATGCATAACTTTGGTTAGCCGTTTATTATTAAAGAGATACGACTTTCGGGCCTACTTTTTAAAAGTTTGTCTCAGGGAGAGTAAATTATGATGTGCCATAGGATTTTTCTGAATTTTATGTTTGACAATATCAAGTTCTTATATCAATAACATGTTAAATGAATGTACATAGTCGTATTTTACAGTTGATTGGGGTTTACAACGCAGCGCAGCGGTGAGAAGAAAATAGCGACTCTAATGTCTTAAAAAAAATTGTACGAGTAAATGTTTATAAAAATAATATAAAAGTTCTATTTTATTTAATCTACTTGAAATAAACTTTTAAAAAATATTTATGTTTATCACAAAATATTACTATAATTTAGAATTAAAGTGCCTCTAAATAAAAAAACTAAGAACTAATTTTGTGTTATAATTTGGTTAAAAACCCATAAAATGCGTTTTTTATTATCAGAAATGAAATCTACGTTCTTGATTTATTCGAAATCGATACCAAACATGACGTATTAGCTATACGTGGTCTTCCAGATTTTTTTAAGTGAAGCTGGGTGGTGCGCCCCTTTCACCCCCCCTCCCCGCTGTCAGAAGGCTGGTTACCGACGGCTACTGATTCTAAACGGCTTATTTTAACGTAAGGAATTGTAATTGTGGCAAGTTTTAAACTTCTGCATAAAATAGTAAGTTTTTTACTAACAACCCTTTTCATGGCGGTTAAAAGAAAATTGCGGCCCGGGACAGCAAAAGATTTTTTTATGCGGTTTGTTATTGAGAAAAGTAATATAAAATTATATATTTTTTAATCTACATAAACTAGACTTTATTAACATATTTTTTGTTTATTAAAAAAACTAGTATTTTTGAATTTACAGTAATTTGAACAATAAAAACGAAGTTACGTAATTCTAATTTTTAATTTTTTTGTTAAACAAATCATCACAAATGTCATTTTTTTATTCCAGAAATGAAATCTACGTCCTCGATTTATCCGAAATTGATACCAAACTTGACCTATTAGCTATGTGTGGTCTCCCAGAATTTTTAAAATGAAGCCGGGTGGAGCGCCCCTTCCAACCCCCCTCCTCGCTGCCAGAGGGGGTGCTACCGAGGGCTACCGATCGAAATCAGCCTATTTTTACATTAGAAATCAATGTGCCAAGTTTCATGCTTCTGCATGAAAAAAACAGGTTTGACCCATTTTTGTCGCTTAGTGACTCCACTATAAGTAAAGTAAGTTTGTAAACAAATTAAGTTGGCGTGACCTTTTATATTATTTGTAACAAGTCGTCCAAAAAAGATTAGTGAAAGACTAATGTTTTTTTGTTGCAAAAAAGTAAGAAGACGAGCAAGACGCTCTCCTGATTGTAAAAAATAACACCGAGTCATATTTTTTACCATCATTATTATACAATCAGCACATTGCCACCCAGGATTTCGCAACGATGCAAAATTCTAGGCACACTGTACCAAAGCTGGCTTGAGTAAGATCAAGAGTCATAAGATGTTGAGACTTTTTAGCCCAGTAATTTCAACAATGCCCTCCAACCGAAGTACAATAATGTTTACACATCAGCACTACTCAGGAAGAAAAAAAGAAGTGGCATCTCCTTCTCCCGTTATTTTCATTTATTTCAGATGTATTTTCTTCGCTATCGTTATATCCTTGATTTTTGTAACTCAACGTCTACGATTGAAACAAATTTGAAAGGGGTGGAATACATTATGAGAGGGAGGATTTTACAAACGAATGAAATGTTAATTTCTATTTGTATAACAAGGTATATTTTGAATCCCTCTGATTGCGAACGTTTGTTGAAACACGAGCTCAGATATCGATACCTTGGGAATATTAAAATTTGGAAGCGTTTTTAAAATCCCTCCAGTTATTTTCGCTATACTTTCACTAAGTTTTAATTGTGGATAAACATACCTATTATAGTAAAATCACTTACTAATAGTTATTTGACGCATAATAAAAATATTGTATATCAATTATTTTATTACTTAAAATATAAAATATACCTAACCATTTCAAATAAAAAAATGTTAATAAAGTTATGTATTATAACTGACAGATTAAGATTATTATGAAACGAATCGAAATCGAAAGGCGTAAGTTTGCGTATGTGTTTTATATATTTGTTACTTCTTTTAGCCTAAACTACAGTAGTTAAAAACTAATCAAAAAATCTAGATTATACGGCTATCAAAATTTTAGGTTCTAAACTGCCCAATTTCACACAATATTTTTTTTGATAATAATAGGTGACCTTTGCATACTATCTCGCCTGATCATAAGCGATGATGCAGCCGACGCGACGGTGGTAAAGTAGTATAAAAAAATCCTCGCTGGCTCAACCTTTCCACTGTTTAGGCGTGAGAGGTGAACCAGAGATAAATACCGTAAACATACTGCAACATTAGTGTTAACTCAAGTGTTAGGTACACTTAAATTTTTATGTCAGACCCAGTTTTAGCGTAGAGGCCTATAAAAGCCTGTTCGCAAACTTTACAACCATTTTGCAGTACGAAATTTACGACAAGTTTTATTACAACACAAATAAATTTAGTAATCCTTGTACACGACGTAAATTTTACTGCACGATTTATGTTTCTATCACTGCACTGCACTTTTATTTTAGCGTAGCAAATGGTGCCTACAACACGCTGTGGGGAGATACTTGTATACACAGAACTATATGTTGTACAACAGAAATGTCGCCACACATGTGGTTCATGCACAACATAATGTTGTGTTCAACATAACATTTAGTTACTTGATATTGTAACCACATCGAACTTGTTTTTAGTTTTTATATAACTTGACGTTAGAGCCTTGGGGTTGGATGCCTAATGCCTTTAACAATCGACATCGGACCTTGTGTTTGAACCACCTCTATAAGGAAGTCGATAGCCGAATAAAATGGACATCCGACTTTATGGCTCTAACGTTGACATAAATTTGTGCTAGCAAACTTGTATAGTTAACAAGCAAATAGAGCGTGACGTTTTAATCTACTCGTATAAGACTAAAGATCTAAGTGATATTAAAGTAAAGCGCCAAACGATTGTTATGATAATGTTCCAAATTATGTTCAGAGAAGCCAGGGATAGTGAAATAAATCCTAGGCCTAGTCTACAGTCTTAGATTAAGACGTCGCTTAAATTCATAAGAAATTGTTTGTGGTCCAAGGCTCGTCATATAAAAATTTGAAGTATATTTTTAAAATTTGACAATGCGTTCGCAAATATACTCTAAGTTAAGCTCGGGGTTTACATAACGTGAAAAACTAATAATAAATTTAAAATCGCAACTGCAATTTTCAGTATAAATACGAGTATTATGCTCGTAGCGTGGTTTAATGAGATCTAACAGACAAATGAGGACAATTTCAATCAGCAACCGCAGATGGCGGTGCGGTGCGGCGGTGACGTTTACGCGGAAATGGCGTGTGCACAACGCATTAACTCAGCGCAGATAAACAGAAGAGAAACTTTCGAAAAATCATCGAGTAAAGAATTCAAGAATAAAAAGAAAGAATGAAACACGTTTATTCGACGCATTAAAAAGCAAGAATGTAGTTGATTTAAGTGGACAATATATTTATGGGTCTTTTGATAGCCTATGTAAACCTATCACAGAGTGTTCGGGGTCTTGTCTTGCTGTCAAGTCCAACTTTCATTCGATAAAGTAGAATATTATATTCTACTTTTATTTATTATTTTGATATGTCGTCATTATTACGATATGTCGTATAATAGGCCAACTTAAGAGCTAGAATAAATCCCGGTCAATCCGTGCTAGACCTGCACCTATAATTTCTCAGTTACGTTTATGGTATTTATATTATAATACACTTATTTGAATGAAGTGAAATTTATTTAATCAAAGTGTGGTATCGTACGCAGGTAGGTAGGTACGTAAGTATGTATGTAGTATGTAGGTATAGTAGGTTAGTGTGACTTGACGAGACTTTTCTGCAATTTATTCTATAGCCATTTTCAACTCCAGACTATACCACAAAGGTACCTAAGTTTACAAAGTTGGTCTACTGTAAAGTTACCTGACGTATGTATCTTTTCTGAGTACCCGCAAATAGCGGATGCAATCTCCGAGCGGTC
This sequence comes from Hemithea aestivaria, assembly GCA_947507615.1. NCBI lineage: Eukaryota > Metazoa > Arthropoda > Insecta > Lepidoptera > Geometridae > Hemithea > Hemithea aestivaria. The sequence continues at coordinate 9,903,405 of OX382329.1, read as the reverse complement.
TGCCTCGGCTCTCATATTTGCTCTACGGCGAGGCTTAGAGATGAAATTAAATAAAACGAGATTTGCTTTCCATTAGGAAATATTATCATAAAATATATCACAGGTCTCTTTCGTTAATGCTGCTGGGAAATACGGCTACCGTTTTATGATTGATGTTTTAATTAAAATAATTTTTATTTTATTAATGAGTTAGCTTTTATACATGTTTTTACTAAAGTGTATTTTTGATGTAATCGTTTAATATTAATTTTGTACTCATAATTTAATGTATTAAAATAAAAAGGTCGTATTGAAATTTCAAAAATAATCATTTGCTCTCACTAGTGTTTTTTGTACCAACATAACCTTTGTTTTGTAGAACATGCATTGTTTCAACGAGGCAAATTGCAGATCGTTTCGTATGTGGAAACAGAACATGGTTCTCTTCTGTTCGGTTCAGGAACATTTTATTTGTCTGACAGATGTAATTCAACAATGGTTAAACTACCTACCTACTAACGTTGATCGGAAAACTTTACCTGCTGAAAATCAAAACAAATCTGTAGAAACCATTGGAAGGTAAAAAAGGCAAATAAAGGGTAGTATCCATGTCAAAGTGATATCGTTTTCTGATCCCGTTATTCACTTAGCTCCGGCCTTATTGTATATCCGGCAAGTCGTAGGCTTTATTAATGACCCTACCTGGCGTTTGACTGAGATATATTGGGATCACATAGACGGTGGCTCGGTGACCCTTTCTGTATTAATAGACCTATACAGGTAGACGTATTGACACATTTCTCTTGACACTTGACACCCTGTCTTTGCAAGGATATAGGGCTCATTTCAGCGAACATGTGGCACACACCTATTATACCTTATTCTTCGCTTTCTGCTTCGCTTCTAGTCGTATTGTTTTAGAAAGATAAATAGATAACCATTTAATGTACACAAAAGTCATAAAACAAAAAATATCTAAAATTAAATTAATAAATTTAAAAAAGTGTTACAATTGGCGGTCTTATCGCTAATAGTGATCTCTTCCAGGCAACCAAGTTGGAAAGAAAAAAATATATATTAGACTGACGGTGGTGTTTTGTGACATGGGTGTACAAAAATAGATAAAAATTTTTTTTTACATTTTTTCATATTATTTATTAATTTACTGAAAGAAAATGAGTTTTTTTTCTACCAATGTAACACACTTACATATTACAAACTAGGTACAACTTTTCATCCACATACTATGTATTACTACTCGTACGAGGTTTTGGTTCAAATTACTCACATGTGAAATGAAAGCCCCTCGTAATCCGGGTTTTAGAATCCTTTTAAATAAAACAGAACTAAATTGATAAGTTTTAAGTAGTCCCTTTGGGTTCCACTGTTCAATCCGATCGTAATCCTTCGATCCCATTAAATCCAACAAATCGAACTAACACCTGTAGCGAAATTAAGCCTATGTAATACCTAAATTAAACATGTTCGCAGGCCGTTTATCTTACAGCCTCAGAGTACTTTATAAAGTTAGATGGGCTATTGTAATGTTTTTGTATTGAAAGACGTACATAACTAAAGTCGAAAGAGCTTCGAATAAATTATAATAAGTTAATGTCTAATTTTGACGAGAGTACCTAATTTTAAAACCCCACCTGCTTGTGTATCTATGGTATTTCTATTGTCTAATTTTTTGTGAGTAGTTTTGAGTATTTAGTTGTATTTCTTAACTCAAAATATGAGTCAGAAAATACTACTTAGTACACTACAGAAGAGATAGTCTAAGAATATTTTTTTTATGTGATGAAGTAGAAGACGAGCAAGACGCTCTCCTGATGTTAAGATATAACGCTGCCTATAATCAGTACAGTGCTACTTAGGATTTCACAAAGATGTCAAATTCTAGGAGCACTGCACCAACGCTTCTTACCCAAGAGTCATAAGTTGTTAAAACTCTTAAATAATATGAACCGACAATAAAATTAAAAGTTCTCATGAAGTGTGATTTTTAGACTACTTAGTTTTTTATTCTTGGTGCTCTTGGTGCTAACACAGCCGCTTATACCTGTTATTTATTGCGTGCATTATAACTACAACATAATCTGTTTAACCACTTTCAGAATTAACATAGAAAATGTTACATTGGGGCGCGTAGTCTCATTATTTAATTATGTCACTAATCGAATCCTCCACGCGTGATGCGATCATGGAAAAACACTGACAGTTTCTTATCTTCAAACAAAATAAATAAAATGGTTTAAATATTTCTCACATACATATAGATTCGTCATTTTGTTTTTTTGAAGTGAAACTTCTTTATCGGCGTTGGAAAAAATTTACCGTCACATTTTTTCGGTTACGCGTCACATTTTTCAGTTCCGCGCCGTCTTTTGTTTCTTGCCCCTACCACGGTTGGTTCAGACGAAGAGTACTTTCACTTTCTCCAATGAACATGAATTTAAAAAATTTATAAATTTAAAATTTAAATTTAATTTAATTAAAGAAGTTTCACTTCTTACGTGTGTAAACTAGTACACGCACAATTTTTTTTTTTCTAAAATCTCTAAAAGTAGGAATATTTTTATCGTTAGTGATTATTTACAACGAATTATATAATTAATGATTCTCGTTTCATTTGCTCCTATTGCGTCACCTATTCATCGTTTTTCGTTTTTTCTTGGCAATAAAGATTTTCAGCACTTCGTTACTTGGGTTGGTCTATCTTGGCAACAGCAGACATTGCGGTATGCAGCCCAAAAAAGTGGATAAAATTAGCTTCAATAGAAGGCCTTTAAGTATTATTTTATGCTCAGCACCGTGGAGACCATGGGCAGCATAGGATGACATAAAATAAAATATAAAGGAATGATACGGTACAGGCGTCTTGCAAAAGGACCGCTCCAATTAGGTTCATGCACCCAAATTCACTTCACTTGTCGGGGCGGTATGTGAAAATCCTCCACCGAAGATGGTAATGGCGGTAATACCCTTTAATAGCTTGTTTTTTATTATTCATTATAGGTAAGCCTTTGACCACGATCTCACGTGATATTAAGCGACGATGTGGCCGTAGATGGCAGCAGACTTAGAAGGCGGGATAAATCCCTCCCTGGCTTCACTGAACACTCACTCTCAATCTTACTTCCACTGAACTGGGTGTTCCTGCAGGACGCCATAATCCCGGGGCGCGTACTTAGCGTACCTTCCCGTTTTATGTTGATCTAAGTCGCTGAAGCCAAAATGCTCAATATAGTTTACTGTCTATACGTGTGTGTTTACGCTAATACCAATATACGCACATTTCCTCCACACAGACGAGGATTAATTAATTAAATATGTCTAATTGGATGACAATACAAAGGGGAACGGTACCGAGTATTTGTGGTAGAAACAACCGAACATGAAATTGAATTCTTAAGAATTTAGGTGTAAAGTTTGACTGAAATATTTTTAAAGTTGTAATGAATAATATAAAATTTATTAAACCATACACACGTTTAAAAACGTAAAATAAGATTATATTTTTGTAACAGGTGCTTGGAATAATTAATAATTTTGGAATAATTTCGTATATTCCTAAATTCCTATATTATGGTATACCTACTTAATAAAAAAATAATAATTAATGTTCATTGTTCTTAATGTTTCTTTGCCTTAGCGTTGAATGTTTAAACATATAACACAAATTCTACTTTTTATCTACATCCACCTTAAACATGAAACATGTTTAAAACCAATATACGAGTAATTATGAATTATGACATACGAAATTTATAACACGAAAGTTTAACATATTTTTCCCCATTATAAAATATTATTATTATTTGTATGTATTGAGCTTGCAATAAATTCTAGCTTGAATTCAAAGTTACATTCTCTTTGGAGCAAACAAAAAGAAATGAATAGACGAGTTGCGTGAATACTTACCCGAACAATTTCTAGTAAATAAAACAAGTTTAACATAAAGCCGCGTTTTCAATGGAATTGTAATAAAGTTCCAGTATCAGTCTGAATACAGCTTTGCTTCAAAGGCACATTGCTGTAGTTTCCACCGGTTACTGCATGCTTCATTCTCGGGGTACGAGTTGGGTGTGATTAAATGGAGGGAAACTTTGTTTTGAAAATAGGTTTAAATCGATTACGTGAATTATTATAAAACTATCTGGGCCCAACGGTTTTACCTGCTGTATAGCCTATTTGTTATTCCAGGGTCTAAGCCCTATACCAAATTTCAGCTCAATCGGTCAACCCGTTTAGGTGTGAAAGAGTAACAAACATAATATATCCAGACATCCATTTTTACAAACTTTTACTTTTCATATTAGTAAGATATTATTATGTTATAACTTGCCTTGTATTTTTATGTTTCGCTATGTTCCTTAACTAGCTTTAATGCCTAAGGTAAAATCTGCCGTGATTTGCTCCAGTTGGAAGAATAAGGTGGCCAGAAAAAATACTATATATCTGATGAGTGAGGGCTAAAATATTACATCTAATGAGCACAATGCAGTGTTATGCGGAACTTTAAAATCAGATGAACGACGAACTTATTTCGTCTGATCGTTTAAAAAGAAAAGCCTGGCAAGTTCCTAGAATATCTATAATATTTACAAACTTTTAAAAAAGGTTTTTTAAATTTCTTTTATTTTCTCTGTTTCAATAATATTTTTTTTTTAATTTTGCATTTAAAAAATGTGCACAATTATTCACTCTGCGATCCAAAAACCTTTTAGAATGATTATACTTAAATACGGTTTTCTATAGCGCAGACATAATATTCTAAGTGACTTTTCTCATTTCTTGTCCCTTCCACTGGAAAGTCGTCGATGCAGATCGGCATTTACGTTCAGAATATTCCCGTTATGTACCCGTCTACAAATTACATTCCTCTTTCTCATAACTCACAATATTGTCAGGACTTGTGACATTTTTATGAAAATACTCTACGTTTTATTTACTTCCATTTAGTAAACTATCGTCAAATAGGGGAAAGGTGTAAATTTTATTTATACTCGTATTAATACTTTTGTATTTAAAAACGAGTGTAAGTACTCTACACTGATATGTCTAGTTACTTAGATTGTATTTTATTCAAGCTCTAATGTAACAGTCGTTCGACTTCATGCATAAGGTATGTCCTTAAAATTACATCCCTTCTAGTAATGTATTGTTCAACATTTAAATTTAATACAGTTATAATTTTAAAAATGTTGATACGGTAAAAAAATAAAGTATAATTAATCAGTACCTACCTAATTTTAATATTAAAAAGGACGCGTTCCGTTACTATCCAATAAAAATACATCAACCTGAGTCCGAACTTGTCCAAATTTTTAAATACAAAGGGTATTTTATTTGATGGCCAAGAAATATTTTGTCAACATCCCTATTATGAAATTGACCGCCCGAACTGTTACCGGTGCAGAGAACAATTAAGGAAATAAGTAAAGGAACCTACGAGGAAGATATATCTCTTCTTCGTAGGACTAAATAAGTACTAAAACAACAATGTTTGTAATTAATTCAAAACAAAGCATATCAGTCGATCAAGCACGTAGCAGACATGTTTATTATTGACGCCTTCAGTGTATACAGTGAGTGAAGCGTTGGCACAATAATGATAAACGATATGAGTAAACAATTCCCTAATCTGTGTGTTTAGCCGTTCATGATTAACTGGCTGAGATAAGTAATTGGAACGGTGACTGTGTAATTGGATATTATTATTAGATTAGCTGACACGCGCAACTTGGTCTGCGATCGGTTGAGGAATACTCTTTATTTATAATTTTTAAAAGTACTAAAAAAATATTTTTTTTTACAGGTTATTTTTGAACGTTTGGGTATGATCAATCACTCAATTAAAACAAATTTATTAAAAAGTTTAAGACAAAGTCATTTCCCGCTGTTTTTCCCGTGTATGTATCTTTAAAACTACGGAATGGGTTCTGATTTCTGATGGGGTTTTTATACAGATAAAGTGATTCAAGAGGAAAGTTTATATTACGTATAAAAATTAATGTATATTGCGCGATACGAAATACATATTATAATTATAATAAAAATATTAATGATAAAGTCGGAGATTAAGATTGGATTCAGTCTACAGAAATTATTTCATCAAGTTTAAAGCTATCGATTTCAGTATTATCCTCACAATTTTAACAAGATTCATCGTGAAGCTTATGAAGAATTTTCGACTTTCAACAAATTAGCGGATGATCTCAGCTTAAAACCGAAATTATAATATTAATGAGGCGCTCTATGTTTGCGTTTGGAACGAGTAAATCTCCGCTAGTCAGATTTTATGCATTTTGGTTCTAATTTTTCTTGTTCTATGTTAGAAAGCATGATTTTACCATTTTTAAGTTTAAGATGATAATATTATGTATATACCTATTTAGTTATGGACAAGAATTGGCGAAATCAGCAATCAGCTATTAGGAGTATGTGAGGGGAAGCCTGAAATTAGCACCAGTGATTGAGAAATTAAAACCATGTGGCCATCAAGTTTATGAATATGGTATTAGGCATATGGTATTTAGTTTCGGATGAACTTTGTGAAAGAAGAATGTGTGAGGCATAGGTAGTGAGTATATTATGTTAAAGTGAGGCATATGGATGGGTTACGTATCATAATACCTACGGTCGTTTCAACTACGGTCGATATAACTACGATCGATTCGCCTATGTTCATTTCATATATTGGACGACTCGCCTACAGTTCAACTCGCCTACGATTGATTAAACTATGGTCATGTAAAGTAATGGACGATTCGGCTAATGTTCATTTGAGATAATAGTTAATTCAACTATGGACGACTCACCTACGGTTTATAAATTCTATGTTACGCGAGTTTTTTGTTCAGTATTCAGGGCAAACCGAAATCAGTTGGTTAGTTTAGGTTTGAACAGTGACCACTATGCGCGAGCCGAGCGAGCGAAGCGAGCGTGCCGCGGCAGCGGCCGGCGAAACGCCAGATATGAGTATTTTTCTTATTACTGAATGATTTATGACATCTTAATTGTCTTCATTGTCATGGCATCTTCAGGCATTTTGGCATCTTTTTTCATCTACTTCATCATGACAAAGCGGCATAATAAGCTGTCTGCACACCTACAGATAGAAATCATTCAGGTATCAAAAAACAACACGTATCTGACGCTTCGCCGGCCGCTGCCGCGGCACGCTCGCTTCGCTCGCTCGGCTCGCGCATTGCGGTCACTGTTCAAACCTTTTTTTGTTTTTTTTTTTTTATCCCAGGAAAAATGCGTTACGCATCATCACCCCACGCCGGGGGGCGCGGGGCGGTATGTGGGACTCCCCCGCCAAAGATGGGAGCGGCGGGGATACCCACTAAAAAACCTGGGGGTGTTCCTGCGGGACGCCATAATGCCGGGGCAACGGGTACGCCGAAGCATTCATCCGCGGCCCCGACGGCGTTTGGTCCTCACTGACAGGAGGACCCCTCCGCGGTGGGGTGAAGAGGAGTTTCACCCCACCCTCTCAAGGGGCGCGCGGAAACACCGCGCGCGCCACCTCGTGGGTCTGTGCTTGCGGCGACGAGTACCCCCGTACTCGCCGCCTAGACCCAGGTTATGGGGGCTGGAGAAGGGCGTGGAAGATACGCCTCCGACGCCCCCTTCTCCGGGCACGCATCGGGAGGTCGGTGGTGACCTCCCGTTCGCGTTCCGCGATCTCCTTCTGCGAGATGACACTCTCGCAGAACGAAACCGCGGCCTGCCACGACTCCTCGCTCGCAACCATGGCTCTTACCATGGTTGCCAGCGAGAGTTCGCCCCCCATAACAGCGACGAGGGCACGGCGCTCACTGACCCAAGCTGGGCACTCCTCCAGTGTGTGTTGCGCCGTATCCACGTCGCTACCACAGTGGTGGCAAGCAGGGGTCGGTTCCCTGCCGGCTACGTGGTGTACTGTTCAAACCTAACCTAACCAACTGATTTCGGTTTGCCCTGAATTCTGTTCTATAAACAAGTATTTTTTAGCTGCCATACCTGACTAGCAGCCGGAAACATGATTTAAAAATAAAACGTGAATCGTCCGTTATTTCAGTCAAAAATAGTCAAATCGTTCAATAGTTTAATCAACCATAGCTCAATCGACCGTAGCTGAGTTAACCGTAGGCGAATCGTCCAATAGTGATTTCGACCAATAGTTATTATGAACGTAGGCGAAACGTCGAATAGTCATTTTGAACAGTAGGCGATTCGACCGTAGTTGAAACGACCGTAGGTATTATGATACGTAACCATATGGATGATAGAGCAGTATGAAAGAGGAAAATGTGTTGTGTCGAACCTAAGTAGTTTATGAGGACAAGGAGATGATAATGATAATGAGACATAAACATAAAAAATTCAACAAATTGGGTAAGTACCTACCTACCATTTTTTACAGATTACGCCAAATACAATGGTATTTAATATGAACAAATTCTGATTTTATTATTTAACTACTCTCTGTTTTGATTAATCCTTTAATAAGAATATTGTAGCTACATTTAACAGCGTACGTAGATGGTTATCATTAAATGGAAATACCCCTTACAATACAGTGGGCATTATCTATTGTTACCGGTATGGCACGGATCAGTTGATTATAACCATAGACATAAAACATATAATATGGGATATATACCGTGAATCCAAGTAGCGTGAATGAACATTACACGTTTCACTTTTATTTTGCTTTTCCCGTAACTTGCTTGTGAAACTAAGCGTGTCACTTTTACTTTACTTTTCGCATATCTTGCTTGAGTACATCAATTTGTATAATAAACAAATTTACTTCACTTTTCCAATTACTTACTCGGCCCAGTTAATTGGTATGAAAGTCAAGCTTGTCGCTCTTATTTTTCTTTTCTCATAACTTGCTTTAGGTGTGTCAATGTATGATAAAAATAAAAAAAATTGTGTACACATTTTACATTCAAAGACACCAAGCTGTCTCTTCTTTTTTTGTTAGAGACACATTATGTATTATAGGATTCAGTGATGGTAAACGGTTACTGTTGCCTATATAGACGTCTGCAACACCATTGGTATTGCTAATGCGGCGTCGAAGGTTGAATAAATCCATCCAGTAAATGGCTTCATAGATGTGTTATAAGTACAATGAAGCAAGTATTATGGAGCATTGCTCCAGACATTTTTGGCACAGAAAGTTAAGCAGCGGTACCTACCTCGATATACGGTATATAATATGTCTGTAACTAGAGGCAAGCTGCGCAAATCACTGTATCTGTCTGAGCTGGAATATAATCCTGATATAATATCTAATATTATCTGCGATGGTACAAAGATCTTAGATCCCGGATAACCGGATGAGGAACGTCTTTGAAATGATTTAGCCTCACTATTATGTAAGATATTTTGTGTTGTTATTACCGAAATAAACTTTTGTAGTATTATGATCGGATGAGGATTTGTAGCATAATATTATTGAGTTGTTTAATTATGAGATCAGCTCAATTTCTTCAGTCGATCGGGAAAACTTTTATGTGTACTAAGGCGATTCCCCAGTTCTTGGGTATTGCGAACGAATAAAGAATTATTTCTTGAATATAATGTGTTTACTAGCAATGTTCAGCGGTTCTACCAGATTAAAATACCTTATTTGTGTTATTTTTGGGTCTAACCTTTCTCAATACCAAACTCTCACCTCAATCATTGTTTTGGCGTGAAGAAGTGGTTGATACTATACCTACTTATATAATGTGTTTATTTTTCCTTTTTTTTAATATAGTCATAGGATTTCTTATGGTAAAACTTTGGGCTAGTTAATATTTTATCAAGCTTATAGCATATTAGAGATATTTAGATGTCAGCCGATACATAATAATTATAATTAATAGACAGTGGTTCACCGACGTATCTTGTTCAGTACGGATGATTGCACATTAATTAACCAGCGTTATTAACTAATGCTTCATTACATGACTTTATTGGATATCGGACGATTTAATTATAGATTACAAGTGAATTAGAGGTTTGAAACTAAAATTTAATTTGAAGGTTGCGGATTCGATTCCCGCTTGGGAAAAATATTTGTTTTATCTATAGCAATTTGTTTCTGGTCAGGGTTATTAGCCACTAAAACGCTTGAATCCATAGACAAAGATGCGGACATTACATGCTTAACTTCCTCATTAATATAAGTAAAATAACAAACGCAAAAATGTACATATAAGTGGACATCAATTTTAGTGGGTGTGAATTATACAATAGCCCTGCTGGTTGGCTATCTTGAAATGAAATGAAATGATTTATTTGTGTCAAACATGGTAAAAATAGATAAAGTAAAGTCATAATTAGCTCAGCATGTCTGGCCAGCTCCGCTGACATACAAATATTAAACAATATACAAATAAAATAACTACATAATTAAAAGTATTTACACTAACAATATCTATCTAATATTACCTACAATCATTAAAATTGAATTAAATGTCATTAAATATAAATGTTACGTAAAATTATATAAAATTAAATCTATATTAAGTATAATGTCAAGTTTATCTTATTATTATATTTTTATTAAATTATATATATTAATTTCATTAATTCAATTTAAATGTCATTATACTATAGTAGATTATATTATTATTTTAGGTCAAAAAATTCATTTAAGTTATAAAAACAATTTTCCAAAAGCCACTTGTGCAGTCTAATTTTGAAATACTTGCATGGGAGCTCTCTTAAACACTTTGGTATCTTATTAAAAACCTTGATCGCTATGTAGAAGCAGTTTTTTTCTGAAAGTGCTGTTCTACAAGGTGGTTTCTTCAGTTTCGTAGGATCTCTCCTTGACAATCTGAGGTTTTCATTGTCCTCTACCCTGTCAAATAATTGAGGATGCTCTTTGACAAACATTCCAATTTGCATGATGTATAGGCCAGTCAGAGTCAAAATATTTAGTTTCTTAAACAGAGGCTTACAAGAATCAAGTGAACTTTTTGAACATATGGCTCTTAAACATTTTTTTTGCACTATGAAAACATTATTGACGTCTGTGGAATTTCCCCACAGTAAAAGTCCATATCTGAGAACTGAAGCTACATAGCCGTGATATGCTGTGAGCGCCGCCTTTTCGTTGACTGTACGTCTTAACCGTTTAAGAGCAAAAACAAACCGATTTATTTTTATTATTCTTTATGTTTATAAGTATGTATTTACGAAAAAAAAGGATACCACCATAACACAAGTACTGAGTTTCTTAACTTGGGGTTAGATGATGTTGCGTGAAATGTCGAGAAATATACATTTATCTTTAAAAATCTATAACTGACTACTTATAATTGTAATAACTAACTAGGCTTTATCGATTAACATCGGCGACCGGCGGTTTCGTTTCGTTCATTTCCTTACATAAAAAACACTAATTTCCCTTTTATAGGTAAGTACTGAATAATTGTCTCTAGTTTCTATTTTCCCCAAAGCTGTCTTTTCTATTTTCTCCAAAGATCGTAACGGAAAAGCAAATTGGCTTCTTACAAGACCACATTGACATTTTAGGTAACTAGTTACCAGTTGATTACCTATTTACAAGACCCTAATTTGTTATTTCCCGGAATCAATCATAGGAACCGAAATATATTCCTAAGCCGTTCTACTGTCTGGGAGTCACGAAAGGTTTCCATTAATGATAGCTTTCCGCCTTTAGTTAATATTCTTTATATTATTTTTTCTTCATAATATTTTTTCAGATATAATATAAAAACAATAGTACAATTATTTTACCAACTGTAATGTAGTAAACTACAACATCGGCCAATTTACTAAGCGAACAAGTAGTAAGGACCTTTAAAACTCTGCAACGGATTTTGATGCGGTTTATAATAGATAGAGTGAGGTTTATAGGTATAATACGTGCATATTACAGTAAAGCAAAACTGATTAATGCGCGCAGGTTCACTCGTTATTTATAAGAAAGTCCACTGATGGTGCAAAGCATATGTAGTTCATTTTAATAAAATAATGGCTCACGTGTATTTACTCCAGCTTCGTGCCGAGTGCAATGCGGGGCGCGGACTGCAGCTATCTACTCCATGAAGAAGATCCTCATACATGATCGAAGCGGTCGGCACGAAGCCGAAGTAAATACACGTAAATACACTAGTTGGTGCCGTTATTTTGTGAAATGAATCTAAATACTCACGAATTGCTAAGTGTAAAAACAGTGTAGGTTTATTATTATGTTACAATATGATATCAATTAGGTAATATCACTTACACCAGACAAAGCACAGTCAAGCTAACTACTCTTAATGTGTATAGGTATTATCAACGAAGTGGGTCGGTCGATAGACATATTGAAAGCCACTTGCGGCTTCACTCGAGTGCGATTGGAAATATCTTGAGACATCCCGAGCAGTCATGCCCCGTGTCAACACTGTCCACGGATAAATTGTTCTTATTATGGGGATATTCATCCGGTAGCCAGTGATTGTAGACGATAAAGTTATGAAAGATGTAATAGCTATACGGTGCATATAAAATATGTATTTCAATTTCTTTAAACGTTTTACTTAGTTTTTATAACAACGTGTCTGTTATTAAAATACAGCAATAATGATGATGACCTGCCCGATGGGTCCATGACGATCGCAGGAATGATCTAGTTGTCAAATGCTGCATAGCACGAAGGGGAGGAGACCTTTGCCCAGCTGTGGGATGATATGGACTGATAATGGAGATGATTATGAATAATGATAAGTAAATAAAAATATTACTATTCAAAATTAACAAAATTGTGTTCATCCATTATTTCTAAATGCACGTTGATTAACTGACTTTGATATAATTTCCTGAATCCTCTAGATGGGTCAAAGGGTGTACCTACACAAAACATTTACATCCCAAGTAGTCCGAAGTTTTCCGATGTCCTTCGCTACGTCAAGCCCCGGTAGGTTTGCTTTAGACTGATAGCTTTGCGTTCAAGTGTGCAAAATGCACCTCATCGATTAAAATCTTCCATTTAAAAACGAAAATGGGCCTGGATTTTTGCCCTAAAATGGCTCCCTATTTTCGGCACTGTAACCGATAATGTGATAATGTTAGTCTAAAAACTCGCAACTTGCAAAGCTGATTCCGTAAGAGAAAATGTGCAGTGTTAATATTCAAAGCGCACACAGACAGTAATCAGAATGAGTACTTATTATCTAGAATCGCCTAATTTGTTACGTGACAAAATTACTTTAATTCCCCTCTGGAATACTAAACTAAAATACGGTGACCACCGAACTACTAAATTTTCTGTGCTTAATATTGAAATACTGAGTTCCGTGCCACAAAACAGTTATTTAATAACTACCCCAAAACTAACCAAACTTTACAAAATACTGTTTTCGAAACAGCTAACTGAAATTTATAGAGGCAAGTTTTTTGTATTTATGGCCATGTGGCGGCCATTTCGTATCGCCTGTTGTTCTGAAATCGTTATTTTCAATACGTTTATGGGTAATTTGCACAGAAGGCTGTCACATGGTGCCATAATCGAACGCCCATTAGCACATTTTCGCACTGCAATTTTACATTTATTTTACAGACTTTTTACACTTTGGCTTTTGTGTTTTTTAGGATTTTATTTTTACGATTATGTGTCTGTCGATTTATTGTGTGCAGCTTTTTTTTTTTTTTTTTTTTTTTTTATACGACGAAGTAAGAAGACGAGCTAGACGCTCTCCTGATGGTAAGAGATAACGCTGCCCATTATTAGTACAGTGCTATCCAGTATTTTACAAAGGTACAATTCTGGGTGCACTGCGCCAACGCTTCTTACTTGAGAGTCATAAGATGTTCAAGACTCCTCAGCCCAGTAATTTCACTAGCTACAGTGCCCTTCTACCGAAGCACAGTAATGTTTGCACATCACTGCTCAGGCGGTAGAATAACTGGCACTGTTGGGGTACCCACCTAGTCGACCTCCTGCAAAGGAAGTCTACCCCCGGTAAAAAGTATTCATAGATTTAGGCTACGTCCATGGTAGTATTTTAGAGGTACTATCGGAATAAATGCTCATAGTCGTAACCTACGTTATATAATCCAGGTTTTGTTTCTCGGTAGCAATATATGTACAATAGCTCTTTGTAGCATATTACATGTTATTTTAAAGAAACGCTTAGAAAAGCTAGTGACGAGCAAACAAATTATTTTTCATTTTATTTTTCTGATACTAATACGAGTATTATAAATGGGAAAGATTTTCGTTAGGACCTACTCTTTACACAGCTGGACCAATTGAGCAGAAATGTAGTATGTGTATCTACCTCCTTTACTATCTAGTTTAGATCCTACAAAATAAAAATTAAGCGGATAAAGGCGCCGGTCGAATCTATTCTTACATTAAAATAACTTTGAGTGAATATTTATATAAAGGTTTTGTTAAAATGTTATTTATTCCGTTAAGAAATAATTAGGTACGGTATTACAAACGAAATATCATCGACAAACGTAATAATTCTTGTTATGAAAAGAAACGGTAAAATCTTTCAAAAGTAAAGCTAAGCTTTATGAGTCAAATATGTGTCAGTGAAAATTTGGGTCAAGAGAAGAGGGTAGCTACGGTTTTCTCTTTATAAAATGCTATTCTATCTTTCATCATCTAAAGGGAGGACGCAAAGTACAGTCAAGACTAGCAATCTCAGCAAATATGCAGAGTTCAACCATTTTGAAATTGCTTCTGTAACCATAACAAAATGTTTCCGACGTCTTTATAAACAAACTGTATTTGAGCTTGAATTGAAAATAAAATTAATATTCCAAAAGCATCAATTAAGAGTCTTATTTAGATTATGCAATCCTCTTATTTTAAGTGTAATATTTTCAAACAAGTACCTAGAAGGAACCAGCAGTTTTTTTTATGATAGTCCGAGCTGACACTTAAACCTTTTTAACTTTTTTACTACTTAAAACTAATCTAAGTGTACGACAATAGGCAAAATCTGGTGGTATTAAGATTTCTCTATTAAATAACAACATAAACCCAATGTCATATAATAATATATAATCATTATGTTATTATAAGCAAAATTGTTTGATAAACAACCATATTCGCTAACCCGGTAAATATTTTTCTTCATAATATTTTTTCTAAAATACCCGAGTAGCTTCCATTTTCACATTGGAATTTGGTATTTTCTGCAGAATTTCCTTTAAGGTCTACTCCTTTTGTGGATCTAAAAGCTTGACATATTTTAAGTGAATAAAAAAAATTACTTATTTAAGTAAGCTCAAGAATTACCTACCTACTCAAAACAAAAATGGGTGCACGCTTGCGTACCAATCGCTGCTCTGTTTTGTATTTTAGCCAATCACTAATCATAATAAACTCATATTCAACAACATGCTAATTAGAAGTAATTTTGTTTTTTTTTGTACACGTCCTGTATTTTTTTTTTTGTTTTTCCGTTTTGATTTCTAACTGAGCCAATTTTTCTGGGGATTCATTCGTAGGTTATGAATTCTTAGATTAATACATCTTTTTTTAAGCCCTTAGTTATAATTTTAGCCTTATTTAATTATGCTGTTCTCTATTAAAGGTAGGCACAATACTCATAAATTAAAGTAGTGCTCATTTATTTTGTCGCACATCTCTATAAATTTCCAAAAGGAATATTTGTCAATAATAACATGACAACCACAATTCCCGCGAGTATATCCGTCGGAACGAGGCTAGTTGAATAACTGGATGCTAACTTAATTAGTAGCGTTGGGCTTATAGCGGTCATGGAATGAATTACCGCCGGAAATCAATGCAAATGTGTTCTGCATGTATCAATAACATTTTAGGGTTGTTGTGCTTGTAAATTGGGTTAAGTGTTATCTCTGCCGTGGCTTTTAATTAGTCTGCTGCGGGCTGCAACTCAAGGCCTTTACTGCGGTCGGCATTGTAGCCTTTGAAAGACAAATTTGAATCTAAATCGGTTAACGAACGCTGGCAAGTTTAATACATTGTCAAATTGTGCTTGTATAATGCACGTGAATAAGTAGGGGATGTGACTTATTAAAATTATTAAAGACTACTCTTATATTTTCATTAAATAACAAGAAATAAAAAAATAACACTGTATTAGAGGATGTGTGTTTGGATATGATGTTGTATAGAGATTGCATTAGTGTGAGTACTACCAAGATCGAATGCTTAAGCCAAGATAGCGTAGAACTGTTGAGGAGCGGACGTGCTATCTCTAGAGGCTTTTTAATTGCGTAAATTTAAGGGTAATAGTAGGTACCTTATTGCGCGATACGATTCGACTACCTACGTGTTATTTTTAATTATAATACTTTTGAAGTAATAAGATAATCTCAACAATTATACTAGTCAGCTAGGAGAATATTGAGTAATGACTTCTTTATTAATTAATGATTAGTTATATACCTATATCATTGTTTAAAATTATTATTTAGTACTTTGTTGCTATAAGGCATTATGTAAGTGGCTTTATTATAATATTGTCTAAATACATAATATGATTTAAGACTGCTCTTGACTCTGTTTAACGCATTGTTACTAGGTTGTTGCTAGCCGCGAGGACCTATTATTGGCTTTTTGTTTCTATTGTAAGTTTTTTATAATTTTGTTTGTATGCTGTTGGTCTTCCTAAGATATCTTCTTCTCAATATATAAAAGGAAAGAGTGACTGACTGATCTATCAACGCACAGCCTAAACCGCTGAACAGATTGGGTTGAAATTTGGAACACAGATAGCTTTTACGACGTAGACCTCCGCTAAGAAAGGATTTTACCACGTGGGCAAAGCCGCGAGCACAAGCTAGAATTAAATAATTTCTGTTGTTATATTATAATTGCACAAAGTAAAGCTGTCTTCACAACAGTATGTAATATGTACCTACTCCAGTTATTAATATGAATACTTTTTTGATTGTATTGGTATATAATGTATTGTTATATAGTGTGCACATAGCCGCCACGACACAAGCTGAAAATCAGCGTTGAGGACATGTCCCCAACATTTGAGCTGAGCTTGAGTCTATTTGCAACGACACTTTTTTGTATTTATACCAATTTTTGTAGACCCTTTTTACTCGTATGAATTGTATCAAAATGTGTTGCTGTAAATAAATGCTTTTTTCTTTCTTTCTTCTATTCTTTACTCGTATAATGGCCACACAACCACACAAACAAGGGTAGGGTAAAATCTAGGTTCGCCACACAACCTATAAATTGTGATTTGACTCTGACAGTGTAAGTAGGGTAACCTGTTCTGTTGGAGTATAAACCCCAAATATTAATTATTATTATTATTAATGTTCTTGTCTCGAGTAGGTACTAAGTCGACGAATCGTGACAACGAATGAATGCTTAACGGTTATCTATATTTAACTCCTTCGATTAGGGTAAAACTTGTTTATTGGTAAAGGCTTTGGACATAAATAAATAATCAGCTTATATGATCTATAAAAATAAGCGGATTATTCCTGAATAAATAGTTTGTAAGTTGCTGTTTTCTGGGACGACTATGTAGGGATACAAAAGGGATTTTCCTATCGAGCATTTTTACAAGATTTTATTTACTTTCACCTGTCTGTCTGTCTGTAATCAAATCTTCCCAGTTTAATTTGATCTATTGCCCGGTTTCTGATTGAGCTGTCATTTTGCATGCATGTATAATCGGATGAAAATGTATTATTATGACATGGAGCCGATCTGATGATGGAGATGGAAAGTGGTCATAAGAACTCCGTAATTAAACGACGCAATCCCATCCTGTTTGGGCTCATTTGATTCGTATTGAAGAGTACTTTGGTGCTAGATGGTAATAATATTAAAAGCTTGTCCTTTTAAAGTTTTTTATTTTATTTCACTGGTTATATTATCAAGTCAGTTATATGCAAACTAGCTGCCTGTCGCTTAAATTGATTCCACACAGCCGCTGGAGCACGCGGGAAAGCAGGAAGGAATTTTTGATATGTTCGAATTCGTACGCACCCTGTCACACATAAAGCGGACACTGGCAACAAACAAAACGGAGATTGTGACCGGTTTTCCGCGCAATTCCACGTCTTTTTAGCGTAAGGGTTATACTCGCAAAACAGCAGTTTACGGCGCCGCAAATCCATCCACCAGCGCATCCGAATTTTAGCCTTATTATAAGGATCCTAGAGCTAATAGAGACAATTTTGTTTTTAAACGCAAGTGTTTCCTGGATCAAAAGGCTAAAGTCTAAGGCCTAAGGTAAAAACTCATTGCAATCAGTTTAAATATTTAGATATAAAGCAAAAAATACTTAATAATATCCACTCATCCAAGTCACGAACGACGTAATGATGATGCCGATGCTATGACTCGAACCTGGAACTTCTTCGTGTGAGATCACTCGCGAGTTTGATGCCGTAGCAACTTTTTTTTTCCTTATTGCAAATGTTTAAGTTATTAATTAATTGATAATATTAATATATTCACACAATTTTTGCACAATTTTTGGAAAAAAAGCTAGGAAATATATTTAACGCGAGCACCGCACGTATTAAACGGCGGAGCACTACGACACGAATGACAAGATAAGCCTGGGCACAGATAAATTTTATTTTAACCTACCCTCATTTTTTAAAGAATTATTACAATTATTTTTAAAATATAAGGAATTGGTAATTGGTATGTGCTACCCACGTTACTGTGTTAAAATAACTTCAATATAAATCAATATTAATTTATTATTATAGATTTATTAGGTATTTTATTGGAACTTATTAACATTCAAGTTTATTTATTATTATTTATTCTTAAATTGTCATTTCTATATTTTATTACATTATTAACTTAAATTATTTATTTCAACCGGAATCCATAATATTCTCAATTACAATTTGCAATTATTTTTACAATTTCTTTTTCTTCCTGCCCACACTAGGTAGGGTCGGCACAACAATTATTACAAATTATTCTAACTCTCTTCTAAACTTATGCAATGCCCGACAGGGTCCATACTGTTACCTATTATAAATTGTTTAACATCTTAAATTATACCTATGTTTGGAACGCAATAAATGAATATGAATATAATCTCGAGGACGAAGCCTGACATATAAAATCATAGTATTTTTTTGGTCAACCCTAGCTACTAGCATTACTGAAATTTATTGAAATAATTAATATGAAGTACACGTAGTAGCAATGAGCTTATATAACGAATTCATAATATTATCGCAACCAAAGCCATATTAAAATAATGGTTTCATCTGTATTTCCGCAACATAATTTAATAAAATTTTATTGATGTTATACATTTTTGGAATGGACAGGCACCGGTGGAGGCAGATCGTCAGACGAGTCACAACACCAACGTCCATAACCAATGATGACCACGATCCTCAGCCATGAGGGGACGACTCAAGAGAGAGATACATTAAATGGTGACACATGGAATGGTATATGCTGGAAAAGAATAGATTATTTTTTATAAAAAAAAACGTCACATTACACTTAACACTGAAACACTAATATTATAAATTCAAACGTTTTTAAGTGTGTATGTTTGTTACTTCTTCACACCTAAACGGTCGGATTGATTGAGCTGAAATTTGGTATAGAGATAGCTTAGACCCTGCAATAACACTAAAGCTACAGTATAGTGGGTAAAACTGCTGGGTGCAGCTAGTAATATTATAATCTAAGCGCTACAATGGGTTAGGGGGAAACTCGCCTCTGGGCCGCGGCCCACTTTACACGGTGTAAAAACAGTAATGGAAAACTGGGCCAAAAATGTGGGCCAGATTTCCATACATAAAAAGTAACGTAGTAAAGTCGACTCATTAGGATTTTCATTTATCAGAGATGTGTTAAATAAGAGGCGAGTTTTCCCCTAACCCGCTACAATGGCTATATTATACTGGTTAGGTAAAAAATCCTTAATTATACCTACCTAACAGCTAAGATTTCTTCGAGACAAAAAGAAAGGAGAGGAGGATATAGATTTTGTCCTAATTCTTTATCAGTGGTAAACTAATACCACCGTAGAAGTGTCATTCACATTTACAAAAAAAAAAATTGTGCCATTTGGGGTTATTATAACAAAACTTCATGATATTGGTACGTAAAAAATAATAAAGATCAATGGTTAATTCAAATTCTATGTAAAAAGGAAAGGCAGGGAAAAATTAAGAATAGCCTTTATAAACAACGCTAAATGTCGTATTTGAATGGCTACGCTGTACCATCGTGTTTTCACGGCAATACTCCATAGAGACTCGTTCTACCTTAGCCGGTAAACAAACCTTTCAGAACATTGACGCAAAGGCTTTCCGTGCAAGAAGGTTATATTCAGTGGAGACTGCAACGTGAACACCAGGGGGTTCACATCAACGTGGCCACCTGTGAGACAAAAAACAGCTTACGGATTTTCATTATTTTATGAAAATACGCGATATATTGATATTTTAGGTATATAAACTAGTTGAATAACATTGTATTGTCTGAAATTGCTTTAAAATTTTGGAAAAAAACGAAACACGTAGGTATAATAATTGTCACAGTGAAGCAGTTTGACAAACAACATAAACCGGCCAAGCTGAAAGGGACGGAAAAAAATAGGTTCTCCTTTTTCTTTACACAGAATTTTTCCTATTGCCATCACACTCACACATAAAATAGGTACTTCTAGTTGTATTACTTCTGTGGTGAACACCAACAGTGGGCCTAGCATGGACATTGCGTAGACTTTTCTTGCTGTCAAGTCGAACTGTCATACATTCACAAAAGTACAATGTATGGAATGACAGTTCTACTCTTGACTTTTCTCATGCTACGGCCTCTGAAGCGAGAAAAAATGACGTCACTGTTGTCTGCCATTTCACTTACTCGTACTGAATACGTAGGCTAACGATAGTATTTTGTTTTTAATTTGTATGAGATGGCAAACAACCATGACATCATTTTTCTTGCTTCAGTTTGGTGTTCACGCTGCAAAATCCATTTCAGTGGAAAATTCTTGTTACCGTGAAATAGCATGAATAAGGAAAAACCCGTCTTAAATATCTCCCTTGCCTATTATTCCTTTCCGTGGGTCATAAAAATGAATGCATGCTCGTTCAAATTAACCTCCCGAACCTCTACTATGTGTGGGACACATACTTTTTCCAAAGAAATTGAAATCGCTTTTCTTGGAGGGATGGGCTTGAATGGCGACGTTAATTGGATTCATTGGGGTGGCGGTTTCGACCAGAAAATTACATACCTAATCTAATATATAAAATTCTCGTGTCACAGTTTTCGTTGCCATACTCCTCCGAAACGGCTTGACCGATTTTGATGAAATTTTTTGTGCTTATCCGGTATCTATGAGAATCGACCAACATCTATTTTTCATCCCCCTAAATGTTAGGGGTAGTCCACCCCTAATTTTTATTTTTTATTTTTTAGCCAAATTTTTTAATTTCTATTTTTTTATGATACAACATACAAAAATACATACAATCCTCAATTTTCACCCTTCTACGATCAACCCTTATTTTTTAATAGCCATTTTAGTAATTTAATCATTTTTCCTCTCCGGTCGAAAACTGATCAATCGTCATTTAATTAGTTATTTATTATTAAAATCTATGAGAATCGGCCAAAATCTATTTTTCATCCCCTTAAATGTTAGGGGTAGTCAACCCCTAAATTTTTATTTTTATTTTTTAGACAAAATTTTTAATTTCTATTTTTTTTTGATACAACATACAAAAATACATACAAACGTCAATTTTCACCCTTCTACGATCAACCCTTATTTTTTAATAGCCATTTTAGTAATTTAATCATTTTTCCTCTCCGGTCGAAAACTGATCAATCGTCATTTAATTAGTTATTTATTATTAAAATCTATGAGAATCGGCCAAAATCTATTTTTCATCCCCTTAAATGTTAGGGGTAGTCAACCCCTAAATTTTTATTTTTATTTTTTAGACAAAATTTTTAATTTCTATTTTTTTTTTGATACAACATACAAAAATACATACAAACGTCAATTTTCATCCTTCTACGATCAACCCTTATTTTTTAATAGCCATTTTAGTAATTTAATCATTTTTCCTCTCCGGTCGAAAACTGATCAATCGTCATTTAATTAGTTATTTATTATTAAAATCTATGAGAACAACTTAAATGTTAGGGGTAGTCCACCCCTAAATTTTTATTTTTATTTTTTAAACAAAATTTTTAATTTCTATTTTTTTTTTGATACAACATACAAAAATACATACAATCCTCAATTTTCACCCTTCTACGATCAACACTTATTTTTTAATAGCCATTTTAGTAATTTAATTATTTTTCCTCTCCGGTCGAAAACTGATCAATCGTCATTTAATTAGTTATTTATTATTAAATTATTATTTATTTATATTTTTTATTTATTATTATTTATTTATAATTTATTATTTATTTATTTATAATTTATTTATATGGCAAAACAACGTTTGCCGGGTAAGCTAGTAGGTATATATAGGTATACATAGTATAAGTATGTGTATGAGTTATTTTCACTTCACTCATCAAGTTGTCTTTTTGTCATTGTAGTATTTTTCTAATCAAAGAATTAAATTATGATTGACTAAAAGCAATATTATTAAATGTTTTTTTGGTGAAAAAATATGACTGAAGAATAAACAAAACTGAAATAAAGTTCTGCTATTTAACTAAATGTATATTTTAAAATTTAAAAGCTAACGTATGCAGATACAGGCATTATGCATATACCTTCGTGCGCCTGAGTGAGTCTGCTTGCATTTGTCACCTCTTCGCGATTAAACTGATTAACCGATCAAGCTTAAAATTTGAATAAAGATAGCTAAGAC
Source organism: Hemithea aestivaria (assembly GCA_947507615.1). Lineage (NCBI taxonomy): Eukaryota > Metazoa > Arthropoda > Insecta > Lepidoptera > Geometridae > Hemithea > Hemithea aestivaria. The sequence goes on along the minus strand of OX382329.1, from coordinate 9,880,611 downwards.
CCTGACAATTAGCACGTAAACATATTATTGTCTTGTATTTGTAAATAAATGGCATAAACTCACTTGTATTTACTTCGGCTTCGTGCCGACCGTTTCGATCCTGTACGAGGATCTTCTTCAGGGAGTAGCTGCGGTTACGCGCCGGCGTCTGCGCCCGTTCCTCCCCCGAAACGGTCAGCAACAAGCCGAAGTAAATACAAGTGAGTTTATGCCGTTTATTTACACATATGAATCTAAATACTCACGATTCGTTTAATGTAAAAATATGTCTTGTAGATCCGTAGTAGGGGTCCCAAATGCCACGTCAGCTGATCCTTAGTCTCTCACCGCGTAATATTACTCAATTCAATTGTTCCTGATTGTAATCAATGAGATTTACTACCGAGCACCGAGCTTCAATGTAGAAATATATGGGTATCTTAATTGAATCGGTCGTTATTTGATTGCTCGAAGATTTTTGCAAGCCTGGAGGTATTAAATCTGTCCTTTCTTTTATATATGTCTCATATAGCTGGGCAAAGACCTCAAGATACCAACAGAAAGACAATGTTGCCGAGGCCCAAAAAATGATTGCAAAATGACTTGTACTTTTACCACACCGGCTGAGCCGAGGTGCCGCAAGAAAGAAACATAATATGGAGGGATTTGGGGAGGTCCTTGCCCAGCAGTGGGACAGTATATACTTAAAAAATGTAGCCTGACTTTTTTTTTCAAATGCAGGCAAACGGCTTGCTTAAAGGTTACCGAGACCTATAGACCTCTGGAACACTTGTGGTGTCTAAAGAAAATTTTGGGTCAAATAGCTCATCTATAGAATTTTGGACAAAACCGTGTCGCCAAGTGGTCATTACGACTGTGTTCCGGGATGATGTACAGTAAAGCCAGAGAGGGATGGATCCCGTCTTCTGGGTTTAGTCAGCAACCATCTTTGGCACCAACACTAATGATTAGGACTACACTAACCCTAAAAGATAACAAAGGCTAACCTATCTTACTAGTCTTACTAATACTATAAGTGTAATAATTTGTAAGAATGTATGGATGTCTCGATGTCTGGATATATGGATGTATGTTTGTTACTCTTTCACGCCTAAATGGGTGGAACGATTGAGCTGAAATTTGGTATAGAGATAGCTTAGACCCTGGAATAACATATAGGCTGCAGTACAACCAACAAACCAATAGGACGTACAATAGAATAATTTATTTTATTGTGAATTGTGACACTACAGTTATACCCATATATACAAAAAAATATTCTTGTGCCGGTGTTTCTGTGCTCAATAAATAATTATCTATCTATCTATCAAACCGCTGGGCACAGCTAGTAATGAATAAAAAAAGGTACTTTACCAAAGCAATTATCTAAAGAGAAGAATAAAATTCAATTTCTCTGATAGAATCACAGAATTTCCCGTGTAACTTAAAAGTTTCGACGTAACACACTCGTAACCTACTTGCATATACTTCGTTTGTTTGATTGAAAGGTGCACGTCTCTTCAAACATAAAACCAGGGTCGTATTCTAGACATTTAGGTTTTATATTCTTTAGGCAAAGATGCTATGTCGGTCGTGAAAAGACAAGAACTAGTTAGCTTTTTAACGCTTATGGATTATCACTTCGGACTTTCAGAGGCCATTTTGACTAAATCTGTTCAGCGATTTGAGCTGTGCTGTGATAGATAATTCACACTTTCCTATTACCTATATAGAACTAGTTAGCTTTTTAACGCTTATGGATTATCACTTCGGACTTTCAGAGGCCATTTTGACTAAATCTGTTCAGCGATTTGAGCTGTGCTGTGATAGATAATTCACACTTTCCTATTACCTATATAAGTATATTATATTTAGTTTATGCCCACAGCTTTTTAGGTTATGCCTACACCTTTGCCCGTATGGAGGAATCCACTTTCTTAGCGGAAGTCTACGTCATTAAACCAAAAAAAAGTGTTCTAAATTGTTACCCCATCCGTTCAAAGAAAAAGGTTGAAAATCATCTCAGCCATAGAACGTCCACTGCTGAACATAGGCCTTTCCTTTGGACTTCCATATATACCGGTTGGAAGCACTTGCATCCAGCGTCTTCCGGCGACCTTTATAAGGTCGTCTGTTCATCATACTTTTGGCGTTTTAAAGCTTATTCTTTTGTATTTATGGTGTTCAATAAAGAGTTTTCAATTCAGATCTGACTGACTCATCATCGTACAGACAAAACCGCTGGACCGATTGAGCTGAAATTTGTGGCCAACGTGTTCTTTAGAAAGCGATTTTGCAAAATTCCCACTCGAACGGGAATTATTCCCGAAAAACTTTTGTATGCAAATCCGACCGCTGAACCGATTGAGCTAAAATTTCGTATAACAATTTTTCCCGGGAATTTATAGAATAATTTAAATAATATAAAATTTTTAGGTTTATAATATTATTTAACTTTTACGCGATACGAATTCCGCGCAGGTCCGCTGTCTATTATATTGGTCGTCGTCATTTACCACGTTTAAATGACACATTTAATGTATGATACATTTAAATGTATGACTAACAAAATCACGGGTCTATCTGGTTTATTGTCGACGTTCAGACATTTTTCGGTTAGTATTCTGTAGAAATCCAAAACCCATGTCGTTTTATTTGATGATTTGAGATTGACGTTTCTAGAATATTAACCCAGGTGAAGGGTAATGTTTGTTTTACGACTCAGATTACAAACGATTGCGGCTTTTTCGGATGAAGCCCCATTTTCGTGAAATGTATACTGATTGCGAAGCATTAACGAGTTCACAGGAAACTAGGCACCTACTTTGAATTAGTGGAGTTATTGTTTATTATGTATAGACAAATTTGATGTATAAGACCAACGTTATAATAATTTGCATATAATAACTACATTATTTTGAACATTAATCGCTGGTAGTAAAAAATGTAAAACTTACCTTTTATATATTACGATTTTTAAAACTATCGCGTGTGAGCGTCGGGTTCTGCAGGCGTGAACTTCTGATGAAGGACATCGTAATGGTCCGAAGCCGTGGTCGAGATATTCTCGACAATATTAGACGTGAGTTGTGCCGTTTTTTGTTCTTTTATATTCAAATTCAAATTCTGTACTATACAAAATAAAAAAGGCATTCAACAAAAATTAAATCAAAACCCACAACGTTTTCACGCTGCGTATTTCTATTCAACAACTGCAAAAGTTGAAATAAAAATAAAACATGCAAGCATGAGATACCAGTTTCAAAGTGATTGCAAAAAATTAAAGTTCTACATGGTAGCGTATTCAGTCTCCCCCGAGGTTACCTGATATGTCATCATTTATGGTCTAGAACTAGTCGGACTTTTAGTACTTACTGGGAGCTTACTTAACACCTTAACAGGTTTAGGCTAGAAAAACTGCAACTGTGCCCAGAGGTTTTACCCGCTTAAAAGTAGGACATGCGTTATTTTAATGTCCAAGCTATCTCCTAAGCATCAAGCTATCTACATTACAAATTTCAGCTCAACACATTCAGGTATGAAGGCGTGAAGAGGTAAAATGAATCCGTAATTCCATAGTTTTAATATTAGTCGTCGTAGGAGTTTCGTCACTGGTCACTTTTTGAAAAAAATAATTGTATATCAGTTCTAAATAGTAGAAAATAATTCTAAAGTTAAAAATAGTAGAGCTACATTCATTCCATTTTTAGGTTTTGTCAACTTCCCTATTGGAAAATGTTAGTGTCTATTAATGTCTATGGTCTCATGTCCCGTTTCGCTGTGGTAGAGACTGCGAGGTGGTTTTATTTCGCCGACTGAACTAAGACAAAGCGCGCAAAACTTTCGGCTCCGTATTCCTATTCAAACACTATTCTGAAATTGTGTCGCACTCTTGTTACATGAGACTGAGAAATCAGAAATTGAAATTGACATTTGTTTTAGTTTCAAAGCAGTAGTTTTGAATGAATTCTAAACACGAAATTATTATTAAGGATGAAAAATACCGACTAAACTCAAAACACCGAACGGACTAAGTGGAGGAAAATAGTCTGTCTACCCAAACGGGAACCAGGCGGTATTATATTAAGTTTACATACATATTATGTACGAGTATGTAAATTAAATACATCATTATCATTGCAGATTACGATCTCCTTTTACATCTAGCACTTTTAAATCCGTGAGTTCAGTCGGTATTTTTTCATAATAATAATATTATAAATACATATTATTATGTAAAGTGCACGTTAGTTTTCAAATTGGAAATAATTAATGTCTTCAAAAACAAAGAAAATTCGATTTCGATTTTTATATAGATTTTCTGTTCTTAGAAAAAATAAGATTTTTTATAAAAAAGAAATAATTTTGCTCATCGCCTGAGGGATCGATTGAGGCATGGTAAAATTTTCGTAGCCGTGTCTACGAAGGTGCTACGTCGTAGCAATTAGCTACAATACTACGCCAAAACCAATTGGTATTCTGACGGATGCTAGAAACTTTGTATGTTAGTGTGTACGTTCGTTGCTCTTTCATGTTAATAGTACTAATCCAATTGTAATGAAATCAGGTATGCAGATAGCAGCAGATGAAAACGTATAATAATACGTAAACTACTTTTATCTCGATTTTCCTACAGGTTCGAGACTTACGTAGGTGCACTACTCGGAGCGTAGCTATTTATAAAAATATTATTGCCTATTAATAAAATAACACAATAATTGGCGGTTTCAACGCGTGGGTTTTCAATGTTGTATAGCTTGGAAAGTCACATTATATAACATAAAAGCAAATAGGCCATTTTCCTCCTTCCGGAGAAATGACAAAGCCCACCTTTGCGAAAAATCTTGAATGCTTCTTTTCAAGTTACGGATGTACTAAATCTCACCCACCTAACACTGATATTGTGTGATAGTATAAAATAAATATTTCAGGACATTTCACACAACGCCACCTAACCCCAAGCTAAGCAACTTAATGCTTGTGTTATGGTGGTTAGGATAACGGATATAATACTTATATACTTTTCTTTTGTAAATACATACTTATAATATACACAGAAAGCCATCCAGACAAGAAACAAATATCTGTGGATCACACAAACATTTGTCCCACGCGGGAATCGAACCCGCAACCATCTGCGTTGCAGGCGGGTATTAGCCCACCGCGCCACAGAGGTCGTCGATAGTACTGAGCCTGTAATGGTATGGCATTATCTCTTTACATAAGGCGAGCGATAGATATTTTCCTCTATGGGCGAGCGTCAGTAAAGCTCGTCTACTTTATACTAAAAAAATGCGAATGTGGGCTACTGACGCAGACTACGGTTCAAAGCACCACAGTACATAAAAAAAAAATTGCATCACTAATTTTTTATAAACTTACGCACAATAATGACTCAACAATATGGCTAGGGGATGGGATAAAGATGTAGTAAGACGTTGACCGAATGGTGGCCAATGGTGGTTAAATCATAATAATATTAGACTGCCTTCTCTTATATTCTACGTATACTATACTTTAATCACATCGAAGCCAATGACAGAGCTATAGCTTTTTCTATTTACTGGCCCAAGCAGCTATGAAAAAAAAAAACGATTTTGGCTCGAAAAGAAAAAAAGAACTCATATTTCATTACAAATAACAAACACAAATAAAACCACTTTGTATATATCATGAAATTGCATACTCATAGTACTGTGAACATACCAGCTTTCGTTCACCGACCTATACGTGGATTTTTTCAAAAAATACCAGAGAATAGTGACAATTTCTCACACTCATATGAAACCTGTGCTGCCTCATACGGCCGGCTATCTCGGTCACATGACAATATGAACGTTGGGGTTTATTTTTAGCCACACTACGTTTGTTCTACGTCTGCATTCAACAATAGGCTTGGGTAGCTGTTATGAATTGCTAGTGGTAATTCTTCAAAAGAATAGATGAAGATTGAACTTGAAAAGAAGAGAGCTTTATCTTTTTTAATTAAAACTCGACCCAAGCACAGTTTGACATTGACATAAGAGTAGCAACATCCGTCCCACTGTCAAGAGTATTCTGACTTATATCAAGATGCTACTCTTGCTACTCGCACTGTCATTGCATACAATTTGTAGCTACTCCCAATGTCATTGTGCTCTTACCAACGACAATTACTCTTGACTGTGGGGGAGTTGCTAGTCTTATGTCAATGTCGAAATGTGCTACGAGGGCTGGTGGCATTTGGAACATTGGTTTCATCTGTGTTTCCCGAGCGTATGTATGTCTCTTTTATGGAGGACCTTTTGGCCAAACATCATCAGCTATCACCAAAACGCATAGACTTTGCTGGCTCGGCCACCTCGAAGGAATTAGAGAAAATTGTGGCGAAAATTGTGGCTCCACCCGAAATAGTTATGAGCACATATGTCAGCCATTTTTTATTTTTAAAACAATATAATTTCTAGTTCCATAGTTTTGTGCAAGATGACATCCGCAAATAGGAAGCAGCGATGCCTAAAACTTCTTATGATAAGTAATAATAAACAATAATAATGAAAATGAATGGATACTGATACGGATAATTGTAGGCTAGTCGAAATAAAAGTAAGTAAATAGCGCCGAATATATATCAAAATCACTAATGTTGTGTGTAGACGACAAAAAAAAACATTAATGTATGTCTTAATATTCCAAAGTGCCCCTAAAAGAAAGAGGCACAAAAACCCTTAATTTAATTGCAAACACACAAGCAGAACTATCTGGATCCGTCGTCCCCAATAAATGGTAAAGCCTCATTTTATTCCGAACATATTATAAGTATGGAAGAAAAACGCTGCATAGAGAAAAGGGAAAATATTTTCTGTTCACAATAAAACATTTTTATGATTTACTTTCCTTTGCTTATTACGTTATATTGTATGGCGAAATAAATGTTTTTCATCTTGGAAATGTTTATGGGAAGGAATACATATCGATAAGGAGACCTATTTTATGTGAATATGATTTATTTTATTGGAAAGTAACAACAGTTATGAGTGTTTACAGCTGAATGAATTGGAAAATTTGATGAAATTACAATTTTGATGAAAAATCATGCCTATAGAAAATTCTTTATTGAAATTTACATTTACTTTGGCTTTTTTATTTTTCAAAAGAAGGAAAGGTTCAAATTTTTTTTTTGAAAACGTATTCTATGTTTTAAAGATTTTTTTGGCATCCATTGATTGATAAAATAGATTTCGGTAAGCCCTACAAGGACTCATGTTTAACGACAACTCGAAGATGCTTGAATCGATTTGAGATTATGAGGTTGGCATGATTTTATGTTCAAACACGAGCGGTATTCGCTAGAAATACCCAGCGCTTTATTTTTTCAATGAAAAGCAGTAACGAACAGCGAAGTGAGTTTTGTCACCATTACGCAATAGCTAATAGGCGAAGGCATACCTAAGAGGTCGATGGGATGCGATTCGTAGTTTTGCAATGCATTCGGATGAGTTCGCAGATATTGGCGTATCGTACCTCTGACGAGGTTTATACTGAGAAAATCATCTATCATGACGTCAGGCTGAGTCTGCCCTCTTTGGGTGCTATTTTTATTTTCTATGTCTTGTATATAATATCATCACTTTTGTTATTCACGTATGTAACTCGTTCATTTTAATCTAAACTCCAATCATTATTTAGTTTCATCTCTAAACATCAATATTTGATGCGCAGGTGAAGGTCTCCATTTTACATAATAAAAAATTTAAAAGGCCTGGAAGGGTCGACTCCTCACGTATCAGACCTCTTTGATAAATTCCCTCCATAGAGCGTCCGGAAGATACGGGTACTGGGATAAGGGCACTTATTGTAACAAATGTGAACTTGGGATATTTTTGTATAATTTATGTATGTAGGTTAATGTTGCGAGGTTTTTGTATGAGTTTATGAAAGTACTATGTAAAGTCCTGTGGATAAAATGTGTGAAATATGTGTGCCAGGATAATTTTTATGCCATAGTTACAAACAAGACTATCCATTTATTGGTATATAACTGTGTGAGCGTGTTTGTTACTTTTTACGCCTATATAAGCTGAAACCCTGTGCTTATCTATACTATTATATAAAGAGGTAAACTGACTGACTCATCATCCTAGAGACAAAACCGCTGGACCGATTGAGCTGAAATTTGGACAGCATGCTCTTTAGGTAACGAAGGCGACCGATAAGAAGGGATTTTCCCAAATTCCCACGGGAACGGGAATAACATGGCAATCTGTAACCGCTTAGTCTAGTTTATCATATAATAGGTCAGGCTCAGGCCCAGAAATAATACATTAGCTATTTTTACCGACAAAGCCGCTATAAATACTTATGTACCAGTAAGCATTGTACTATGAATAATAAACACGATGTAAGAAAATTATATTTATTACTAGCGTGCTCTCTGATTAAAGTAGTATAGAAAATTGAGAAAAGAAAATATAAAACTCAACTAAACTAAAATAAAACGATTCGCAAAGCATATCTGATAATTTAATAGAGTGGCTTACATAACTCCATGGAGCAGTTTACTTATCTTCCATATTCCAACTCGCAGTGAGAAGTATACGAGTAAATATGCCTTTGGCTTAGCTCCCACAATGTACGAGATCCGGTGTGGTTTAGCAAGCGGAATTAAAGGGAAAGCTTTTTTAATTTTACTAGAGATCATTTTACTTTGGATATTAATTGGTACTTGGGATTGACTTGATTTTTATTAAACTTTTTTAGGCTAAAAATTACTAGTTGAAATTACCGGGCTAAAGAGTTTAACATCTTATGACTCTTGAGCAAGAAGCGTAGGTGCAGAGCCCCTAGAATTCCACATCATAGTGAAATTCTATGCAGAACTGTACTGATTATGGGCAGCGTTATCTCTTAGCATCAGGAGAGCGTCTAGCTCGTCTTCTTACTTCATTAGAAAAAAAAACTTTAAAACGAATAAAAACGACTTTAATCTACACAAAAAATTTGAATGCATACAAAATAATTTTATTTTGTTTATTTTATATAGCATAGGTAATCTCAGCACAGCATGTTTAATGTTCACAATAATCTCTTCAACCTATTCTTTACGAATAAATCTAGTTTCTCTCAACATCTGCTACAAACCGTATAGATAAAATGTTTATAATGCTCCGCAGATTTGAAAAGATAATATTATCCTTCTTTATTCATGGGTTTCTTATTTTCTTTTGTGATATTGGATGATATCGGGAGCTCAATAAAAGCTTGGGCAAACAATAATATTTGGTTGATTTGGAATCAGCATTTCTTTTAGGTTTTAGTTTTTATTATCTACGATGTGCAGATATCGAAGAGAAAAATAGAGATAAAATATACTTAATTAGAAATTAATACATCAGCACAACGGGTTTTAAGGAGATGTGCCCTTTTTAATTTCAATTTCTTTATACAAAATCAAAGTAAACTTACTCGTACAGTGTACACACCAAGGCGCTAACTAAGATTCTCTAAGATTTTTGTTTCAAGGGTTGTGTTTTTCAGGTACCATTTTAAATTAATCGGAATAAGTGGATATCAATTTAATATGAATTAATATTACACCCTCTACTTTATGTGCCAATACTTTATGTGTTAATATATCAGTTCTGTCAGTTTTCTACTTTGTTTTTATAACATGTACCCATTCTCTATTTATTCGGGTACTCGTCATCAAAGGATATTTATTACTTCTATTGCAGACGATGTAAACAGTGTCCATTTGATTTATTCCGCTAACTATTAATACAATATACCACTCTTTTGAATAACTATCTATTGACAGTGGTATTTGTATTGTGCAAAGATTTTGTACCAAAAGTGTATAACAAATTGTTTCATATGTATTTGATTCCAAGGATTTATTGAGAATGTAATTGTAGGGGAGGCGACTCTATTTGGCAAGCATCCACTTGAATATCCAGTTCGTAATATTGAGTACAAAAGATAATATTGTTTCTTGTATTGTTCATCAAGTTTGTTGGCATAACGCCAGTTGTCTTGTGTTTAATTATAACTTGTATTGTAGGGTTTTGGATAAAGAAATTTAGCTTGACTCTAGACTAATATACTGCAAATATACGTAAGTCTCAAAGGTTTACTAACTTTTTTTGGTCACTTAGTTCTTGAACAAAATTGTAGTGTTTCAATAAAGAGTTATCTTTTGTGATTCCTTAAAAAAAATATCGGTTAAGAACTTCTGTTTCTATACAGCCTACACACGCAAATCTTAATCAACTCATCTCATACATCAACAACTTATAAGTGGTTTTAAAAAAAAATAAAGAAGTATATAACTTTTCTTTTATTTTATTAATTACTATAGCTACACCCAGCGGTTTTACCCGCTGTACTATAGCCTATGTGTTCTTCCAGCTATCTTTATTCTAAATTTCAGCTCAATCGGTCCACCCGTTTAGGCGTGAAAGAGTAACAAACATCCAGACATCCGTTCTTACAAACTTTCAAGTTTATAATATTAGTAAGATTATTAACATTTTTTATTACTATTTTATGAAAACAGCATTTCAACATTGTAATATGTTATGAGCCCCAGTTTGTTACAGCCAGTCGTAATATCTACGTATTTAATTTGTTTTGCATAAGATGTAAGCAATAAATCCCAGAATTAGGTCGGTAAGGCTAAGGAGGGTGGCATTACACGTTATAGGTTGACGGGGGCCAACGATGTGATATTACTAGACATAAAGTGGGACTAAACATTTAGAATAGAATAGAAAAGTCTCACAAATACAACGGGCAAAACGGTATCTATAGATTTCCAAAGGAGAAAATCTTTGGATCCTATGGAACGTTAATTTTAGAGCAACAAAATCCTACCAATATTTTAAAATGAGAAAGTATGAGTATGTATTTGTTAACTCTTCAACCCTAAACAGTTAAATCTGTTAAACTAAAATTTCTAGGTAAGCACTCCTCATCGTCAAGCTGCACCGGACGGTGCAAGGCGGTGTTTGAGACTCTCCCGCCGAAGATGGGCCCCCGCTCCGCCCATTAAAAACCTGGGGTCTTTCCTGCAGGCAGGTGCAGCTTTGTTCCTTGAATAACGCATAAGCTTCTTTTCTGGGAGTAAAACCGTTGGGCGAAACAAGTTCAATATAAAAAGTATATACCATTTTAAACCTTAGATATTTTGTACTTCAACGCAACATCCCAGATAATGTTAGTCGTTGACTGTGGGCTCGAAAGCCATTTGAATAATTATACGAGGTGCAAGATAAAAGGTTTGCTGTAACGCGGAGACGCGGAATGAGCTTCTACAATGGGTTAGAGGGTTCTAATGAAAGACTAAATGAAAGGTTCGTGAATTAATGTCACCAATGTACTTGTAATTTATAGCTTTTGCGGCAAGTTTATTATTCTACAGTGTTAAGGCTGCCTTTCCATTAATACTTTTAATAGTTTTTTTTATGACAATAAAAAAATAAATTAAAAGATAAGCAAACCGGGCGCCTGATGGAAAGCATCATGATTGCCTTGAGTAAAGCACACAGTGACACAGTGTTACCCAATGTTTTGAAATTTAAAACTATGCATGACACTATTGCTGCATCTAATGCATCTATCACGCTCTATTGCTTAAGCCGCGGAACCGAAATATACCGCTGAAATTGGTATGTGGGTTTTTGAGACGCTGGAATAACACATAGGCTAGTTTAGCTGGTAAATTCGCTCGATACAGTAAGCAATATTATTATGTGAGTAAAACCGTGTTACCGTTTACTGTACACCAAACACATAAACACACACACACACACACACACACACACACACACACACACACACACACACACACACACACACACACACACAAACAAAGACACATCTTGTACGTCTATTCTAAAGCAATTTGTTACTGTCCATATTTTGCCACAAATATTTCGCTCTAAACAACAATACCAGTGGTTCGTACCAAAATCTCGGGTATTGTGTTCGCTTCTCACAAATCTTCCATCTTCATAATACTACAATAGACATTCCAATATAAATTTATATCTGCTATTCTGCTGCATCCGTGATATATCGACAGTACCAACGTAAAATTGTATGTACTAGACCTTGAGGTCTGAGATGAGGAGTTGCCAATTTTTTTTTGTAACTAACTGTGTGCTCGCGGCTTTGCCCGCATGGCTAAGTCCTTAGCGGTGTTATACGTCATAAAACCTATCTGTATTCCAATTTCCAAACGAATCTGTTTAGTAGTTTGGGCTATGCGTCGATAGTTCAATTAGTCAATCAGTCACTCTTTCCTTTTACATATTTAAATAATTGAATGAAACAATTAATTACCATTTTCATATAATAGAAGAAAACAATTTTTTTTGTTTTTTGATTTTCTGTAGATTGGCTTGTGGCCGATCTGTGGTTAATAAAAGTGTTATCAACTGCTGTAGTAGCTGTAGTATTGTTAGTTTGTTTTTCTCAATAAAGGCATTTGCCACTAAAAAAGAAAACAAATTGAAAACAATCCAATACAAAATAAAAACATACTAGACAGTAAAAAAACTATTTTAATAAATTGTGAACCAGTGAAAATGAATTGTGTGCCAGTTTTATTCTGTTATATTAGTACTGTATAGTGTTATGGGGCCTCCATAGGATGTACTACGTGGTTATATTTTAATTTGTAGTGTTTAATTGCGACCCTCGAACGCGACAATAGAAAATTTTGTTATAACTGCCATAAAAACTGTAAAGATCTGATTACATCAGATGTAACCGTATAAATATGTAGCTCCCCTTTTGGTGCTCTGTGGGCTGCATCGACGACAGAGGGTAATAACTTGATACATTGTCACACGGACAATGGAGATTTAAGTATTAAATCGCTTCGATATATTTTAAGGTAGACATTTTTATAGTGGATTAAGAATACTCTTTCACCTCTGCTAGGTTGCAATTTGCGAGCATACATATAAGAGAGAAACTAAAACATTTTTTTATAAGTCGATTTCAAAATCAAAAATTGTACAGTCTTAGTACACATATTTTAGGAACTACTCCTTTTATTATCTTTTTTTGATATTTTAGGCCTTTTGGCACGGTTTAGAACATCACAGTTAAGCGTAAAAGTTTCATATTTATTCTAGATTTTATTTTAGTAGGTACAATTCCGTCATGAATTTACAGGCAGAGAAATAAAGGATTCTGAGAATTGCCAAGTTAATATTCATTGTCAAGAAACACACAATAAATATACTCTATGCATATAAATTAAAACAAATTAAATCTTATCACGAACTCATTCCTTTCCACAATAAACTCTTTCAGCGCCGATGAAGAAATAAGCAGAAAGTCGCGAGAGGCAAATCGGTTTTAGCACCGCGGCAGCAGTTACGCCTCCCCTATCTAATCTACTCGAGTTTCGTGTCGTCCCAGTTAAAGCCAAACATTACAATTCTGTAGGCCGTTACAAGGGGAAAATCTCCCTGTCACGAGTTTTCAGGAAATTAAAGTTTGCTCATCTCAACCGCACGTCGGAACAATATTACATTTTTTGGGAAAATATTTCGCGGCAGGCTTTTGTTTTAAATAAAATGTGCCTTGGGTTGATAATGGAGATGAAAGTTAAACAAGACCGTTAGCTTGGAGAACACGAGATTTTGCATTCTATGTCGAGCGCTGAAAAATAAAGAAAGACCTGAGTGCATAACATGATAAGCTTTGGTCGGTAACAAAAAAGTCGGTAAAAAAAGTGGCATCGTTTGTTCTTCAGTACCGGGTGATAGTTAAGACCCAATTTAACAAACTCTGTTCAGAGGTTTGACAATAAAGTTCATCAAAACATTATGTAACTATACAAAAAAGTTCGCCAAGAAGGTTAGTAAGGTGTAATGCAACATTTTTTTTTTATGTGAAGAAGCAAGAGAAGAGCATGGCGCCCTCCTGATGTTAGGAGATAACGCTTCCCATAATCTGTACAGTGTGTCTGTTTCACAATGATATGAAATTCTAGGTGCACTGCACCAACGTTTCTTACTCAAGTGTCATAAGATGTTAAGACTCTTTAGCCCAGTAATTTCACTAGCTACAGTGCCCTTCTACCAAAGCACAGTAATGTTTTCACGTTACTGCTCAGACAGTAGAATAACTAGCACTGTTGGTGTACCTACCTAAACGACCTCTTGCAAAAGAAGTCTACCCCCGGTAAAACTAATGTGATCATCGTAATCTCTAGGTACCACTTAATATCATAGAGATGGACGTCGAGTTATATTGATAATATACAAACAGGTCGGAATTAGCATAAAATGCACCGTAAATTAATTAAGATATGAAATGGTATGAAACTGTATTCTTTTTACTATTTTAATAAGAATTCATGTTACGTCATTAAAACATTAGTATAATGAACAAAAGTTCATTTTCAAACTAAAATCTCGGGAAATGAAAAGCTCGTACAGTCTACGGTCATAATTATTGCACTCCCTTACTTTAATAAACTGAGGCACGGTTATAGTTTACTAATGAAATTTAATTTAATACGTGCTCTATTATAAAGATTTTTTTTGGTATAAATTTGTATAAAAATAGGTAAATAATACCGCCGCGGCCAACTAGGCTGAAATTTTTATTAAAAAGTTAGCATCTGGTTTTCGAATATAATCGAATTTCTAATAAACGGTTGTTACTGTTGTTTTTTAATTACTTTTTGTTTTCCTTTTAAAAAAGGAATGTTTACGAGCATTTCTGTGGGCTATTTGCTTCATAACGCATTTGCAATTTAATAAAATTCATAACCAAAGCTCGGAAAGCAATTAACATTATTTATTAGGTTCACACAATATTTTGGGTTACCAAAATTAGTACGCTTCAAACATCGATAAATTCAGGATATCGACAACGTTAAAATGTATGTAATAAATAAAGAGTAAAGTTTTATTCGTTTACGTTATTAGAACAATTGCATCGATTTTATTTTGTCTTTGTTTACAGAAAGGTAACAATATGGAATGAGCATTTAACGAGAATTCTTGTAACTGACTATAAAAGATAATAGTGGAATCGCTAGTTCCATAATTGCCAGTAAAATTGCAATAAGAAAGAATATCTTTATCCTTAGACACAAACTAGTTCACTGCTATTATTACGGTACTAGTCAATGGGATTTCCTGTTGCCTTGAATAATAAGCCACGAAAATCTATATTATTTAAAACTAGCTGCGCCCAGCGGTTTTACCCGCTGTACTGTAGCCTATGTATTATTCCAAAGTCTATGTTATATCTATACCAAATTTCAGCTCAATCGGTCCGCCCGTTTAGGCGTGAAGAAGTAACAAATATACTCACTCACAAACTTTCGCATTTATAATATTAGTGTGATTAGCTATTTGGCTGCACAGTTACAATTTTCTATATTTAAATGGCTTTATATATTCTATGGCATAATATATTCTTCTATGGCTAAGTGATGGATTTTTTCTAAATTCGATATCCAGTGACACAGCGTTAATGGCTTGAAATGTATTATTTATCACGTACAATCTCAATGATATTCGGTATTGTGTCATAACAATAACGGATATTTCAAACGGCACATTAATCACGCGGGAGAACATTACGAATTTGTCAGCTCGAGTTGTATCAAATGTTATTATGGTGAGGAAACAGTACTGTAACTTACCTTGAGTCAGTAAATAATTATTGAAATTTTGAAAACTGAAATTAACATAAAACTCACCTGGAAAGATGGATGAACTGGGAACCGACGTCAGAGCACCGTGTCGGCTGGCTAGTTCTTACGCACCCACTATTTTACAGGCTTTTCACTTTGTATTCCACAAAACAGATCGAAATCTAGTCAATAAACCGAAATGAATATTTTGACGTTTCCATTGAACTGACCCACTGGACAAAACCTTGAGTATCGGTGACTAATATTATAAAAGGACACACCGAGGTGGAAGCTTTTGTTGTCAGACGTCAAAACTCAGATCACATTTACGTTTACCTGTAACTCGACTAGGTGGGTACCCCAATAGTGCCAGTTGTTCTACCGCTTAAGCAGTGATGTGTAAACATTGCTGTGCTTCGGTAGGAGTTCGGTAGCACTATAGCTAGTGAAATTACTGGGCTGAAGAGTCTTAACATCTTATGACTCTCAAGTAAGAAACGTTGGCGCAGTGCACCCATAATTTTACCTTTGTAAAATACTGGATAGCTCTGTACTAATTATGGGCAACGTTATCTCTTACCATCAGGAGAGCGTCTTGCTTGTCTTCTTACTTCGTTGTATAAAAAAAAGAACGTGGCAACCCTAATATCGTACAGTGCTACTTCTCTGTATCATATTCTACGGTAAATGTTGTTTGATGCCCCTCAGGCTGACATTGAGTAATAATTAATGAACCTGCTTCCACTCTCCAGTAATTAGGGTCATGGTCATTAGTTTTTTTGGATATTCATTTCAAAATTTTAAGTCCATTTTCCCCGCCGGGCATATTTAATTGCTTATCTTTTGAGCGATACAATTTTTAAAAGGATGTCCCTGTCTTTTCTTAGGAAGGTAGAGTAGGCGTATTTGGAGCTTTAACTCCTATTTTAATTTTAATTATTATTCAGGTAAGTCATTATTTTAGATACCTACATCTAAAAATGGTAAGACCGCTAATAAATTGAAATAAAAAATGTATCGCCTACAAAGAGCTTACGGTTATAAAAACTCATTGATCGCCTACCGACATTTTTGAGGCGCATCCCCAATCTCTTGCATTTGATATTTACCATGAAATTTAAACAAAACTTATGAAAAATTAAAAAGTTACTATTATTGTCGATCACAGCAATCTCTTCGAGACAACCATCCATTATTATCTACTAGGTATAACAATTTATTCATTCATTCTTACTGTAGTATATTTCAGGGTAAAACCGATTCAATATTGAGTTAGTGGTTAACGGTAAGACACCTGCCACTTGCAGCTGCGGCTAAGTTTATCCGCTGAGGCTATCTTCTGTATGCCTGTTACCCCAACTTGAACAGTTTTGGAACTAAGTATAGGCATCATGGGATTATAGCTCGCGTTTGTATTGGAGTATACACACTCATTAGTTACCGAATTAATATTATAGCGACTTTAAGGGGTACCCATTTTTTTATCTAGTAACGTGGTAGCGTGTCAAACCAAGTTCAAGCAAGCCTTGGACCATGATGATCTCGCGTGATGTTAAACAACGATGCTGTTGTAAATAGATGGTAATAGACTTACACCTAGTAGGTGGGATAAATACCTGGCTTCACTGAACATCAGTGAATCTCGCAACCATTTTGTGATTTACGAGTTTTTCGATACAGCAAGCCTGTGTTTATTCATAAAAAAATATTTCTAAAAACAATAAATTGGCCCATAAACCTAATAAAAAAACTTAATACAAGAAAATAGTATTGAAATCAAATAAAATTCTCATTTTTAGTGCCATTCATCACATATCCATATCCATATCCATATCCATCCATATCCATATCCATCCATACATATAATAAGAATGGAAATTTCTCCCCATTCATTGTGATCCTTTACTAAGGTGAACTGTGAAAATACGCATATGAACAAAACGACGCGAAAAAGTCGCTTGCGCGATCTAATTCGTAAAACATTTTGTCAATTTTTCCTAGGGAAACGTAAAATAAAATAATAAAATAAATAATAATCATTTATATCGGACACATCGCCCCTAATTTACATCAAAATTTTGAAGTAAAAGTAATAGAATATAAAGTAAATTCAATTCAAAAAAATCAAAAAGCAAAAAGTGCGACAAACTAAAAATACGCCATCTATCGATGTGGCCATAAACGAAAATTTACCAGAGTAGTTTTATTAGGCTTAATTTGTAAAAAGGATGTTACCTATGTGTGATAAAACGGCACAACCGAATTGTATGCAGTTTTCGCTAAAACGTTGCAAATTTCTCTAATTTTTAAATAGTGTTGGTTTTATTTAAATCGGTTTTTAAATAAAAGAGTTATATCAATCTAAAGATTTACTTATCTTCTTATTATATAAAATCGTTCGTACACTTTCGTGCTATCAACGCACAGCCCAAACGGCTGGACGGATCGAGCTGAAATTTGGACAGCGTATTCTTTGGAAAACTTCATCGTGCAATAAGAAGCGATTTTTCTAAATTCCCTCGGGAACAGGAATTATTCCCGAAAAACGTTTGTATGCAAATCCGTAACCGCTGAACCGATTGAGCTGAAATTTTGTAAAACTATTGTTAGGATTGTGATTAGAAACATGAAATAGTTTTTTAGTCAGAAATTTACTTTTAAGGGGGGGTAAAGGGGGGTCGAAGTTTGTATGGAAAATTTAGAACCGCTAACCCTATTGAGCTGAAATTTGGTACACAGGTAGATTGAGTCCTAAAAAAAGATATTGAATACTTTTTATCCCAGAAATCAACCTTAAAAGGGGGAAAGGGGGGTTGCAAGTTTGTGAAAGAAATCGTTAACCGCTTCATTGTTTTAGCTGAAATTTGGACAGCATGTTATTTAGGTAACGTAAGCGACCTATAAAAAGGGATTTTTGTAAAATTCTCCCGGGAACGGGAATTATTCCCGAAAAACGTTTGTATGGAAATCCGTAACCGCTGAACCGATTGAGCTGAAATTTAGTAAAACGATTGTTTGGATTGTATTTAGGAACATTGAATAGTTTTTATCTCAGAAATTTACTTTCAAGGGGGGGGTAAAGGGGGGTCAACGTTTGAATGGAAAATTTAGAACCGCTGACCCTATTGAGCTGAAATATGGTACAGAGGTAGATTGAGTCAAAATATATGATATGGAATACTTTTTATTCCAGAAATCAACCCTGAAGGGGGAAGAGGGGGGTTAGAAGTTTGAGTAGGAAATCAGTAACTTCAGTATCAGTATCTTTTAACGCTGAAATTTGAACAGCGTGTTTTTTATGTAACGTAGATGACCGGTAAAAAGGGATTTTGCAAAATTTCCACGGGAACGGGAATTATTCCTAAAAGACGTTTGTAAGCAAATCCTTAACCGCTGAACCAATTGAGTTGAAACTTAGTAAAACGATTGCTTGGATTGTGTTTAGGAATATTGTTTTTTTTTTTTGACGAAAATTAACTTTTAAGGGGGGGTAAAGGGAGGTCGAAGTTTGTATGGAAAATTTAGAACCGCTGACCCTATTGAGCTGAAATTTGGTACAGTAGTAGATAGAATCCAAATAAATGATATGGAATACTTTTTATCCCAGAAATCAACCTTGAAGGGGGAAGAGAGGGGTAGTAGTTTGAGTAGGAAATCAGTAATCGGCCATCTTTTAAAGCTGAAATTTGAACAGCGTACTTTTTATGTAACGTAGATGACCGATATAAAGGGATTTTGCAAAATTTCCGCGGGAACAGGAATTATTCCTAAAAAACTTTTGTATGCAAATCCTTAACCGCTGAACCGATTGAGCTGAAATTTTGTAAAACGATTGTTGGGATTGTTTTGAGGAACATTAAATAGTTTTTATGACAAAATTTAACTTCTAAGAGGGGGTAAGGGGGGTACAAAATTTGTATGGGAAATTTAGAACCGCTGGCCCTATTGAGCTGAAATTTGGTAGAGAGGTAGACTGAGTTCTACAAAATGATATGGGATAATTTTTATCCCAGAAATCAACCTCAAAGGCGGGATAAAGGGGGGATGCAAGTTTGGGTAAGAAATCGTTAACCGCTTCTTTGTTTTAGCTGAAATTTGGACAACGTATTCTTTAGGTAACGTAAGCAACCGATATGAAGGTATTTTGCGAAATTCCCCCGGGAACGAGAATTATTCTATAATATTCGCTAAACCAATTCAGGTGAAATTTTGTGGAATCATGGTTTGAGTTTTGTTTAGGAACACTGAATATTATTTTAGACAGAAATTTACTTTAAGAGGGAGGGGTGCGGGGGAGTAAGGGGGGTAGAAGTTTGAGTAGGAAATCAGTAACCAGTTATATTTTACGCTAAAATTTAGACAGCGTGTTCTTTATGTGACTTTCACGACCCGTAAGAGGGGAGGGGATTTTGCGAAATTCTTACGGGAACGGGAATTATTATTCCTAAAAAACTTTTGTATACAAATCCACAATAAGATTATTGGGGATGTGTTGAGGAATAATAAAAAGTTTTATGTCAAAAATTACCTTCGAATTGAAGCGTTAGGGGGTCAAAGTTTGTATAGGAAATAGGACCCTATTGAGTTAAAATTTGATACAAAGGTAGACTGAGACTTAAAAAAAATATGGGATACTTTTTATCCCAGAAATCAACCTTTGAGGGGAGGAAAGAGGGGGTGCAGTTTGTGTAGGATATCGGTAACCACTTCTTCGTTTAAGCTAAAATTTGGACAACGTATTTTTTATGTAACGTAGGCGACCGATAAGAAGAGATTTTGCGAACTCACCAGTACTCAGAATTTTGGTTCTGTTAATGAATAGTTTGTTATGTCAGAAATTAACTTTTAAGGAGACTCAGTATTGATCCTTCCCCCACCTTCAGGGTCAGAGTTTTAATGGAAATTCAGGAACCACGGAATTGATTTGAGTCGCGGGAAGGATGGTGTGAGAAATTAGTAACCTATAATTATAATTTAGCTTAGAAAAATTATAATAGAGATAAGTTATAGAGTTACCGGGAAAGGACCACAAATAGTATTAATTCCTGAGGAGAGGCGTGAAAATTTGTGATGGAAATCAATAACCGCTAAACTTAAATAGTGTGATCTCTGAGAAAGGACATAGCATTGGTTCCTACGGTAGCGAACAAAACTGCATAGAAATATCCAGCCCGATATTCTTCGCTATCCACAGCGGGAGCAAATATTATAGCCATGCCTTATTTTACGCTTACAAAGTCGCGGGGATGGAAATACAATCATAGTCAAAATAGCAGCACCGAATTCGCTTTATTAATTGACTCTCACGCGCAACGAAGTGCGCGCGGGTCAGCTAGTAACCAAATATAAGGTATAACAAAAGTTAAAACCATTTATTCGCGTTCAAATGGGTTTCGTTCGCGAATCAATTAATTTATAAAATGAAAAGCGCGTCAAGGGGAGCGATTAACGTCGGAAACATTCCCATGTCACAGAGAGGCCAATATTTTTACAGGATAATTGAGTTTAATGCACCAGACGAGCTCTCCCAGAAATTCAATTAAGCACTATTTCAGCTGACACTGACGGTGGAATGTGGGGTGTGTAAATTTACATTGCGTTTGGTAAGTAGACTTTTCCGTTGATATTTTGGGTCGTATTCTTATATGTATTTAAAAGTTTTAGATTATAGGTTTTAATTTGTAAGATATTTAAATTTAATTCAATAATATTATTATAATATTTATAAAACTAGTAGGTATCTATTTAAAACTGAAAACAGTTCGGCCCACAATGGGTGGCCTTATCGCTGTGAGCGATATCTTTCAGGCAACCGGCCTTATTTAATTGTGAGATCAAAAACAATAATATTTACAAACAATAGTTTGTAAATATAGGTATTATTGTTTTTGATAAAATCTCCAGATTTTAGTTTGGTTATGTTTGTATCTGTAGAATAATTAGAAATTATTAAGATGATAAATAACTTGACGCGACAAAATCATATTGTGTTTTTCATATCTTAGTAAAGCTAGAAACATTTTTACAGTATCGATTTCGTGGTAGTCGATATTATTACACCGTATTACAGTGCGCATACAATACGTTCTTACAGTGTATATCATGTTTTGAGCGATACTAAATCTATGAAACTGATGTTGCGACAGGAATGTATCCTTTCTGTAGAAAATAGCGAGTCCATTACTCACTGTAATTCTCTACAGTTCCACATTAATTAATGATGCAACATCTATGTACATACATTATGTAACAAGTACCTATGTGTGACATGTTGTTTAATCCAGTGCTTTGCATAAAACCAAGCTTTGCCGAGCTCGTGACGACATCTATCCTAACTGAGAGACACCGGCTTAAAGTGTATCTACACTTTATCTACACGGCACATGAAACAACTTATGTGGTCGAGAAATCCATCATCCTTCACATTCACTTCCTCAAACAAAAAACTATCTTAATCTCTTCACTGTAAAGTCCATTTCACATTGCTAGTCGCAAGTAAACAATACCCGGTCGCTTGTGCAAGATAGCTCGTAGTGAAATAAATCCTTTCACAAAACTGTGTGCCGAAATACCAAGTTTAGCAAAAACTTACTAAGACGACGACGAAGCCATTTATTTTTTCATCTGGATTCATTTATTCTAATTCAACTTTTTTTAGACGTTTAATAACAACAGCTAGAGTGCAGGAATTTATGAAATTAAGATATTTCCTTTTGGAACCAAGTTAGCTCAACATTCCGCTGAAAGGGTAATATGAATAGAACAAATACTTTTAATAATTCAACGTGTTATTTATGAAGCACTGTCAAGATTATGATTTTTATTTCTATATAATATTATATATCATAACAGCAAAGTGGTTTTATTAAATGTCACTTCATAAGAGTTCTAAACCTTTTGTACAAACTTTTAAAACGAAGACAATTTTAAAATTTACATCTACTGTGATTGTGAAACCTCGATAAATTGTAGCTCCCCGTTTGTATACCGCTATACATATGTGTATATATGATACAAAATAGGTCAAATATATACCTTGCCTAGAATCTTTGTACCTCTACAATATGGATAATCTGGAATTGGCCAGATATCATAGCTGGTATAGCAACCTGGTCATAGCAGTTGTAAATTATTGTTTTATCTTGAAGATAAATTTATCCACACAACTCGCGAGAAGAATCTCTTTGTATAACACAAAAATCTCCATTGTTCGTACATTCTAGTAATATAACTCATCTGGTAAACGAAAGCGGTCTCGGCGACATTATTGCTACTGTATCCGGAAGTTAATTGCGTGTTCCTTGTCAGAGGCCGGATTGCGGATGATTTAGGGGCCCTTCCTTCCCACGTCACGGGCCCTGTTTCAGCTTATTAAAGTTAAGCGAATGGATTCGAATTTGCTAATTGAGTTGGTGAATACGTGGGTGTATTGTTACCAACTAGTTTAATAACTGTACTTTTGTAGAAGCTTTATATTTAAAGCTACTTAGAGTGCCCGGAAGTAAAACAAACTTTTTGCCACATTAAAACAAAATCATCGCAAATGAAAGGCTTAAGCTATTATTTAATTATTATACCAAAATTTACCCTAAATTAGTCATGTACGACCACATTGTCGATTTAACCACATCTTTACTCTTAATAGCGCGCTTTTAGCGAGAAGACCGCCGATTATTAGGTACACTTATGTCGTGATATTGTGTTTTAGTTTTAATTTTTCTGTATCTTATTTGTAGTGTTTCAATAAAGAGTTTTTTATTATATTCTAATATTTATAAAAATGATACTCTTATACATGTTATAAACATAAGAAAGTACTTATATAAAAAATAATCAAATATGTGTAGTGAACTGATTTATTACAGAATTTTTTTACAAAAATAATATATACAATAAAATAAAGTAAAAATGCATAGGTACTTACAAGTCATTTTGTATAAAAGTTACGTTATATTTCAGCCATACTTTCCAAAAACAAAAGTTTTTTCTCCAAAATTACATCAAATATCAAACTCCTGGAATCCCAACGGCTGGTCCTTCTTCCGTGAGATCGTAGTGGGTTGCTGGCTCTTGGGTGCAATCGAGGCGCGCCTATTACCATGCGGAGCCGTCTCCTCGACTCGTGTACCCGGCATTATTGAGAACCGCCTGCAATCAATGCGACCACTTGGCTAGATTAATTGGCACGAGAACAAGGGCGGGTGTAGTTACCTAATGCTTGGTATAGAATATGCTAGTCGTTGTTGGATAATATTGTGCTATGGTGATATTATCAGTAAGTATTCGTAGTTCGCTTTTTAATATTATGTTAATAAATTGCTTGTTATGTTTATTAACTTTTATAATTTTTTAAAAGTATATTATTACTTTAAACTTTCGCGATTTGCACTCATGTTAATGTAGCGTAAAATGTTAATAAATTGATTGTTGGGTTGATTTGTGTGTCATAACACCTATGAGTATGTTTACAACGATTTTTTTGAGATAGGTACTATATCAAAAGCTACAGGATATCGCATCAGCTCGTATTAATTTATAATGTAATGTATTTTCAGTGTACGCCACAAAACGCTGAATTATTATCTCATCTCTACCACTAATTTTAATATTTTCATTGACAATATCATAATTTAATCAAAATTTAATATCTTAATAAATCAATATAGAATGCCTGAAGCTGATTGAATGTGGTCTGGACATACTGTTAATTAAAAGCATAACATCTATTGAATATGGTAGTAATTAATTTATGCAGGAAATTAATTTCGTTTGCTTATATCACGTTATTTGAATTATAATATTTTATATTAATTGGCGGTGAACTGAGGCTTATACTTATCTACACATATACATAGGTTTAACATTATGTGTATACGAGTATTTACAATATCCTATTTCATACCTATTAGACATAAGTCGTGTAGTGTATGAACCAACTCTGATCATCTAGCCTTATTATGTACGAGATATATTTTTAATGACTGCAAGAAAGGTATGCATGCCAATCAGTTACTGACGTTACCGTCCCAAGACAAAAACTTAAAAGCGTTATATCTCAGTAATTTTTTTATTTTATTAACTAACCCAAAAATACGTGTGCTTAATTATTTTTTCATTATTTACTATACAAAAAATGTTGAACATGTCAACATGTTCAACATTTTTTGAACAAACGAGACTCAAAAGGACAAAATCTTTCGAGTTAGTTTAATAAATGTAGTGATTAGTGAAATTATATAGTGTAGTGCTGTGTACAAAAAACAATCCAATACAAAATAAAAACATACTAGACAGTAAAAAAACTATTTTAATAAATTGTGAACCAGTGAAAATGAATTGTGTGCCAGTTTTATTCTGTTATATTAGTACTGTATAGTGTTATGGGGCCTCCATAGGATGTACTACGTGGTTATATTTTAATTTGTAGTGTTTAATTGCGACCCTCGAACGCGACAATAGAAAATTTTGTTATAACTGCCATAAAAACTGTAAAGATCTGATTACATCAGATGTAACCGTATAAATATGTAGCTCCCCTTTTGGTGCTCTGTGGGCTGCATCGACGACAGAGGGTAATAACTTGATACATTGTCACACGGACAATGGAGATTTAAGTATTAAATCGCTTCGATATATTTTAAGGTAGACATTTTTATAGTGGATTAAGAATACTCTTTCACCTCTGCTAGGTTGCAATTTGCGAGCATACATATAAGAGAGAAACTAAAACATTTTTTTATAAGTCGATTTCAAAATCAAAAATTGTACAGTCTTAGTACACATATTTTAGGAACTACTCCTTTTATTATCTTTTTTTGATATTTTAGGCCTTTTGGCACGGTTTAGAACATCACAGTTAAGCGTAAAAGTTTCATATTTATTCTAGATTTTATTTTAGTAGGTACAATTCCGTCATGAATTTACAGGCAGAGAAATAAAGGATTCTGAGAATTGCCAAGTTAATATTCATTGTCAAGAAACACACAATAAATATACTCTATGCATATAAATTAAAACAAATTAAATCTTATCACGAACTCATTCCTTTCCACAATAAACTCTTTCAGCGCCGATGAAGAAATAAGCAGAAAGTCGCGAGAGGCAAATCGGTTTTAGCACCGCGGCAGCAGTTACGCCTCCCCTATCTAATCTACTCGAGTTTCGTGTCGTCCCAGTTAAAGCCAAACATTACAATTCTGTAGGCCGTTACAAGGGGAAAATCTCCCTGTCACGAGTTTTCAGGAAATTAAAGTTTGCTCATCTCAACCGCACGTCGGAACAATATTACATTTTTTGGGAAAATATTTCGCGGCAGGCTTTTGTTTTAAATAAAATGTGCCTTGGGTTGATAATGGAGATGAAAGTTAAACAAGACCGTTAGCTTGGAGAACACGAGATTTTGCATTCTATGTCGAGCGCTGAAAAATAAAGAAAGACCTGAGTGCATAACATGATAAGCTTTGGTCGGTAACAAAAAAGTCGGTAAAAAAAGTGGCATCGTTTGTTCTTCAGTACCGGGTGATAGTTAAGACCCAATTTAACAAACTCTGTTCAGAGGTTTGACAATAAAGTTCATCAAAACATTATGTAACTATACAAAAAAGTTCGCCAAGAAGGTTAGTAAGGTGTAATGCAACATTTTTTTTTTATGTGAAGAAGCAAGAGAAGAGCATGGCGCCCTCCTGATGTTAGGAGATAACGCTTCCCATAATCTGTACAGTGTGTCTGTTTCACAATGATATGAAATTCTAGGTGCACTGCACCAACGTTTCTTACTCAAGTGTCATAAGATGTTAAGACTCTTTAGCCCAGTAATTTCACTAGCTACAGTGCCCTTCTACCAAAGCACAGTAATGTTTTCACGTTACTGCTCAGACAGTAGAATAACTAGCACTGTTGGTGTACCTACCTAAACGACCTCTTGCAAAAGAAGTCTACCCCCGGTAAAACTAATGTGATCATCGTAATCTCTAGGTACCACTTAATATCATAGAGATGGACGTCGAGTTATATTGATAATATACAAACAGGTCGGAATTAGCATAAAATGCACCGTAAATTAATTAAGATATGAAATGGTATGAAACTGTATTCTTTTTACTATTTTAATAAGAATTCATGTTACGTCATTAAAACATTAGTATAATGAACAAAAGTTCATTT
Organism: Hemithea aestivaria; assembly: GCA_947507615.1. Lineage (NCBI taxonomy): Eukaryota > Metazoa > Arthropoda > Insecta > Lepidoptera > Geometridae > Hemithea > Hemithea aestivaria. Next base: position 9,853,823 of record OX382329.1, on the reverse strand, counting down.
TCAAACTAAAATCTCGGGAAATGAAAAGCTCGTACAGTCTACGGTCATAATTATTGCACTCCCTTACTTTAATAAACTGAGGCACGGTTATAGTTTACTAATGAAATTTAATTTAATACGTGCTCTATTATAAAGATTTTTTTTGGTATAAATTTGTATAAAAATAGGTAAATAATACCGCCGCGGCCAACTAGGCTGAAATTTTTATTAAAAAGTTAGCATCTGGTTTTCGAATATAATCGAATTTCTAATAAACGGTTGTTACTGTTGTTTTTTAATTACTTTTTGTTTTCCTTTTAAAAAAGGAATGTTTACGAGCATTTCTGTGGGCTATTTGCTTCATAACGCATTTGCAATTTAATAAAATTCATAACCAAAGCTCGGAAAGCAATTAACATTATTTATTAGGTTCACACAATATTTTGGGTTACCAAAATTAGTACGCTTCAAACATCGATAAATTCAGGATATCGACAACGTTAAAATGTATGTAATAAATAAAGAGTAAAGTTTTATTCGTTTACGTTATTAGAACAATTGCATCGATTTTATTTTGTCTTTGTTTACAGAAAGGTAACAATATGGAATGAGCATTTAACGAGAATTCTTGTAACTGACTATAAAAGATAATAGTGGAATCGCTAGTTCCATAATTGCCAGTAAAATTGCAATAAGAAAGAATATCTTTATCCTTAGACACAAACTAGTTCACTGCTATTATTACGGTACTAGTCAATGGGATTTCCTGTTGCCTTGAATAATAAGCCACGAAAATCTATATTATTTAAAACTAGCTGCGCCCAGCGGTTTTACCCGCTGTACTGTAGCCTATGTATTATTCCAAAGTCTATGTTATATCTATACCAAATTTCAGCTCAATCGGTCCGCCCGTTTAGGCGTGAAGAAGTAACAAATATACTCACTCACAAACTTTCGCATTTATAATATTAGTGTGATTAGCTATTTGGCTGCACAGTTACAATTTTCTATATTTAAATGGCTTTATATATTCTATGGCATAATATATTCTTCTATGGCTAAGTGATGGATTTTTTCTAAATTCGATATCCAGTGACACAGCGTTAATGGCTTGAAATGTATTATTTATCACGTACAATCTCAATGATATTCGGTATTGTGTCATAACAATAACGGATATTTCAAACGGCACATTAATCACGCGGGAGAACATTACGAATTTGTCAGCTCGAGTTGTATCAAATGTTATTATGGTGAGGAAACAGTACTGTAACTTACCTTGAGTCAGTAAATAATTATTGAAATTTTGAAAACTGAAATTAACATAAAACTCACCTGGAAAGATGGATGAACTGGGAACCGACGTCAGAGCACCGTGTCGGCTGGCTAGTTCTTACGCACCCACTATTTTACAGGCTTTTCACTTTGTATTCCACAAAACAGATCGAAATCTAGTCAATAAACCGAAATGAATATTTTGACGTTTCCATTGAACTGACCCACTGGACAAAACCTTGAGTATCGGTGACTAATATTATAAAAGGACACACCGAGGTGGAAGCTTTTGTTGTCAGACGTCAAAACTCAGATCACATTTACGTTTACCTGTAACTCGACTAGGTGGGTACCCCAATAGTGCCAGTTGTTCTACCGCTTAAGCAGTGATGTGTAAACATTGCTGTGCTTCGGTAGGAGTTCGGTAGCACTATAGCTAGTGAAATTACTGGGCTGAAGAGTCTTAACATCTTATGACTCTCAAGTAAGAAACGTTGGCGCAGTGCACCCATAATTTTACCTTTGTAAAATACTGGATAGCTCTGTACTAATTATGGGCAACGTTATCTCTTACCATCAGGAGAGCGTCTTGCTTGTCTTCTTACTTCGTTGTATAAAAAAAAGAACGTGGCAACCCTAATATCGTACAGTGCTACTTCTCTGTATCATATTCTACGGTAAATGTTGTTTGATGCCCCTCAGGCTGACATTGAGTAATAATTAATGAACCTGCTTCCACTCTCCAGTAATTAGGGTCATGGTCATTAGTTTTTTTGGATATTCATTTCAAAATTTTAAGTCCATTTTCCCCGCCGGGCATATTTAATTGCTTATCTTTTGAGCGATACAATTTTTAAAAGGATGTCCCTGTCTTTTCTTAGGAAGGTAGAGTAGGCGTATTTGGAGCTTTAACTCCTATTTTAATTTTAATTATTATTCAGGTAAGTCATTATTTTAGATACCTACATCTAAAAATGGTAAGACCGCTAATAAATTGAAATAAAAAATGTATCGCCTACAAAGAGCTTACGGTTATAAAAACTCATTGATCGCCTACCGACATTTTTGAGGCGCATCCCCAATCTCTTGCATTTGATATTTACCATGAAATTTAAACAAAACTTATGAAAAATTAAAAAGTTACTATTATTGTCGATCACAGCAATCTCTTCGAGACAACCATCCATTATTATCTACTAGGTATAACAATTTATTCATTCATTCTTACTGTAGTATATTTCAGGGTAAAACCGATTCAATATTGAGTTAGTGGTTAACGGTAAGACACCTGCCACTTGCAGCTGCGGCTAAGTTTATCCGCTGAGGCTATCTTCTGTATGCCTGTTACCCCAACTTGAACAGTTTTGGAACTAAGTATAGGCATCATGGGATTATAGCTCGCGTTTGTATTGGAGTATACACACTCATTAGTTACCGAATTAATATTATAGCGACTTTAAGGGGTACCCATTTTTTTATCTAGTAACGTGGTAGCGTGTCAAACCAAGTTCAAGCAAGCCTTGGACCATGATGATCTCGCGTGATGTTAAACAACGATGCTGTTGTAAATAGATGGTAATAGACTTACACCTAGTAGGTGGGATAAATACCTGGCTTCACTGAACATCAGTGAATCTCGCAACCATTTTGTGATTTACGAGTTTTTCGATACAGCAAGCCTGTGTTTATTCATAAAAAAATATTTCTAAAAACAATAAATTGGCCCATAAACCTAATAAAAAAACTTAATACAAGAAAATAGTATTGAAATCAAATAAAATTCTCATTTTTAGTGCCATTCATCACATATCCATATCCATATCCATATCCATCCATATCCATATCCATCCATACATATAATAAGAATGGAAATTTCTCCCCATTCATTGTGATCCTTTACTAAGGTGAACTGTGAAAATACGCATATGAACAAAACGACGCGAAAAAGTCGCTTGCGCGATCTAATTCGTAAAACATTTTGTCAATTTTTCCTAGGGAAACGTAAAATAAAATAATAAAATAAATAATAATCATTTATATCGGACACATCGCCCCTAATTTACATCAAAATTTTGAAGTAAAAGTAATAGAATATAAAGTAAATTCAATTCAAAAAAATCAAAAAGCAAAAAGTGCGACAAACTAAAAATACGCCATCTATCGATGTGGCCATAAACGAAAATTTACCAGAGTAGTTTTATTAGGCTTAATTTGTAAAAAGGATGTTACCTATGTGTGATAAAACGGCACAACCGAATTGTATGCAGTTTTCGCTAAAACGTTGCAAATTTCTCTAATTTTTAAATAGTGTTGGTTTTATTTAAATCGGTTTTTAAATAAAAGAGTTATATCAATCTAAAGATTTACTTATCTTCTTATTATATAAAATCGTTCGTACACTTTCGTGCTATCAACGCACAGCCCAAACGGCTGGACGGATCAAGCTGAAATTTGGACAGCGTATTCTTTGGAAAACTTCATCGTGCAATAAGAAGCGATTTTTCTAAATTCCCTCGGGAACAGGAATTATTCCCGAAAAACGTTTGTATGCAAATCCGTAACCGCTGAACCGATTGAGCTGAAATTTTGTAAAACTATTGTTAGGATTGTGATTAGAAACATGAAATAGTTTTTTAGTCAGAAATTTACTTTTAAGGGGGGGTAAAGGGGGGTCGAAGTTTGTATGGAAAATTTAGAACCGCTAACCCTATTGAGCTGAAATTTGGTACACAGGTAGATTGAGTCCTAAAAAAAGATATTGAATACTTTTTATCCCAGAAATCAACCTTAAAAGGGGGAAAGGGGGGTTGCAAGTTTGTGAAAGAAATCGTTAACCGCTTCATTGTTTTAGCTGAAATTTGGACAGCATGTTATTTAGGTAACGTAAGCGACCTATAAAAAGGGATTTTTGTAAAATTCTCCCGGGAACGGGAATTATTCCCGAAAAACGTTTGTATGGAAATCCGTAACCGCTGAACCGATTGAGCTGAAATTTAGTAAAACGATTGTTTGGATTGTATTTAGGAACATTGAATAGTTTTTATCTCAGAAATTTACTTTCAAGGGGGGGGTAAAGGGGGGTCAACGTTTGAATGGAAAATTTAGAACCGCTGACCCTATTGAGCTGAAATATGGTACAGAGGTAGATTGAGTCAAAATATATGATATGGAATACTTTTTATTCCAGAAATCAACCCTGAAGGGGGAAGAGGGGGGTTAGAAGTTTGAGTAGGAAATCAGTAACTTCAGTATCAGTATCTTTTAACGCTGAAATTTGAACAGCGTGTTTTTTATGTAACGTAGATGACCGGTAAAAAGGGATTTTGCAAAATTTCCACGGGAACGGGAATTATTCCTAAAAGACGTTTGTAAGCAAATCCTTAACCGCTGAACCAATTGAGTTGAAACTTAGTAAAACGATTGCTTGGATTGTGTTTAGGAATATTGTTTTTTTTTTTTGACGAAAATTAACTTTTAAGGGGGGGTAAAGGGAGGTCGAAGTTTGTATGGAAAATTTAGAACCGCTGACCCTATTGAGCTGAAATTTGGTACAGTAGTAGATAGAATCCAAATAAATGATATGGAATACTTTTTATCCCAGAAATCAACCTTGAAGGGGGAAGAGAGGGGTAGTAGTTTGAGTAGGAAATCAGTAATCGGCCATCTTTTAAAGCTGAAATTTGAACAGCGTACTTTTTATGTAACGTAGATGACCGATATAAAGGGATTTTGCAAAATTTCCGCGGGAACAGGAATTATTCCTAAAAAACTTTTGTATGCAAATCCTTAACCGCTGAACCGATTGAGCTGAAATTTTGTAAAACGATTGTTGGGATTGTTTTGAGGAACATTAAATAGTTTTTATGACAAAATTTAACTTCTAAGAGGGGGTAAGGGGGGTACAAAATTTGTATGGGAAATTTAGAACCGCTGGCCCTATTGAGCTGAAATTTGGTAGAGAGGTAGACTGAGTTCTACAAAATGATATGGGATAATTTTTATCCCAGAAATCAACCTCAAAGGCGGGATAAAGGGGGGATGCAAGTTTGGGTAAGAAATCGTTAACCGCTTCTTTGTTTTAGCTGAAATTTGGACAACGTATTCTTTAGGTAACGTAAGCAACCGATATGAAGGTATTTTGCGAAATTCCCCCGGGAACGAGAATTATTCTATAATATTCGCTAAACCAATTCAGGTGAAATTTTGTGGAATCATGGTTTGAGTTTTGTTTAGGAACACTGAATATTATTTTAGACAGAAATTTACTTTAAGAGGGAGGGGTGCGGGGGAGTAAGGGGGGTAGAAGTTTGAGTAGGAAATCAGTAACCAGTTATATTTTACGCTAAAATTTAGACAGCGTGTTCTTTATGTGACTTTCACGACCCGTAAGAGGGGAGGGGATTTTGCGAAATTCTTACGGGAACGGGAATTATTATTCCTAAAAAACTTTTGTATACAAATCCACAATAAGATTATTGGGGATGTGTTGAGGAATAATAAAAAGTTTTATGTCAAAAATTACCTTCGAATTGAAGCGTTAGGGGGTCAAAGTTTGTATAGGAAATAGGACCCTATTGAGTTAAAATTTGATACAAAGGTAGACTGAGACTTAAAAAAAATATGGGATACTTTTTATCCCAGAAATCAACCTTTGAGGGGAGGAAAGAGGGGGTGCAGTTTGTGTAGGATATCGGTAACCACTTCTTCGTTTAAGCTAAAATTTGGACAACGTATTTTTTATGTAACGTAGGCGACCGATAAGAAGAGATTTTGCGAACTCACCAGTACTCAGAATTTTGGTTCTGTTAATGAATAGTTTGTTATGTCAGAAATTAACTTTTAAGGAGACTCAGTATTGATCCTTCCCCCACCTTCAGGGTCAGAGTTTTAATGGAAATTCAGGAACCACGGAATTGATTTGAGTCGCGGGAAGGATGGTGTGAGAAATTAGTAACCTATAATTATAATTTAGCTTAGAAAAATTATAATAGAGATAAGTTATAGAGTTACCGGGAAAGGACCACAAATAGTATTAATTCCTGAGGAGAGGCGTGAAAATTTGTGATGGAAATCAATAACCGCTAAACTTAAATAGTGTGATCTCTGAGAAAGGACATAGCATTGGTTCCTACGGTAGCGAACAAAACTGCATAGAAATATCCAGCCCGATATTCTTCGCTATCCACAGCGGGAGCAAATATTATAGCCATGCCTTATTTTACGCTTACAAAGTCGCGGGGATGGAAATACAATCATAGTCAAAATAGCAGCACCGAATTCGCTTTATTAATTGACTCTCACGCGCAACGAAGTGCGCGCGGGTCAGCTAGTAACCAAATATAAGGTATAACAAAAGTTAAAACCATTTATTCGCGTTCAAATGGGTTTCGTTCGCGAATCAATTAATTTATAAAATGAAAAGCGCGTCAAGGGGAGCGATTAACGTCGGAAACATTCCCATGTCACAGAGAGGCCAATATTTTTACAGGATAATTGAGTTTAATGCACCAGACGAGCTCTCCCAGAAATTCAATTAAGCACTATTTCAGCTGACACTGACGGTGGAATGTGGGGTGTGTAAATTTACATTGCGTTTGGTAAGTAGACTTTTCCGTTGATATTTTGGGTCGTATTCTTATATGTATTTAAAAGTTTTAGATTATAGGTTTTAATTTGTAAGATATTTAAATTTAATTCAATAATATTATTATAATATTTATAAAACTAGTAGGTATCTATTTAAAACTGAAAACAGTTCGGCCCACAATGGGTGGCCTTATCGCTGTGAGCGATATCTTTCAGGCAACCGGCCTTATTTAATTGTGAGATCAAAAACAATAATATTTACAAACAATAGTTTGTAAATATAGGTATTATTGTTTTTGATAAAATCTCCAGATTTTAGTTTGGTTATGTTTGTATCTGTAGAATAATTAGAAATTATTAAGATGATAAATAACTTGACGCGACAAAATCATATTGTGTTTTTCATATCTTAGTAAAGCTAGAAACATTTTTACAGTATCGATTTCGTGGTAGTCGATATTATTACACCGTATTACAGTGCGCATACAATACGTTCTTACAGTGTATATCATGTTTTGAGCGATACTAAATCTATGAAACTGATGTTGCGACAGGAATGTATCCTTTCTGTAGAAAATAGCGAGTCCATTACTCACTGTAATTCTCTACAGTTCCACATTAATTAATGATGCAACATCTATGTACATACATTATGTAACAAGTACCTATGTGTGACATGTTGTTTAATCCAGTGCTTTGCATAAAACCAAGCTTTGCCGAGCTCGTGACGACATCTATCCTAACTGAGAGACACCGGCTTAAAGTGTATCTACACTTTATCTACACGGCACATGAAACAACTTATGTGGTCGAGAAATCCATCATCCTTCACATTCACTTCCTCAAACAAAAAACTATCTTAATCTCTTCACTGTAAAGTCCATTTCACATTGCTAGTCGCAAGTAAACAATACCCGGTCGCTTGTGCAAGATAGCTCGTAGTGAAATAAATCCTTTCACAAAACTGTGTGCCGAAATACCAAGTTTAGCAAAAACTTACTAAGACGACGACGAAGCCATTTATTTTTTCATCTGGATTCATTTATTCTAATTCAACTTTTTTTAGACGTTTAATAACAACAGCTAGAGTGCAGGAATTTATGAAATTAAGATATTTCCTTTTGGAACCAAGTTAGCTCAACATTCCGCTGAAAGGGTAATATGAATAGAACAAATACTTTTAATAATTCAACGTGTTATTTATGAAGCACTGTCAAGATTATGATTTTTATTTCTATATAATATTATATATCATAACAGCAAAGTGGTTTTATTAAATGTCACTTCATAAGAGTTCTAAACCTTTTGTACAAACTTTTAAAACGAAGACAATTTTAAAATTTACATCTACTGTGATTGTGAAACCTCGATAAATTGTAGCTCCCCGTTTGTATACCGCTATACATATGTGTATATATGATACAAAATAGGTCAAATATATACCTTGCCTAGAATCTTTGTACCTCTACAATATGGATAATCTGGAATTGGCCAGATATCATAGCTGGTATAGCAACCTGGTCATAGCAGTTGTAAATTATTGTTTTATCTTGAAGATAAATTTATCCACACAACTCGCGAGAAGAATCTCTTTGTATAACACAAAAATCTCCATTGTTCGTACATTCTAGTAATATAACTCATCTGGTAAACGAAAGCGGTCTCGGCGACATTATTGCTACTGTATCCGGAAGTTAATTGCGTGTTCCTTGTCAGAGGCCGGATTGCGGATGATTTAGGGGCCCTTCCTTCCCACGTCACGGGCCCTGTTTCAGCTTATTAAAGTTAAGCGAATGGATTCGAATTTGCTAATTGAGTTGGTGAATACGTGGGTGTATTGTTACCAACTAGTTTAATAACTGTACTTTTGTAGAAGCTTTATATTTAAAGCTACTTAGAGTGCCCGGAAGTAAAACAAACTTTTTGCCACATTAAAACAAAATCATCGCAAATGAAAGGCTTAAGCTATTATTTAATTATTATACCAAAATTTACCCTAAATTAGTCATGTACGACCACATTGTCGATTTAACCACATCTTTACTCTTAATAGCGCGCTTTTAGCGAGAAGACCGCCGATTATTAGGTACACTTATGTCGTGATATTGTGTTTTAGTTTTAATTTTTCTGTATCTTATTTGTAGTGTTTCAATAAAGAGTTTTTTATTATATTCTAATATTTATAAAAATGATACTCTTATACATGTTATAAACATAAGAAAGTACTTATATAAAAAATAATCAAATATGTGTAGTGAACTGATTTATTACAGAATTTTTTTACAAAAATAATATATACAATAAAATAAAGTAAAAATGCATAGGTACTTACAAGTCATTTTGTATAAAAGTTACGTTATATTTCAGCCATACTTTCCAAAAACAAAAGTTTTTTCTCCAAAATTACATCAAATATCAAACTCCTGGAATCCCAACGGCTGGTCCTTCTTCCGTGAGATCGTAGTGGGTTGCTGGCTCTTGGGTGCAATCGAGGCGCGCCTATTACCATGCGGAGCCGTCTCCTCGACTCGTGTACCCGGCATTATTGAGAACCGCCTGCAATCAATGCGACCACTTGGCTAGATTAATTGGCACGAGAACAAGGGCGGGTGTAGTTACCTAATGCTTGGTATAGAATATGCTAGTCGTTGTTGGATAATATTGTGCTATGGTGATATTATCAGTAAGTATTCGTAGTTCGCTTTTTAATATTATGTTAATAAATTGCTTGTTATGTTTATTAACTTTTATAATTTTTTAAAAGTATATTATTACTTTAAACTTTCGCGATTTGCACTCATGTTAATGTAGCGTAAAATGTTAATAAATTGATTGTTGGGTTGATTTGTGTGTCATAACACCTATGAGTATGTTTACAACGATTTTTTTGAGATAGGTACTATATCAAAAGCTACAGGATATCGCATCAGCTCGTATTAATTTATAATGTAATGTATTTTCAGTGTACGCCACAAAACGCTGAATTATTATCTCATCTCTACCACTAATTTTAATATTTTCATTGACAATATCATAATTTAATCAAAATTTAATATCTTAATAAATCAATATAGAATGCCTGAAGCTGATTGAATGTGGTCTGGACATACTGTTAATTAAAAGCATAACATCTATTGAATATGGTAGTAATTAATTTATGCAGGAAATTAATTTCGTTTGCTTATATCACGTTATTTGAATTATAATATTTTATATTAATTGGCGGTGAACTGAGGCTTATACTTATCTACACATATACATAGGTTTAACATTATGTGTATACGAGTATTTACAATATCCTATTTCATACCTATTAGACATAAGTCGTGTAGTGTATGAACCAACTCTGATCATCTAGCCTTATTATGTACGAGATATATTTTTAATGACTGCAAGAAAGGTATGCATGCCAATCAGTTACTGACGTTACCGTCCCAAGACAAAAACTTAAAAGCGTTATATCTCAGTAATTTTTTTATTTTATTAACTAACCCAAAAATACGTGTGCTTAATTATTTTTTCATTATTTACTATACAAAAAATGTTGAACATGTCAACATGTTCAACATTTTTTGAACAAACGAGACTCAAAAGGACAAAATCTTTCGAGTTAGTTTAATAAATGTAGTGATTAGTGAAATTATATAGTGTAGTGCTGTGTACAAAAAACACAAGAACAACGTGTCTTAACCATGATAGAGACAGTATTTTAGAATACGTGTTATTGGACACTTTCTTAGATAAACTCATTTTAGCAATATAAGTTAGAACTAAATTACTTATTAGTCTAATAAGGCTAGATTGTAATATATTGATATACTTATCTGTGAGTGTATCATACAAAAAAAATGTCAACATCCATATTGTGTTTGCACACCTTACTAGCCTACATAAATTATATTATTATAATAACTGGTACATTCTCACCTAGCAGCAGGTATCACAGACATTTTCCTGAACAGATGCTCGGCAGCGGAACGTAGATCGTCGTCTTGCATTAGAGTGACCATCGCTCGCTCCCGTTTCTCCAGTGTCGCCTCTGTGGCAGCCACTTCACCTTCCACGGACACGTTTACGCACTGAAAAATATTGCTTGTATAACAATACTAGATGTGTTGGTTTTTTAACTTTTCAGAATACCATAGTGTTGACCAATTACCATCTCTAGAGAAGAAATATTTTTGATTGATAACGGTTTTTTCAGAACTGAAACTGAACTTTAGTTTTACTAAAAAAATCTGTTTATACTTTAATAATTATATTTTAAGGATTTTTGTAAAGGCCTAATCTCTAGTAACTTTATGTTAGGATTGTTAACAAATGCTATATATTAGTAGGCAGTAAGCAACAAAAATAGGTAGTTAATGTTTGTAACCTAAAAAGCTGTGAATATTATTTATTTTGGTGTTCCCTAAACCACGGAACAAAAAATTGGCTATTTATCAGCAGGTAAAAAACATAAGAAAGTAGATTTTTTACTAAATGTTAACTTCCACGGTATTGTTACCAAAGCAATTATGCCACTTTATCTAGGAGCTCTAGATTTATAAAGCTCTCAGCGGTGGTACGCTTTGAATTAATTTTTAAAGGTTCTAAAAGGCGTGGTAACGAACATTGTGTAGGGCTTTTAGAGAAAATGTTTTGTTGCTTTCTATTTACTATGTATATCTAGCTAAGAAGGGTGAAAGTAGGTCTCTTATTTAAAATACAAAATATGCTATTTTTTGGTTTTATTTATAATAATACGACGACCTCTGTGGCGCGGTGGGCTAGTACCCGCTTGCAACGCAGAAGGTTGCGGGTTCGATTCCTGCATGGGACAAATGTTTCTGTGATCCACAGGTATCGGTTTCTGGTCTGGGTGGCTTTCAATATCTATTTATTTACAAAAGAAAAGTATATAAGTATTAAATTCGTTATTCTAACCACCATAACACAAGCATTAAGTTGCTTAGCTTGGGACAACGAGGAAATATCCACCTTGGGGTTAAGTGGCGCTGTTTGTAATGTCCTGAAATATTTATTTAGATAGATAGATAACGCTTTCTTGTACACAAAAATTACAGAACAAACAATATCTAACATTATTATTAATAAATTTGAAAAAAATGTTACAATGTGTGTTACAAAAGTATTATTTATTTATTATATTTTATTTATAATAAGCCTGGATAAAAGCATCTTCAAGTGTGCTGCTGTGTTCCGTTCTTGGCAGCACTTTTATCCAGATGTAGTCAGCCATTTTTAGCAGGTTGTTTGTTAGTATAAAGCCACTAGCTCCATCAGGACATTTTGAGTACAATTTGAACACATTGTCATGCCTGCACGTAAGTTAAATCAAAATGGCTGCCGTCTACGATGGTCTGCCATTGCATTCTCCGCGTTGCAACTCGTAATAATTGAAAACCCATTTTTCTTTGTGCATCTAAGCCTAAGTTCAACAAAAGTGTCGCGGACACCATATCACCTTTCAGTTTATTTCCAATTAAAACAAACTGCAGTCTATTTTCATTTTGTAAAATAGATACGCCCACGGCCCACGTGTAAAAGAGTTTACTTGTTGAATTATAGCTTGTGTTATTTTAGGATTTAATCTCAGACACCTACGTATCACATAATATCACCGAAGTGGTTGAACATATTTTATGAAAATATTATAATAATAAATCCAGAATTTAAACAAACCATTTTTTTTTATTCACAGCAATTTGAATATACGACTGTATATACGAGCATAAATTTTATCCTTTTCTTTACCAAAATTACAGTATCTACGAATAAATAAGTCAAAAATTAGTTTCTAGATACAAACTACTTGTATTTTTGAAGTATTTTACAAAAAAAAAGAATCACAAAAAAAATGCAATAACAAACACTGGCAACATTCTGGCAATTAACTGTTACATATACCTAATCTTAATGCAATACGTAGCTAACAATTTAAACCTGTTCTATGTGTGAGCTGTACCAATTAAAGTTCGGCAGAGCAGCGGTCAAAAACAGCTTACTGCTAGAAAGTTGAGGAAAACAAGAAACTTATCTGATATAATGGAACTGCAGGAAAGTTTTTATTAAACGCAGCATCAAGTAGAATTCAAAGAACGCGTATCCAAACACACGTATATCGTATTTTAACCTAGATTCCTCCACTCTCTTGCATGGGAATGCTGCAGTATATTTAAATCGAATCATCGATATTGCATTCAGCCTCGGCCTCGGTGAAATGAAATTCAGCGAGGTAATGGAAGGATTGATGGTCAGTGGTCTGAGGTCCCGGCGACACTGAGTTTATTGAATTAATTGAACCATTAGTGTACCGTTGGCTACGTTGATTTATAACTCAAAGATGGAATTATGAGTAATTTATAAATATTTAGTGTTAAACCTTAGTTAGACTCACAAATTTAGATCGGAATTAACACTAAGTAATAATAAATTACTAATAATTATATTGGATTCCCGCAAAGTAACGCCTAATTTCATTAATTCTCGTAGCTGGAGATAGATTTTGATTTAAGTGTCAATTTCTGTTGTGGTTACAACATTTTATGTTTTGTTTTGTGTAATGTTATGTTTTGTGGAATGAAGGGATGGTTGCTAATTGGAAAAAATCTGTCAGAAGTTACTTCCCTAATTCGTTGGTCTGAAGGCTTCTTTAAACCTGAGCGATATTATATGAGCAGGTGTTGAACAGGCTTTAAATCAGGTATACTATAACGTGCAAAACTATTCTTATAGAGCGATATTACGAGTATTTTACGACCCATTCGGAGAGTACCTGTAAGACTCTATGAGAAGAACAGTCATAATAAGTGATATTACAATTTGAATTGGTAACCTTTATGAATTCGCTCAAGATATAATTTAAATAATCATCATGATCTCAGCCATAGGACGTCCACTGCTGAACAAAGCCCCCCCCACCTTTGGACTTCCATATGCATAATACCTATACCGGTTGGAAGCGACCTGCATGCAACGTCTACCGGCGTCTGTTGGACTGGATGCCAAGGCTCTGCCGATTCCCAGTCCTCCGTCACTAAGACGATGCGGGAGTGCCGCCGGGTCGTTTTAGTGGGTAAACCGTGCAGCTGTCCTGCACGGGAGTCTCACAAAACCCTCCCATTCCCTCGATGGGAGGGTATGCGTAATGCATTTTTTCCCGGCGATAACAAAAAAAAAATGTCTACCGGCTACCTTTATGAGGTCGTCCGTCCATCTCAGCGATAAAATATTTCGCTAAAATATTGCGATAATATATTACACTAAATATTTGCGTTTAAAATATTTTACTAGAGAAATCTAACCGTTTCATAAAAGGCAGCCACATCATTGAAGCCGTATGATTTAGCGAGCGTGGTGCCCTCGATCAGAGCGGCGCGGGCTTCAGGGCGGTTGTTTTGCAGCAAATGACAGCGGGCCAAGAGGAATGACGCGTTCAGGAGCCAATTGCGGTGATTTATGGCTCGGGCCTCTGGAAATATAAACCGGGATATGATTTGTAGGTATAGTTGATATGGATCTATAGACATATACAGTACCTACAGTATCTACAGGACCGAGTTTCTGAATCAATACGAAAATCAATGCGATATAGAATAAAACAAACTTCGACTCAATAAGAGTCACAGATATACCTTTGACTCAAAGATATAGAACCTTATTAAACTAACGTACACTTAGAGTTTTGTATGTTTGTATAAGAAGCCTTAAAAGATTGTTTTCCGTAAATACATATATCTCAGCTCAAATAATATTACCTATTGTTAGAAATTGTGATACATAACGATTTAAATGCTTAATAAACGATGCGGAAAAGCAAATCAACAAAATTAAAAATAAGCAATATAAGGAATGATATAGTCTATGGCACTATGGTCTGTCATAAGTCATGATGACAAGAAAAAATATATGCAAGTGTGTGATAAAAATATAGCAACAGAAAAATAGTAAACTATGTAATTGCCGAAAATATAATACAGTTCAACAAGTAAATATGTACTTTTATTCAAGATCCTGTTGGTATGTATATTTGATCATAACAAGTCAGAAGAGGGATGAACGCTAACATGTCCAAATGCTGTTAGTAAGAGCTGTTCATAACAGAATGGATATTGAAAGAGATATTGGGTATGTCATCATAATATTATGCCATTATTATACTTTTTCATTAATAATTTACAACTCACTAGGTACTTAATTGTAGATCGATCTGGAAATTTAGCTTGGCAGTGCAATGTACGACACCGATGTACACTGCTTTGCGTTTTCGACCCAACGCTATGGTAAGTGGGCAGGAACTATGATTGTGTCCATGTATTTATTTTGTTCACTTATTATTGTGTTAATATTTTGTATCAAACGATAGCTTTGCTACTCTGTGTAGTCCAGAAGTCCAGACTCCGAAAATTGTATTGGTTTCATTTTCTGTAGTGTAATAATAATTAATTACACACACACATTACAGTATACTTAATAATAATTAATTATTAAAATAAATAAAACGGACAGTTCTACCTCTATATTATGGTGGGTTCGTGTACAATGTCCTACACACATATTTTGGTACCTACATAATATTATTGCACAATCTAAACAGACATCTTACTGATTAAATGGAGGTTTATATTTAGTATATTATGTAGTACCTATAACCTACCTAATATCATGTACAACATGTACTTTTCTGTGAGGTACTTGATTAGACAAGTTATTTTATGTTGCTGATATTTTATGTGATATTGCTCTTCGGAGCAATGACCTTTATGTTAAATTAAACTAAATTTTAACAAACCTTTACTGTAATCAATGGTAAATAATAGTTATTTTGCTATAGCGAAGTTGCTAGAATAAGCAAATTTTGCATAACCTTATTTGATTTGGTGAGAAGATAAAGGAATAAATAAAATGAATTACTGTTCACATTAAGGCATTTCTTGTCATGCTTGAGGAGGTCAGTTTTGAAGATAAGGCACTGGCCGCACTGATCTGTCAAGTTTTGCTTCTTTGTCAAGAATGGCTGATAGTATAATATATTTTGAATTTTGCTAAATTGTACAATATGTTTTCCAATGGAAGTAAGAGAATCTTACTCTAGCATTTATGATGAAATTATTACTGACCATATCCTTATCGCAGACTTTCCTAGCACAATGTTTATGATACCTTGAGAAGGTGGACATTAGCAGAGCTGCGGCACCCAGCCACACGTTGGAGCTACAAGCTGAAAAGAGGAATGTTCAACGTGTGGGTTTTGAATACCTAAGGTATTATGAAACTGTTTGTCAATGTTACCTACAAAATATGGCATCGGTTCACATTAAGTTCACTTTAGACTTTGTAACAATTCGGTTCGTAAAGATTATTTTATTAATCTTCTATGCTTAATACTGAGACGGAATGTATAGTGTACCGTAAAGTCTATTACTATAGTTATTAATCAGTCATATTCCCATTGGCAATTAATAATAAATCTTGAAGCTTAGCCCCTGAAGCAAGGAAATATGATATTAGAGAACCATTTTTAAAACTAAAACATTGAATATGTTTTAAGTAAATTATATCTGCATTAATTATATATATCTGTATACATGTAGAGATGATGTACCTATACCCAGTAGGTATTGACACAAAGTATTTTTACATTTGAATTACTATAGCTATAATATTGGATACAGAGTTTTCTAGAATCAAATTGAATTTTAATATCAGTGAACCAGAACAATATGTTGGTTCAGAAAGTAAAAGAAAAAAAGTGTTTAGTGAAGTAAAATGACAGTAAAAGCACGGCTTATACTAAATGTTCCCACTGAGGTCGAAGTGACTGTGATATTATAATATTGTTCTGTCAGTTTTAGGTCCGTCTAAACATAACATTGTACCTTGATATGTGTCTTTTATTATTATTACAATTTGCATGCTGAAAAGCGGACTGTAGCAGACTATTATATTATAGAATAGAAAACTCCTTATTGTTCACACAAATACAGCAATATAAACTTGGAACTAAGGTTGCACAGAATGAAGTGTTACGATTGGCAGTCTTATCACTGATGGCGATCTCTTCTAGACAACCATATTATAATAACTTGTTATCTTTTGTATACATACTCTCGCAATGAATAACTTTGAAATTTGAACTTTGAGTATATAATGTAGACTTATTAATAAATGTAGTGTATTCCACAATGAATGATGTTGACTCATCAAACTGATATTTTATGGATATATATTTTCACATATTTTTTGGGAGGCCTACAGCTATGGTGCATAAATAAAGTAGTGAAGAGCCAATAAATAGCTTCCACATATAAAGTGATAACACCATTATATGCAAAAGGAATAAGGATACAATATTATAACAGATGACATATTATCTTTTTGAAAGGGTTTATATTATAATTGTTATCATAGACTTGAGTAAATGAAATGTATGTGTACAATCATTTGAATGCTCTTAGGGCAGTTTGTCTATTACAGAATGATTTACGGGTTACCACCAAACTACTAATGGGGGGATTTATACTGCTCACTACATAGCTCAGATTTCATATTATTGAATGGTACAGAAGAACAAATAATAAAATAATTTTGTGATAATTTGTATTCATAGTTGGAATTCTGGATTTGCCCCAGATGTCATAAAGTAGAATTATTGTTATGACACTACATGATTTATAAACGTGAGCATGTAACCTTTTGTAAAGAAGACATTTTTTTAATTATTGCAATTGTTACTACCTACTTTCTATGTAAGGCAGATTTGAAATTTAACTAGGTAAATTATTTAGATATGATTACATTTAAAAGTAACGGTATGCAATGGTTACCTGTAGTTTGGACTATCTAGTACCATCTTTATAGGATAGTAGTATCCAGTCATTAAGTTAAGATTACTAGTACTAGTTTAAAAGTATGTTCAGGCTACCATATTTACACATTGTTGATGAACACAATATTGTTTTCTTTAGAATTGTTTGTTGATAGAAACACTTCAAAAGTAAGGGTGAAATTACATGATCAGTAAATATCAATGGTCCATCTATGAATGTAGTGATCAATGAATATCAATGGTCCATCTATGGATTTAGTGATCAATGAATATCAATGGTCCATCTATGGATGTGTATATGAAGTCACTTAAATTATATAACATTAAAGCATGAAGAGTTTTGTGGGAAGTATTATGTAAATGAGAATTTACTTAATATTTATTCATAGGTGAATAAGAATTGTTTTAGATGAAGATATAATTAGTCTTCCACACTGTTAATAATATTATTTTGAGTGGATGGTAAGAGACCAACAAACAAATGATGAACTGAAACTGTCTTTTACTATATATGTAAATATAGGTTACATATATACACATTGGTACACATGCACAGAATGTTCTCGTTTAGATCCATTTGATAACTAGGTGATATAGTAGAAGGCATATCAAATATAAAGACTAACTGACAGTTTATATTTGGAGGACCATAATTAAATATTGATGATATTGCATTTTATAATATAATATGGTATTAAGTTTCATTTCACAAACTTAAAAGTTAACTAATAATTGTATGAGCTTGGATGAAGAAATTCCCACAGATTCGAGGTCTTTTGGCCGCAACAGACATAACCAATGTAAACACCACAATGCATGACAAGTGATGGCAAATTTTGGTATTGTCATTTAGAATAGAATGTTGTTTTTAAGATTTGATGAATTGGGTACGTTGATATTGTTCAGACCTAAATGATGGTACATTTCCTCATGCTAATAAGATGGTGCTCTCAAAGGGAGTCATTGTTCACAAATTGTCACTATCATATATCAGTAACTTTCTGAAGGGACTTTATGTTTTGGACAGCGTCAAGATAGAAAATACTGTTGTAACCGGTATGGAAACTCAATTTATGTGGAATTACTATGAAGCATTTGTGTGACTGTACAATTGTACAATGTTTATAATATTAGCAAGTGTTAGTAAAGAGTTTGAGTTGTTATAATAATTAACAGTTATTGACATATATATTGAAAAAATGGCGACTTGTGTATTATGTATGGGTTATGGGAGTCCGTTGTGTCTTTATGTGAATTACATTAAGACTTGGTGACTGTTACGAGTTAGAACTTATACCTACAATAAAATATATATGTGACCCTGGTGAGGGAGTAATATGTTGAACTCATACCTACTATAAAATATATATGTGACCCTGGTGAGGGAGTAATATGTTCTAAGTTGACCAGATTTTATCTGGCAAAGTTATGTAAATGTGACCCTGGTGAGGGAAATATCTGTTGTAAATTGGCCAGAGCTGGCAATGTTTTGTAAATGAGACCCTGGTGAGGGAAATATCTGTTGTAAATTGGCCAGAGCTGGCAATGTTTTGTAAATGAGACCCTGGTGAGGAAAATATCTGTTGTAAATTGGCCAGAGCTGGCAATGTTTTGTAAATAAGACCCTGGTGAGGGAAATATCTGTTGTAAATTGGCCAGAGCTGGCAATGTTTTGTAAATGAGGCCCTGGTGAGGGAAATATCTGTTTTAAATTGGCCAGAGCTGGCAATGTTCTGTAAATGAGACCCTGGTGAGGGAAATATATGTTTTTGGCCAGAGTTGGCGAAGATTGATGGCTAGAGCTGCCAAAGTCCCGGTTGGCCAAAGTTGGCGAAGATTGTTGGATAGAGCTAGCAAAGTAATCAGTGGCCAGAGCTGGTAATATGCGATGATGATATCATATGGTTCAGATCAATATGAAGATTTTGCTGATGAGACATCGACACACCGTAACAGACATTTGACTTCACTAATCGTACTATGATATCAATGCAACAGCAAAGCATGAGAATCGTTATTTAAGAGAGACAAATCTTAGTGCTAAGCAATGACCTATCGAGTTTTCCGGAAAATGATTCAGTCTTCAAGAAGTTCTAAATACTGGAAACGCAGATGAATGAGGTATTGTTAGCTTAATTTATATGGCCATATAATATCTACTTGAATGTAATAGAATATCTATGGCCTTTATGAAGAATAATGGTTGCCATGGATACTGTTGCTCATGATGTCATCTATGTTTTAATTATTGAAATATTATGTAAATGCAAGGAAATGTATAAAATGAAGATATACAAAGAATTCTGAAGATATCAAACAAGCTTTCAGATGTACTATACTAGGAATAAAGAATATCCTTTATAGATCAAAAACGTTGACCAGAAGGAAAATCTGCTATACCCAGCAAATAGATCAATAAAACCAAGATGAATGCCAATGGGTATTGTACACATTATATCATAGACCGATGATAAAGGATATTTATAAACAAGACAAGGACATTGATTACATTGAGGTCTATGCTCCAGTGGTCTACCACTCGCCTATAAGATACCTGATTGGATGCCAAGAAGGAACTAGAAACAGATACACCAAATGGATGGAGTCATAGCATTCTTACTCAGCAAAGTTACTGAAGAAACTTACATTTATAACCTGGTTATGAGGATGAACATTATGATTGTAAACTAAATATGTCAATGTATAATAGACACGAGCCAGCGAACAAACTATTGGCACAGACAATTAAATATTGCTTTAGAATTTGGGATGCCTTGCTCAAGAATAAATCCATATGTTTATATTGTAAATGGAAAAGATGTGATTGTTATAGCAGTATAATATATCGATGATATAGAATAGATCTTTATAACATTGAGGAAATGTCATAAATTATAAAAAGAGATACAAAAATAAAAAAGGAAAGGTACCTGAAGGATTTAGGAACAACCAAACATTACATTGGTTCCAGAATATCACAAGAATACAAAATTTAATTTCAATTGAATAAGCAATATATACAAAGATATTACAACAGTCAGCCCACTAATGAACATTGGGTGGCATGAGGTATCAGAAGGCAACAATGCTTATGAAACTCGTCTATAATGTACCTAATTATAATGGAAATGTTACCAGTTGTTGTGATGCAGACTAAGCAAATGATACTGAAGATAGAAGATACATATTTTCACTCCCATTATGCCATAAGCTAGAATTATGGAAAACAAAACATAGCCTTATCTAAAGTGAAGCATATTATGGAAAAAGTTATGCCATTTGATAAGTCAATGTGATAATATAGATGGAGATGACTGGAAGCTCCTTCGTCGGCATATCAGCAGATGACTGTCTTTAAATAAATAGTCATGATAAAAGTAATCAAATTATAATATCTCTTTAATAAAATGCCAATTTCACTAAGAAAGTAACTTCGCATGATAAACGACGTAGTGCCATTCAAACGAAAAATTAATTATGACAATAAGATGTAAACATTTTAAACTTAATAAAACAAACAGCAATATCCATGAGTTTCTTGCTCGTTCTTCTCATGGAGGTGCTTTGCGAACGAGCGATAGTCATTTACTAACATAATTCTCAAAAAAAAAAACGTGTTAAGTTTAAAATTAATTAACTTGAGTTTTTCTTTTATTAAAATGATTTACAACAACACAACGCGAATATGAAGCTTAACTAAAAAGTTTTTATTTAATCTAAATCAAATTATTGCTCTGTACCATTAGTTGTCGATATTTACAAAAAAAAAAAATGTACTTGCTCAAATGTATTTACTATCCCGAATACGATGTACTGTCGGTAGTATGGGGACATACACCAACAAAGAATGGCCGAGATGTGTTTGGGGATAGGGACATCCCCATGGCAGAACGGCCGACTGTTAGAAATTGTGATACATAACGATTTAAATGCTTAATAAACGATGCGGAAAAGCAAATCAACAAAATTAAAAATAAGCAATATAAGGAATGATATAGTCTATGGCACTATGGTCTGTCATAAGTCATGATGACAAGAAAAAATATATGCAAGTGTGTGATAAAAATATAGCAACAGAAAAATAGTAAACTATGTAATTGCCGAAAATATAATACAGTTCAACAAGTAAATATGTACTTTTATTCAAGATCCTGTTGGTATGTATATTTGATCATAACACTATCATATCAAATTGATGACCCTTGGTTAAACTTTTCAAATCCAAAATTACATTAATATTATTATCTCAGCGGATGAATTACTTTTCAGCAGGTAGCCCGGCACAGCTAGGGTATACACATCAAACACAAACACAACAAACCGCGCTCAAATATTCTTAAAATGGGTAAAAAGCATGCAAGCAATTACAATCCGCAGTTATAAGTCACGGTAAATTCTGAGAGCAAGCGGAATCACTCGATTAAAAAGCGCCGCGAGAATTTTAAAGCGGCTCCGGAGCAAAATGGCAGTGGTCCAGGAAATATGACACGCCGGGCGCAATTGGACATCCTCGAATTATTCCTACCTTCCTTTGTCCAGCTGTTTTTAGATTTTTAAATAAAATTCTGGCGCCAAATGGAAATTTTAATGCTAAAAGTTTGACCGTTTAATTTTTAACTGTAGTTTTTAATAAGAAAATATATTTTTTAAAGTAGCTTTGGAAGAATAGCTTGCGTGTTTTGTAAGATTTAATCATGGTTCTAAGGGACTTTTAAGATGGGAACCCAATGTGATTGATGGAAAGTCAAACAAAGATGGACCAATATTATCGTGTTCACGAAGACATTTACTGTAGATCTTGATAACTCTTTATGTATGGATGAGTGTTTATTTCTTTCTCATGTCTGATTGCCTGTAATATAAGAAAAAAATATATATGAGAAAAACTATTAGGCTACTTTTCGCTCAGCACAGCTTGTATTATTATTATAGAGATTCGTCTTAAAAGTTTGATTTCATCTTTATAATATTTTGCTATTATTACTAGACTTCATGTCAAAATGTCTCGCACTGTAGTTAAAATTCAAGATCAAATCCCTTCTAATGACAAAATAAATATAACGTATACTATCTATTTGATTTATTTATCACCCTTCCATTTAATAAATTACAGACACCTAAGTACACGCACTGACATATTGAGGTTCACCTTTTAAAGCACCGAAACCACGGTTCACTGAATTTTATATCGGGCGCTACGATCGATGGTGCTCATTATACGGCTAAAAGCATTACTTTTCCTACTACAGTGTTACCAACTAACCTCTTGTAGCGATGGCGCTAGTATCGCTTTATAATGTGGTGTTTATAGTTACACAGTATAGTGTAGTTCCACTTTCGTCCACCAGGTCAGCTAGGTTGGTGGCACCACGGTATAAATAAGAAGGAAAGGCTATGATAAGCTTTCTAATGCGCCAGAAGTTAGTCCAAATTATAGTGAAAACAGCCACATTTCTCCAAAACACATGCTGGTTTTGATAATTGGTAAAATCGGTCGACGATCTATTTAATGGAAAGCTACACTAACACTGAATACCTAAAGAGCTTTTAAAATTCTGACACGAACACTATGCGAGGTGGCCTAATTGACTCGTCAGCTTATAATCTTTCTCATGGTCAAAACTGGTGATATCAAATCTAATACTAAAATCCTATGGGGGATCTAATCTTGTAAGTAATCTGTGGGCTGTAGGTGCGTAACTAGGAGTAAGTCAGAGTAACTCAGCCGCTCGGTTGCGTTTCGTTCACCGCGTCACGCGTCGCTCAACCCTCGAGTTACGGGTTCACTCACACGTCTGGCGTGCCCATTAAATCTCCTGGTTCCTTGCTCTGAACTTAACTTTTATATATCAACGTCACGAGGAAATTGGTAAATATTTATGTGAAATGGTAAGAGTTTTCAAGTTAAGAACGTTTAATGATGTGTGTGTGAATAATAAGAAATCGTGATAATATTTTATTTAACTGGATGATAAGAAATTTAAATATACAAGGTACTTCCAGCGGTTTTAGTCATTGACATGTGACCTATGTGTAATTCCAGGGTCCAAGTTAATTAATATCAAATTTAGCCCCAACCAGTCCAGCCATTTAGGCGTGTAAATAAAAAAATATTTTCACGCCTAGACGGTTAACGGATGTTTGTCCATCCATATACACATACAAACATAATATTATTATATATCTATGTACATCTATACAACTTTATTATATTAACAGGATAAAAATGTATTGGATGGTTTATATTGTATTCTTTTTTCCAGTTGAATTAATTTTTGAAAATAATTTTTACGACCCTTTTAGTAGCGAACTTTCAGCAAATTGTCAACTTTTATTTAACGTTTTCTCTAGAATTTTACAAAGCATTATTCTTCGCAAAATTGTGTTTTTCCATTAAAAGCTCTCTTCAAAAACATGTGAAATATATGAGATTTTCCAAGTACTGTGACAAATTTGATAGTACTTACATCTCTTTGCACTTTACGTTCGCATTTAATCACTAAAACGACCCATAATTTGGCAGCATAAGTATACTGAACACGTTAAATTTAAGAACAAACTCTTGGCATGGCATACTCAGCAAGACTGAATAGATTTAGAAAGCAAGGGGATACCGAGGGCAGAGTTCCTTTGAAGTAGGTCGACTAGGTGGGTACCCCAACAGTGCCAGTTATTCTACCGCCTGAGCAGTGATGTGCAAACATTACTGTGCTTCGGTAGAAGGGCTACAGTAGCTAGTGAAATTACTGGGCTGAAGAGTCTTAACATCTTATGACTCTTAAGTCAGAAGCGTTGGTGCAGTGCACCCAGAATTTTACCTTTGCAAAATCTTGGGTAGCACTGTACCTACTAATTATCGGCAGCGTTATCTCTTACCATAAGGAGAGCGTCTTGCTCGTCTTCTTACTTCCTTGTATAAAAAAACACACACAAATTTTATTTAGAGTTGAATAGAAAACACAACATATGCTTAGAACTAAACTAAATAAACGAATTACTAGGTTACATTGCTGCGAAATGATGCCAGCTCGGCATGTGTAGGTCGAATAGGGCATACGCTGGTCTAAGAAGGCTAAATTTGTGTCGTGAGACATAGCGTGACCCATCTCTTAGAGTTTGTTCAGAAACTTGTCCCTTCTAGGACATTTATTTGTCCATGGCTACGCATAAGAAATTAGGAACCATCCAAGTACAGAGAAAACTGAGTGGCAATGCCTCACTAAAATAAGAGTAGACATTACAGGCTTTGTTGCTTCGACCTGAAGTTTAAATAAAGGAGTATAATGAAATTAAATCACATAAAACTAGCCCATTTCTGTTCAGTATTTGAACCTGTTAAAATTCGAATGAAATCCGGTTAAGTTGCTCATACCTCCGCATTTTGAATTAGAAGTTTTATTGAACTCATAATATTACCAAGTTGAGTGCTTGGTATTAGTTCAGAACGAGAATATTGCAGGAATTTCCGATGCCATAACATTTCAAATTTCCTGCAACTTATCATAAAAAGCTTTTAGTTGGAGCTCCTGTTGAATGCTATGGTTACTGGTATAACTAATAACAAGCGTACGAAAGCTACTTATAAATTTTGGTTTATATTAATAGAAGTACAGTATTTTAGTACTAGTACAGAATTTGCATCTGCTCAAGCTGAACTGCGAAGTTCACACCTGTGCCGTAAACTTTCGTCTTCAACTTACATTTAAACTTTCAATTCGTCTGACGTCAAGCTTTGTTTCTTATTCCGGTGTCTATGACGCTGAGTCATAATGCCCCGGGACGATTTCAAAACGACATAATGTTCTTTTATGCATGCAAATTAAAATTTAAGCATCTGTGTAGCTAGAAATACATCATCCTTCTATTTACACTGTCCTGTACTGCACTGTGTGTGTGTGTTTACGGTGTTTATTTAACTGAGCAAACTAAGCTAAAAGTTGAAACGGGTCAATATGACCCAGCGTCATAGTTCTCGTTACTTTTATGACGTTATCGGCGCCAGGTTAACCCTAGAAAACTAACCCAAGAATACATAATATATAACATAGCTTATACATCGTAGCAACTTTCATGGGATAAATATGTTTATAATGTAGTAATTTCCCCTTGGTTTCTACATCGCGGTATTACAGGTTCAATGACTATAATATTCCGTGGTAATATTCCCAGTGCTCTCGCAACGCCATTTACAAACAAAAATGGTGTCACATCGCTAAATCCGTTCGGGAAAATCCAAGCAGAAGACCGAGCATCAGAGAAACCACGACTACCCTGACAAGAGTGTACGACTTAGAAGAAGATAGCTTATACGTAATACAGGTTCATTATGATGAGTGGTCGTAAGTGGGATGCATTGCTAGCGTCTGTATTTCTGAAGCGTATCATAATATGGGTGATACGAGATACAAGGTACCTCCTAGGTGAATATACTCTATCCTCGACCTCATTAGCACTTTGCATCAGAAGAGTTGCGGTAAAATGTAAACGTACTCTAGTGGAGAGATCTTTACATTATTATCCTTGGTATATATTGACCTCCAAAAGTATGCTCTCTAACTAAACTTAATGTTATGGTAACATTTTGTTTGATGGAGAATCACACTTTGAGACTGGGTTGATTCGTGTCAACCTAGTCTTGTACACCTTTTATAGGGTATATAGGCGTAGTGTATTTTAAAAATACTTGATAAGTACTTTTTTCCATATACAATATACAAATCAAATCTAACTAGACCTTGGTACATATTAAATAATAATATTATATTTTATAGTACCTAGAGTTTACCCAATCTCAAAATGTATTTCGTCGTCAATTCAATCCATCACGTCCAATCAAAATCAATCATTTTTTTTCTGCTTAAAAGTTTGCCTTGTTACGAAAATGTATTTCCCAGCAGTGGGACTTATTAGTTAAAAATAAGAAATAAAATGCAAAAAAAGTTAGTCGTATCAAATACATTAAGTATACTTCGGCCGTGGCTAGTTACCACCCACTGGGCAAAACCGTCTCACCTGGCAGTATGACCATGTTCCGGCATGATGTTTAGTGAAGTCAGAGAAAGATTTATCCCGCCTCCAAGGTTTAGTTTGCTACCATCTACGGCCGCATCGTCGCTTAACATCACGCGAAATCGTTGTCATAGGCTAACCTAGACAAATGAATTAAAATTAATAGTAAAACCATTATAAGGTAAGTAACCTACATGACTGAACGAAACTAATCTAAGTCCTAAGTTATCGTATCAACTGAAAGAGATCCATTACCGGATGTGCATTTAATGGCAAAGAAGCGTGCTCTTAAAAACTGCTTAATGTTTAAATATTTAGTCTGCTATTTACCTCTACCGTCTACGCCCGCAAAGTACGTGATTGTGATCATAAGCTAACTCATATGAATAAAATAACTAGTAAAGCCATTAAGGTAAGTAACCTCCGTGACTGAACGCAACGAATCTAAGTCCTAAGTTATCGTATCAACTGAAAGAGATCCATTACCGGATTGGCACTTGATGGCAAAGAAGCGTGCTCTCAAAGCCTGCTTAATGTCAACGTGGAGTCTCGCCAGCTCGTGAAATAAATAGCAACGTTCCCAGCCACGTGTGCTCGTAGCCAGGACGCGCTCGAGAGTGCGGGGACGACGTCTGAAACGAATACTTATATTATTTTACTACACTTCACTATGTAAGTTACAAAGACAGATACCGCCTTTTATATAATTTTAAATTTATAATGTTTACCATAATAATATGATATATGTTCTGTTCTGCAAATCTCTCAACTCTCTTGACAATATTATAATATTACTAGCTTGTGCTCGCGGCTTTGCCCGCTTGCGGAAATCCTTTCTTAGCGGAGGTCTACTATTTGTGTTCCAAATTTCAACTCAATCCGTTCAGCGGTTTGGGCTGTGCGTTGATAGATCAGTCAGTCAGTCACTCTTTCCTTTTATATATTTAGAAGATTACTGTCAGAAGTAAATTATCATTATTATTATTATTTATTAAATACTAAAATGTACATAAAGACAATACATCAATGGAGCGATGCAGGCTGTACCTACTAGTAATGAAACTGTATTACAGCCCCCAAAGCCTTCCGTTTACATGTGTCTCCTTAAGCTACATACATGTTTCAATTTAGGAATAATATATAATTAAAAAAGATAAGCAAAAATAAGATATTATAAATTAGTTGTTAATACGAGCACGAAGCTCTCGCGACACTATGGCCAGACAATGAAGGCTTGAACTTGTGGGGGACTGTTCCTTTAACTACTTCTTTTGGTGGATGAAAATATCTCAAAAAATTTTTTTTTGTTAGTGTAACAGTGCACCACTGACATTATAATACGATACCAGAGACCGAATTAAGGCGGGGCTTTACGAGCAGATTAGGTATTTAGTGCGGGCAAAAGTTGCTCAGAACGCCCGTTGGAAACGTGTGGCGTACGCTTATCGTAAAACGTGCGCGGTCATTAACCCTTGGTGATGACTACATGCAAAGATGCATGTAGTTAGCACACACACATTCACAAACACGTCAAACTTATAAAACCCCGTCGATTTTGCGTCGGGGGTTACAATGTGCTAAAATTTTTGGACAAGATCGAAAAAATGAGACACGAGATAAATATTATAGATACACGTATTTTTTGTTAAAAAAAAACAAAATTAGATTACATTTAATTGATTAGATTAGATTAATTAAATTGGACCAATTAATTAAATTAAATTAAAACAATAATTCAGATAAATTCAGAAAAAATCTGATAAATTCAAATAAATTCAGATAAATTGAGAAAAATCTGATAAATTCAAATAAATTCTAAAAAAGGTCTGATAAATTCTGAAAAAATCTGGTAAATTCAGATAAATTTAAAAAAATCAGATAAATTTGAAAAAAAAATCAGATAAATTTTGAGAAAATCTGGTTAATTCTGATAAATTCAGATAAAATCAGATAAATTCGAAAAAATATTAGAAAAATTCTGATAAATTCAGATAAATTCGAAAAAATCAGATAAATTCGAAAAAAATTGATTAATTCTGAAAAAATCTGGTAAATTCAGATAAATTAAAAAAAATCAGATAAATTCGAAAAAAAATCAGATAAATTCGAAAATAAATCAAATAAATTTTGAAAAAATCTGGTTAATTCCGATAAATTCAGATAAAATCAGATTAATTCAGATAAAATCAGATAAATTCGAAAAAATCAGATAAATTCGAAAAAAATTCAGATAAATTCTGAAAAATTCTGATTAATTCAGGAAAATTAAAAAAATCAGATAAATTCGAAAAAAATCAGATAAATTCGAAAAAAAATCAGATAAATTCGAAAATAACTCAAATAAATTCTGAAGAAATCTGGTTAATTCTGATAAATTCATGTAAATTCAGATAAAAACATAAATTCTGAAAAAATCTGGTTAATTCTGATAAATTCAGATAAAATCAGATAAATTCTGAAAAATTCTGAAAAATTCAGATAAAATCAGATAAATTCGAAAAAATCAGATAAATTCTGAAAAAATCTGGTTAATTCTGATAAATTCAGATAAAATCAGATAAATTCTGAAAAATTCAGATAAAATCAGATAAATTCTGAAAAATTCTGAAAAATACAATTTCGAGTGGAATTTTTCAGAATTTTTCAGAATTTATCTGATTTTATCTGAATTTTTCAGAATTTATCTGATTTTATCTGAATTTATCAGAATTAACCAGATTTTTTCAGAATTCATGTTTTTATCTGAATTCACATGAATTTATCAGAATTAACCAGATTTCTTCAGAATTTATTTGAGTTATTTTCGAATTTATCTGATTTTTTTTCGAATTTATCTGATTTTTTTAATTTATCTGAATTTATCTGAATTTATCAGAATTTTTCAGAATTTATCTGAATTTATTTGATTTTATCTGAATTTATCAGAATTAACCAAATACAAATAAATCGTGAAAAATCTGGTAAATTCTGATAAATTCAGATAAAATCGGATAAATTCGAAAAAAACAGATAAATACGAAAAAATTCAGAATCCAGATTTTTCTGAATTTATCTGATTTTTCTGAATTTATGTGATTTTTCTGAATTTATCTGTTTTTTCTGATTTTATCTGAATTTATCAGAATTTACCAGTTTTTTTTCGAATTTATCTGAATTAATCAGAATTTATCTGAATTTATCAGAATTAACCAGATTTTTTCAGAATTTATCTGATTTATTTTCGAATTTATCTGATTTTTTCGAATTTATATGATTTTTCTGAATTTATGTGATTTTTCTGAATTTATCTGTTTTTTCTGATTTTATCTGAATTTATCAGAATTTACCAGTTTTTTTTCGAATTTATCTGAATTAATCAGAATTTATCTGAATTTATCAGAATTAACCAGATTTTTTCAGAATTTATCTGATTTATTTTCGAATTTATCTGATTTTTTCGAATTTATATGATTTTATCTGAATTTTTCAGAATTTATCTGAATTTTTTTCGAATTTATTTGATTTTTTCGAATTAATCTGAATTTATCAGATTTTTTCAGAATTTATCTGATTTTTTTTCGAATTTATCTGATTTTTTAAATTTATTTGATTTTTTCGAATTTATGAGAATTTTTCAGAATTTATCTGATGAATTTTCGAATTTATCTGATTTTTTCGAATTTATCTGATGTTATCAGAATTTTTCAGAATTTATCTGAATTTTTTTTCGAATTTATTTGATTTTTTCGAATTTATCTGATTTTATCTGAATTTATCAGATTTTTTCAGAATTTATCTGATGAATTTTCGAATTTATCTGATTTTTTCGAATTTATCTGAATTTATCAGAATTTTTCTATTTTTTTTTCGAATTTATCTGATTTTTTCGAATTTATCTGATTTTATCTGAATTTATCAGAATTTATCAGATTTTTTTTCTAATTTATCTGATTTTATCAGAATTTATCTGATTTTTTTTTATTTATTTGATTTTTTCGAATTTATCTGATTTTATCTGAATTTATCAGAATTTATCTGATGAATTTTCGAATTTATCTGATTTTTTCGAATTTATCTGAATTTATCAGAATTTTTCTAATTTTTTTTCGAATTTATCTGATTATTTCGAATTTATCAGAATTTTTCAGAATTTTTCAGAATTTATCTGATTTTTTTTCGAATTTATCTGATTTTATTTTAAATTAGTTCAATCTAATTTAATAATTAGTTTATATTAATATTTAATGTAAATTAATTTAATCGTATTTAATAATTAATTCATATTAAAATTTAATTTATATTAATTTAATCTAATTAAATTATTAACTTATAATAATATTTAATTTAAATTAATTTAATCTAATTTATTTTATATAGTACGTGTGTGTTATATTTTTTAATAATCGACTAGAAGGACAAAATAAAGATTATAATATTTATTATCTAATTACAAATAAATTAAACCCCCTACACGCTTCTGAGATTTGGAAATTCACAATATATGTAAGTACTCCTAAATAATTCAAACGCGCGTGTGTAACCGTGGTGGAGGTGAGATCGAAGTGCACAGGTCCGACGCTGACAGTGGTCACCGGCGTTCTGAGTGCGTGCGGTAATGCTCCGTGGGAATTAAAATTTAATTAAAAATCATTAAATAAACTTATCGATAAAATACCTATATATAGCCATCCGTTTGAATGTTATGTATCAAATAAAGTACTCTAAATGTTTATTTTTGTCCTAGTTTTACAAATATTTAAATGGAAGGAAGAAAATTAGGCATATTTAAAAAAAAAAAACTATCGAGAAAAAAAACAATTATCATGTTTCTGTTAATAAAGATCTCTTGTTCAAAGATTGAAGTTACACATACTAAAATATAAAGTAGTAGATCTTCTTAAAAGTTTGCTATATTAGGCTTTGAAAAACATACATTTCACTTACCATAGCGCCTTAACAGCTGAATTGTCGAACAGCGTCAGTTTTGCCTCACATCCGCGATGTCTGCCTTATAACAAAACCTATGTTTTTCTCTTATAAGTTCACGTATTCACGGTAAATCTAGGTAAGGTATGTCTAGGATCTAACGTAATGTGTGCAATTTGGTACTAAAACTTGTAGTGTAATGTTGTTTATTTTTAGTTTTCTGGCACAGTAAATACGATTAATGACAGTAAAATCCAACTCTGAATAGTTATAGGTAGGGAATGATTTAGAATTTTTATTATTTGGTGAACTCTAAAATATTTGCTTAAAAAGGAAAAACTTTTTTTATAGACGTTGTGGAGGAGCTTTGCTGTAACACGTTTTTGCGTTTGAGCTAACTTAAGACTTTTTCCAGAAAAGGCGCTTTCGCTGGAAATATTTTTTTTGCCCAAATTCATTGACGGTCGAAATTTGAAATACAAGGCGAGATGCGAGAGACATTGCGTCGCGTCGGGGCGAATAATTTTGAAAATAAAAACATTGTGTCAATTTTGCTCGTTCTGGACAAGCCTTAGTTTTAATTCTCAAGTAATAAGTAGTATTAGTACGTGATTATTATAATATTGTGTTTTATAGTTTTAAGCTTTTTTGTATAATATTTTTGTTATTGGTGTTTGAATAAAGTGTTATCTATCTATCTAACTATCTAACACATGCCTCTAGAACTACATCACAGAATAATAACATCCAAGTAACACTGTATATTTAGTGCAAACGTACTTAATATCTCTAGGCGGAGCAACAGGCCTGACCTTCAGTACAGAGTCTCGACTAGGTTCTCTTGACAATGCCAGCCCGAGCAGAATGTAAGCTCTCTTCTCCCGGTCAGACTCGCTCATGCGATCACGGACACGTTTCTGCGAATAGTATGAGGTGATGGGAAGCAAACTTTTGCACGGTCTAGTTGCAGTATCTTTATAAAAGTTTATCTTCTTCTTCTTTTAAATCTATAAAAGGAAAGAGCGACTGACTGACCTATCAACGCACAGCCTAAACCGTTGGCGGATTGTGTTGAAATTTGGAACACAGATAGGTTTTATGACATAGACCTCCGCTAAGAAAGGATTTCGCCATGCGGGCAAAGCCGCGAGCATAAGCTAGTAATATATAATTAGAAATAGTGACTGTATCTGTTGAACGGTTTGGTCGCAATTTGAAGCAGCGATAGGTTTTATGACCTAGACCTCTAGTAAAAAGGATTTCTTCACACGGACAAAGCTAGTATAATATTATGAGAATAAACCCATCTACCTATCTACCTACCTATCATTAAAGATATTATCAAGCTCAGTTAGTTTCTTTGTAAGTAATTATTTTGGTATGCAATAAAGTATTAGGTATTTTAATTCTTACCTGATCCACAAAAGCTTCAGAAACGATATCATACAGCTGCTGTAAGAATTTCTCTTTACCAGGGAGCAGTTGATTCGGCTTCCTCGATATCTGTTCCATACCGAACTCCGCTGCTTCCAAACATTTCGCCGTGTCTCTTTGCTCAAGCATCATTTCGGCCGCTTTGATGAGGCGCTGGGCGTCAGTGACGTGTTGTTTTTGAGCTCGTTTGATCTGCGCTTTGCGTGTGTTACAGAGCCGAGCTCGAGCCGCGGCTTCGGAGGCCCTCGCGGCGTATAGGGGACGTCTCTCTCGTAATACAACCTGGTGTTGATTAAAAATGTTAATTTTAAGGTTATACGAGTAGAAACGATGTTGTTCAAAACTAAATTTTACCTATATTGCTCTATTTTTAGTATAATATTATTAGATTTCAGTAAACCATTCATAGATAAAATATATTATTAATACACATAGGAACGCAAAAACATGAATTCAAAACCATAACAATGTCAATCTTAGGCTAGTAGGTACTCGTACATATACGCAGCAAATTATAAGACAAATTTTGTTCCCTTTGTTTCCAATCCATAATGTGTGAAAGGCTGTTGCAAACTAGAGCCGCATTATCTACTTGTATTGTGTGTTAGTTGAAATAAAATGTACAGAGCAAGATAATACTATATTATGCGATGCGTTCCACTGTGGATCACTATACGTTGTCTACACCACCTTAATAGAGTATTAATATAAAGTTGTGACACTATTCCAATTCTTATCAAACACCGTATCATGAAACAGTACACACTAACTCCGGTTCAAGCAATTGAAATGATAATGCCGAGCTCAGAAAGTGCGATAAAAATGGGCCAGACAAAAAATGGACAGAGGGAAACGCCAGCGGCTAGTTGCGGAATACGAAATAACGTTCCTCACGAGTTTTTCCAGTGAAGCAAAACCGGTTAACCGGTTATCCTGACCTCGTGTAGATAAGCCTAATAGCAATAACGGAAATCCGGTTGCGGTATCAGAAGCGAGGCGGTAAATTTTTAAGCTACCGTTTATAAGGGTCATAAATTTCAATTTTACCTCACACGTATACAGACGTGGCAAGATTTATGGCACGCCTGTTATATTGGAACAGGATTTCTTTGCCCGTGAACTGGGACACAATGTTTTCGAAGCGTTTTGTGAAACTATGGCTAATATTCAGCTTTACAGTCAGTCCTAACCCAAAAATACTACTAACTACTAGTAGCGAGCTTTCGCGTAGGGAACTTTCCATTTTATTTATTTAATTTATTATTCAGCACAACGCTAGGACTAACTTAATGCTAAAGTAGAATTTTCTACCAGTTGACCTGGTTGTTTTACACACACGTTCATGTGATACCTAGCTATCGCTAGGTATTACTAGTATTTCTATTAGCGGTAAGACCGCCAATAATTGTCACTAATACTTAGATAAGACATGATTGTTGTTAGTTTTCTGTATAATAATTAATTATTGTGGCGTTTAAATATAGAGTTCTCAATTGATATAATATTATATTAAGCATTTGCTACGAGTATGATAACACTTCAAATACGAATATACTTATACTCCTACTTAGATAGAACAAAGTGATAATACAATTACGTCTGTCCTATGAACATAATAACATTTGGCTAGAATTGTCCTCAATAATTCCTAGCCAGAATAAAGTTCCATTGTTATCTCAAGAACAGAATATATCACGAGAACATAAACAGACAGTAAGCAGGAGTTTATCTCGTAAGTACTAATAAAGGTAAAAGGGTCACAGTTGGCATTGGACAAGTGAGCAATGAACAGTAATTTGGGGAACACAAACATACTTGTCTTGCCGCGATGTCAGCGAGGGCTTTGTCCGCCAGCTCTTGAAGTTTCTTCGATCCCTGTTTATTGGCTGAGACCAGTCTCTCGTCCTTACATAAAGCCGTTAAGAAATGTTTGTCATGTGCCATTCGCTCCAAATACTTGGATGCCATTAGCCGGGAGATTTGCTCGGCTCTCTGTTTTTCCGCACGAGATATTTCTTCAACCTAAAAATTACGGTTATAGCCGACATATTTTTTATATCTTTTGTTAACACGCACCCCGAACTAGGTTTTGTTTGTTCTGTTCGAGGCGCTTTCATGTTATCCTTCACTGGAATAATAAAGCTCCTATAACGTAACATTGCGTTTATTATATTGATAAATAATATCAGCACCACATTGTTACTCAATATGTTGGCTTCATATATTTCATGGCTGCCGATTTTTGTAACGTTTGTCCTACAGATTTTTTTGATGCAAAAGAATGGATCCGTTTATGTCTTGTGTTTTTACCTCTTCACGCCTTTAAGGAATAGGGTTTATAGATAGACCCCGGATAACACGGACATAAAATCGGAATAGACCGCTTGTCGTGTATTTATGTGACAGTAATTATTGAGCTATAAGAAATGTCATATTTTTATGTCTGCACCTATCCTATAGTGTATCAATAAAAGTGTAAATTTAGTCGAGAATTAGAACAAGGCAAGTCTGCCTGAAAACACACCGTGCGCTTTGATAATTCCACATAATATTATTTATGAGCAGAGACTGGAGTAATTACTTTGCACTGATAAAATTCATTTTCTCTAAACTAAAAGTGCTTCAATATTTTATACAGATACTAGTTGTCCGATGCAACTTTGCATACTTTGCTTACACAGCCTTTGCAACCTTTGCATCATACAAACACATTCTCAGACGTCATCATCATTAGCCTTCAATTGGCCAAGCTGAGCATAAGCCTCCTATCGTTATGCCTTCCTCCTCTATCACTCACAGCTCTCATCCATCCACTTGACAGCTACTCTAAATGATTTCGTCTATCAGACCTATCAAAACTAAATCATAAAAATTGGTTTGAAAAAAGTTAGGCAAACACTGTGGTCCGACAATTGTGTATACCTATTAGATTTATTATAAAATACCTGGTGTGTTCGCTGCGGCTGCATGCGGCTTTTCCGCATCGGTACATTTGAAGTCCCATCTTCTACAAACTCCTTCAGAAGGTCCAACCGCCGTATAATCGGGACCGCAGACGATAGGACTTTCGCAGACGTTTTACCGACGCATTCGCGTACCTAAACAGGTAAACCTTAAACTGCGCGGAGCAGAATTGAAATAATTTAACTTTGAATTCTTCAGTGCTGTTTTAATGGACTTCCACGAGAAATTGCTGCGGTTTGAAAGCTTTTTAAGTTGTAATGAATTGAGATTGTTCACGGCAGTTCATGTAGATATTTTCGAAGTGAAAAAGTGGTAAAAGCTTTTCTGTTTGTTTTTTGATCACTTTTTTTTACTTACAAAACAGTAATGGGCCAAATACCTACTTTTATTACACGTACATGTACCTATCTTAAGTCGCGCTTGTTGACAAAACTAAGTGAAGGCCCAAAATTAGATGGTTAATCATTAATCCCACAAACATACTGAAACTGCAACATATTCAGTTGTCTATACGACCTGTAATTATTTACATTGTAACTGGACTCTGACATTCTAAGGTAACCTGTTCAGGGAAGTATAAACCCCAATTTTGTAATGCCAAGATGTTTGTTTTCAAATTGGTTTTCTAGTATTTTTATCACATGAACCTCACTAGATATTCGTTTGAGTCGAGCCACATATATGAACGCTGACAAAACCATCTTCAAAAGGTACTAAAAACCAGTTGTATGTCGTAAAATCGAACACGTGTAAAATTTAATAATAATATTAAAATTTTGAACAGATTACGGTTTCTTCAGCGTGCCGAGCACATTCAGCGAAGTCAGGTGGAAACTTCCTGATGTAGCGCCCCCGATGGGCCAGGACGAGAGCGCGTTCGAACGCTCGCTTCTCATACTCGGTCTGCGCTC
Organism: Hemithea aestivaria; assembly: GCA_947507615.1. NCBI lineage: Eukaryota > Metazoa > Arthropoda > Insecta > Lepidoptera > Geometridae > Hemithea > Hemithea aestivaria. The sequence continues at coordinate 9,816,929 of OX382329.1, read as the reverse complement.
TGATTTGTAATGCTGTTAGGTTTTGAGGTTCCAATTCTGGAAAATAAGAAAATGTTTGAACTAATGGAGTAGATTAGTTTACACTGCTTTCCGTTGAACAATGTTAAATATTATATAGGTAAGGTGTTTCTTGAGATGTTCTCTTTTCAAGTTGTTCTGTTTTATTAATATCTCTGATTTATGGTATGATAATTTTAGTTACATGCACGACTACTACTAGGCGATAATCACATACATTTCCTCCATTAGCGTACAATAATTATTTAAGATTCGAATTTTGGCGTTTATCTTGTCCTGCCGTCAAATAATAATGAAAGGAACTCAATATGTTTACCATGAGTTTACATACCTAACGAGTCATTTGAAAATTGTGGTTATAGTACTTTCGTAAGCCACAAAACAAAGAACAAAATAGAAAACCTTTGCAAACAAAACCCAAAGTACAATAATTTTAATGGCTTTGCAATTAGGTATAATAAATACCTATTTAAAATAGCACAAAAGTATTTGGAAATGGCGCTTACACATTTTCTAAGTTTACCCGACCCGTATCCAAGTCCATTATACTTCTATTTTTACTACACCGCCACCACTAATTGGCTATTTTCGTTCCTGAGTCCAATGCTTGCCCATTTCCAACTCGTTTGGACGTTTCGATGTGGCCTAATGCCAGTTGCAATGGAATGATGTGCTAATGTAGGTACATAATTAACGTGGTATCCACAGAACAGTAAATAAGAAAAGGAACGGCTGTGATAAACGCGGCAGAGCTTTAAGGCGTTGTGCGCGCTATATTTACGCGCGTATTTTAAACTCGCGCGATGCTTGTGGCCATGATATATTGGCGCCTAGTATCTCGGCATACGTGCCGGTGGAATCTTGCTAACCAATTCGTGGCGAATTCGCCCCTGCTGGAAATACCCACAAAGTGGCATATATTTTGCAAACCATAGCGTAAATGCAAACACTTTGTGTCAGGACAGTCGCACGATCATCGGTTTGTATTCAATATCTGACCCAGCGGTCTACTAGTCCCCCTTTTATTTGAGCATAGCTAAAGCCAAGGTTCGAGTTGTCTGAGAAGCCCTTGAGTAAGTCACCCAACCCAACTAACTACACACGTAGTAAAACTTGACGCGTAGACGGTTCTTCCCATTTATTGAAGTGTCCAACACTTGTAGCTAATGTGTAACGTTTTCTAGTATATTTTTTATATTTGTTTACATAAATCAGGCGTTTATTACTAGAAGGGTATCGTATGATGGCCAATCTAATTTTATTAAATTTGTGGCATAATGGGACGTACGCAGGACAGGAGTGATGAATCTCCGACAGTTAACCATGAAGTTTTATAGTCACTCCCTTGGGAAATACGGTGGGACAAAATGTATGCCACTTTGTGGATAGGTCCCATTTAATTTTAACAAAGTATCTGCATATATAAATAACAAAGAGGAAGATAATAATATAACTTTGCCTTTTAATATTACTAGAATTATGACCTTTTATATAGGCTCGACATTCGGCAAATATTAAGCAATGCCACCTACCATTTAGAGTCGCAATTTAACCTATAGGTATTGGATTTATACAAAGTTCCACACAACACTGCACTCGTAATTCATAGATTTTTTTAAAATCTCCTTATGCTAGTAATACCCATAACCACCTTATTATTTGAAATCGAGCTAATCACGGTAAACGAGTGGCAGCTGTAGTGGCTATGGGCAGGCCACATACTCGTAGCACGTAGAGCGGATCGGCCGATGGCCGATGGGATTAAAAGTGCTCGATTGGAGACCACGGACAAGCAAACGCAGCGTAGGACATCCACTCACAAGGTGGATAGACGACCTTATAAAGATCGCTGGAAGACGCTGGATGCAGGTCCAACCGGTATATGTGGAAGTCCAAAGGCCTGTTCAGCATTGGATGTCCTATGGCTGAGATGATGATGATGCCGTGTGGCATGCTATGAAATAAGTGTAAAGATACTAGTTTACTCAATAAATTGATACTATTGTATAGTATCTAATACAAAAGTATTTTTCTATATTGGAACTAGGTATATAATACTTTGCTCACTAAGTTTATTTTCGCGTAAGAAAACCTTCGCACCGTCAAATGTTATATAGGAATACTTACTTTAAAATACATAGATAAAACTTAGGTGTATCATAGGTTTCTGTAATATAATTCTGAGTACGTCCTCGCATAACATACCGGCTGCTCGAACAGCGTCTGCCAAAGCGCCCGCGTAATGTGTAGCCTTCGATCGGGCGAGGCTCCGGCCGAGTAGCGAGCGGACGTCGTCGCTCTGTGAATTTCAAACATTCTTATAGTTAAATCATTTTTAAATTGCACCTCGTTCACCTAATCGTTGGAAACATTTTGTTCGGGTGATAGCTGCAATTTTTGAATGGTTGTTTCTATGTATGTGATCGGAAACGTAACGTGAGAATTTATTGCTTGTACTTGTAGTTTTGAATGCGGTATCGTCCGCGATGATCTCTAACCTGGAATTCAGATTTTTTTTTTACAATATGACTGATGTTAAAACAAAATTAATGCTTATTTTGACACTATATTATTTAAATAACTCTAATAAGCCTCTGATATAGTCACCCTGAATCGGATGCTATGGAATCCAATGATAAATTAATTGGTTCAACACTATACATGTATATTTACAAAGTAATAAAATAACATTAAAACTGAAGTGTGTGGCTTAAATGTACTTTTAAAGACCATCAAATTAATTAATACATACATATAATCACGCCTGCTTTCCGTTGGGGTAGTCTCTTTTGGTACGATCCTGACACACCTCTTTGGCTTCCTCGACTTCCATCACATTCTTCTTTTCATTAATTAATTTATTATAATCAATATTAAATTATATCATAAAATTATATTTTTATTTCACTGGTATAGCTCCTTCATAATTTTCTTCTCATATTTTCCAAGCTAGGTACGTGATATATTTTGACTAACAGGAGCAAAATCCCACGTTGTTCGATAGTAAATCGATAGTTAAACGTTCTTTAACTAGATGAGCGTTAACTAGATCAACCGGTGCCTCCGTGTTGATCCACTTGATAGACCAAAGCGGAACTTTCCACAGAGAAGCGGATTCCAGCTTTGAGCGCGACATGATTTCCACTTTGCAATCAAGTCATAAACTGAAGATTGCACGCTCCAAATACTGGATCGATATTAGTAAGGTTTGCACGTGAATAGGAAAGTGTATTTTATTTTTATTGTTAGATTTAGCTATCCCAATTTTTAAAGCAAAGTTGGCAAAGTGCAAGCAAGATGCTCTCCTGATTGTAAGAGATAACGCTGTCCATAATATCAGTACCGTGCCACTTAGGATTTCACAATGCTGTAAATTTCCTTGGTGCACGGTACCAACGCTTTTTACTCAAGGGTCGTAAGATGTTAAGAATCTTTAGTATTATTTTCACCACTGCTGGGCAAAGGTCTCTCCAAATTCCGCCATTCCTTTCGATCTAGCGCCGCCTTTTACCAGTACCTATTCCAGATATAGTCCAGTAAAAGAAGAAATGTGGATCGAAAAGTCGAAAGCAGAAAAACTAACTTAGTAACTTTGTTTGGACTAGTTAGGAGATAAACATACTAAAAGTCCCTACCCCTCCGAGGTGAGCCCGAGGGGGGGAGGCCGAAGAAGGTCCCATTTTATTAGGTTTTTTGCTTATATGTCAAAAACTGTGCGTTGTACGATATTTTGTTGTGCTACATTATTAAACCTCATAAAATTTTCTACAACTTCGGCCTTGACACTTTTTATCTATCTCCAATCGTTGTCCAGCTATGAGCTTCCAAACATGGTCTATTTTGAAAACGCTTAAATTAGTTTTCCATACAAAGTCAGTAAAAAAATCTTAGAAATAAAATTTGACCAACTTCTGGTTGTCGTATCATAATGAAACTTTGCAAATGTCTAGAAATCTGATGACAATTTAATAATCTGGTACTACTGAGCTGATGTGATGATGGAGCCAGGAGGTGTCTACTGAAACTCATCAATGGCTATTAGTAAAACCGGCGAGTTTAGGCTCATTACATTCGGATTGATGAGACGTAGGCACCTCCTGGTCCATTATCAGACCTTCGACAGCAAGTGTAATGAAAAAGTCTCATCGATTCGAATGTAATGTGCCCAAACTCGACGGGTTTACTAATAGTCATTGAAGAGTTTCATTAGACACCTCCTGGCTCCATCATCAGATCAGCCCAGTGGTACCAGATTATTAAACTGTCATCAGATTTCTAGACATTTGCAAAGTTTCATTATGATACGACAACCAGAAGTTGGTCAAATTTTATTTTAAAGAATTTTTTTACTGACTTTGTATGGAAAACTAATTTAAGCGTTTTCAAAATAGACCATGTTTGGAAGCTCATAGCTGGACAACGATTGGAGATAGATAAAAATTGTCAAGGCCGAAGTTGTAGAAAATTTTATGAGGTTTAATAATGTAGTACTACAAAATATGATACAACGCACAGTTTTTGACATATAAGCAAAAAACCTAAAAATGGGACCTTCTTCGGCCTCCCCCCCCCCTCGGGCTCACCTCGGAGGGGTGGGGACTTTTAGTATGTTTATGTCCTAACTAGTCCAAACAAAGTTACTAAGTTAGTTTTTCTGCTTTCGACTTTTCGATCCACATACCCTTTTTGGGCACTCATTGACTGGGCTAATACGTGTATTTTATATGTGAATTTATTTTATTATTGAAAGGTATGAAATTCAAAACTTGTGAAATAAAATTTGAATATTTTATTTCTTTAAACTTACAATAAATGTTTTTTAGCGATCTCTCTCTTTGATGCCCGTACGTTGAAATATGTTTAATATAGTTTGTATATAATGTGTGCTATGAAACTGAAGCTTTTTGGCAAGCATCTTTTATACCTACATTTAGTTCAACTCAGGGCTTAGTGAACTTTCATCAAAATCTGTTAGGGCCCTCTACTGCCGTGCAGAGACTAAACCGCAGTAAGTGCAAAATCGCTGTTTCGAGAAAATCGCGAAAAACGTTTTGAAGCGGTTTTTTTATATGTTATGTATAAAAAACAATAAATATTTTTTTCTATCGGAACTTGATACCGCAGCAGTATTATTTAAGCAGAAAAAATAATGAAAATATTTGTTTTATAATATAGAAAATAATATTTTTTGAAAATGGTGTCAGTTACTACAGGCAAATTAGTATATATTAACTAACTAAAGTGCAGCAATAATACACATTACTGCAAAATTTCTAATTTTTGTTTAACATTAACAACTAATTTGCAGTATCCAGCTGAACTTACTGCATTTTAATTTTATGTCTTGAATAAATTTTTCAGCAGTATGTTAATAATTCAAATACTATTATATGAAATGTGGCAAGTATATTTTAAAAATATGTAAAATATATAAGTTTCTATTTATCTTCTAAATATATAAAAGGAAAGAGTGACTGATTGACTGTCTGATCTATCAACGCACAACCTAAACCACTGGACAGATTGGGTTTAAATTTGGAACACAGATAGGTTTTATAACGTACACCACCGCTAAGAAAGGATTTCACGCAAAGTGCAAAGCGTGCGGGCAAAGCCACGAGCATAAGCTAGTATTGATATAAGTTGGATTTTAGACTTTTATAAATGCTTTCAGTCAGTTTTGTCAGAATTATGTCTCATATTTCGGTTTAGATAGTTTATACGGTAGACGGATGATACTTTCAAATAAAATTATAGAATTTTAGTACGAAAATCAGACAAACCGAATTCTAAGACTTGGTGGCTCACTTCTTTATTCTTGTTCAAATCATTGTAGCACTTTGAGGTTTCTCTGTTTCAGGTAGTATAGCGAGGTTGTTTCTATAATTTTATGTAGGTGTGTTTTGTGTCTGTAGCAGCTTTACAAATCTTTCTTTAAACGATTGTCATTTAAATGTTATGCCCTAAGTTATATTCGTTATCATGTGAAATGACTTTGGTACTATTAGGCAACCTTATTTATTAATCTTCGTTATGCTTAATAATCAGAATGATTTCTAGATATTGATATTGTCTATGTTAAGAATATTCTGACAGTTCATAAAATGAAAATTTGGATTGCTTACAGATGTATCGATAAAAAGATTATCATAATAATATTTGTCATCATTTTTAAGTTATGAGTAGTTTGGTGTTAAAAGGCTTAGGTGTGTCTACCTTTTTTTTTATGTGGAGAAGTAAGAAAACGAGCAAGACGCTCTCCTGATGTTAAGAGATAATGCTGTCTATAATCAGTACAGTGCTACCCAAAATTTCACAATGATGTGCAATTCTAGGTGCACTGCACCAACGCTTCTTACTCAAGTGTCATAATATGTTAAAACTCTTTAGCCCAGTAATTTCACTAGGTACAGTGCCCTCTTACCGAAGCACAGTAATGTTTGGACATTACTGCTCAGGCGGCTTGAGTAGGAGGCGATTCTATTAGTATTTTTAAAGTTTCTTCTACCCATCCTTGTATTTGTAGATAGTTCTCCGCTTTCACTGGCTTGTGTGGTTATTTATTCTTTAGTTTGATTTTGACTTAAGAAAACCTTTTGCTTTAAACACTTGTGTTTGTTTTGCATTTTATTTTACTAGATTAAAATGAACCAAACGGTAGAACTTTTTTTCATTTATGCAACACCATTACTCATTTTTATAAAAAATCGAATCGAACTAAGGAGTCAAAAATGTAGGATTATTATTCTTTATCTTTGAAGTTTGATAAGGGTAGCAATATAATATAATAATTGTGTGCTATTTGAGTGAATTGCTATACGCCATTAGATTTGGTGGGCCAACCTGTTTATTCAATCAAACTGGTGTGCGTAATGTAAATTAAATCAAACCTAATCTGACTGACGCTTTCACTACTCGACGAATCAAGGGTAGATGCATACTAAATCGCAGTATGATCTATAACGAATGAAGTAAATTCCAAAATGACTATCCAAAATGCCGATTAGAATGCAGCCAAAATGAACTTAAACTGCAAATTCAGTAGTTACTATAATTTTAAAATTTGCTAGAAAATCAACCATACTGCAGTAAAAAAATATTTTACTTCAATTTCGTCAGTAATGTTATTCGAAAACCAAAATGCAGTATAACTATTTACAGGGGGCCTAGCATGACCGCCTTATAGCAGGTCAATTTAAGCCGAAATCTGAGCTGCCCTGCCATTTCGTACCATGAACTCTGTAGCAGGCCAGTCAGTTTGAGGTCACGTGACACTAGCAGCTCAGCGGTCACGTGACTGCGCTTACACGCAATTGACCTGCTCTAACGGTAGTATGACGCGTCTTTTGACATTTTCAAACCGATTTGTAACATGCTCTACTGTCAAACTTAGCAGCCCACTTTTATAGTCTTTTTCTGACCTGTTTTGCACATATCACAATTTAAAACTTATTTTTGTGTTAATATGGACGGCTCGGACCTCTTGGATTTAATTGAAGAAGAGTTCGACGAGATTGAGAGAAACGCGCGAATCCAAAGACGAGTGGTTAGAGACTCTAACAATCCCTTCGAAACTCTAAGTGAAAGACAATTTGTGAAAAGATATCGCCTATCTAAGGATTTAGTATTACAGCTTTGTGAAGAAATGAAGCCATTCATGAAGCAGTCAAATAAATCTTGTGATTTGGCAATTGAAACTAAGGTAATTGTGCTTTATATAAAGCATAGGGGTAACATTATTTTAAAAATTATTAAAAGATTATTTAGGCATACCTAATAAGTAGATAGGTTTAAGTGTGAATTATCATTATTAAGTATTTATTAGAGCTTCACCATAGTTCATTATTTTAAAGAACGCTTATGCCGCGTGACTCGTGACGCTCTCTCGCTCGCACTATTTAATATATTTTGAAATAAAAAATCATAAATTTCACTTTTTGAAAATTCCTCACGATTACAAGAGCACAATATTATATTGCACACATTTTAAAAATTATTTTCAGATTGATATAATATAAAAAAAAACTGTTTTAGGTTCTAATATCATTGTCATTCTACGGCACTGGCTCATACCAGAGGGTCATAGGGGATATTGCTGGACACTCAGTGGCTCAAGAGACAGTGTCATTAGTTTTAAAGCAAGTTACAAAATGCCTAAACTTGCTGCACTTTCGAAATAAATATGTTGTGTTTCCAAAGGACAGCGCACAGCGGAGGAAAAATATAATAGAGTAAGAAATATATTTTGAATTGTAAATATAAAACTTATTTGTAACTAGCTGCGCTCAGAAGTTTTACCCACTGTACTCTAGGGCATGTGTTATTCCAGGTTCTAAGCTATCTTTATACCAAATTTCAGCTCAACCAGTCCACCTGTTTAGATATGGAAGAGTAACAAACATACATCCAGACATCTATTTTTCCATTTGAATTTACAAACATTCATGTTTATAATATTAGTAAGACCTAATCATTTTTATTTCAGTTTTAACAACAAATTTGGCATGCCTGGAGTGTTAGGATGCATTGATTGCACACATGTTGCAATAATACGGCCTAAACTCCATGAAGAAAGGTACTATTGTCGGAAGCAGTACCATTCTTTGAATGTTCAATTGGTAAAGTAATGTTTACTTAATACAAAAAAAAACTACAACTTTTAATCAAAAATAGTTACAATATAATAATACTTTATTTCTAATAAAAACCAATTAACAAACTTACAGAAGTAGAAATACATTATAAAACTAGGGAAATAAATTGGCAATCTTAAATCTTAGTACTTATATTAATAGTAACTTCAAACAATTATTTATTTTTGTTTACAATAAAACAGCTGCATTAATTAATTATTAGCATAATAATGTTATACAATAAAATGTTTGTTTCTGGATCATGATGTAGGTATTGCCGGTTAATCTGTAATAGACAAAATTATATTTTTAGATATGTAACAGCAGCATGGAGATAATAAGTGTGGATGCCAGCTACGGAGGGGCAAATCATGACTCTTTTATATGGACCAACCACCCTCTTAAGCCACATATGGAGCAACTGTCTAATAATGAAGCTGTGTGGTTACTAGGTACTAATTATCATTAAGCTTTATAATTACACTTTTGTAATATTTATGTATTTATTTACAATAATTGTAAATTATTTCAATCACTGGAAATATAATAAAAATGAAAAGTTATTTATCACATATTATAATTTCAAATATTAAATAGATGTGTGTGGTGTGTAACTTCAGTATGTAAATTGATTAATAAAAATAATATAATATTGCATATTATAAATAATGTTTTATAATTTTCAGGTGATTCAGGCTACCCTTTAAGGAAGAGCATGATGACTCCTATAGTAGATGCTCCACCTGGCTCTCCAGAAGCTCACTACACAGACATCCACGTGAGGACACGGAACATCATTGAACGCACAATTGGGCTCCTTAAAGCTCGATTCAGATGTCTGCTTGCACACAGAACGTTACATTATGAGCCTGAGGTTGCAGCATCTATGGTAAATGCTTGTGTAATATTACACAACATTTGCAATAGAGCTAAAGTGCCTGTTGAGGACCTAACACCTGAAGAAGCTTTAAGTGAATCCCAATTACAACCTTCTTTGACTCACCATCCAACAAGGTCCTCAGATGGGGCGCACAGTTCTAGAGGTTCACAGAATGTTGAACTGCAGGAAGGCATTGCAACGAGACAGGAACTGATCAGTCAGTTGTGGCAGAGGCGCCACCCATCCTGAAAATATTAAAATTATATTTTAAGTTAAGATAATATTTTTATAATTCAACTATAAGTTTACTAATTTACTTATTTTGGTTTCCTTTAAATGTGTAAGTTTTTTTAAAATAGATAATAATTTATTGTGTGTGATTATTTTATTAATACAATATTTACAAAATTTTATACTAATTTAATATTATTCCTACTAATATAATACATGTTTCTGATGGATTGCTTTTAAAACCTTAGTCCTAAACAGTGGAAAATAAAATTACTAATCATAATAACTAATAATATTTCTTTAAAAATAATAAATGTATCAATAAGAAGAAAAAAACTTAAATTTGGTATCACACTAATGTGTGGCAGTGTATGTTTCTAACTTGTCCCACACAAGCAGGTGGACCGATTCAGCTGAAAGCGGTTAATCCGCTAACATAAAATAATTATTAAAATTTACATTAGATTAACACTAAAGTAAGAATTTTACAGCAAGTAAAGTATGTGATAATACCCAACTCTATAAAAGTTTTAAATACACATTGAAACTTTTGCACTGAAATAAAGTTTTTTGATTTAAATAATCAGGGGGACGATGGCAATCCAAAATACTTTTTAATTAAATCTTGCCTATTGTTAGGTAAAAAATTTAAATAATGTTTAAAATTTATTTACCTTGTCTCCATACGCTCCAATGCTGCAGCGATCCGAGTGAGTACTTCGAGAATAGACTCCAAAGTTCTACTGGAGCGTTCTTCGGCCTCAGCTCTTTGTTGGTTTGTAGCCAACAAATCCACCCGGGCTCCTTCTCTTGTTGTTGGCCGTGGTCTACGACGGCTCCTGCGTATGGGCTGACTCGCAGGAGCAGCTTGAGCCTCATTACTTGGGGGCTCAGGGGCAGGCGCAGCAATCACAGGAGCTTGGGGCTCGACGGCAGGAATAATTTCCACCCTATCTGGTTGGTTATCCACCAAGACAGAGGGGGAATTATTTGGTGATGCTGGTGCCTGTTTAAGGATTTATTTGATTAACATTAGTGCTATAACAATATATTATAAAATTAGTGTTATCATTTATTTGTGGATTATTTAAGGTATTCATAAAAGGCACAATACTTACAATTGAAGCCTCCAAATTAGGTTCAATTTGGATTCCTGCCAATCCCGCTGAATAATCTTCCCCTAGGATGGCCAAGAACTTTCTGTCTAACTCCGTTATTATTGGAGCTGTTGAAGGCCCCCCACCTGTGCCAGTTCTTGCTCTATTTAGAGTTGAAAATTTCCTTTTCAACTTCCCTTTGTAATCAACCCAATACTGAAACAAATAATTTTAATTTTAACAAAACAGATATAATAATAATAAATAATAATTGGGGTTTGTTATTTAAAACATAGATGTTTCTAAAATATAGCATTATTAAGTAGGTATCTCATTTCGAACTTGAACTACTTTTTTGAACTTGTCTATTTGTTAAATTATGTAGTAATTAAAAAGTAGGTTAGATACAACATGAATATTATAATCAAACAATATTTTAAGAAATAAATAGGTACTTACGGCAGACCAGCCTTTCCAGTCTTTCGATGCTCCATCACCGAAAGAATTCAACACCTCGGACGCCTGTGTCCAAAGCCTGCGTGAATTCTCCCTAGCTTGGGCACTTTTGTTAAAGCCTGTTGCTATGTCCCTATGAGAATTAAGAAATTCCCATAGGGCTTCCAATTGGGAATATGAAACTCGACGAGCAGATGTTGACGCGGACATTTCTAACGAGAGAATGTTTTCAAATTCACTCAAACTGAAAAGGTTCATATTGGAATTCGACACTTATCACCCACTTGAAACTAAAACACTTATGAACTCTTATCTTAGACTTTATTATGGGGTCTATGTTTGTAAATAAATCTTTCGACACTAAAAGTACATTTGGTGTGACATTTTAAAACTTTGTTCGAAACTTTAAAAGTGGTTTTTTTCTCATTATGGATTTCTTGCCCAAAAATTCTTGTACCTGCTTTTTTTCTCCATCAAGTTATTCCAAAGTGGTTTTTGTTTCTATTATGCAATATTTAAGTTTTTTAAAAACATTTATTATGTTATTTAATATTGAAATAGTCAACAATCCAAAAACCGTAAATTTCCGACACTTGGAGTTATTTGATTTTCGAACGTGCGTTACCTAATTAGAAATGAGCCCTAATTTATGCGTTGCCGGCCAGAGACTACGCTTCCGAATAGAAGCCGGTCAGTTTACAGGTAAGCGCTAAGACGTTCATGCTACCAAATAAAGCAGGCCAATTTCAGGCCTGCTAATTGACCTGCCCGGAACTTGTCAAATGCTCTATGCGGTCATGCTAGGGCCCCAGTACATTATCGTGTTACTGCATTTTCGTTTAATGAATCATTTTTGGTTTTTGTGAATAAAACAGTACTATGCGTTATATTGACAACGTTTACTGCATTTTAACTAGGGAGTCTATAGGTCACAAAAGACGTAAATGCTCTTACTGTATTTTAAATAGTGTTTTGATAAAAAGTGCTCAAATGTGACCCGCAGTAACTATTTTCAATCAAGGTTTTTACTTCCTTAAAATTTATTAATTGACAAATGGGTTAGATTGATGTATTCCTTATTTTGTGCGCAATAAGGTGGCATATATAACTAAAAATTGGCAAAATGTCGAATACTGCGGTTTAGTCTCTGCACGGCAGTCTAGCCAAGCGCCATTCTCTAGTTGACTTTAAAAACTGTACTGAGATGAATCTTTATAGCTTGGCTAGACGAGATATCATATTTTTTTAAGTATGAGTTGTTTAAATTATTACATCTTACCCTTGCGTATTGAAAACAAATTTAATGTTGGTAGGTTTTTTTTAATTTGACTAGTTTTAACTCTTCACTAATAATATGTGTTTTAACTAAAGAGTACGTAGATCAAACATGATCAGCGCCGTGTTCAGTCTGATTGCATGTTTGCAACGGCAAATGGAAACTCAAGCAGCTGTCGAGGTGTTTGTTTTACTCCTTGATGGTGTAATTAATTCTGTGAGATACTTTTGTAAGGATGCTGCTGTGTTGAAGAATGTTTTTTTTATGGCTTTTATTGAGGTTTGGAACTCTTGGATTATCTGTAAATCGGCTTGTGGCCGATCTGTGTTCCGCTGTATGTGTGGCCGATCTGTGTACTGCTGTAGTAGTTTTGCTATTTTAAAAAAAATATCTTTTGTGTGTGTATACATTGTTAATATTATTATGGCAAACGCTTTTATTGAGATTCGGAGCACTTGGAGTTTCTGTAGATTGGCTTGTGGCCGATCTGTGGTTAATAAAAGTGTTGGTTGCTGCTGTAGTAGCAGTAGTTTTGCTAGTTTGTTTTGTGTAGAAAATTTAACATATTTTGGTAACAGATTGTTAAGACTTGACTCACTAGATCGTGATGTGTGGAGAGACTTGGCAGAGGCCTTTACCCAGCAGTGGGTTGGGAGATAAAGACTAGATATTAAAAAAAACCTTTTTTTATTCGTTATAGATTAGCCTGCCATCCATGATAATAATATAATAATTGTTATAGCTACGCTCTTTTGAAAAAGTAAGCAAGATGACTAAACTGGAGACTATAATAAACGTAAGTACATAACACGACATTAGAGATTAATTTAAGATATTATTTTGAGCTTCTCCTGCTCTCCCAGGAAATTGGCCAGAACTGTTACATTTTATGTATGTGTAAAACTGTTACAGTTACATTTTATGTATGTGTAAAAATAATGCGCAAACACTAACATCCCATCGCAAAGCTTCATTGTACGCCTGTATAGCCTTCTCAAACTGCTCGAGCCTTTGTAAATAATTTCTGTCAACAAATACAATACAATTTAAAAATGGTAATGGCATAAAAGTAATCTCGTGTGAGCGCCTTGGGTAACATTCATCGTCCATTGTCCTGAAGCGAAATTTGTTTGCAGATTAATCTTGTTGAATGATTTGGTAACGTTTGAAAAAGGCGTAGCGCTTGTATATCTTACTATTTAAAATTAACAAACAAAAACGGCACAACTCATGTCTAATATTGTCAGGAATATCTCGACCACGGTAACCATCGTAATTGTCCGAAACCATGGTTGAGATATTCTTGACAATATTAGACGTGAGTTGTGCCAATTTGTTTTTTTAGTTATGGAGAACACTCGCGCTCGTTTTAAAAGGTCTATTAAAATTGTTCATCTAGGTGCTAGCCGTCTGTCTAACCGAAATCAAAAATTTGTACTTACGTTATAAATGTTTCAATAAACCAAAAATATAAATCAAAATATTATTATGATGAGGCTGCCACTCAACTGATCCTGGTTGCTCGGCTAGTCAGATGGTATACCCAGTACGCGATGAAAAATGAATTTCTTTTGATCAACCACAAAATGTGACGCTTATTTTATTTTTGTAAGTACACGCTATACGGCAATTACAACCACGTCCTGCGGCCAGCCGGACACCTAAACATTGCGGCTGACCGCAAAGCACATACGTTATGTATGCTTAAAAAAATAAAATAAAATTTCGCATCGTTTTTTTTCTGTGTGGATAAAGAGTTATTCACCTTTATCTTAACTTCATCAAAGTTATATTCAAAATTTGCTATTATAATAATATGACGTAGATCACATTCTCAGTTCCCAGACTCACCCTCTCTCCCTAAACACATTAACCACGTTGCAGATAGGTTTCTCTTCCGGAACTAATTTCTTCCTCATGATCCCTTTGTAACTTCATGACAGTCGTTGCTCTCTCGACGTACACGTGCCGTAATTTCAGATGCAATCTAGTCGACCTAGATCGCAGATTAATTTTAATATAAGATCGGCCACCACTGAAATTTAAAAAATCTAACATATTGGTGTTTCAGTCACAAAAGCTACTACTCGTATATGGGCTGCTTGTCGTCTAGACGGGATGGACGGTTAATAAAAACGGACAGTTGCGTTGTCGTTAACAAGGGGCTTGATGGTGATTAACTCAGCTTTTTTATATTGAAGTATAAACTTTAATTATTTAATATTGTTATAATTATATATTTTTGTAAAATATTTATTCTAGAACTGACGTCCCTAATGTACACAAAACAATTAAACGACAATAAATGTAGACCGCGCTCAAGGCGCACAGCAAGGTTGCTCACACTTCGAGCGCGTTTGTATCTGGAATCTTGTAACTGCCGTTCCTATTTCTATTTACTCTTTGAACTAGCTATCTAGGTGTTTGAATAAAATAACTATTATGTTACATGTCACTGTAAATTTCGGTTTCGTGTGAGATAACTTGAAATTAATTGTTGTCTTGCATGAGTTTGTGAAATACAACTTGATTAATTACGGAATGTGGAGAGCTTTTCTCTCTACAAATAGTTAGCAGCAAACTAACATAGTGTTATGATCATAAAATATCTTGTAAGAAATTTAACCGCCTTCCGTAGATAATTAACTTTAACTAAATATATGAAAGGAAATGATTTACTGATCGATCAATACACAGACGGATCCCAAATCTAAATTCCTCTGAATTTGGAGCACAGAGAGATTAGAAAAAATAATGAGTGTACATCTCTATTCTTTATCCGATTTAATTTACAAGTACACCTGAAAATAGAATAGAATATAAAACGCTTTATTTTACACCATAAAATAATAGAATAAGCTTAAAAATATTTCACATTAGAAAAAAAATGTTACAACTGGCGGTGTAATCGCTAATAGCGATATCAAAAATCATAATGTAATACACATATTATGTGTGTAATACACATATTTCAAGATATTTTCTCGTAAACGAAGTTCGATAATATTAAAAGCTTTTACTGCAGCTTCCAACTCTTAACTTGCAGCTTAAGATACTAAACTTCAATTTGAAAGGCGTCTTAATACTGTTATTTAGTAGATACAAGTTTGCAACATAGTTCGGGATAATTTATAACGAGCTTTAAATTCCATCACTTTTAATACTTTCTAGAATAGAGTTAAAAAAAGTAAAAAGAATAGTTGCTCTTACTTAACGTCGAGTCTTTTAAAGAATTATCTTCTACAGAATGGACAGAGTAATATTTTGCTATTTACTGTGAGATTTTGCTATAGCTTTTGCAAATAGCTTTGGAATTTTGTATCCATGCAATACATATTGTAAAAAACGGCATATAAACTTTTATGCGATTGTTTATGTTTCAGCTAACATAAACCATTTTTAACTTACTAAGTTCTTCTTAAAATAATGTCTATAACAATGTTCTGTATGCAGAGAGAAAGTAAAATCTAACAGTACCTACTTTACTCTTCTTATTAATTTATAAATTAAAATTTCAGTAAGAACAAGTGTGTGAATTTAAGAATTCGATAGAAAGATATACATCAAAGCATAGAACTCACCATATTTTCAAAAAATCATCGTGTGGTCGAAGCGACGCGTGACAAAAATGCAGGCGAATATCAGAATCTATCCCAACGTATCAACATTGCAATTCAACGAGGCGGTATTGCCAACATCTTGGATACATTGAACGCTGTCTGAGTTTAATTTGGAACCTGGCACATTTTATAAGCTATCGGGTTTCTTTTAGACTATGCATTAGGTAATTGTATTTTTTTTTTATATTTCTAATAAATCGAATTTATCAGTATGTTATGGTTGAGAGTGTTTTTCTATGCGTATTTGTTAAAGCTTTCTCATCATTAAACGGCAGAGCCGATTGAGCTGAAATTAGGTACATAGGTGCAACTTAGAATATCATACGTACGTATATATTACGTTAATTTTCTGAAGTAAAACAGCTAGGTTTGGCTTGTAGGTATATTTTTTTTATATACTTAATAGGACTATATTCGACCACATCCCACCAGATGGAAAGTGCAGATGCGGTTTACGGTATATTATCACGACGTAAGATGTTTTGAAAGGTACCTATTAATAAATATACGTTATGTATTTAATTAGGTCTGTTTAAATTCCTATAAGCCATACCTACCTAAATTAATTTCAAAGTTCGGACATGACCACAATTTGCTGTGATAAACAATTTGAATTGCGTACAGTATCAGCTAAACAAACGTTCCTGACGGCTATGGGATCTCCATAAATGTATTAACATTGCATTGAAATCAGATTATGTCGATACGATTGCAAACCACGAGCTTCGGACACTGATCGCTGCAGATCTATCCACAATAAATATTCAAATCCAACTGCTGAGTTCCGCAGATTAGGGGCATATCTGCATATTTGCTTCTGATGCAGGTATCCGTCCATAATTTACTACGTTGTAAAAGCGGAAGTGTGCATACTAAAAATTCTTAGTTTCCACGACTATAGCTATGAAAATCAAGCGACGAAATTGGGTTAAAAAATCATTTTATTATTAGTTCGGTGAAAGATAGAGCGAGGCACGGAGCTTCTATATTTTTCTATACCTTAAGTTAGAACAGTTAGTTCCAGGGAAGGCTAACCACCCGAATATTCTCGAGCTCCCACACATCTCGGTTCCCTCGCTCTTTTTACCTCGCACTTGTAAAATGTGAAATTGAACATATTTTCTTAAGCTCTAAGAACAAATATTCAGCGAGTGTTCAGCCCTATCCTAAACTAAAATCCTCAATCCGCTACTGGTATTAGTAATAATTATTAATGGTAGTTATATATACGTACAGCCCACTTTCGTCGCTAAAGACCTAAATCGGCTCTCGCCGATCACCTTTGACTATGTCGATGTAACCCGGCTGCTAAAAGACATGACCGTGATGAGGTCAGAATTAACGGACTTCCAGACTAAAATAAGTATGGAATTGACAGATCTCCGTAGTACATTTGATACTCATAATAATACGGCGAGTGCAATGACGACTCCAAAAAGATCTGAGAACAATGGACCGCCTCCGCTTGTGCTTGGACCACCGCCTGATCACACCACTGTGGACAGCGAATCAGCGCACACGCCGGTGTACCGCGATATAGTGGTTAGAACGCAGCAACCGCGCCAAGCGAAAGCCAGCCGTGCGCGCACTGTGCATACGTTCGCGGATGATTTGAATGCATCTACGAATATACGACCATCTGCTACGACTGCTACGCGCCCGGCTGATACGAATGCTACGAGGCCTGTGGCTACGACGAGCTTACCTTCTAAAACTTTATTAGAAGATGGTGAACCATTTACGCTTGTTCAAAAAAAGCTTAGAAATAAAATTGTAAATATGCGTGGTACACTTGAGATGAGTGGTAAAATACAGGTTGTAGAATCGCAATGTTCCATCTATGTTTCACGCACCAAAAGATGTGTTACAGAAGCGGACATCTTGGAACATATTCACGAAAGAGGTGAAAAATGTATAAGCGTCGTTCTACTAAAACAGAACAACGAGACGTCATTTAATTCTTTTAAAGTGGTAATACCGAGTAGTAAAATTGACGTATTCTTGGACACCGGTTTCTGGCCTACAGGTCTAGTATATCGTAGATATCGTGAACGACAAACTCGAAAAGCGCCTTCAATGAAACAATCATGACCAGTATTCCTGAAGAAAATATTATTATGACTTGTTTTAACTGTAAGTACATAAAGAGGTCGGTAGAACATATACGGAAACTCTGCATCGACGCTGATATTATCGCGCTGCAGGAAACCTGGCTCGACCCCACGATCTAGGCTTCGTGAATGAAATCGATGATAATTTTTGCTCTTTTGCGAAATCATCAGTGGACACATCGGCGGGCATCCTGAGAGGAAGACCCTACGGCGGGATTGCTTTGATGTGGAGAAGATCCAAGCTACGTAACGTTACAGTGATCGAATGTGGGAGTGATCGACTGGCTGCTATTAGGATTGATACCGGCTCACGATCTTCAGTAGTATTCAGCGTGTATCTACCTACAGATAAGGAAGAGAATCTGCCAGATTTTACCGACTGTTTGGCTAGAATCAATTCGATAATAGAGGAACTGAACATATCCGCAGTCTATATATTGGGCGACTTCAATGCCCACCCTACTGCTCGTTTTGGACAAGAGCTTATGCATTTCTGTGAAGAACATAGCTTGCTGTGCGCGAATGTTTTGTCCCTGGGAATAGACTCGGATAGCTACACGTTCATCAGCGAGGCGCATGGATCACGACGCTGGTTGGACCACTGCGTAGTGACTGAAGCCGCCTGGAACACTATAGTGTCCGTTAGTGTCACTTATGACACATATGTGTCTGATCATTTACCTATGCGTATTGTGTGTAACATCAATAGTATTTCGGCAACTGATTTGAATGTAGACAATGAAAATGTAGTTAGCTCCAATAACAAAGTGTTATGGGGCAATAGAAATTCTAGTCAGATAGATCGATATTTTAATTATTGTAATTCTAAGCTACATCTAATTAATGATATTTTAAACTGTAACAACTGTGATACGTACAAACGCTGTGATAAATCTTCTGATCATATTATTTTTATTGATAAATTATACAATGATATAGTAAATGTTTTACAAGTAGGTGCTATTGATAGTGCTAGTACACGTCGCACTAGTCGTAAGAAAAAGGTCACAGGCTGGAATATGCATGTGCGAGACAGTCATCAAGAGGCTCGGTTGTATTTTGAATGCTGGTCTCTAGCTGGCAAGCCGTCCACTGGGCCAAGTTATGAAAACATGTGTAATAGCCGTAAAAAATTCAAAAATAAATTACGCTGGTGTCAAAATAATGAAGAAACAATTAAACTAGATATATTAACGACTCACAAACAAGACAAAAACTTTATAAAATTTTGGAATTCAGTTAAAAACTTAAATTATAAACAGAATTTACCTGTGTCTGTGGACGGCCAACAAAACGCAGCTGACATTGCAGATATGTTTGCCAAACGATTTAAATCTGAGCCGCAGCCGATAATTTCAAATAATGACGAATGTGTTTTGGATGGTCCTAATCTGGTGATTGGTCCAGCCACAATACAATTTACTCCAGACGATATACACAAAGCCATTAAACAAATGAAGCGTGGCAAGTCACCTGGCCATGATGGTTTAAGCATAGAACATGTCTTGTGTGCTGGTGAAATGCTACGCTTCAAATTGTGTGCATTTTTTAATCTTTGCATGAAATACTCGTACTTACCTGACGCAATAATGAGATCCGTTGTCGTTCCGGTGGTTAAAAACAAAACTGGGGATCTAAGCTCGGCAGGAAATTATCGGCCCATTTCACTTGGCACAGTGTTAGGAAAGATTTTAGAAAGATTGATACAACCGTTGCTGCAGAAATCTGTACATATAGAAGATGCACAATTTGGTTTCCGTCCCGGTCTTTCAACAGACGCGGCGATTCTTAGCTTGAAGCATACCGTCAGTCACTATACACGACGTGACACGTCCGTATATGCGTGTTTTTTGGACTTGAGTCGCGCGTTTGATCTAGTGAATTATGATATTCTCTGGAGAAAATTGCGTGACTCAAATGTCCCTAACGAAATTATACGTCTGTTGAGGTACTGGTACGGAAACCAAATTAATAATGTAAGATGGGGCGACGCGACTTCTAGCGATTATAGGCTAGATTGTGGAGTACGCCAAGGCGGACTTACTTCTCCGGACCTTTTTAACCTATATGTGAATGGCCTGATCGCTGAACTGAGAAGCACCGAGATCGGATGCCATCTTGGGAATGTATGTGTAAATAACATTAGTTACGCTGATGATATGGTGCTTCTCAGTCCCTCGATCAGTGGGCTCCGTAAATTATTGTCAGTATGTGAGCGATATGCAGGATCACACGGGCTAAAATATAATGTAACTAAAACGGAGATGATGGTTTTTAAATCAGGAAAGGGTCCGGAGAAAGTGTTTGATGTGCATCTTGGAGGAGTGCCTGTAAAGATTGTGCAGCAATTTAAATACCTAGGACATATTCTAACCTGTGACCTCAAAGATGACAACGACATAGAAAGGGAGAGAAGAGCACTCGCGGTTCGGTGTAACATGCTCGCACGCAGGTTCGCCAAATGCAGTGCAGGTGTAAAAACAACACTTTTTAAGGCTTATTGCCAGTGTTTTTACACCTGCCAGCTGTGGGTGAAATTTCGCAGAGCATCTCTGAGCACCATGAGGGTGCAGTACAATGACGCGTTCCGCATCCTCATGAAGCATCCGCGTTTCTGCAGTGCGTCGAGCATGTTCGCCGAGGCGCGAGTGCCCGACTTCTTTGCTGTTGTGAGAGGGCGCATTGCGTCTTTCTGGGAGAGGATGCGATCATCTCACAACACTATACTGCAAGCCATAAGTGACGACTATACGTGTCCGATTACAAAATATTGGTTAAAAATGCATAAGGACGCCAATAAGAAATAAGACATTATTTATGACTACATACAATATATTATATATATTGCATTGTATTATATTTTAATTTTTATACTAAGTTTAATATTGTACTTGGGATCTATGTACCTGAATAAAGAATTTATTTATTATTATTATTATTATATTTTAATTTGCAGTATTGATAGAGGTTTTTAACTGTTTTTGGAACTGTTAGATTATTTTATGTGTCTGCTATGTCATAAAGTAACTTCTGAGTGGCCTGTTTAAAATATAACTACTATAGTTCAAAGGTTGTTCACAACTCATAATGAATGCATTACTCTATACTGGGTAATTTGGGAAACCTGTAGTTTTAGTATAAAGACTAATTAGTGTTATTCATTGCACTGGGTTTCCAAAGTTAGAGGTATAGTCTGCCACAATACGCGAGTGCATCCTAACTTTAGCCTAACTGTGGCATCACAATATGAATTAGTTTGTATATTGTTCAAGTTTGAGTTTCGGATAGATCCAGTACCATAGAAATAAAATACTCTTTGTTGTCCGTTGTACCACACGAATGTCATTTTTGAAAAATAAATAGAAAATTGAAAAATAATACTACCGCGTATAAAAATAATACCTACGACCTACATAATAATATAAGTAGGTGCACTTATAATAAGAATAGTATCATGACTTATTCCATGATACCTGAGATGACCCACGAGCTCCCAGAATGGCGTAAAATGACTAAAAGAGCGACGCGACTCCAAAAGACATGGAAAATATGGCGCGGAAGAAAAAGGAATCAAAATTTAACACTTTTATTTTAAACAAAGAATTTGCTACGATTTGTATGGATTCCACGCGCACAAAGCCACAGGCACAACTAGTCTTATAATATGAAAGTGTACGCGTCTCCATCTCTATATTATACGAACTTTGTCACAAGTTGGTTTGCAAATATCACGACTCACAAAGTTAAGATAAGCGTGAAGGCTTCGCTGTCACACTGTCAGTGTCAACCCTTCTCGCTAGAACATTACCCATTACTCAGATAGGTTTTATGAGTGAAGTTTGTAATAATTCATACACTTTCTCTCTGTGACTTCCCCGTTACATTACACCCCACTCATATTACAAATGAAAAAGTTAGTGATACGTTTCTCCGTCTAAATTACTAACCTGACATTTAGTACCTGTGAAGATTACAAAGTCCTACGCATCCTGAGACAGGGTGATAAGTTTTATTAGTCCAATCATTTCTCTGTCTACCTTGCCCTTCCAACCAGAGGGGCTATTGGCTAATTCTCACCCACTACGATTGATGGCAACTTCAATGTACATTGCTGCTTTTGTTACCTTACTCATATTAATGAGGAGGTTAAAGCACGTAATGTACGCAATTTTGCGATAGCCAATAGCTCCTCAGAGCGCATTGTGGCAGAATATAGGAAAAAGTTATGTAGGTAGAGCTAACTAACCCAAATAGGTTGATTGAGAAACGAATTTACGATATTAATTTAATAAGAAATGAAATTTGTGTAAAGATAACTTTCTAATTACTATTTAGCAAGATAACTTTTCAATAATAATATCAAGGCTACTAGTTCCATATATATTATTATCTTTCATCACGTTTTCACTAAAGAGCAAATTTATAGTGAAAGCTTTTCCGTGCAAATAGAAACAGTACGCGGTCCGTTTGGAGATATAATATGCTTTCGTACGGCTCCCGGGGCAGGCTCATTACATTAACATCCGGTATTGACGAAACCTCACTCGTACACACCGAGCAAAATTACTGCGGCGTGTGGTCATTCTAACAGCACAATATAATGTTAAAGTAGTAAGAGCTCCTACACTTAACTGCCAATACCTCGCTCGAAGCTCGCACGAATTCCTCGCAAGAACTTCGCGTTGCGTCACGGATTTGTGTGAGTCCTAAGGTTGTTTCAATTTCTCTTTTCCGTTCCATTTTCATTTCTGCTGGAGCTTTTTCTTTATTATGGTTTTGAAAACTAGTAATAGTGGCAGACACCAGTGACCGAAGATAGCCAATAGGCTCTCCGATCGTGATGTAGTTGGGAAAATATTACCCAAATTAATATGTGCAGCCGTGTCGTATTTGTAAAAATTGGGTGTTATCACCCAAGGTAGTTTCTAAAACAAAGAAAAAGCAAACACCAACATCAACCGATAAGAAAAAAAAACAAGTTGAGTAGAGCAGAGTCGAAGCGAATATTATCTCGTAATTTCCTAGCTTTTCTACCACATATCTTATTTAATATAGTTCATCCAAATATATTCCAAGGTCTCATTACATTCTGTATACGATAAATACGATATTTTATGTCTCATAAAATTGTATGTCGATCGTTAGAGTGTGGCTACTGATTGTATGCCCTGACCACTCCTCATTATGTATCCTTTTATAGACGGTCGAAGGACGGCTTCTAATCTCGGTGCGCTATCTTGTAACCCTTCTCAGTCCCTGGGGACCACATGTAACTAATCAACGGGATCGTTTGCTTGATGGTTTAACAACCTAATTTTAAGGGTGTTTCTTTTGACTGGTGTACTGAACGGTTTTCGATAAATTTCTTTTTGTTTTTATTATTTTTAAGTGACTGAAACATCTTCACAAGACATTGTTTAACTTTATTTAAAGTATTCTGACCGTTAGATTAATGTATACGTAAGTAAACCAATGTTCAATGACTATGATGTAAAATTAGGTTCAAAGACCATATAGAATAAGGGCTCAATTAAAGCAATATAAATAAAATAAACAATGAACCTTTTTCTGTAGAGTGTTGTTGCATCCCTATGTTTTAACATAATCCAGTTAAATGACCGATAGGTATCTTGACTATTAAGTAAATAATAAAACTGAACACATCTACTTAATATAATAATATTAGTTAATCAATAACTGTAAGAGAAAATGCTAACTTTAGATTTTTAATTTCATTTTAGTTTGTATTATTGTATTTGTACTCTATGTTTATATATCTACATAAAATATTTACATGTGTGACTGCTTGTAACTGTAATGTCTGTATATATTTTAAGAGGTACTAGTGGCATAAGATGCGACCGTGGAGTCACTGCAATAAGGAATCAGGGTAAGATCAGCGTAGGTTAAACCTGACATACACATTACGAGCTGGTGCCTTTTTGCGGCAAACTATATAATAAGTAGCTCATATATTACATTTTTTTATTTCCGTTTTGTTGTTTGTCGCAAATTAATATATTTTCTTTATTTCTTTCTTCATTGTCGAATAAAGCGATTTGCCTAATCAAAAAAAAAAAATACTTATCTTTTGTGATCACAATTTTTGCGTCTTATCTTCATTAGAAAAGGCTCCTAATCAACTCCCTTATCTTAGAACCCGTCACACCCTCGAGGGCACAAAACTTAATTCTTCGTATTAACGTTCTACGAAGCGTCTGTTCAGCTAAAATTTTAATTAGATTTGTGAAACCGCCTTTGAAATTAGTTTAGTTTGACTATTTCGCTGCGTACTGATACTAAGTGAGAGCTCCTTTTCCTATCGTTTAAGGTCAAAGGTACAGCGCCTAATTGCTATTGAGTTGGCTTTTGACTTTTCACTGTACCTTTATTATATATAGGTAGGTACTTAGTACTTAGTTACGCCGTTTTGGTGAAGTAAATTGTTATAGAAATCGTTGAATTCGCCACTCAGTATACATAGTTTTTTCTTCATCTACCAAGAACGGAGATCCCAAGACGCTCAATTTTTTTCTGCATATAATGTAAACAATACTAATAGGTAAAGATTATAATTTTTAACTACGTATAATTTTTTTCATTAGATCTATCTTCGTGGATCTATCTATAATACATTTTAATATAGTAAGATTTGTATACATACCTACCTATGTGTATGTTTAACTTAATATAAGAAATTGTCAAAAAGACCGCCCCGGGCCGTATGTTTGTAGGTATCATAAATATACTAGTTCATTAAAATTCAAAAGCTGGAAGCAACCTGAACTTTTAAAAAGAAAGAGTAACCACAACGACGGTAAAACATTAAAACTACTGAGCAAAAAGCTGGATAAGCGGCTTGTATAGGTTTTGCTTCGTTTTTCTCTATTTTACTTGTCTATCTTATTGTGTTTTTCCCTAAGCGCCTTTTACGATATTTCAAATATAAAAATGTGATAGAAAATTAGCCAGGAAAGACACAGATGAAATAATTTGGAATAGGATAACCTTGGGATTATAATATATTAATACAGATATGAAAAAAATCTTAAAAGGTAGATGTAATATAAAAAGATAAACATGATATTATTCATTCTTTCGTACAGCATAAAAAGATTCAATAATATCTTATATTCTAATTTAAAAGATATTTAATAAAATATTACAATCAATTTTAGCAGTGCCAGTTATTCTACCGCCTGAGCAGTAATGTGCAAACATTACTGTGCTTCGGTAGGAGGGCACTGTAGCTAGTGAAATTACTGGGCTAAAGAGTCTTAACATCTTATGACTCTTGAGTAAGAAGCGTTGGTGCAGTGACCCTAGAATTGCACATCATTGTGAAATTCTAGCACTGTACTGATTATGGGCAGCGTTATCTCTTAACATCAGGAGAGCGTCTTGCTCGTCTTCTTACTTTTCCACATAAAAAAAAAATAGCAAGAAGAAGCGGTGGTCTTGTTTTTTGAAGCGATCACATCTAGAGAATTTAAAAAATGTACACACAACACGACATGAATTAAATCGTGAACCAATTTGACAATACAATTAAAATATTCTATTAGGTATTATTATTCATAATACGAGAAATTTCTCAAAACTTTTGTCATCATGAGGAATATAAATCAGTCAAATTTCGACACTTTTTCATTCTTAGCAAATTGAAAAGAAATGTAGCACTGAGACGCATTCTTCAATGCCAACTTAGTTCATTAGCGCAGATTGGATCACTGATTTGTTTGAGAATATTTGTTACATGATCATTTTTAGTAGATTTAAATCTATAAAGCTCAATACAGACTAAGCAATTATTTTAGCAACCGAGACTGGCAACTTTTCTGCAGCTTTTGAACAACTAGCAACTCTAAATAGTTTTATATCACACTAATATTATAAATGCGAAAGTTAGTGAATGAGTGTGTATGTTTTCTACTTCTTCACGCCAAAACGGGTTGACCGATTGAGCTGAAATTTGGTATAAGGGTAGCTTAGAACCTGGAATAACACACTAACACACAGGCTACAGTATAGCGGGCAAAACCGCTAGGCGTAGCTAGTATAACATATTATTGCACAACAATGCGGTCCAAATCTGTGTGAACATCTGATATTCCTCGAATGATTCTGTTATTCACGCTCCATTAAACAGCTATTGTGCCGTCTTCTACCACCACATCTCTTACACTAATGTGGCTTTCGGTCCGTGGATAGGATAAAATATTTCGCACTTTCTACGTCATATTGTACCCAGGTGTTTTGTAGCAGTGCCTTTAATGTTAGACTTTTATCATTTAAGCAAAGTTGTTATTTCTAAATATGCTTATTTTTTATGAAGTAAGATAAAAGACGTATAAAAGACGATGAAGTAAGAATTATCCAAAGACATAAGATATAAAGTCTCGCTCAATAATACCTTAGCATCCTTACCCTTCTAACTAGAGCAAATTGCAGCAGAATATTTGGTAAGGTAATTTAAGTAAACCAGTCTAAACCCCGGATAATTCATCAAGAAACCCTACCTTTAAAAAGAACTAATTTGACTTTTTTTCTTTTTTTTTCGAAATCTTTTTTTCGAAATTTTAATTTCTGATCGAACCAATTTGATAAAGCTATGCCTACTATCCTTTTGGTGAAAATTGATGATGATGAATTCTTGGAGCTTGACCTCTCTAAATTGACCCCCTACCCCTGCTAGGTTACTGTATGTCCACTGCTAGGTTAGAAAAGAGAGAATAGCTAAGTAAATTACATGGTCCAACTACATTACTATAGGTCTTGTTATTACCTCGTTAAAGCTTAGTACTCCTCGCAAACTAAGCATCAACAAAGGTACGTGTGCACTAACGAGAGGACAAAGTAAATTATGTCTTCACGGTAACCACGAGAGCTGGAATTGTATGATATTTGAACTAGCATTCGAATGTGGGTTAGTGCTAACAGGTGCTTCTTAGAGAAAATTTAGGACTTTAATTTCTACCTTAATTTATGTATGTTGATACCTATATAAATTTACAGATTTACAGTAGTATTATAAAATAAGTTCATCTTTGTAAATAAACGGCATAAACTCACTTGTATTTACTTCGGCTGTGTGCCGACCGTTTCGATCCTGTACGAGGATCTTCTTCAGGGAGTTGCTGCGGAGAGAGAAGTGAGAAGAAGAAGAAGAAGAAGAAGTGTGAGTGCGAAGTGAGTTTATGCCGTTTATTTACAAAGATGAATATAAACACTCACGAATCATTTAGTGTAAAAATAAAATAAGTTATTTGTAACTAAGACAAATTTTAGAATTCAATCTTTCCTTGGGCAAATTCTACCACACGTGGAGATTTTGAAATTCTTCTTGACGTGAAACAACAAATCAACTCTTCTTAATTTGTGATAGAAGGTTAAAATCTACTTTGGGTTCTCACGCCTGCCGAAAAAGTAATAAAGAAGAAATTTTCCACACAATCATATTATGAGACTCTTTTTCAAATATTCTACGTGTGCATGTATTTTACATATTTCACATGTGTGTGTTGTATGTTTGTACGTATAAATATCCTAAATCAATGGTTTGTACATACCGTATAACTTAAAAATCTTGCATGAATTTTGTTTCAGAACAGATGATGTCACCAAGTGATGAAGTACATACATGAGTGGTTATTTCCAGACTACTATAAGTTTTCATAATATTATAATGTTCCAACCTTGAGGCTAGAGTCAATGAAATAAATCTATTAGCACATGGCCTATAACTTCAGCTCGATGCTGGTATATATTTGTGTTAGCAGTTGAACCAAATTAAAGCAGCCTATTTGGCTCCATTACCCCACAAAGCTGAATTAAAGATAAGCACTACAGATAACATACCAAGATAGAGACCGTGTAAGTTTACTAACTTGTTAGTACCTAAGGAAAAACAAACTAAAAATATGTATAACATTTATGCTTAATTCTGTGGAACAATGCTGCTATGTACTTTATATCGCCTTTCTTTGAAGTAGCACGCCAAAAAGACACCTCTTTTTGACTTATGTTCCTATAATATATTTAAAATGTTGTATCGACACTGTCAAATATTCTGTCAGATAGTGGTGAGGCAGAAGAATAACCAAAAAATAGAAAATAAAGCTCAGTCGCACCAGCGTCACAATGTGCAATGTCTAATTTTTTTTAACAAAACAATGTGTCCAATGCATTACATTTTTTACATTTCCTTTATTTTCTTGCATCAGCCCAATTTAAATTGAAATTGTATTTTATTTTTTGGTAATAAAACCCTTTTTTTACATTTTATTTCGCAAGTGTTCACGGGAAGGGGCCAGGCCTGGCCAGGAATATGACACTGCAACGTAACGCTTATGCAGGTGTGGTTGAACGATAAACTTGTTTCTTCTTCTTGGAAAAACTGAGAACAGCATTCACGGCAACTATCCTATGATAGTGCAGTGATAAGCACTGTATCGACTTTACGATCGGTCTGTGAGCGTGCCTATGTCGAATTGCCGCCGCAGTGGCGTCTTTCTAATACACTTCTACATTTACATGCCTTTACACTATACAGAGTGCATACCTACTGTTACATGGATTAGTTTCTATGACTGATATAACGTAAACGCCAATATTGTACTGTAATTTTTGCGTGGTACTTTGTTTCTTTTTTACATATAAAAATGGTATTGAACAACTTTTTAATTATTCACACAACCCTATACACAAATTTAATTTCAAAATTGTTATTTATATGAAAATAATATGTTAGGATTTTTTTTTTAGCTTTTAATTGAGCTGCTTTTTTTGCTTAAATATCTTGATTTTATATTACCTTTTAATAAATATGTATTGTTACTAAAAACATTACAATAAATAGAATGTTAGCTACAATGTTTACTTTCATATAGTTATATTTTTGTTTCTATACCTATAGTACCTATACGTTAACTTACCTAGTGTGGAGGACAACTTTTTGTATCCTCGACTGATTTCCCAAGAGCCACATTCCTTAGAATACGACTTACGTTTAATCTGATTTGTAGAGGTACTACGTACGTTTAAGTGGCAAATTACATCATGTGCTCAAATTATTTAATGTGATGAAGCAATTTTTTAATTAATTAGAATTTAAGAATATTTTTCATTGTTATTATTATTTGAAGAATAATAACACTGTACCAACAAAAAAGTATTAATGAGTATCAAATAGTGTGTATAATACCATGTGTATACCGTTCCACTTAATAGGTTACCAATATAATAAATACTACTTAGTTAATTGATTAGAGGTGGTTAATGTTTTTTTACTATAAAATATCAAATAGGTATCTATTTTTTTTTAAACCAAGTAACGTCAAAATTGAGTTAGCCCATTTTGTCATAATTTCTTTCCTCGAAACATTTTAAATATTCTCAGGAAGAATATAAATATAACTTTATAAAATTACGATTATAATAATATTAAACAATCATACAATTTTAAAACCTACTTATAAATAAAAAAACTTTATAATAATCCATGACATTAGCATAGCTGATATAAATTATACATACAACAAGATTCGAAGGAATTTTGGACGACAACTAATGTTCAGTGAAGTACCAGTACAAATGCTTGATACCATTGACCCTAACAAAGCTGATCAAAAAAACTACATTTTACGAAATCCAGTGAATTCCGCTTCGCAAGTTTCCGGCTCACAGAGCGAGCATCACATAAATACAAAGAGAATCATTCACGACATTACTGGAACAAACCACGCCGAAGGAGGCTGGCCCAAAGATATTGTCTTCACCGACGAAGAACTCACCTCCAGATATCGACGTCGCTACGAAAAAGATGAGAATTATGTAGATGCTGTACTTAACTCGTCCCCAGAGTTTGAGCACTATATAAAACAAAATAATGCAATAGAAATGTACGACGTGTATTTCAAGGGCATGCCCCCAACTGAACCCGTTGAGAAGACTTCTCTTGTAGTCAGTAACATTTACAAAGACCAAAACAAGCGTCAAATAGGCAGCATAAGCTGGACGTTTGAAGATGACCCGAAATTAGTGGTAGCTTATTGCAATAAAAATTTCCCCGTAACTGGACCAGCAAACATAAATATATCATGCTCAGTTTGGAATTTGGAGATTCCAAAGAACCCAATATTCGAGCTTTTGCCTCCTACTGCCTGTTGGCAAGCATTGTGTTCTCCTGTTAATCCTACGGTTGTAGTAGCAGGTCTGGAAGACGGCCGAGTCTGCATATTTGATATTCGTGAAAAACAAGAGCCTGAAGTCATAAGCTCCTTGCATTTGGCACATCGTGATCCGATTTCTGCTTTAGTTTACATGCAATCTCGACAAAATAACGAATTTTTCAGTGGATCTACAGATGGTCAGTGCATGTGGTGGGATATCCGTAACATTTCAGCTCCAACAGACAATCTGATAATGTCTGCACGTCTACCTCCAGGATCAGACATCAGTATGGCAAATTCTGAAGGAGTAAGTGCCATGTCGTTTGAAAAATCTTTCCCAACTCGATTTCTATGTGGCACTGATACTGGATTGGTTGTAAATGTCAACCGTAAGGGAAAATCTTTTAGAGAAATGATGAGTGCCGTCTTTTATGCTCACCACGGCCCGGTGAAAGCTGTGCATCGCAGTCCATGCTCTACAAAGTTATTCATAAGTTGCGGAGATTGGACTAGCCATGTATGGAGCGACGATATCCATTCATCTCCGATTTTAACTGGAATACCTCATCGTTATAAGATAAACGACGTTGCTTGGGCACCTCAAAGAGTCTCCAGCTACATGACTGTGAGTGCAGATGGCAAGTTTCGATATTGGGACCTTCTACGAAAAACACAAAGTCCTACTATAGCGTTCCCCATCACTGACCAGCCCTTGTTAAAAGTAAAACCGCACGAAGACGGAAAATTAATTGCAATTGGTGATAGTAAGGGACAAATGCATGTCGGCCTTTCTCCAATTAAGCATTCTTTGCCTAATTCCCATGCCTTTTTTGATTTTTAATTGGATTGACTCAAATACATTAAAATATGAAAGACATTAAATGTACAAATTTAATAATTTATTTGGTTTTTGTCCCGTCATAGTGGTTTTAAAGTTATTGAGA
Source organism: Hemithea aestivaria (assembly GCA_947507615.1). NCBI lineage: Eukaryota > Metazoa > Arthropoda > Insecta > Lepidoptera > Geometridae > Hemithea > Hemithea aestivaria. The sequence continues at coordinate 9,785,493 of OX382329.1, read as the reverse complement.
TTTAAAAATTACATGGTTATGGAAATGAGAAAAGTAAAAATAATTACTGCAACGGAAATGAGAATTTTGCAGCTGCAAATAATATATTTAATTTTGATTCTTAATGGACCACTATTGTCGTTGACGTAGACCAGGATCTCAATAGAGTGATGGAAGTCTTACGGGAAGAAGACGCTTAATTTAGCGAGAAGAAACACACACGAAACAAGCACCGAATAAAACAATATCCACGACAGTAAGACGTCTCGTCTTACTCTCGTGTACTCCGGAGTTCCAAGTTCCAACACACGCACCATTTAAGAACCAGATCTTCGTGAATAAATTGGGAAGGAGCCTGCTGACGAAGTTGACTACAGTGTTAACTTCGTCACCTTTCAGTCTGAGATTCTTGCAGAGTTGGAAGATTTTTATTGCCAGCTGTATGCCTCGCAGGCGACTCAGCCTAAAACCAGAATAAAATCAATCTTCATATTATATATACGTGATGATGATGAAAATGATAATTCAAAAGCCACTTTACCAAAGGCCTCCCAGATGTCAGCGTTAGTGAAGTGTCGATCTCTTGAAGGCTGTAGGTGCACCTATATTGCGACAACTCCAGCGAATATTCATCAACTCTTCCCCTTTTTTTTCAGGGAGATCTCCAAAGGCGTGGAGCAAAATCGTCGTAGTCATGTTTTTCCAAAAAAGTGATATAAATGTTACGTACGTTTTTGAACCATGACTATGTTTTTCTCAAAGGTTATCACAAATCATCTCGCAAAAAGAAGATTTGACGAGTTCCAGCCACCGAAACAGGCTGGATTTCGAGCAGGCTATAACACTATAGACCACATACAGACAGTGTGGTATTTTATGCAGAAGACGGAAAATATAACAGCGCATGTGCTTAGTGTTCAAAGACTATGAGAAGGCCTTTGAAAACCTGGTCTGTGGAGTCTTTGCAGCGATACCAAGTTGATTGGTAATATAGGTATTAAAAGGTTTGTTAATATTATACAGGATACCGCCACAAAGTCTAAAACCTGCAAACAAAACACAGCCCAACAAAACGAGGTGTGAAATAAGGGGACGTTATTTTCCCCAAATTGTTTTCAAACGCTCTAGACTCAAGAGGATGTATTTGAGACGCTGGAATGGACAGAGGAGAGGGCATCAATATCAGCGGCGAGTACATTTTCACACCTGAGATTAGGGGACAACATAGTCATCATAGCAGAATCACTGCAGGACTTGCAACAAATGCTCATATTAATCGATAAAAATTGACTCTTTATTGAAATTGTTCAGAAATATGTGTATTGACCTTGAGCAAACAGTGCAATTAGATAGGAACAACTTCGAGAGAGAGGCCAATCGGAGGTTTCAGCTGGGATGGCCGACATTTATTGAAAAGTTACTTTGAGTGAAGACTAGTGCATCTTACCTGTTATGACGCACAAAGCCAGGATGTGGAATGTGGATACTTAAGGTAAGACTGATCCACAAGTTCAAAGTTGCTCAGCGAGTTATGGAGCAGGATATAGTCGGCGTCTCGTCAAAGGATTGCATCAGGAGTAAGTTGATTCGGCAGGTAACCAAAGTTACCCACATAGCCGAAAAGATTAGGAAGCTGAAGTGGCAATGGCTGGTCACATTTGCGGCTGAACCGATAACCGACGGGGTAGTTGTGTTCTAGAGTGGAGTCAGCGTCTCGGCAAACGTAGACGACGAGAGAACGTAGAGAACGTGCGAACGTGAAGGGTGACGATATCCGGAAGGTCACTGGAAGTTGTCTGGAAGCCATATTTACTCGTTCATAAGTGCATAAGCACTAGCTGACGAAGAAGAATCACGCATCAAACAAGAGCTCATCTTCAAGTCCTATGAGTTTCAGAGAATAAGATAGGCATGGCATACATAAGGATGTCGAAAGAAGGTTTGCGTAGTGGGTAAACTCACCACTGCACTGGAAGAGGTCGCCAGGGTTCGCTACAACTGAGAAAATATTGTGTAAGAAGCCAAGACCCGCAAAGGGTTGTAGAGCGAAAGGAAGAAAAAAGTATTGTGAGTATATCATACCATATAAACCATGGGAAAACTCTCTACTCGGACCTTCACAATAGCAAATTGGTTCATTTTACTAGGAAATTTTCATACAACGGTACTTATAAAAATATGGAAATTAGTATACGGTAATTAGAATATAACAGGTTTTCTTCAAAATTTTAAAAACTTTTACAAAGAGCAAATACTGGCTTATTATAACGTAGAGAGACTAAAGAACTGGATCTATTTAAAATACTACCTACTTTCTAACATAAATAATTAGGTGTTAAAACCAGTAAAATGGAAATTATAAAATTTCGAAACCACGGGTACGGAAATTAGATTCTCATTTGTTTTATTGGTAGTACACTAAGGTTAATGACCTGCAACAGCTGATAGGCCGCGGTACACACTCAGGGCTCGCTAGGGATGCGATGTTGATGTACGAAATACTATTATTTAGGGATGTACGCCCAAGAACACAAAATATCATGGAAATTATAACTTTGACACGGACAAACGTTTACTTTTTTATAATTATTTACAGACTGGTTCTATCACGTAGATATTTTGCTAGGTTTTTTACACCTAACATTCAACTATTTTTTAAAAATAATAAACTATATTAAAACTGTCCACGATAAAAAATATAGGCATATTTTCACATGAAGTTGGTGTCAGGACACGTTACGGAAATTAGAAAACAGGTGCTTTTTGAACAAAGATTAATTAATTACACGTTAACTAATTACAGCAGAAGTCAAAGGTTTTGTGTACAGATAGATATGGGTGTTTACTACCGTATAAAAATATGTGCATGATTACATTTGTTATTATTATGGATTTATTGAGCCAGGACACATAAAATTTACTGCTCGGAGAATGGCCGATGTACTTTCATTGTCTGAAAGTCTGGTGTTATCTGGCGACAATGATAAACCTTTGATGGTGCAGATGTTCGATCGTGAGATTCGTAGGGAGCATAATTTGGAGAACAGGATAAAAGAAATACGTTTAAAATTAGCAGCAAAAACCGAAGAAAGGACTACTACTCAAGAAGATGCAGATAATCAAGAATTATTTCTTGCTGAAGATGTTTACAAGAAGATTGTGACGAAGAACTCAAAAACATACCTGTGAATCAGAGTCCTAAAGTCTCTGCAGGAAAGAATGTAAAAACAGAAATGCGATTTCGTTAATACTGATGAATGTTTGTTTTTTAATGATTTTCTTCTTTTAGTCCATTACATTTTCTACAAGATGTTGTATACGATTTAAGAAAGAATATACGATTATGATAAATATGTTGTGTTTTAAAATTAAGTTTTGCTTAAGATTTAACTAATTGTTTAAAGCAGATTTAACTAATTGTTTAAGATTTAACTAATTGTTTAAGAGCAGACTTTAGTTGGGGTGAATAAATAAATACTCTTCAGGTTATTTAGTCAATAAAAGCGCAAAATTTTATAATAATAATACTTAATATTTTTCCTACAACATTCATGAGTGCGTGTGTATGTATGTGTGTGCTTGTTGTGTTTTTACTCTTTCATGGAAGGGATTTACTGAAAAAGTTGAAATTTGGTTTGTAGCTAGTACTAGAACACTACATAGAGTCAGTTGGTAAAACCGCAGGGCATAGTATAATAAGAAATTAAAATAAGTAATAATAATATAAAATTTTATTCGTTATCTTCAAAAGATAATACGAGTTCAATCGTCTTCGTTCTCGGTAAACGGCACCAGTATCCTTGTGCTTTTGATCGTGGGCATCGAGTAATTTATGCAATTACGTTTTATTCAGCAAGTTGGCTAAGAATCAAGAAAGAAGCATTTGCTTGGAATTCTGATGAATTGTTTGCTTGGATATATTTTCGATTTTGGTGCTGGTCATAATAGTTTAGCCTATTTAAAATTAATAGTATGTAAATGATGGGTTTTTATGCCATAGGAAAAAAATCTGATGAAAAGCGGTTCCCGCCTCCTATGGATACCTGCAACCATAGATCTAGCATATACGTAGATAAAAATCCAAAAAGGATGACCGATTTATCTATACGTAACGCTATGATGGCCATAACACACATTTTGTTGCAAATATCCATATAATGCTAATTGGGACATTGTCAGTACCCTGCTGACGCTTTAAGACACGACACAATATAAATTAAAATTATTTGTTCGCTTTATGACCATGATAATCTAATCTCATCGATTTCAACTTATTGCAACAGCTACAAATATTATAGATCGTTCCATATACTTCGGAAACAATTTATTTAGTTCAGAAGTGCAATTTAAAAACCGTTTCATATGGCCCCTTCTAATATTTCTCCATGTCAACCCTAGTGGACATTGTAAGCAGTTAAAAGACGCAAAGTAAACAAACAAGGCAGTTACTTCAGACCTCGTTAGGGATACACATTATGTCCAACCAATGGGCCCTTTCACGCCGAGCCGGACAAATGCTCCCTATTTAGCCCTACCCTTTCAGCCCTCCGGAGACTTTAGTTAGGTACTCAAAAGAGCTTTAAGATTACACGAGTCTTAACTACGGCGATGTGTGACCAGGTGAGCGTAGTTTTTAGGGTTCCGTACCTCAAAAGGAAAAAACGGAACCCTTATAGGATCACTTTGTTGTCCGTCCGTCCGTCCGTCCGTCCGTCCGTCCGTCCGTCCGTCCGTCCGTCCGTCCGTCCGTCCGTCTGTCTGTCAAGACCCTTTTTCTCAGGAACGCGTGAAGATAATAAGCTGAAATTTATAGGAAATACTAAAATCCAGTGCCTCTTGGAGCTGTGAAAATTTCAAACTTCTAGGCCAACGCAATCAAAAGATATAGTCGAATATGTCGCAAATTTGAGCAAATTTTCGACATTACCAAATAAATCAAAACCTACGGGGTACTTGCCGTGAACTCAGAATCTTGAAATTTGGCACGAAGCAACTCCTTAGAGCACAAATAAAGGAAAAATTGCGAAAACCATAAATTTTTATTTACATCATATGAAAAAAATATTTTGAATAATTTTATACCGACTACCCCTTTTCTCATGAACGCGTAAACGTATTAAATTGAAATTCATATCAAATACTCAAGTCTATAATACCTTTAAACTGTAATAAAATCAAACTTCTATGTCAACGCATTCAAAAGAAACAGCAATTTTAGCCGCAATTTTAAACTCGCAACTACTCTCCAAAAATCAAAACCTACAGGGTACTTGCAGTGGACGCAGAATCTTGAAATTTGGTAAAGAGCAATTCCTTAGAGCACAGATAAAGGAAAAATTGCGAAAATTGTAATTTTTTTGTTACATCATATAAAAAAATATTTTTAATGATTTCATACTTACTTCCTAATTTCTCATGAACGAGTGCAGGTATTAAACTGAAATTCATACAAAATACTTAAATCTATAATACCTTTAAACTGTAAAAAAATCAAACCTCTAACTAAATAAATACACAAAATAATAAAATAAAACACTCCACTTATTCATAGCACAGCTAAAATATTATAATTTATGAATTCGTAACTAGATGGCGCTAGTAGAAAAATTAAAACGCGCAAGCGATATGTTCATGACGATATGTGAATAGTTCAACTGAATCCTACTAATTTAAAAGAAAATTGAGTCGTTCTCGAGTATAGGGTATTTATGTGATGTGATAAAGTGAATTAGTATTGAATTATAACCACTCAAACGTCACGACCGCTACAGCGGTCCGAAAAAAAGTTGAGTTAAACGTTACAGCCGCTACAGCGGCTTTAGAGACTTAACACTTTTAAAACATGTTTTTATCTATGAAAACGCTGAAAAGTTGCGTAAATATGATTGTAAATGGGTTTGTAATAAATATTTTAAATCTGTGGTCATTAAATCTGAAGCTAAGCTTTTGGCAACAATTAAAATTTATTTTTTGAAATTATAGTTTCGAAGTTTTCATGCGTGCCAGAGAAATCTGCGTTTAAAATGTTTATAATTCACCTTATTTTATTAAAATTATATATTATTATGATCCTCATGATACTATCTTTCGAAATTGGTACAGATATTATGGAAATAAACACAATCAGGGCAATTTTACATGTCTTAAAGTCGACATGTAAAATTTTTGTCGCGTTTCCGTAATATTTTTCCATGATTAATTTCAATCAACTATTATTTTATTAAAATACAACTTAAATTTAGAAAAACAGTTCAACATAATTATTTACGTATACCTAACATTAAAAAATATAAACCAAAATAGTTTGAATTCATTGATTTAATATATCCATTCTAAGGATTTTGTTCTAGGCGACTTCAGCATTATACGCGAATGGGTGGTTTGTTTTGATTTATTGTGCTACACTGTACTTTCCAAGTCATTATATTTTGATATCAAAACAAAGCTTTTATAATCTAATTTATTAATGTGCAGGTAAAAACAAAAAATATTTAGAGGTGTTTCGTAAAAAAGTGTTTTAACCAAAAAAATACCTAAAATTAACACATATTGCCAAGTTCGAATTTATTTTATATACTTTGTGTTAATATTTGAATAAATTTTTTTAGATATTTCATTTCTTTATAGTTTTAACTATATAATGCTATTTTTTTCATAGAAAATGGTTCAATAGTTTGCTAGAAAATAGACGTTTAGTAGGTATCAGTAGTGAGCGCTCGACGCGATTCGATTTGGATCGCGGACGCGGACGTTCAACGCTTTTGCAGCTGTCAAGCGCGGACGTGTGAGTGGATAAATAGTGTTCACCAATTATTGTCATAAAATTAAACGAATTAAGTTTAAGATATTTAAAAAGCAACTCAGGTTGTTTTTGCTTATTTCTTTCACCGACATAGTTTTCAATCAAAAAGAGCTCATCAACTAGACTTGATCAAGAGTATAATCCTTAAAAGTAGTTAACATAGTTTGATTCGCGATAAGATCGCGCTTTTTATTTTAATTCCAAAACATTGTAAAGATATAATTACAATGGCTACAGTTGAATTGATTGTCAACGAAAATTCTATTTTACATAATATAATACCCATGCCTCCCGATGGAAGTTGTCTATTTCATGCAATAGCGTTCTCTATTTACAATACCACTAATTTTGAACAAACACAATTACTAAGAAGCACAGTAGTTAATTATATTTATGATAACTGGGACGAGTTTAATTTGTATACGAGCGATGCCCGGGGAGATCCTTTCTCTTCACGACATGAGTACAAAACTACGATGCTCCAATCCGCCAGTTATGGCGGGACTGCTGAGGTGATGGCAGCAGGATTATTGTATCCAGCGAGGTTCGAAGTGTATGAACGTAATACGGGTGTTCTGAGGGGCGTATTTGGCAGAGAGGGATATGCAACAAAGCGTTTACTATTTTCGGGAAATTTATCATCCGGTCATTATGATTTTTGTTTGCCAATAGGTTCCGAAGGATTATTAAATAATTCATACGATAGAATGCAGGGAAATTTGGTAAAAAAGACACAAGATTCAAAGGTTGGTCGTCCCAAACGTAACAAAGGTGGTCGTCCTAAAAACTCTGAAAACTCACGCTCAGAACAAATACTTGAAGCTAAACAGATAAGTGATGGTGATACACTTACTCAAAAAAATCTGTCGATTTCTCGGAAACGAAAATCGTCAGAAGATCTTAAAAACTACAATAAAGAGAAAAAACGTGTATCGAGAAACAAAGAAGACGTTAAAATTAAAGAGAGAATAAGAAACAGACTATTAAAGAGATTACAAAGGTCACAAGAATCAACAAGAAAACGTGGCAATGTCCGTAATTGTGACAAGGCTGCTCATCGTGTGTTACGAGAGGACCCTGTATACAAGGATAATGAACAAGCTCGTAACACGGCTGCTCATCGTGTGTTACGAGAGGACCCTGTATACAAGGATAATGAACAAGCTCGTAACACGGCTGCTCATCGTGTGCTACGAGAGGACCCTGTATACAAGGATAATGAACAAGCACGTAACACGGCTGCTCATCGTGTGTTACGAGAGGACCCTGTATACAAGGATAATGAACAAGCTCGTAACACGGCTGCTCATCGTGTGCTACGAGAGGACCCTGTATACAAGGATAATGAACAAGCTCGTAACACGGCTGCTCATCGTGTGCTACGAGAGGACCCTGTATACAAGGATAATGAACAAGCTCGTAACACGGCTGCTCATCGTGTGTTACGAGAGGACCCTGTATACAAGGATAATGAACAAGCTCGTAACACGGCTGCTCATCGTGTGCTACGAGAGGACCCTGTATACAAGGATAATGAACAAGCTCGTAACACGGCTGCTCATCGTGTGTTACGAGAGGACCCTGTATACAAGGATTGTGAACAAGCTCGTAACACGGTTGCTCATCGTGTGCTACGAGAGGACCCTGTATACAAGGATAATGAACAAGCACGTAACACGGCTGCTCATCGTGTGTTACGTGAGGACCCTGTATACAAAGACAATGAACAAGCTCGTAACACGGCTGCTCGTCGTGTGTTACGAGAGGATCCCATATACAGGGATGAAGAGCAAACTTATAATACAATTGAACATCAATTAAATAGGCAAGATTCAGGTTATGTTGAACGTGAGAAAGAGACGCGTGATTTTAGAAAAAAATCTTATCTACGTGATTGGATGGCTGTACGTCAAATTTTTTTTGATAATATTGTAGGTGGTCACACGAATGTCTGTTCCTGTTGCGGTCGTTTGTGGCACATAAATTCGCTTAAAGTCATGAGAAAAGATGAGTTGCCTAATTCGTTTTCAGATCAAAACCTAAATGATTTATTTGTAATCAATACATCTGGTGACTGTGGTTCGTTTTGTTACACGTGTCAAAAATATCTAAAAGAAGGCAAAATACCACGTCTTGCCATGTGTAATGGTTTAACTTATCCTGTAATTCCAGATGTTCTTCAACAACTTACTCCACTTGAGGAACGTATTGTGTCACCACGACATATATTCCTTAAAATAGTTAGGCGAGGTCAAGGTCTCGGTTTTCAACATGGATTGGTAGGGAATGTAGTGAACGTTCCAGTCGATGTCAACACTATGGTCTCAGCGTTACCAAGGCATTCAACTGATAATCATATAATAACACTTGTTTTAAAGCGAAAAATGTGCTACAAACACGGTCGTCAAGAGCGTATTCGTCCTGCAATAGTGAGAGAAGCAGCAAAATATTTAGTCCAGACAGACTTATTTAAAGAATTAAAAATCACATATGATGATAACTGGGTACATTATGACGACGAAGTTGATGCTGAAGATGATCGTATAGATAACAATGAATGCACATGTGAACTTGGTGAGTTAGTAGGTGAACCAGTAAATCCAGGTAATGCTGAAACTTTACTTGATAATGAGCAGGATGTCGTTATAACAATGGCACCCGGTGAGGGTAAATGCCCGCTATCACTACTGTTTGATGATTTTGTTGAAGAATTAGCTTTCATTAAGATTCATGGTGGAATAAAAAGGCAGTTTAAAATAAAATTAAGTTCTACTGAGATAATGAAATCTGAAATAAGTCGGCATGATAGAAGAGCTATGCGGCCAGATTATTTGTTTACTTTATTAAAGAAACAACAGATGACCCAAATAGGTGGACAAATTGCTACTTGCCTTCGAAAGAAAACCGTCAACGGCGCTCCTATTTTAGTAAATAACCTACTTAATGACGACTTCTTACAGAACCTCATTCAGCACGACGATGGATATAGAATACTTAGTAGTGTGAGAAATTCCCCAGCACATTGGGAAGATGAAAAGAAGAAATTGTTAGCAATGATTCGGCAGTTCGGTGTACCCACATTGTTTATGACGATATCCGCAGCTGAGACGCAATGGCCTCATTTAATAAAACAGCTTAAAAGTACAGTTGACAAAGAGGAAGTGTCTCTTGAGGAATCACAAAATATTCCATACTTAGAAAAGGTGCGACTCATTCAGTCCGACCCATTTATATGTGCTACATTTTCGAAACACGTTTTAAAGAATTAAAAAGAACATGGCTGTCTCCCGTTGGGCCTTTTGGTGAACGTAAAATAAACCATCAATACCATCGAATAGAATTTCAAAACAGAGGTTCTCCTCATGCCCATATGATGTTGTGGATAGAAGATGCGCCTATCTTTATTCCTGGGGATCAATCATCAAACGAAGAGGTTATAATGTTTGTTGACCAGATCATATCCTGCAATAGTGAAGAATTAGATGAAGATTTGGTTAAGATACAAACACATAAACACACACATTCATGCCATCCCAAGCCAAGTCGTCCTTGTAGATTTGGAATACCTTTTTTTCCAATGGATAAGACACGTCTTCTGACTCCTCTGGAAGAAGATAATCCAAATTTGAAGGAATGGAAAGAACTATCTAAAAAATTAAAGGACGACTTGGTTAATATTCCATCACATTTAACATTTGATGAGTACTTAGCATCGACAGGATTAAATATCGAAAAATACATATGGGTAGTTAGATCAACACTTAAACGACCCAAAATATATCTTCAAAGACGTCCAAAAGACATCATGGTCAATCCATTTTGCAAAAAAGTATTGGAATTACAACGAGCCAATATGGATTGCCAATTCATACTTGATCCATTTGCCTGTTCCGTTTATATTGTCGATTACATTAACAAAGCAGATCGAGGTATGTCAAATTTACTAAGAGCGGCGGTGGAAGAGGCTAAAAATGGCAACAGTAGCATAAGAGACTCTCTACGAGCAATATCAAAAGTATTTCTGAATTCTTCGGAAATTTCAGCCCAAGAGGCAATTTACTGTCTGGCGGGACTTCCTATGTCACAAGCCTCTGAGAGCGATGTTTACATAAACACAGGACACCCCAAAGAACGAGTGGGTATTTTGAAATCATTAATAGATTTGCAGTCCTTGGATCCATCGTCCACAGATATATTTAAAAAAAATTTACTGGATCATTATAAAAATCGGCCACAAGATCAAACGTTTGATACAATGAGTTTAGCTTATTTCGCTGCGTATTATACTTTTTCAACTAAAATCTCACGTCATGAAACGCATGAAGATGAAAACACTGACCATGAATGTATAGGAAATTGGATTAAGCTGTTAAATAATGATGGATACGTGCGAAAAAGAAGGAAAGCCAGGGTCATACGTTTCAGAAGATATAATAGAGCTCAAGATCCTGACAATTTCTATAGGGAACAGCTAATGTTATACACAAACTGGCGAGATGAAATTACTGAGTTGGTCAATGAAACTATAAACCTCGAACAGAAATTTATTGAGCTTAGCGATGAAATCCGATCAGAAAGTCTTCAGTTTAATCGATTGGGGGGACCAGATGAATTCGAGGCATTATTGGATGCAATTCGTAATATGGATAAAGATGAAGAGGGTGAAGATAGTGTAGTGAAAGAAAAAGCTCGTCCCTTAGATGATTATGAATTAGAGACACAGGAAGGCGATTCAGATCATTGTCTACAGTTACATGGAAAGCAATCGGATTTAGTAGGAGGAGCGATTGCCCAACCGGAAGTATTGTGTGAAGATGACGTATTGAGTTTAGTTAGAATATTTAATTGTGATCAAAGACATTTTGTATTACACATAGGACATATTTTCACTCAAGAATCACCACCACCTTTTTATTATTTTGTTAGTGGTGGAGCTGGCGTGGGAAAAAGTTTGTTAATTAAGGGTTTGTATCAATATTTAATGCTTATGTTCAATAGAGTTCCGGGTACAAATCCTGATGATGCTAGAATTTTACTTTGTGCATACACGGGAAAAGCTGCCTTTGGAATCGGTGGTCAAACTGTACACAGTACGTTTGGACTTCCAGTATCGCAGTGTGGTCAAACAATGCCGGAATTATCAGCAAGCACCGCGAACACCTTAGCATGTAAATTTGCAAAAGTAAGATTAATTATCTTGGATGAAATATCAATGCTAGGGAGTAGAACTCTGAACCAAATTAACAGGAGATTGCAGCAAGTATTTCACACAGATGCGCCATTTGCTGGAATATCCATAATAAGCGTCGGGGACTTCAATCAGTTACCTCCAGTAGGAGACAATTGGGTTTTTCAGCCAAATAGTAGTCGAAATCCATTGGCACCCCTTGCTGGTGCTCCGTTGTGGGAACCATTCTGTCTCTTTATGATGACTAAAATAATGCGACAAAGAGACGATCTGGCATTCGCAATAGCCTTAAACAATATGGCAGTCGGTCGGATGACTCCTATAGATATAGAGTTAGTAAATTCTAGATGTTACAGTATTAATACTTTACCTATCGAGGCACATGGAGCGATACATTTGTTTGCGACTAACAATGAAGTCGACAAGTACAATAATCAAATATTATCTCAAATGAACACTGAAGGGTACTCGGTTAAAGCACTTGATGTGGTTTCAGGAGCACCAAATCCGCAAGCAGCTAGGAAAGCCTTACAAACTGTAAATGCTCTAGCTACATTGCAGACATACGGTCTTCCTAAGAACTTGTTTTTACGAGTAGGTGCACGTTATATGGTAACTGTGAATATTGACACTACGGATGGCCTTGTGAATGGTACTACCGGAATATTGAAGGCTATGGATTATGGTCGACACAAGGAGACAGGTGAAAAACGGCCTTTACGTATTTGGATTCTGTTCGATAAAAGTACGGGAATAGCAACAAGGAGTAAATGTCAAGTAACTTCTCGGAAACATCGACAGTATCTCAATTTGTTTTGGACGCCATTAGATGCTGTCACTTATATTGTAAAAAGATGGAAATCTTCAAATCTTGTAGTGCAGCGTACTCAGTTCCCAATAGTACCGGCAGAAGGTATTACAATTCACAAGTCGCAAGGTGCAACCTTAGAAAAAGTTGTGGTTCATGTTTCTAAAAATGTAAAAAGATCGATGTTGTATGTAGCTTGTTCTAGAGCAACGTCATCGTCTGGTTTGTTTTTAGTCGTGAATTCAGGTATATTTAAACCTCCCTCTGAAATATTAGAATCGAGTGCTGTAAGTATTGAAATGAAAAGACTTGAGCAAAACAAAATGGTACCATATTTTAAATTTTTACAAACACCAGAAGATAATGCAGTTCAAGTTGTATTTCATAACGTGCAATCATTGCGCAAACATTTTTCAGACGTCATCATAGATCCTATAATTCAATCCTCCCATGCAGCATTGTTTGTTGAAACCTGGGGGTGTCGTGCAGACACTTTTGAACTTGATGGGTTTTATGAGGTATGCAGAATAGATGGTCCAGCTTTATCTAATGCAAATCCAGGTTGGGGATCTATCGCGTATGTATGTCGCCATCTTAAGGATGCCGTGACAGATGGATCATGTCAAAGGTATTATTTAAATAACCCAGGCGCTGTAAACGGCCATTGTGAATGCTTGCATTTTGAAATATTTAATGTGAGACTGATAACTGTATATAGATCACCACAATGTCCAATTAAAGTTGCAATAGAATGTATAAATAAAACAATTTACGACAGCAATCTCAATAGTTCATGTTCCCGTCTAATTGTTGTGGGAGATTTCAATATAGATTTTAGAATGAATCCTCAAAACGGACTTTCTCAATATTTTTCATCAATAAACATGTTTTCACAAATTAAAACTAGCACTACACGAAGTAGTACAACTATAGACAACGTTTTTTCAAATTTTAATGTTGAATGTGGCACTATTCATACCTTTTTCAGTCACCATTTACAGATCTGGTTCAAATTTAATACTCATTAGTATTTTTGGACCAGATTTCTAAATGGTGACTAAAAAAAATTACAAAATCATTTCATTTCAATAGTACACCGATAAATTCCATACTAATTTAGAACCTTTTAAAAAATACGTTAACAAGTGAATTAAATTAAAAATTTAAAAAACCCCCAACGCAATACGTAATTCACCATTTTTTTTTATGGCGGCCATCTTGGATTTTAAATTTTATATAGTGGGGTGTATTCTACTCGTTAAGCCCTTTTATTTGATACCCATATTGAAGGGGTCGTGGAAGAAAAAAATAATCCGCCATTTTGTAGCGGAGGCCATCTTAGACTGATTTCCACCAAACATGGCTAAGAACACTCTGACTAACTCTACTTTCAAACAAAAAAAACTAAATCAAAATCCGTTCATCCGTTTGGGAACTACGATGCCACAGACAGACACACACGCGCACACACACACACACACACACACAGACAGACAGACACGTCAAACTTATAACAAACTTGTAACAGTTAAAAATGTTACTCAAAAACTTTTAAAACTGTCTGTATCCAAACAAATCTTTAACGATCAGTGATTAGAGACAGAATGAGCAAATCAACCAATAAATTTAAGGCTTTTTGGAATACCATTAATAGACAGACGGGTAAAAGTAAATCTAAGGACGCAGAATATAAATTATTACAAAATAATCAATTGATATCAGGTTCTGAAGAAATTGCAAATATCTTTGCGGACTTCTTTTCTAACGTCGCGTTAAATTCAACTGTCACTTGACTCTTCCACCGATTTAGCAGTAATTTATCTAAAAGAAAATTTTATACATGTTATACTTGATTTTTTCTTTTCACATGTATCGGCAAATTATGTTAGAAAAAATCTAAACGTTAATAAAGCAACTGAAGACCTCTGGGGTCTATCGGTTAAATTGGTAGATTCGCTTACAGACACCCTTGATCCTTACTATTCGAAATTGTTTAATTTGTGTAAAGAAAAAGGTAAATTTCTGGACATGATGAAAGTTAGAAAAGTAACCCCAATCTTTAAATCGGGATGCAAAACTGACCCCTCTAACTATAGGCCGATCTCGGTTCTTTCTGTCTTGAGCAAAGTCTTTGAAAAGATGATGCTGCACCGACAGCTGTCTGACTTCAATCAACACAAATATTATTAAAGCAAAGTCAGCATGGTTTTTGAATGCGTAAAAGACTAAATGCCTGAAATTTTATACATATATGTTTAATTACGTTAGAAACATAGAATCAATTATAGAGTTCTTGACGGTGAAATACCAAAGCTTGACAATGTAACTTTATTCCTTGGCATTAATAAAGATTCTAGGCTATAATGGGGTAATCATATTAATGTATTGTCAGGGAAATTAAGCTCTGCAGCATATGTGGTGTTTAGGCGTGAAAGAGTTACAAACATACATCCAGATAATATGCATTCTTACAAACTTACACTTTTATAATATAAGGTAAAATATTTAAAGTTAAGGATTACTGCAACGATAAAGAGACTTTTCTGTCCTTAATATATATGTTCCTCCAGCTTTCCTTATTCAATTTGCAATAAAAATACCATGACTATAACTCGATTGTCGCGATAGGTGAACTTTTAGTTAGGTATATACCTACGGGTTTGTACGGAACCCTCGGTGCTCGAGTCCCACTCGTACTTGACCGGTTTTATTTTTATGAGTCTAGCGACAAACAGGCTGGCAGCACCTGTGTAGAAAAGATGGAAAATGGTCACCGTCAGCTATAGACACTTTCAGTACTGCGTACCGTCTGTGCGTTCCTAGATCTCTATTAGTTCATTGATAAATTATTATGATAATATCTTGATTGAACGACTCTCACATTATGGTAGTCTGATTCTTATATCTGATCCATAGCAAGATTTTAAGTTGTGAGCTTACATTGTGGGACCAGGCAATTAGACAAAAAACGTTCAAATTGGTTCCAAATTATGCAGTTTAAAACACATTATTATCTAACACTGGTACAGGTGATTGTACCCCTTCCTTTTAAAATAGGATTTTTTAACATCAGACTTCTGTTTAGTCTGGCGTTTTATTTTAATACTCACCTTCTGGTATGTGACGATGCGGCCTAAATTGGAACACTCATTTCATCTATAAAATTAAAAATAAAATAAATATTTCAGGACATTTCACACAGCGCCACCTAACCCCAAGTTAAGCAACTTAATACTTGTGATAGGTGGTTATTTTATTTTGTAAATATACTTATATACATTCTTTCTTCGTAGCATCTTTATTTAATAAATTTATAAAAGGAAAGAGTTACTGACTGACTGATCTATCAACGCACAGTCCAAACCACTGGACGGATAGAGTTGAAATTTGGCATACAGATAAGTTTTTTTGACATAGACCTCCGCTAAGAAAAATAAAACATTAAAATATTTTTCTAAAAACAATATTAGTAATACAGTTCAAATCCTACACACACAGTTAAAGATAAGTACAGCGCCTAAATAACTAATAGACCTAAACCTAATAGACTTGCAAAAAAAATGTCGCAAAGAGGTAGAAAAAATGCTTAAATCTACCTCGACTCACTCGTAAAATGTTCCCGTCATAATATTATGAGAATAAGTGCTTATGAACGCGTTAATGGGTTAACCAAGTACGACAAGTCAATTCAATTAGGGAATTCTTGGAAATGATGCATGTGAATAAATAACAAATTCATACCTACAAATTTACGTATTGCGTACACCAAGTAAACTATTATAAATAAATAAATAAATAAAAATAAAAATCATTTATTTCGGACACATCGCCCATAATTTACACAGAAATTCAAAATAAAATAATATATAAATTAAATTCAATTACAATTTTAAATTAATCAAGTTAAATCAACCAAATATAAAAATAAAAATTACTTAAAAATGTCAATTTGAATTAAGTACATACTATTATTAATCAAAAATTAAATACAATAAAGAAATTAAATGTCAATCAAAACATTAAAATCAATCAAAATTACAATTATTATTAATCAAAAATTAAATACAATAAAAAATTAAAAAATTAAATGTCAATCAAAATATTAAAATCAATCAAAATTACAATAAAAACAATAAACAATGAATACAAAATAAAATATACAGATCACAATACAAAAACACACAACACAATTACATAGTAGGAGCAACGAGATCAGACGGTTACCACTCTCAGACCTTATGGCTCACATGCAACTGCATCCAGTGCCTCCATATGGGAGACTCCAGTTTGCCTCCTATAACCTCTACCATCCTATTTGGGCTTCCCCGGACGCGACGCATAAGGGATGCTGCCCTTTTACGGAGAATCGCCTCAAAAGAGTCGGTATTCCCGTCAGCAAACATCCCCGATGCGCTACAAAACCTTGGAAGCCCAAACATTACTCTGAAGCCGTTGTTGTACTGGACACGAAGAGAGTTGAGCGCCTTTAGTGTACAGTTGGCCCATAGACTGCACGAGTAGAATGTTTGGCAGTATGCCTTGAACAGAGTTATTTTAACAGAATCAGAGCTGCGTGCAAATCTACGAGCCACCATATTACACCTGACAGCCAACGCTCTTCGCTCCCTGTCAACATCAGCGTCATCCCTCAGGCTGTCCGTTACCCAGTGCCCCAAGTATTTAAACGTGAAGGTACGGTGCAATGCTACTCCGTTTAACATCACCGGTGGAGTCTCAGTATAGCTCTTACCCCGCGCTTTATATATGTTTATATTATAAGTTTATTTTGCCTGAAGAGAATAAGTCTGTAAATAGTCCTTAAAATTTAAAGTTTTCAAAGATATCCTGCAAAGTTAATTATGTCAAAAGAATGTAATATTTTTTAATGTACACCTTCATTGACACACATTCTATCTGGCGCTAGTAAATATAAATAACATACACTTAAATCATGTTTTTCATCATCATCTAATGGATAAAAAATGAATCTCAAGAAAATTAAAGCCAAATGACTGCTATTTCCACCGCTGTCTAGAATTGAACCCTGTATCATCCGCCCATTTCCAACTATTTTCATTTCTCAGACAGTCTTTCTTAAACTAGGTTTATTGTACCACTTAAGTTAACAAAACGTTCTCGGTTTTTAGACAAACTACTTGAACTTTATATTCTTAGGTATGAATCACTTAGGAAGCGTAATACTGGCACTTTGAGTATAGTCCAGTAAAAGAAGAAATGTGGATCGAAAAGTCGAAAGCAGAAAAACTAACTTAGTAACTTTGTTTGGACTAGTTAGGAGATAAACATACTAAAAGTCCCCACCCCTCCGAGGTGAGCCCGAGGGGGGGGAGGCCGAAGAAGGTCCCAGTTTTAGGTGTTTTGCTTATATGTCAAAAACTGTGCGTTATACGATATTTTGTTGTACTACATTATTAAACGTCATAAAATTTTTTACAACTTTGGCCTTGACACTTTTTATCTATCTCCAACCGTTGTCCAGCTATGAGCTTCCAAACATGGTCTATTTTGAAAACGCTTAAATTAGTTTTCCATACAAAGTCGGTAAAAAAATCTTACAAATAAAATTTGACCAACTTCTGGTTGTCGTATCATAATGAAACTTTGCAAATGTCTAGAAATCTGATAACAGTTTAATAATCTGGTACCACTGAGCTGATCTGATGATGGAGCCAGGAGGTGTCTACTGAAACTCTTCAATGGTTATTAGTAAAACCGGCGACTTTAGGCTCATTACATTCGGATTGATGAGACGTAGGCACCTCCTGGTCCCTTATCAGACCCTCGACAGCAAGTGTTATGAAAAAGTCTCATCGATTCGAATGTAATGTGCCCAAACTCGACGGGTTTACTAATTGCCATTGAAGAGTTTCATTAGACACCTCCTGGCTCCATCATCAGATCAGCTCAGTGGTACCAGATTATTAAACTGTTATCAGATTTCTAGACATTTGCAAAGTTTCATTATGATACGACAACCAGAAGTTGGTCAAATTTTATTTGTAAGATTTTTTTACCGACTTTGTATGGAAAACTAATTTAAGCGTTTTCAAAATAGACCATGTTTGGAAGCTCATAGCTGGACAACGGTTGGAGATAGATAAAAAGTGTCAAGGCCAAAGTTGTAGAAAATTTTATGACGTTTAATAATGTAGTACAACAAAATATCGTATAACGCACAGTTTTTGACATATAAGCAAAACACCTAAAAATGAGACCTTCTTCGGCCTCCCCCCCCTCGGGCTCACCTCGGAGGGGTGGGGACTTTTAGTATGTTTATCTCCTAACTAGTCCCAACAAAGTTACTAAGTTAGTTTTTCTGCTTTCGACTTTTCGATCCACATACCCTTTTTGGGCACTCATTGACTGGGCTATAGCGCGTAATCGTTCTGCTTTGTTTGAAAATCGAAACCTGTGAAAATTGAATCCATCTCACACTGTACGCTACAATTTACTACGAAAAGCGTTTCGTTATGCTCTGGTAGCTTACAATGCAATGTGATATATCAATACTATATTCATAGTTTGTAAAAAAAATGATTTGCAATAAAGATACGGGACTAAATGATACTCAAAGTCACGGTACTTTTCAGTCAGTGTGATTCAAACCAAACCATTGCAACATCCAATATCACACTAATTTTATAAATGCGAAAGTTTGTGTGTGAGTGTGTAGGTTTGTTACTTCTTCACGCCTAAACGGGTAGACCGATTGAACTGAAATTTGGTATAGAGATAGCTTAGACCCTGGAATAACACATAAGCGGGTAAAACCTCTGTGTTAGTTAAATGATAAATGTATTCTTCTCCGCACTTACTTTGTGTTAATCTACACAATAGAATAAATTAGAAAGCTCTTTATTGTACACACAAATATTACAATATAAACTTAGAACTAAGATAACACAGAAAGAAGTGTTACAATTGGCGGTCTCATCGCTAATAGCGATCTCTCAATATACGAGTATATCCTGAAAACAACCAAACATTTTAACATGTCAAACTTATTTGTTCGACATGTCTCCGTCGAATCCAATCTGCGATTGTTTGGTTGAGATAGGAGCTGTGTAAACATAAATTGAAACGAATGTACGCGCACAAAAACAAACCGTTTGCCCGAACAGAGCGGAATGACAGTCGACGAATGAGATTTATATAGAGAGTTGAGTAGATACTTATATACGTAAACTAGGTGAGGACGAAAACATGACTATAAAATGTCATTTACTAAAGGGAATACATGGAATCATTTGTGGGATAAATTTTTGTTATGTTCGGAATTGCACGCACCTTGACTGCTTTTCCGTATGTGTACGTGAATATGAGGTGAGGAACGACCATTCAGATCTTTGCAAAACACTGGACAAATCAGCAGTCGTGCAGGTTGGCCAACCACTGCACTCCAAGTTTAAACCACCAAAGGATCGCAAACAGTCTCGTCACGGATAAGAAGGTTTCCAAGTAATATATCACACGCGCACGGTGAGGGCGCCATAGAATTCGACGGGTTTTGCAATAACACACGGCACATAATCACTGGCACACCTCTTAGTTGAGGGCGTTCGGAGAAATTGGGAGCGAAGACAACGTGCCTTGGTTCCGATATGCACACGCACTGACCGCGCTTTCAGCAAGACGCAGTATTTTAGATGTTGGTGTAGTAGTTTTCAAAACTACCCTCCATTATGAATCGCAAAGACCGAATAATATCAGTTTATGATGATTTAAATTTTACTCCTTGACTGTTTTTCCACAAACCGTGGTCAAAGGTTTACCTGGTACCTGCATAAAATAATCTCATGTTCATTTATTTCTACACACATTCCTGATCACAGCTATTGAATCCGCACATCCAATTGAACCGCAAGTGAAAGGAGCGCCCACTTGTTTCCGACCCTTCCATCGGTAAACATTTACAGGATATTGTCTGGGAAGCTACATGAATGCTAGGATATATTGAAATAAGGTTCCTACTGGGATATAAAAGAGTCTTATATGTTACTCACCGAAACGTTTTCGATAACTGGTATTAAAAATGAAACAAAAATTTGGTTCGCAATGAGTGGCCTTTATGAAAGTGATCTCAACCAAAATGATTTTTTATTACTTATTATAAAAAAATATTTATCACAAAGTTTTCAGTGATAAGTTTTTTAAATAATCCAATTTGGTAACAAAATATGTTTCTGACAAGTGGATCATATCGTGTCGTGATTTTGTGTTATAGTTTTAAGTTTTCTGTATGTTTGTAGTGTTTCAATAAAGAGTTTTCTATTCTATTCTATCATATATTTTTTTCAATAACTTTTCTACACAATAAAATGATGTATGTATTGGGCTATAATTTTATTTAATAACTTCTAAAATCGATGAAAAACAGAAATTTACCTAAAATTGGATTTAAATTGAACCTTAACCATTAAACAACTGTGCCTCAACAGAAAACTGTTCAACGTTCAAAATTCCAAGCGATTCCAATCTATTATTAGGAACTTGTGTAAGTTCCGCTCGAGATACCTATCTAAAGACAGTTTAGAGAACCTTACTGTTTCGTTCAACTTCAACTATTTCAGTTGAGAACTCCTAAATTACCTATTTACATAGTTTCTTACATTCAACTAAATGATGTTAGCGTTAACTAATTGTAGTTTACCCAATAAGTTTTAACTACGATATCTAACTTTTGCGGGTTAGGAGGTCATCTATTCGGAATATAAGGATGCAAAGGTGTGGAAACTGCTTTCAAAAGTGTGTTTTTTTACAATTCCTTGACCTAAATTTTTTTGAGAAATGCTTTCTAAGTAGACACACTTAGTCTTTCACGTTTACAAGTTTTGCTGATTCTTATAAAATGCCGCCAATTTGTTTCACTACCACAGGGAAAATGCTTCCCAGAAATAGCCCAAGACCATGAAAATTCAAAATAATGTTATTTTATTTAGAAAGCATTTCTCAAAAAATTTTAAGTCAAGGAATTGTAAAAAAACACACTTTTGAAATGTTGTGTGATTGCCCTGTGGAAATAACCTACAGTAGTTTATGTTTATTTATTTTCTATTATGCTATTATGTATGCTTAGAGACAGGTTAAAATGAAAATGAAAACATAAATTAAGAAGAAGAAGGATAGATTGAAATACGTCCTACACAGCAACAACATACCAACGCGCGTGATTTAAATATCATCTAAACAAAGCCTAAGAAAGGTGACATTGCTAAAGGACAAAGTGTAGCCGTGGGCGGAAGCTAGTTTAGTCGATCAATACGTGCCTGGAGTTGCTCTCGATATCCTAACATATGATGAATAGTTTCTGTGAAGCCAAAAGAATGTAAAAATCATAAAGTTATTTACGATTCCGGGCACGTTTCATAAAAGATGGCTCCTTGTTTCTTTTTGAAGACACTGTTTCTAGCCTTTGCTTGATTTTAAGGACGCTATTTTGTTCAGTTATCGTTAAATTTAGTCGCTTAAAATATGTCGTTGAAGCTAAGACTCAACTGAATCAATAATTTATTTACAAAGAGGAGCGGAGAAATCTATCTTCAATAAAGCTAAAATAAGATATTTTTCAATTGAGCAAACTATTAGTTGCTTTAAATAAACTTCGCACGTCTCTAGTTTGGTTTATAGTCACAGTTACAATTACGGAACTTTGAGTTTACGTAATATTTATTTTATTACAAGCCAAATGCCATGCCTTAATATTTTTAGCTCTATAATTTTATTAGAGTTTGCCTCCGCGACCCGCAGTAACGTCGCCGTTTATTTTTTGTACGCCCGCCACATATGGGCCTGATAAATTGCCCAGTTCTCGAGGGGCTAAAACATGTCTATGAAAAATTGATGTTTGAATGTGAGTGGTGAGGGAATTTATATTTTTTCTCGTCGAGATAATGTGCCCTGTTAAAAAGACGTACGGCCAGTAAAACTGTCGTGGCGTATAAACGCACGTAGTTTTTGTTATTTGTGGATATTTCTGAGCACGTTCGTGTCTTTTTGCAATATTTTTCGAAGTTATTAGGACTAGCGCCGCGTTTCATAGATAGGTATTTTGTAGGTCGTAGTCACAGTTAGTAGACAGTTTATTACTGTTCTATTTGAGTTTATTCAATAGAACAAAAGATATAAAAGGTGTGTACCTAATCTTAATAGATTTCCAGCCATAAAAGCAAATGTTTTATTTTCTCTTCATTTATAAGCGATCAACATCAGATTTGCTAACATGCACTACACGGCACACGACATATTTTTTTTCGATTCACTATAGGTTAACCTTTGATCAAAAATCTCGTCTGATGAAGCAGTGATTTGGTTAAAGTTTCATTATTTGCAAATTGGAAGCAGATTAAACCTAGAATATGTATTCGAGGTCGTGGTCAAGGGCCCTTCAGATTATCATAATAAATGATTAGCGATATCATCCTGCCCAATACCTAGCTCCGAAAAAAACAAGTGAAATTTAAAAAATACTTTTTAAAAACAAGCTTTAATTATTATTATCGTCTTGTATCATAAAGTACTCGTCAAGACGAATCAAATGAGCCCAAACTCGATGGGGTTGCGTTATTTTATGCCGGAGTTCCTATGGCCACCTTCCAGCTCCATCATCAAATCAGCTCGATGTCATAAAAATATTGCATTGTCATCCGATTTACACACGCATGCAAATTTTCAGCTCAATTGGAAACCGGGAAGTGGGTCAAATTAAAATTGCAAGATTTGATTACAGACAGACAGACAGACAGACAACAGACAGGTGAAAGTAATATAAAGCTTGTAAAAAAGTACATTACCAAAGACTAGAAAATCTTTGGTGCTGGACCAGGATTTAAAGTCGGCAATGCAGAATGCATTCACATCTACATCACATAACCCCTTGGCCACCACTTCAAAAAGACGAACGCCTTGAAAACAAATTACGTACAATAAACGATAACTTCAAGGCGTTCAACGCTTATCACGTGAACCAATCCTCAATTTGTTCCCTGCCACTTCAGTTAAGGTTTATCTGGCGAGGTGTAAGGTCGTGAACAGATCTCTGTGCAAACCCTCCCGCACCTTCAACAAATAGCATTATTTGCTCTGCTCGGCCATGGAGTCCTTCGCAAACAGTAATATTCACGAGGCCCTCAGGATAAAGCACTTCAGAGGATTTAGTTCCCATTGACCGTGTTTCAACAGTCAAATGGGGGTCCAAGAGAAGCCTACCTCACTGTTGAACTCGTCTATAACTGTTCTTTTGATATTCATTTGTTTATTTTAGAAGGTTAATTGATTGTTGTTGGTTTAGTTGTTATAATTTTCCGACAAATATTTATACGACGAAGTAGGAAGACAAGCAAGACGCCTTCCTGATGATAAAAGATAACGCTGCCCATAATTAGCACAGTGCTACCCAGCACTGTGCCAAGTGCCAACGCTTCTTACATGAGAGTCTTAAGATGTTAAGACTCTTCAGCCCAGTAATTTCACTAGCTACAGTGCCCTTCTACCGAAGCACAGTAATCTTTGCATATTTGCTGAGGCGGTAGAATAACTGGCACTGTTGGGGCACCACCTAGTCGACCTCCTGCAAAGGAAGTCTACCCCCGGAAAATAATTTAGATACTGCTTTAATAACAATATTTATTGGGCTAGAACCAACTAAATACATAAAAGGAATTAAATATATAAAATGTAACTGATTGGTAGACTGATCTTTTAATCCTCAAACCACTGAACCGCAAATAAAAGTCCTACACAAACCTTTCGTACCTTGATGTTACGCGTGACGGTACGCGCTTTTTCTCATCGTAAAAGAACACGACATAATTCTTTACAAAGTAATACTTTTTCTGGTAGCATTTAAAGGCCAATATACCAGTTTATTTTCAGAAGATTTAAAGAAATTCCTAATGACTAGCCTATTATGCCTTACAAGTAACAAATTAGTTTTGAAACATAGTCTCCGAAGTCATCCAAAGTTAAATATTCAAATAGATAGCTGGCCCTAATGTTCAAAACATTTGGCAATTCTCACTAAGTGAGTAAAAGTTAGCTAAGTGGTACAGTTTCAAGAAATATTTTACCTTTCCTATTCCAGAAAAAAGGTTGTTTGAAAATTTTTACCTTCTTAAACAAAAATACTTGCTTGAAAATGTTTCTTGTTCCAAAGGTGTACATATTAAAATATTACACTAATATTATTAATGCGAAAGTTTGTGAGTGAGTGTGTATGTTTGTTACTTCTTCACGTCTAAACGGGTGGACTAATTGAACTGAAATTTGGTATAGAGATAGCTTACCCTGGAATAACACATAGGCTACAGTACAGCAGGTAAAACCGCTGAGTGCAGCTAGTTATACCTATTTAATTTTTAAAAATATTTTCTGTTAATTCTTTTAATTAGCTTCATTCTCTTAGGTTTTAAGTTTTCTTGACTCATCTTTATCAAATTTATTGCTTAGACTAATGCAATCTTTGGTCTTACCACTTAAAACAATTAAAAAAACATTAAATTAAAAGCCTTTAAATTAACGAACCAGTAGGTACCTGTAGCAAAGTAAGAAATAATTAAATACCCTCACTAAACTAACTTCACGAGAAAAAACTTATTAAAATTAAAAGAAAATAAACATAATTCAAGCGTTCACTTTTAAGAGCTCCATTTTTCGCATAAAAT
Organism: Hemithea aestivaria; assembly: GCA_947507615.1. Classification (NCBI taxonomy): domain Eukaryota; kingdom Metazoa; phylum Arthropoda; class Insecta; order Lepidoptera; family Geometridae; genus Hemithea; species Hemithea aestivaria. The sequence goes on along the minus strand of OX382329.1, from coordinate 9,760,036 downwards.
TTTAAACAATATTTTCAGTTTACCTCAATGATGAAAAATAAACAGATACCGGCTCTTTTAATCTGGTTTCAGTACCGAGCCAATGAAATGGAGACGTTTTATTTTATGATATTAAATCAAATGTGGCTTTATTTACATTTTGCTTTTAATTTCGGCTACTCTGAAAATCATAATGTTTGATGTCTAGATCAGAAATGGAAATCTTTATTTTGTGATTTTGGAAGCTACATTTTCAACAAAAAATTGTTCATTGTGTAAGATGGTGGAGTTTGAACAGCTTACAGAGCTTGCACGAGCTTTTCAGACATTGTTTCTTTAGAATTGATTGTTTTTTAGACCAGGAACTTACCGACTAATGTTGTGCGTTTTTGTGCCTAAATTTTTAATCTAAAAAAATGACCAAGGAAAAACTTAATGTATTGAATTCGTAACTAATTAAATCCTGCAATTTATTTTTATTATTGTTCGATGTGTACTATTGTAAATTTTCCCGTCTGCAAGCATCTACAATATGTTTTCAAGATTACAACAAACACCCGAAGGCCTTATCATGAAAAATTACTTGTCAACTAAACTCCAGCAGGTAATTTATGAAAACACCCCAAAGGCTACGATCGAAGTTCAAAACAGTTTTCGAGCAAAATTTCAAACAAAACAGTGTCAACCTAAGCTAAACGACTCAATCGATCATGGTGTCACTTAAGCGTAATGATAATTTATCATCTCTAAGCACTTTGCAAAGTGACACGAGATTTCATGGTAAGGAACATTCCATCTCTTTGATATTAACATTTAAAAGGATTGTGGGTAATTACCTAAACACAAGGATCAAAGTAGAAAGAAAAGGCAATGTGAGTGAAACTAGATTAATATGTAGGTAACTAGGTAAGTCGTCGGTAAAAGGGTACAAGAAAAGCTATCGTTTGGAAATATGGTGCTAAATTTACATGTTATTCTGAAAGTAACCGACTTTAATCTATTTAGAGCTAGTAATAGAATATCTCTTTGCGTTTCGAAAACTTGTCAAATTTACATTCATTCTACAAAACATTTTAAGTTAGTATTTTTATACCTAAAAATCTATATTTCGTGTTCAAACGTTGACATTTAAAGCTAGTTGTATATTCTGTCTCATAAATGTAAATGATTCCCTCAGAGACCTTTCCTGTTTTCGTATTCCTATCTCAACGGTCGAAACAAAAACTCTGAAGCCCACAGGAGTAAATAAAAGAAACTTTCAAGTACAAAAGACTCGAGTACGTTCTCTTTGTGGTATTCGCTGATAAAAAGCTTTTTTGATATTCCACTTGTGTGGTAAACAAGGGTCATTCGTCATGCATACGTCGACGTGAGAAAACACAATATGCTTGTAACAAATCACCTGCTGGTTTATGTTTTATAGCTTGCCGAGGATAGCCAAACATTTGTATGAAATATGAACACTTGGAAATTTTGCCACAGACGTATTTTTCTTCAAAATCTAAAACTAAGGAAGTAAACACATTTTCAGTTTCGTTTCTTTATTGTTTAACAATTGCTATTTAACGATACTTCTGAAACAGGCAAGTTTAGCAATGAATTACTTATCATAACGAAATCAGTAAGAACGATTTAAACGAAATAACTTACCTGATGGATATGTGAAGAAATTAGAATTAATTATTTACATAACTGAGACAATGTTCTGCAGGTTTAAGCTAAGAGGATAACCATCTCGAATTTTCTTTTATCATCAAAGATATTGTTTTAATTAAACCATTAAAGACGACCCCATCCTTGTTGGTCCCATTTATTCTACAAAAAATATTTGCAAACCTTTTGTTAAGCTTTTTAACTATCTCACAGCGGATACAGCCACAACAACGTTCCTTCTACTTTTCCTTCTATTCAACTTCACAATTCTGTAAAAGAATTTATGTTTCTCATGAAAATCTAATTTATCATTTTTCACGCTTATCACGTCACCATTAATCTCTGTTTTTTGTTTATCTTTTACTTTAATCCATCTGTCGTTTTTCCAGTCGTATTTTCTTCCTATTGCTAGTAAGATGTCTTCAAACTTCGGCCAGTTTGAATTTTTAGACTCACTCTGTGAATTATTAACTTTTACAAAGTGAGAAACTCTCAGCTTATGAGATTTTTCTGCGGAGTTTTCGTCGGGCGCAGTAGTTCCGGCTGAGACTATAGAGAAATTGTGTTTTTCTTTGTCTTTATTCTCTCTTTCCTTTGTTGTTGCTTTGTTACGATTCAATAAGTTTGTCAAATATTTGTAGTGTATTGTGTCGATATTATCGTCGCTCAACCACTCGTCGGGATATTCTTCGTAGAACGTCTCTATTTCATGCTCGAGCTTTTCTGAAAACAAGTTTCAAAGTATTATTTACCTTTTTATTTTACTAACAACGTTAGTTTTACTTTGCCTTTATTGTCAACATTTTATAACCTTATTTATTTGTTGTGATTTATCCAACCATAATATATTCGGCCTAATTTTCGTAAACGGTTTCTTGGAAGTCAAGGTATGTTAAATGGGCATATTAATTTGATTCTTGTTTGTTATATTGAACAAAATAATTGTATCTGAACTGACTGCTCAACGAAGTATTAAATGTATTGTATTGAACATTGTGAAGTTCCGACTGATATTTTGTAAACAATTTCGCGGCGGCAAAACAAGTCCCGAAAACTCACCAGCCATTTTCTTGTAAAGCGTAATGTCGTGCCGAAGATTCTCTTTGTCCCTTTCCTTCCATCGTCCATCCCCTTGATCTGAACAGAAAATTAAAATATCCTGTATTTTTGTTGTACAAATCTTTACAAGATTGAGTGTGCCTAAATACAGTATGGAATATTTTTTTTAAAGAAATTATAATGTAAAAATAGAAAAATAAAACGTGACTGTTAGACTACTGACTGATCTATTAACGCACACATCATTTCAGAACTTAAATTTCGCACACATGTAGTCATTATATCGTCGGTATCCGCTATGACAAGATTTCTTAACGCTGGCAGATAGCATATATAACAAGTAAAATTTGACAAATTAAGACTAATCTTACATGGTAAGCATTTAGCAAGTGACAACCACGCGTTTTCAGAAGTACCATGTCGTAAGTAGTTGTTTAAAACAATATAGGTAGGTACGTGTATTTGAATATTCAGTGTGCTATATAGTACAAGTGAAATTTAAAAAAAAATCTTTTTAAAAACAAGTTTTTATTATTATTACCATCCAGCACCAAAATACTCGTCAAGACGAATCAAATGAGCCCAAACTCGATGGGGTTGCGTCGTTTAATTACGGAGTTCCTATGGCCACCTTCCAGCTCCATCAGATCAGATCGACGTCATAATAATATTGCCATGTCATCCGATTTATACATGCATGCAACATTTCATCTCAATCGGATATCGGGAAGTGGGTCAAATTAAACTTGCAAGATTTGATTACAGACAGACAGACAGACAACAGACAGGTGAAAATAAAATCTTGTAAAAAACGTGCTAAATACTGTCATGTAAGTCGAGCCTTATATTTCATCGATCACTTTAACTATAGGTTTTCAACGTATACACTGGCATCGCGTGCAACACTCATTTAACATTCGTCGATAACAATCCAAATTTGTTTTCACCAGAAGTCATATTATTTTCAATTGCAGTTGTGATTGACTACATTACCGTGATCGTTTTGTATCGTAACAAAGCATTTTTAAATTTTAAAGAATCTACTAGAAATATAAAAATTTAGTTAGAAATGAAAATCCCTAAAGAATGCGCGTGCTGTTTTCACCAACCAATAAAAAAAATACTAGAGGAAGAATTTTCAACCTAACTTTTTGATCCAATTTTCGACCTTATGGTTAGGCGAGCAAATGATCGGAAATCACTTTAAGGGGCTGCGCAGACGACAGACTATTCATGACGCACTTTTTAGTCTGTGAAAATAGAACCTATGCAATTATATGCAGTAACGCACACGACGCGCAAAAAGTCCGGCGCACAAATAATATAATTGCATAGGTTCTATTTTCACAGACTAAAAGTGCGTCATGGATAGTCTGTCGTCTGCGCAGCCCCTAATACAATTCAAGCAAGTGTAAAGTATAAAAAAAATCTCACAACTACTCTTAAATGTCCTAAATTTTCTTGTCGTAATTTTGCTCTTACTGTTAACACGTTGTGGTTAAATCACATGGATTTATTTTCCATTGAACAAGGAAAAATTTATGTCGATTGATTTTGTGCCCGTGGAGCAATATTTTTTCGCCGTGTTTCCATCGTGTTTTATTGTAGAAAAAGAAAGAAAAGATTTACAGACTGTGCTAGAAACTAGCTTATTTTCAAGGGACCAATTTTTAAAACCTTTTGCTGTTCGAAAATAGTTCCACGGAGATTCACTTACCTTTATGAGAATTATAGAGTTTTAGAAAGATTTGATTGATTGTATCTCTTTTTAAAATTATTATAAGCCGTGAATTGTTTATAGCCCAGTCAATGAGTGCCCAAAAAGGGTATGTGGATCGAAAAGTCGAAAGCAGAAAAACTAACTTAGTAACTTTGTTTGTACTAGTTAGGAGATAAACATACTAAAAGTCCCCACCCCTCCGAGGTGAGCCCGAGGGGGGGGAGGCCGAAGAAGGTCCCATTTTTATGTTTTTTGCTTATATGTCAAAAACTGTGTGTTGTACGATATTTTGTTGTACTACATTATTAAACCTCATAAAATTTTCTACAACTTCGGCCTTGACACGTTTTATCTATCTCCAATCGTTGTCCAGCTATGAGCTTCCAAACATGGTCTATTTTGAAGACGCTTAAATTAGTTTTCCATGCAAAGTTGGTAAAAAAATCTTACAAATAAAATTTGACCAACTTCTGGTTGTCGTATCATAATGAAACTTTGCAAATGTCTAGAAATCTGATGACAGTTTAATAATCTGGTACCACTGAGCTGATCTGATGATGGAGCCAGGAGGTGTCTAATGAAACTCTTCAATGGCTATTAGTAAATCCGTCGAGTTTGGGCTCATTACATTCGGATTGATGAGACTTTTTCATAACACTTGCTGTCGAGGGTCTGATAATGGACCAGGAGGTGCCTACGTCTCATCAATCCGAATGTAATGAGCCTAAACTCGCCGGTTTTACTAATAGCCGTTGGTGGGGACTTTTAGTATGTTTATCTCCTAACTACTACAAACAAAGTTACTTAGTTAGTTTTTCTGCTTTCGACTTTTCAATCCACATTTCTTCTTTTACTGGACTATTAGCTCCAAATATATTAAAATCAAACTTTTTATTTTATGAGGAAAAATTTATAGGACGAACGGAAAAATTAATACGTAAATATCGGGTTTTACGTAAGGGTAATACATTTTAGCATGATAAGATGATTATTGAAACCATAGGGATGAATTTATCCCGCCTTCTAGGTTTAGTCTGCAACCATCTACGGCAGCATCGTCGCTTAAAAAACACGCGAGATTGTAGTCAAAGGCTATCCAATAATGAATAAAAAAATAATCGATACGTTTGTCGGCACGAAGCGATTTTCTTCGACCTTCATAATCCGGACGGCGAAGATTTGGAACTCCCTACCCGCTTCAGTGTTTCCCGAGAATTACAACTTGGGTGTCTTCAAGTCGAGGGTTAATAGGTATTTGCTAGGCCTGTGTGTAACAGCTTCGACCACGTCTTCACTTGCCAACAGGTGAACTGTGGTCAAACGCAGTCCTATCCTAAATAAAAAAACGTAGGACCGTTTTTGTATGTATACATAGGTAGATACATAGATAGGGTGAAACGTGTTACTGAAATAAAATAAAAAAATTCTTAGTATCAAACACTCACCTATGCATAAGCAGAGAATTATTAAGTAGTTGGCGTATTGCATTAAACTGCTATAATTTGTTGTCATAGTTTTCTAATTGAAGCGAAATCTGAAACAAAAATAAAAATTATTCAGTCTAAAAATATGACCACTACCTAGCACAAGCTATACACAATTTTTTTATGTGATAAAATAGAAGATGGGCAAGACGCTCTCTTGATGTTAAGAGATAATGCTGCCCATAATCAGTACAGTGCTACTTAGGATTTCACAATGATGTGAAATTCTACGAGCACTGCACCAACGCTTCTTATCCAGGAGTCATAATTTGTTAAGACTCTTTAGCCCAGTAATTTCACTAGCTACAGTGCCCTCCTACCGAAGCACATTAATGTTTGCACATCACTGCTCAGGCGTTAGAATAACTGGCACTGTTGGGGTACCCACCTAGACGACAAAAAGAAGTCCACCCCCGGTAAGATTGACTGACTATAGCCAGTACGAATATATTATGTATACGAGTATGTCGGCTTCGGCTAAAGTCCGAAGTGCGGCTACACCTAGGCTTAGACGATTCAACCTGGGTGTAGCCAGTCACTGTTGGTTAAAGTTAGGTGTGAACACAGATAGATATATCACTGTTGGTTAAAGTTAGGTGTGAACACAGATAATATAGAACAAGTTAGGTGTGAACACTTTATTGGAACTCAAAAAATATACAAAAAAGAACTAAGGAACTAAACCAATATAAAAAACTAAGTGTTACAATTGGCTGTCTTATCGCTAATAGCGATCTCTTCCAGATAATTGTGCAGCGAGAGGAGAAAATTAAATTCACATGGGTTGGTTGTATGATGCAAATTGACAGAGAACAAAGTGTTTAAAATAAAATTAAAATAAGGCTTGTTCTTAGATAATAATACTACTTAGATAATAATGTGCGTAAGGTGTTATAATTTTAAACTCCACAAATATCTCACAAAGTTGAGGCTGATTATGTAAAATATCGGCGATATTAATAATACGGTCTAAACTCGAGTACCTATATAAAAAGAATATTATGCTTGGGATTGGCATAATCAAGTAGCGAATATTTAAAGAGATAAGTAGGGCTTTCGTGGAAATTGCGCTAAGTTATTACTTACTATTAGGCAAGTCGTTGTTTTTATTAAAAGTAATGTAGGTTAACATAACAGGTTTTTTTTTTAGTTTATTTATGAGTACATTATCTATGTAACACATGTATATACGTATACTAGTTATTATATTGTGTTGATTCATACTTTAACCAAGGACTTATTAATATAACAGTCAAAAAATGTAGTAATTATGTAATAACCACTAAATGACTCGGTGGATGGTAAACACAAATTTAATCAATTACAAGTAAGTGTCCATCGATCAAAAACAAAGTAAGTTAAAAATAAAAGCTTTAATTGGGTTCTAATTAACTACGATTTCGATTGAACGGAGCATAAAATTGCCTATTAATTTTTCCACGCCAATTATTGCGCCCGGTTTCCGGGTAACAAAGTACAGATCATCAACAAAGCGTTTAAAATATCACTAAGAGGATGTCGAAACCTTCGTCCGAAATTCCTCGAGTTAATCCATTTTTTAAAAACTTTCGCAATTTTTCCGACGTTTGTCGCCGGCGAGACTGTTAAAATTGGATTTATGAAAATTTCCCTCTCTTTAAAAGTCCAAAGGAAAAGGCTGAACGATGTGGTGACTTTTTAATTATTTATTCAAATTATTTCATGTTTCCCCCGCGTACGGCTCGCACGGCCATTTCATACACCTGTCGTTTTCATTTTTAATTTTGCTGTATTATCCATTACAATTTTATACCAGGGATATAAATTATATTTTTAATATCAGCAGCTCTGAACCTTACAATAAACCTAGGTGATGATATACTAAATCATGTGGTCTAAATTAAAGAGACTATTAGAGATAATTTGATTCGGGTGTTCTGGCCTGAGACGTGTATAAAGATACTCAAGATACACGTTGCAAGACAAGATGACTCGGTTAGTAAAGATGAAATTGTGGCAGCTAATTATTACCAGCTTGTGGCAATCATTACGGCCGTGGTCCGGCGATGACTGACACTGCACCGCACATCATCAGAAAGACCGAGTCGCCTTTTTTTATGCGAAGAAGTAAAAAGACGATCGAGACGCTCTTCTGATGTTAAGAGATAACGCTGCCCATAATTAGTACAATGCCACCTAGGATTTCACATGTGAAATTACAGGTGCACTGCAACAACGGTTCTTACTCAAGGGTCATAAGATGTTAAGACTCTTTAATGCAATAATTTCACTAGCTACAGTGCCCTATTACCGAAGCTCAGTAATGTTTGCACATGACTGCTCAGGCGGTAGAATAACTGGCACTGTTGGGGTACCCACCTAGACGACCTCCTGCTAAGGAAGTCTACCCCTGGTCGTCTGCTAGGGTGTCGATATCTAATATAAAAGAAAATCTGACAATATAACTAGATACCAATCTAAATAAAACTTGATAGAGGTGCCTATACTTACAACTTATTATGTGATACGTTAGGTGGCTGAAGGTGAGGAAAGTCTATCTAACCACACAACACTCTACATCCCACAAGTAGGCCAAAGCCTATTTATGTTATTCCACTGTACGAAGTATTATGAATAATGAATTGGTTTTATATTTAGCTTCAGTGGAAAGGTTTATTTTTAACGTTGACAGAAAACCTCGAAACCTGGCGGTGTAGCGTTTTCTAATAATATTTCTTTTTATGTAGATAGATAGGTAACACTCTATTGAAACACAAATGTGTAATCTAAGTGTTATAATTGGCGGTCTTATCGCTAAAAGCGATCTCTATATAGAACCTAAATAGCACTTTGCAAGTCAAATTACAATGTGCATGTATTGATGTGTGTGTGTTTGTTACCTTTTCGAGTAATAAGTTGAATAACCTAACATATAAATAGATGAAATATAGATAGATTGGTGACTTTTTAGTGGGTAAAACCGCTGGGCACAGTTGTTTTTATATAATACTAGCTGCGTCCAGGGTTTACCCGCTTTGTAGCCTATATGTTATTCCAAGGTCTAAGCTATGTCTATACCAAATTTCAGCTCAATCGGTCCTCCCGTTTAGGCAAAAAAGAGTAACAAACATATATCGAGACATCCAAACATTCTTACAAACATTCAGGATTTTAATATTAGTAAGTAGTTGTTCTAGTCTATAGACTTCTTATAAGATAGAAAATCTCATCCGACTAATTTAAAATTCGAAGATTATTCTTCCACAAAACCCTTTACTAAACTCATCCCGCGTACATAACTTACATCCAAATAATATATATCTTTTTGTCATTGTCCTTTATCCATAATTTGGGGTGAACCTTACATGGTTTCCTTTTGACCTCGCTATTTGATTTATAGCCATTTTCACCCTATCTCTCGTAAAATGGAGGCTTATATACGGTAGAATTTAAATGACACATTCATGGAATTTTATGATCGGAATATTTTACTTTCGTACTCATAAAAACTCTTCTATCTACAATCTAAGTATAAGTGGATGAAATAAAACCACATTGCGGTGAAATACTTGAATCATTTTGATTATTCCTTTACACACAATACACAAACGCATAAAACGTTGGAATGACTTAATTCTTTTCTAAACTTAGTTAAAACCCTTCCTGATTACACAATTTAATTTCTAGTATACTTACTAATCATCTTAGCCAACAAAAAAAAACAAATTTCATATAATCGTTTGTTACCTACAGTGCCACACACAACGCATTCACGTCAACACAGCATACTTATAACACTACTCATTTTTGCGTCCCCAAGCATAGTTTTAATCCTCATTAAAACTATAATCTATTTACTAGAAAGCTTTAGGGTTAATCTCGTTACCTGCGGCTTAAACTAGGGTAACAATTTCTGACAAGTGACAAGAGTTTATGCAAATGAGCCCACAAACCTTTGTCAAATCAGGAGCATGGCACACCTCAACTCAAACAGGCTCGACTCACGAACTCTAAATAAACCGAACTTCTCAGTCACAAAACTTTTTTCAGCTGCTACGAACTTATATTCGCGAGACAAATACACGTGCGTCCTCACCAAAATTCTGAGTCAGACTGACTACTGAACTCCACTCTGTGATTATTTCCCCTCGATACAGCGAAGATCTTTGAAAGCACGTAACCATTGACGCTTTTATTTTACTTGTTACTATTTCTAAATTCAATAAAACAGCAATGGAATGTAAAATACTTGAACAGTCGTGGCTTTCAAATGAAGTATCGATGGTACAAAGGCGGTTTTTCCTACATAGTGAAGCCGTATTTCCCTCTATCGTGCACACATCGCATGTCTGCAAGGTGAGCTTTTCAATCCAATGCGCCTACCCTTTAAGCCTGTATGCCAAAGGCTCAAAGGCTGGCAGAGAGTTAATTAATTTAGATAGGTGATAGTAATATGAGACGTGTTTTAATGTTGTATATGGGGAAAATACTTATTTAAAAAAAAGGCTTTTGAAAGAATAAAAGAAAAGGTATATATATGAACAATGAATAGAGAGGACTAAAAACGATAATTACCTACATAGTAAAGGTCTCGTCTGGAGTACAAATACATAGTATAGCCGTCATCTGTATTTCACAAGCGATACAACTTGGGCATCTTCAAGACACGAGGGAATATTCCCTCGTGTACCTTTCTAGGCATCTTACGTGATTCATCGTTGACTTCATCTGCACTTTCCCATCAGGTGGGTTATGGTCAAACGTAGGCCTATTTTTTCTATTTATTATTGGTTAGCTAGGGTGGTTTGCTAGGTAGGTTAGGTTTTGACCACGGACTCATGCAGATTAAACATCGAAGGCGGGATAATTCCCTCACATCATGCCGGAACACGGTCATAAGGATCACTATTAGTATAAAAAACATTACAAGACCCATTGGCCACTACCGCTTCAAAAGAAATATAGTATACCTTTTCACTACTTCATTTATTTGAGCACCACTTATCAGCTTGGCCTATCTCCACAGTAACCGAAACTGAAGAGTTCCACGTAACCACAGAAATAGGTCAATAGCTAATGGCCGCTGTGTCCCTTCCAGGAAAGCCTTATTAAGTCCACGTCTCATTGTGTACTCACGTGTTATTTCACTAACTAAGGGGAAATGTTACATTTCATTAAACGTGATTTTATGATATTCAATTTAAATTGGTGTGACTCATAGTTTTTGACGAGTTAAATCAAGAACTTATATATTAAAGCTTAAGATTTTGACTATATTTTTTTAAGCTTTTCTTTTAGCTAGTTTTTTGTTGGTAAAAATCACCTTATTATGTTGTATCAATAAAACGTTATCTTATCTTTATCTTAAAAAGTCACTACCAATCCACATAATTAAATTATTTCTCTCCATTCAAGGTTGTCTGGAAGAGATCGCTTTTAGCGATAAGACCGCCAATTGTTACACTTAAGTTACGAAATTATGTTTTAGTTTTAAGTTTCTCTGTATATTTGTGGTGTTACAATAAAGAGTATTCTATCTATCTATCTATCTAATTAAAATATTACTACTACATCCGGTTTTAATGGGTCTGAGAATAATTGCAATGTCATCTGATTAAATTATAATTATGTTCTTTTTAATAAGGGTACACTAGTAGATTATACCTATATAAGTGAATTTAATGCATTTTAAGTGACTTTACAAAAGCGGCTTTACAATTTGTAGGATTTTTTTTAATCTTTACCGATTAGGTACTCGGAGACACAACCGATTCGGAAATTCACACCGGTGCGATTGCGTTTCGCTCTGGAAAGTGAGCTTAAAATCGGTTTCATTTTTGTAATACATTGACTTGTTAAACCTTAACAAAATTACATACAAAATTCGCGGTCTTTTCGCTGCTTTCTATTAGTTAATCAAACATTTGGTTTCAGACAAAATTAAAATACATAAATATTATGTTACGCTCCGTAATAACCGACAATTTTAATTAATGAGACCAACGTTATAATAAATTACTTCCTCCATGTCATTAAGCATTAGTAAACTCGAAAATTGTTTACTTTACTGACCTCATAAGCACATGGGTTAAGCAAAAATCGTTAAAAACCGTTTTCGTTTACAAAAATGTCCATTAATGTTACCCTACTCAAATTCTATCTAAGCTTCCAGCTTTGTCTTTCGCCTTATTTTTGTGTGGCTCTTTTCATTTCAGGGGTCGCAGCTTACGCGGTTCATTTCTTTGCGAGAATACAATTGTAGACCCATAAATACGTACTCTGTGAAAGCCTACTGCGGGATTTGTTATAAGTTTAGGACATAAAAATATATACTTTGAGCTTATATTTGCGAAACAGTAAGAGATACTTTTTTCATGCAAAGAAATAATAAGACAAGCAAGACGCTCTCCTGTTGGTAAAAGAACGCTGCCTCGGTACAGTGCTTGCTACCCAGGATTTCACAATGAAGTAAATTTTTGGCTGCACCAACGCTTTTTACTGAACAGTCACATATTATGTATGTCGTGACTTCGTACTTATGTATGTGTTAATATAATATCTGTATTTTTTTAATAACGAACCATAGCGCATTTTTGTGTCATTATTATGTCTGTACGATATTCAATAAAGCCAAGAGGGATGTTGAGGGATGATAAAAAATAAGGCTAGCTTATAATTAATAAAACATTTTTCCATTGGCAGCGCTAACTACAGGTTTACCTGCTGAAAGTAAGTAACACATTATGTGTTTCAGGGTATTTTATGCTGCTTTACAATAAATTTTAGCTCAGTTTTCCGCACTGTAGCTAGTAAAATTACTGGGCTGAAGAGTCTTAACATCATATGACTCTCAAGTAAGAAGCGTTGGCGCAGATCACTCAGAATTTTACCTTTGTAAAATCCTGGGTATCACTGCACTAATTATGGGTAGCGTTATCTCTTACCATCAGGAGAGCGTCTTGCTCGTCTTCTTACTTTGTTGTATATAAGTAAGTATGTACAGTTGTCAACACACGAAATTATTATAAAGGCAATAACAAACATCGTCTAGACCGAGCTATTTTCGTAAACCGTTAATCAGTCGTTCGTGCGGAAAACTGATAAGGCGGACCTTTCGCCAATTAACCTAATGGTGATTCTTACTCTGGCCTTCAGGCAAATGGCGGAGAAAGGCGAAGATCGTCGCAGCCTTGATGTATTGCCTGCGCCATATATCGAGCTTTATTGCCACGCATATGGATGCCATTTAATCTTCCCCTTTTATAGGTGACACAGGTATATTGGTACATTTGTTAAAGCTGGCCCGATATTGGGCGTAGGCGACTCTCGCGAGCATAATAAGTGGCTGGCAAGTCACATTGTCGCGACGACTACTCTACGATACCCGCCGCAAGCTGGTGAATTGCTACGATCACCTCGCGTAATCGCTGCGACTGCGGGATGAAGTCGCAATCGCCTAATGTGGGATAAACCTCACCTTTGATGAAAACAGAAATAATTCAGATAAAGTTGGATAAATAATAATTTTTTCATCCCACTATCTCGGAAAGTGTATTTTTACTCATTTTTGACTGGAAAAGTCCATTTTATCCTCTAGAGAAATTCAAATTTACTTTACTCTAGAGAGAAAAACATAATTAAACCTATTTACTTCCACCTCTATGGTACCGAAATAAGCGTACAACTTTTTTAAATTTGTTAAAAACTCGGAGTAATAACCTCTTTAGTAAACTTTTTTTTTAATTTGCTTTGGGCGCACCATCAGCCTTGCCAGTAAGTTACTCTTGTAACATATTACGTTTCTTTTGAACTATATTTACGTTAGTTGTTTAGATATAAGTTACATTTCAAGGCAATAATGTTTTTTTAATGAATTATATAGTACAGTAATAGTAAATAATAGTTGAGTTAATTTAGCAGAGTTAATAGAATAAGCCAATTTTTTATAACTTTATCTAGTTAGTAGCAAGATTTTTTCTAAGTATTACTTTTTAGTAACTTTTTTATTAACGATTTCTCACTGTAATAAACTGAAAATGAGGAAATAATCACTAAAACGAATAGGTAGAGTGCTTTTCACGAAAGGAGACCTTTTTGCGGGACGCCACTATCGCACATTTTAAAAGTTTAAATACCTTTAACTTTTTAACGCCTCATAATTTCTCATATTTAATTTCTAAATCAAAAAGGTATTTATTTTATGTAACAAATAAAAATGATTTATTATAAAATATGAAGTCCAATAATAATAGAATAAAAAATTAGTTCCGCTAAATTCAGTGGGACCTCTTTCGTGAAAAGGACTCTAAGTAAGCGTACCTACGTAAATTAAAATTGAATACTGGTTATTTTTGAAGATAGTGCACTGGTAACACTGTGCGCATCCATGGTGTGAATAATTTAAAAAAAAACTTTTAGCATTGAGTTATTTCCTCGCTGAGGGGGGATGAAAGATTATGTGTCACACTCGAGTGCAAATATTTTTGACCTTGTGCTCTATTGATTCCCTCGCTAACGCTCAGGATTCTAATTATTAAATCACTCGCTATGCTCGTGACTATAGCTACTGATTCTAGTCCTTTTTTATGATTTTCCTTTACGCCATTTATATAGGACCCTCTCGAAACAATTATAAAGAAAAGCACAGAATAAAATAGAATAGAAAACTCTTTACACCATAAATACTATTTTTTAAACTTAAAAAAATTATACATTAGTACTTTTACACAATATTTTTGCTTTAATTATATAATTTTTTAACGATACGAATTCAATATAAGCGGTTGTGAAGATGCAACGCACCGTACCAAACTTCCGGACTTACAAAATGATCAGTAGACTGAGTACCTAATTAAGTCTTTTATAATCTTTTGATAGGAGCCTCTACCCGTCGACTAAAATAAATGGCTTGTAAAATTACGGCACCCACTTGAAATATAATTCGAAGGAACAAGCTTTATAATTCCGTGACTTGAGTTACAATAGCATCCGACGATCACCTTTCACGCGAAAATATTAAACTTCTTGAATTAAAAGTTGATGAGATTCATGAACGATTTAATAGGTATTTATAAATAGGTAAAAATAATATTTGATGTATTTTTACTCTTAACGATTCGTGAGATTCATCTTTGTAAATAAACGGCATAAACTCACTTGTATTTACTTCGGCTTCGTGCCGACCGTTTCGATCCTGTACGAGGATCTTCTTCAGGGAGTA
This sequence comes from Hemithea aestivaria, assembly GCA_947507615.1. Lineage (NCBI taxonomy): Eukaryota > Metazoa > Arthropoda > Insecta > Lepidoptera > Geometridae > Hemithea > Hemithea aestivaria. The sequence continues at coordinate 9,744,942 of OX382329.1, read as the reverse complement.
GCTGCGGTTACGCGCCGGCGTCCGCGCCCCGCTTAGCACTGCGCGCAGCGAACAGATTACACTGTTAAGCCGTGTCTATTGTTTTGGTCTACACCAAGTCTACACAATCAACAAAAACATCTCAACCTTTTCACAAAACATTGTCAAACTACACTTTTTATTTGCTCCAACAATGTTTTTGCTTTCCATATCCGATGGAAAGTACTCATAACAGAAACATAATATAGGCGTCCCTGAAGGGGTACACCTATTTTATATCAAGTCTCTAATTTTTAACTCTATTCTACGTGTCCTGAGACAATTGAGGGATATGGATAACCTACAGCACTACAAGGGAGTTACCGGCACTGGTCCGACAGAGACAACACAAGATATTTCTGGATATTATTTATTTTGATCACATTCACGCAATTACCAATAAAACTATTTTCTGACTCTAAATTAAACAAGGAACCTAGCACTCTGTCGGGCCAATGCGCAGCAACTGGCCCGCTCGTCTTTCATACACCTTACATGCCGTCTCGCACTTACACATACAATATTAGTTACTCATACATACACGCATACCCCTACAACAATCCCCCCAAATTTTTTACAGGGTAAAAAATTTACATAATGTTTCATATTACATAGGTATCTTTTTAACAATAACAAAAAATTATAAAGGTAATGTTGATAAAAATGCTTTTGGAACTTATGGTCACCCTATCATTCAATAACTTTGTTTATAACATAAGTTCGTGGCAACCGCACACAATGTTTTTGCCAAGTTGCACATTCCAATTGTTACATTTCATATGCTGATACCTAATATACTTATAATTAATTATACATGTCGTTGCTGTTGGGTTTGCTGGAGTTTTATAATTGAGTCTTGCGTTTTCTTCTGTAACCACTTTTTACCTTTTTGACGACAATAGCTTCACAATTTGCACATAATGATCAGACACAGTAGTACACATATTATCATTATTAGTTCTCCATAGGTTTTCATATGATTTTCGACACTAGTGAAATCCAATTGGTTTGCTCCACTTTGAGCTATAATTATTTCTTCATTTTTGCTATAAGATTTGCCCATTTTTGTAACAACTTTTTATGACAACTTTTTACAAATGCAATATTACTTGTTTCTTGGAGAATATACAATGATCTAATGAGATTTTACAATTATAATTAATTTTGTGTACCAAATACATTTCTATTGTGCAATGCTCTAGTTTACATATTTAAATTGCTTACATGAGTGATATTGTGCAATTTTTTTCTCGTGCGTTGTTATGTACCGACCTAGTACCTTTCCCTGACTTTACTTTCTCATTATATAAAAAAAATAATCTTACATTAATACATAAAATCTGTATTATTTGTTATAGATTAAATCTAACTGGTGGCTTTATTTTCCGACCATACATTGATTTCTTATCAACTAACTTATCGACTATGTCTTTGCTAACGCTGTGATAACCATTGCTAGATTTATTTTCACCATGTTTAACGTTATCTACTTTGTCATCCTTAATCTCATCATCTTGTTTCCCTAACGTATAAGCTGGCTTTAATCTATCTATAGATAATATGTGAGCTATTCTGTTAGGTAACTGGATCTTAAATACCTTTGCGTTTCTGTCTACAACGCGATACGGCCCTTCGTACGGTGACGTCAACGGCCTGCGTACTGCATCGTTCCTAATAAAGACTTGTTCACACGTACCTAATTCATTATGTACGAACAATGTCCGTGAATCTCGAAACTTACGCGGAACGGGTTTCAAACTGCTTAGGTGTGACCTTAACTTATTTAAATACTCATGGTCTAAAACTCTTTGATTGTTTGAGATGTCATAAAAATCTCCGGGCAATCTAAGGGTTTTGCCATATAGATACTCTGCGGGACTTACCCCATTGTCACTTCTGCCTACTGTCCGTAATCCTAGCAACACCGTTGGTAACTCGTCCGACCAGGACGTATTGTTTGTGAGACGCGCTGTTAAGGCCTGCTTCACGCTCCTATGCCAGCGCTCTACCATGCCGTAGGTGTGTTCTATGTGTTTCCAAATCATCGCTGGCTATTATCACATCATCAACAAAACAAAATAAAAATTCTAAACCTTCCAGCACCGTGTTGTTCATAAACCTTTGAAATGTTTGACTAGCTGTTCTCAAACCAAAATTTAATCTCATAAACTCAAAAAGGCCGAATGGTGTTATTACCGCTGTCTTTTTTATATCTTCTGGCGCTATTTTAATGAAGTGATATGCTTTATTAATATCAAGCTTCGAAAAAAATTTCTTACCTGCCAGTATGTAGTTAAAATCGAGGAGTCTGGGTACAGGGTAGCGGTCCGGCTTGGTGATCGCGTTCAAACGCCGATAGTCTCCCACGGGCCGGATCTCTCCATTCTTCTTTGCGACGACATGCAGCGGACTGGCCCATTCGCTCTTAGATGGTCTGCAAATACCTAGTTCCTGCATTAACTTAAATTCCTTTTTGACCTTATGATACCTATCTGGCGGCAGCGGTCGCGCTCTAGCATGCACGGGTGGTCCGTCGGTTTCTATGTAGTGTAAAACGTCGTGAGCAGAATCATTGTCAATATTTTTAAAAGATACAGGCTTAGTTATTTCTGAATATTCTGATAATAAATCACCAAACGGATGGTTACAATCCACGGTTGTGATTGATAAATCATCGCAAGTGGTTATACTGCACAGCGTTAGCAACTTTGTTTGCTTATCAACTAATTTACGCTCACTTAAATCTACTATTAGCGTATGATGCTCTAAAAAATCCGCGCCTAAGATTGGTTGGTTAACCTCCGCGATAACAAATGTCCAACGATATGGACGTCGTAACCCTAAGTTCACATGTAAAGTTTTTACGCCGTATGTCTTTATTTCACTGCCGTTTGCTGCAAAAAGTTTATAGTCCGAATGCGCGCCTAATAACTTTTGTTTTTTAGTAACTGGAATAACGGATACATTTGCACCTGTGTCCACTAAGAATTTAAGTCCATTTTCTCGATCGTATACGCTAAGACGGTGGTTACTACCCGGCACAATCACTCCCGCCACTGTAGATCGTACCGTATCTAGTTTTCCGACGCTGATGCTGCTGTAGACTTCCACGCACAAGGCTTTTCACACTTCGTCGCTCGAGTACGGTACCGGTAATGCCATCTGCACAACCAGTTGGGATCTGCTGGAGTCCTGGATCTTGATCTCGACCTTCCGCGGAAATTCCCACGGCCGCCACGGCCACGGAAAGTGCGGCGATTATGCGTGACTTCTTCTCGCAATGACGCTATTTCAATATTTAATTTGTGGATCTGCGTCCGTAGCTCATTCACGTTACCGTCTTGTTTGCTGCTTGATGATGCACAGCCCACCTCTGCGATTTCGCCTCCTCGCACGTTCTCCATAATCTTGTCTGCTATGTTGGCCAAGTTCTCTAGGTTCTGGTCTTGGCTGACGGTCAACACCGTTCTCACTGATGTTGGTAGTCGTCCTATCCAAAGACTGTGAAGGGTCTTCTCCGATGCTTGCGCGTGTCGGCCCAGCTCTCGCATCCTGCGCAAAAGTTGCGAAGGTTTTTGCGTTCCTAGCTCCATTTCTCCTACCAATTTTTGGAACTGGCGCTCCGCGCTTTCCTCGTATACCTGGAGCAAACGCTCCTTAATTGCGCTGTATTTACCATCCTCTGGTGGCGATGCGAGTATGTCACTCACCTGTTGCAATGCGTCGCGGTTTAACTTCGCCACAACCAAGTTATATTTTGTTTCATCACTCTGCTTTTGTGGCGCTAGAATGCTTTCTATTTGCGCGAACCATAAACGCGGCATCTCCGCCCAAAATTCGGGTAACCGGGACTGTACACTGATAGCGGCGAGCTCACTGGTATTCATATTTGATGCACTTGTGTTCGTGTCACTGTTCATATTGTCACTTTTACTGACTTTTACCGGCGATTGGAACATCATACACTAATTCACTTAACGTCTCTATCTATCATAGTTATCAAATATTTAAAACCTCACGTCGGGGTCACGTCGTCCTCTATCAATATTTATGAAAATCGTCTAGTGTTTTGTTGAATGTTGTCATGTTTTTGTTGATTGTGTAGGCCAAAACACTAGCTGGCTTTAGTCTCAAATCTTAATTATCGGTTGTGTTGCTAGCATATATGTATGTTGCCATTTCAGTTCAACAAGATTATTACAATACCTGCAACATGAACTAATGATGCCTCCTACATAATATTTTCTTGGCAACAGCCGGAACTCACTTTTTTAACCAAATAAAATGTAGCGTAAATATTTACAAACCTTACTTTTATATCTCCTCGTATTCGCCGTAGCAACTACGATTAAACAAGTAAGCGGTATCAATGCGACCGCGCCAGTTCGTCTGTTCATTTCGAACTGAGGCGTTTTTAATTAAAACCCAAGTCGCACTGAAAAAGTCTTTCTTCCCGCGGCATCATTACAAACACTCCGATCCGAATCCGACACCGGAACTGATACAAAAACTTTAAAACGAGTACGTCTCATTTAGTTTGCAATAAAGGCTTTCGTCTAAATAGGAAAAGAAACGACGGTTCGAACACTCCGACCGAACTTATTGAAACTCCATCCAGGAACAGATTCAAATAAGTGTTTTACACTTTCAACGGTACCGAACGGTATAAAAAAGGGTTCTTTTTGCCAATTATTCAAATGGGCGCCTGCAATTTTATTCTAAAAGGATAAAAATGTAACGCGATTCGGTAAATATTCCGACGCGAGGCGAATTAGAACGAGTCCCGAAAGGATTTTGGGCAGAAAGTATCGAATTTACTTATGCTAATGTTACGTCACCCGGAGGATAAAAGTCTGTTGCGTTACTAATTAAGTTTGTTACAATAGGAAGTACCTATTGTAGATTTACTTAAACAAAGACATTAATTTTGTTTGGACCCCAAGATAAGCTCAGGGTAAAGTTAATTTAGGGAATTGAATTAAACTCGAGTCGAAGATGAAAAACTTTGAGCACAAAGGTCTACAAAATAACTGCTGAAGCCGAGGAAAAGTTTATACTTATTTCGGAGTATTTTGTTTGGAATTTATTAGATAAGTGTGTCGGTACAATTAAAATCAGAATTTAATCAGGAAGAAAAGCCAGGAAGGGATTTAACCCACCTTTTAGGTTTAGTCTTGTACCATCTACGGGCTCGTCGCCGCTTAACATCACTCGAAATCGTAGTCAAAGGCTAACCTATAATGAATAACAAGTGAAATGTTAAAAATCTTTTTTAAAAACAAGATTTTATTATTATTACCATCCAGCACCAATTTACTCGTCAAGACGAATCAAATAAATTATGACGGCTTTAAATTACGGAGTTCCTATAGCCTCTTTCCAGCTCCATCATTAGATCAGCTCAATGTCGTAGTATTATTGTCTTATCGTCCGATTTATACATGCATGCAAAATTTCAGCTTAATTGGATACCGGGAAGTGGGTCTAATTAAACTTGCAATATTTGATTACAGACAGACAGACAGACAGACATCAGACAGGTGAAAGTAAAAATAAAAGCTTGTAACAAATTAGTACCTATCTCTAGGTAAATACGTAAAGCTTACAAGCGGCACTGCAAGCAACATTTCCTTATCTGTAGGTAATGATTTTACTGCAAGCCCAGGATTTTGGCAAGGGTTACTGCCAAACTAACACGGCTGTAATAAATCTCGGCTTGAGACCCATGTATTATGTTCTGATGTAAATATTGGAAGGGCAGGAAGATGGTGAAGTAAATATTGGTCTGAAATCACTTTTTGCCTAGGCAAAATAAGCTTTTCAAGCTCTTTCTAACAAACTTGCAATCAATATTCTATCACATTCGGAATTATTATTATGCATGATATTTAATACTATGCACAATTTTACGTGTAGAAAGAATATGAAACAAAAATAAACAAAAAATTACAACCACAAAAATAAAAATAATAAATATGAGATAGGATTATTGTTACTTCTTTACGCCCAATTATTTCTTCGATTATTATTTTACATTACATTTTTACGCACATATCATTTTTTTAATCCATTGTTCAGCGATTGGTGTGCCTTAAGATCAATAAATAAATTGCCTTTTTTGATTTGCCATATACAAATAAAATATAGAATGGCTATATTCTATGAGTATGAGTATGAGTACAAGTACATCATTCTTGTACCAAAATACAGGCACTAAGCGTCCATAAGCTGTAAAGTATCGCGCAGCAAGTTGAACAGTGCACGGCGTATGTCATGCAACTATGCAACTGACACTGTTGAAACTTCTCCAACTTGCTCGTCAACTTGTACTTACACTGCTTGCTTCTGTTGTCATACCATATTCTACGATACTGAAATTGCACAAGGGCTTTTAAAACTTTATACATATTTTATTTCACGGATTAGAGAATATGTTTTGTGTTTTATTTTGATTTCAAACATTTGCCACCTCCTTTTTCATTTTTTCAAATTCTCGACTGATCTATTAACGACAAGAATATATTAAGTGGATTTTTTTACCACTTTGACGAAGATTCCGCTATTTTCTACGTGAGCAAAACTGTAAGCATATATAAACTATTATAGTTTTACAAAAAATCCGCCGAGTCAAGCGTCGAGCTCCTCTCGTACATTTAAGTATTTAACTTTTAACTGTACCTAAAATCTTTATTTTTATATCCATTGAAACGCACAATCGTAAGTACCAGTACTAATATAATAAAGGTACCAAAGAGGCTTCAGAATCGCTTCAATTCCCAACAAAGCATTTTAACATTGCGTCGGAACAAAAGCTTGTTTTCAGTCGACGCTTCTAATAGGCAGTTAGGCGGCTATTCTGAAACCACTTGTTTTGATTGCCGAATATACTGAGCTAAAACGAGCATATTGCTACATTTGTGGCACAAAAATATGTTACTTTTGTAAAGTTAGATTGGCTACTATTATTTAATATCGTTATAGTATCTTTTTAGTTATAAAAAAAACATACTAGATTTTCTATCAGATACAAGGGGTCATAGTTGAAAAAAATAATACCCCAATCCCAATTGACAGCAAAATTACGTGTACATAGTATATAAGTAACTATTTTGGTTTAGAGACCTATGCATGCCTTTTATTTTGTCTTGTTGTAACTTCATATAATATTATGTATTTTAATTGTAGAATGTCAATAAATTATTTTTTACTTTTATTTTACTTTTAATATTACAAAATCAGAAATGTTAAAATCTTTTAAGAGTTTTGAAACAACTTAAGCAGCTCTGCTATAGATAGGTAATAAAGTTCACGTAACTCCGGTGCAAGCCTACATTTAAATGTTCTAGCTTGTTTGCTTTATACCCTGAGACCCTATTGTAACATTATATTATTTTATCAATACTAGCACAAGCTGAAGGGAGGCCTTTGCCCTGCAGTGGGACGACAATGGCTAAAATAAATAATAAATAAATAGCACAAGCTGGCATTTTTGCCCGCATAAAGGAATCCTATCTTAGCGGATATCTATGTTGTATAACCAGCCTTTAAGCCAATTTATAACCCTATCCGTTCAGCAATGTGAACTGACAATTGAGAGATCACTCAAGATCAGTCGCGATTTCCTCTTATATGTATTTTAGACTGCAATCTGCTACAAACTCATAGCAGACTACCTTAAGTGCTTGTCTTAGAGCCACTGGTGCTTATTGAACCAAGATGGGTTTGTTGAAACAATGAATGTCCTGATAATAGCCGTAATTCCAGGAAATTACTTATAATCTTAGTTGTACCTATATATTACAATAGGTATATAATTAATTGCCGAAACTTCTCGAGAATTATTCAAGCTTTTAATCAATAATTGTACCTGTTCAGGTATAATATCTCATAATAGGTATTATTTCACTGTTTTCTTATAGCTTGATTAATAACAATATTTTTTATATTTATTAACTTTACAACTTTTTTTTTATTGAGAAAAACAAACTAACAATACTGCAGCTACTACAGCAGTAAAGAACACTTTTATTAACCACAGATCGGCCACAAGCCGATCTACAGAAAATCCAAGTGCTCCAAACCACTGTCAGATGACAGAGTGCCCAGAATGCTGGCAGCATTGCCACGTTGAATGGCAATACTTATACGTTGGGCCAAATATACCCCAGCATTTCGGTCACACGTCGCCTCGACCAAGCGCTCAGATAAATTTTGGAAAATGCGGAACTTTACAACTTATATAATACTAGCTGCGCCCAGTGGTTTTACCCGCTGTACTGCAGCCTATAATGTGTTATTCCTGGGTCTAAGCTATCTCTAAACCAAATTCAGCTTACTACTACTGCTTACCCGTTGAGGCGTGAAGAAATATCTACCTAACAAACATAAACATTTACTCACAAAATTTCGCATTTATAATATTAGTGTCGTAAGTGTGATGTAAAATTACATCACAACACCACACATACACACAACATAATCCATACATATAATAAGAATGGAAATTTCTCCCCATTCATTGTGATCCTTTACTAAGGTGAACTGTGAAAATACGCATATGAACAAAACGACGCGAAAAAGTCGCTTGCGCGATCTAGATCGTAAAACATTTTGTCAATTTTTCCTAGGGAAACGTAAAATAAAATAATAAAATAAATAATAATCATTTATATCGGACACATCGCCCCTAATTTACATCAAAATTTCGAAGTAAAAGTAATAGAATATAAAGTAAATTCAATTCAAAAAAATCATAAAGCAAAAAGTGCGACAAACTAAAAATACGCCATCTATCGAATTGCCTGTAAACGAAAGTAGACCTTTAGTTTAATTTGGGCTAAATTTGTAAATAGTTTGTGTCACTGGTGAGGTGAAACAACACCACCGATTTGAATAAAATTTTCACTAATACGTTGCAGTTTTCTCTACTTGAAACTTAGTGTTGGTTTTAGTCAAATCGGTTTTTAAATAAAAGAGTTATATCAATCTAAAGATTTACTTATCTTATTATATAAAATCGTTCGTACACTTTCGTGCTATCAACGCACAGCCCAAACGGCTGGACGGATCGAGCTGAAATTTGGACAGCGTATTTTTTGGAAAACTTCATCGTGCAATAAGAAGCGATTTTGCGAAATTCCCCCGGGAACGGGAATTATTCCCGAAAAACGTTTGTATGCAAATCCGTAACCGCTAAACCGATTGAGCTGAAATTTCGTGAAATGATTGTTGGGATTGTGATTAGAAACTTTGAATACTTTTTATGTCAGAAATTTACTTTTAAGGGGGGGTAAAGGGGGGGTCGAAGTTTGTATGGGAAATTTAGAACCGCTGATCCTATTGAGCTAAAATTTGGCACAAAGGTAGTTTGAGTTGTAAAAAATGATATGGGATACTTTTTATTCCAGAAATCAACCTCTAAGGCGGGATAAAGGAGGTCAAAGTTTGAATGAAAAATCAGTAACTAATGACCCCATTAAGCTAAAATTTGGTTTAGATATAGCTTGAGCCTCTAAAAAGGATATGGGACAGTTTTTAACCCTGAAATTGGCCTTAGAGTGGAAGTCAAATTTTGTATAGGAAATCAGTAACCGCTAGCCCTATTTGATATGGATGTATGTAGTTAGACTCCAAAAAGGACATTTATTTATTGATTTTGAATAGTTTTTAACGCTCAAAAACATATTTTATAAAGAACACATACAAAATACAAACTCTTTTCCGATGTGCCACTATTTTACCCATTATGAAACTAGATGGCGCTGTTCGTCGTTAAAACTCGCAAGCGATTTGTTGGACATGAGTACCTTTTTAAACGACTTATGAAACCAAACCTTTTTGCTATTATGTAGTATTATTTATTAGTATTATGTTTAGTTGTGCATGCTGTGGCATCCTATAATTGTAGGATCACACAGACTAAAGACATAATAGCCTTAAGACTTTTAATTGTAATGTGTTTCCTGCGTTGGATGTCCTTAAATAAATAAATTATGCCAAAGGGCGGTCAACAGTCCATGTCGTTATTCCTGAATCCTAGAGTTTTACAGACTGCGAGTCAAAAATTTAACACTTAATAATTACTATAAAATTAATGTAACTTTAAAATACCTGATATTAATTATTTTATTACATACCATATACCATATTTGTTGAATAATTTTATAAATAACTAGCTGACCCGGCAAACGTTGTTTTGCCATATAAATAATTAATAGGAATGATTAAAAGTTAATATGAGAGTTACACTGAGATAGCAAAATAATAATTGTTTTATTATAAATTTTTTTTTTTTTTGTTTAGTCTGTACTGTCCCACTGCTGGGCAAAGACCTCCACCAAATCCTTTATTATAAATATATAATTTTATTATAAATCCGATTCTCACAGATACCGGATAAGCACAAAAAATTTCATCAAAATCGGTCAAGCCGTTTCGGAGGAGTATGGCAACGAAAACTGTGACACGAGAATTTTATATATTAGATATATTATATATATTCACTTTAAAGTTCCATCACATAATCAGAAAAATCATTGTCCTTAATTTTATGTTGAGTTTGTCTAATTGAATTATTATTATTTTATTAACTTTATGTGAGTAAATTCGTTTGCATGCCTTATTTAATAAAAGTCTTCGGAAGTTCTAAAGTTATTTTTTTTGTTGAGGTGGTTTTTAGGGTTCCGTAGCCAAATGGCAAAAACGGAACCCTTATGGATTCGTCATGTCTGTCCGTCCGTCCATCCGTCCATGTGTCACAGCCACTTTTTTCCGAAACTATTAGAACTATACGATTGAAACTTGGTAAGTAGATGTATTCGGTGAACCGCATTAAGTTTTTCACACAAAAATAGAAAAAAAATATTTTTTGGGCTCCCCATAGAACTAAAACTCATTTTATTCATCAAACCCATACGTTTTAGGTATCTACGGATTACGGATAGGTCTTCAATTATTGAGGTTTCTAATATCATTTTTTATTATTTTAAACGGTTTTATTTAGCTCACTCCGTTTGTTTTATTATTTTTTATTCTTGGGTCAAATTTAGTAAAAAAAAAATCGCAAATTTGAAATTTCGCCCTCTTCCTGTCAACCGATTCAAATGAAATTTGGTGTACGCCTTTGGTTCTGGTGACAATATAATTACGTATATTTAAAATTATTTTAAATCCAAGATGGCCGCCGCTACAAAAAAGCGGATTACATTTTTTTTTCCAATCAATATGGGTATCAAATGAAAGGACTTGATAACTAGAATACAGTGCACTATACAAAATAAAAATCAAAGATGGCACTCGCTACAAAATGGCGGATAACCAATTTTTTTAATCTCATCAATATGGGTATCAAATGAATGGGGTTGACATGTTGAATACAGTGTACTAAAAAGCTGAAAAATAAAATCGTGAGGCACGTTAAATATCTAAATTCTAAATGCCTAATACAATACAATACAATACAAAAACTCTTTATAACAAAACCCAAAATAAACATAACCTAAATGAACATTTAAACTGAAAATTGTAGAAAATAAAATTGTTCTTTACTTTTTGTGATTTTGTTGTTAATTGGAGACTCTTAAAAGGCCTGGAATAGCTTTTATTACAGAAACCAAGCTTAAAGGGAGAAAGGGGGATCGGTGTTTTTATGGGAAATTAGTACCCGCAGCTCTAATTTTGCAGAAATTCGAAATAGATACAGCTTGAGCCAAAAGAAAGGACATAATTGAGATAGTCCCTTAGTCTTAGTTCCTTAAGTCAACAATGCATATAGGTGAAAGGGCCTTTCACCTTCCCTCACTTTTAAGGTCAGAGTTTTATGGGTATACCTACAGGAACCACGGAATCGATTTGAGTCTCGGGAATGATAGTATGAGGCATGAGGAACCGATTTAGCTTAAATTCCCAATATAGATAGTTAAAAGGAAAACAAATAGTTTTATGGAATAAGGAATTCTGGAAAAAGGAATCAATAGCCGCTAAATTGATTTAGCTGTAATTTTGTATTAAAATATTTTGAATTCCAGGAAAGTAACACAGGATTGTTTCCTGTGGTAGCGAAAAAAAACTGCATAGAAATACTTGGCTCGATTTTCTTCGCTATCCAGAGCGGGAGGAAATATAACTATGTATACTAATTCAACGCCGCGGGGATGGAAATCAAATCAATTTCGAAATAGCTGCAACAAAATGAAATTTAGAACCGTTGACTCTATCTATTACGCTAAAATTTGATATAACCTTTAGTTTGAGTCATAAAAAATGATACGAGACACTTTTTATCCCAGAAATCAACCTTTAAGGGGAGGAAAGGGGGGGGATGCAGTTTGTGTAGGAAATCGGTAGCCGCTTCTTCGTTTTAGCTAAAATTTGGTCAACGTATTCTTAATATAACGTAGGCGACCAATAAGGAGGGATTTTGTGAAATTCCCAGGAGAACGGGAATTATTTCCGAAAAACGTTTGCATGGAAAGTTATTGAATAGTTTTTATGTCAGAAATTAACTATTAAGGAGAATCAGTATTACAGGCAGGAGGAAGGAGAGTCAGAGTTTTAATGGGAATTCAGGAATCACAGAATTGATTTGAGTCGTGAGAAAGATAGTGTGAGAAATTGGTAACCAATAATTATAATTTAACTTAGGTTTAGGTACATTACAGTAGAGATAAGTTTAAGGGTTACCGGGAAAGGACCACAAATAGTTCTAATTCCTGAAAAGAGGCGTGAAAATTTGTGAAGACAATCAACAACCGTTAAACCGAGATAGTTTGACCTCCGGGAAAGGACACAGGACTGGTTCCTGCGATAGCAAAACAAAACTTCATAGATATACCCAGTCCGATATTATTCACTACCCACTGGGTTAAAACTATTTTACGCTCACAAAATCGCGGAGATGGAAATACAATCCTAAATGGCAGCACCAAACTTTCGCTTTATTGACTGTCACGCGCAACGAAGTGCGCGCGGGTCAGCTAGTAAGATAATATAATATCTAATAGGTATTTGCTAGGCCTGTGTGTAACAGCTTCGACCACGACTTCACTTACCAACAGGTGAGACTGTGGTCAAACGCAGTCGTATTATATAAAAAAAAAACAACAAACACACAACAACAACACTCAACTCACAACTTTAATAACATGATTGTTACAGTTTTCCAAAATAAACTATTTGTAATGTGTGCTATTAAAAGGATTTTAAATCATGATATTAATGACTAAAGATGTCGGTGCTGTATTTAATATTAATGTTTGTTTTTGTATTAACTGGGCTAAGGAGTCTTACATCTCTGGATGATGAGCAGAGTAATATTGCACAGCACTTCATATTAAATACTCCCAAGATGTTATTTTCATGCAGTTTATTACGATACTGCAGGCGCTAGTAAATGTAATTGAGATCTGAACAGGGCTTAAAACTGCGACAATATAGGGCAGGCGTTTTCGCTTAACATTAGGTGAGCGAAGGGCTGATATACTTATCAAAAACCCTTACATAATAATAAAATAAGCCTTATACTTATTTTGTCTCTAGATTTTATCAAGTTGAGGAGTTCCACACCAAAAAATTCTCTCCCCACACCTTTTTAACAAAAAAATGTTATAAATATTTTTATTTCCATTTAGGATTCATTTCTCATCGTGTGATAAATTGCTAACATCTGGTAGGAACAAGCGAGGTTAGCTGAGATAAGGTGGACTCATCATTCTTAGTTCCAGGTCGCTCTCGGCGGGTAATGCTTGCTAATACTTCATCTTCGAACCAATCTGCGCTAACGTTTATTGCGTCTTATATTACGACAATCTTTGGTATACATTTTTCTCGAATGTTTCAATAATTTTGTACGGCTGAAATGATCAAATAAGAATTTGTATGTAGGTATATCTACTTGGAACTGGATGAGACTCGCACAGGATCGGAAGTTGTGGCGTGAACATGAGGAGGCCTATACCCAGCAGTGGGTGGATACGGGCTGAGTAGATAGATAGATAGATAATAGATATCTACTTGGCATACATTTTGTATTTTTTGAATTGCACATACATAATTTACTTTTTAGGGTTCCGTAACAAGTCAACAAGAAACACTTATACGTAGTTTCGATATAATTTTCCATGTCCGTCCATCTGTCAGTTTGTCTATCCGTCCGTGGCTTTAAAAGATAAAAGCGGTAGGCTCACTTTCTTGAAATAAAACTGAGTTTATACTCGGATAGTATGGGTTACTCTACACCTTCAGAGCCACAATCCTTGCTAATCCATATTATTATGTGTTAGTTACAGTTCGCCAATATTGCTACAAGACCTGAAACATAACCTTACGACTGTCTCCTACTACATAATAATATCTTATAAGAAATAGCCGGAACCCAGAAAATAAAGAATACAAAAAACAACACTTTTACACGTAAATAAACTAACACAGAATATAATCATTATACGTACTGTATAATAATAATGTGTGTGCTATGTTATTAGTAGCGGAACCCATTACACTCCAATCGATACATAACCAGGGTTCTGATTACTTCGTTAGCACAGTCAACATCTCAAGATATTGATATCCTGCGATCCCACTTTAGCATGCGGTGCTGACAGCCTTATTGATATCTGAGACAGCCCTAATATTGGCACAGCTAATGCAAGTTATTTAGCTTAAAACACTGAAGTGTTGATGCTTCTTTAAATTTGTCCTGGCATTTTGTTAGAGCGTTTTTTTTTATGTTGAAAAGAATTATAATACTTTATTGCATACCAAATAATTACAAAGAAAGAATAACTAGTAAAGGTATCTTAAATATGATTCTATCTACACTTAGATCTTTTAGGGTAAACAAAATTGTCGAATATAATAAAGCATAAAAGTGAATAAAAAGAATAATATTAATATCAAACAGGTTTCAAGCACGCTTTTAATAAGCACACTTTTCGAAAACCACTTGACAACCACACTTATATTATAAATCCCACTAATATTAAAAAGCGATAGTTTGTGAGTGAGTGTGTATGTTTGTTACTTCTTCACGCCTAAACGGGTGGACCGATTGAGCTGTAATTTGGTATATAGATAACTAAGACCCTGGACTAATAAATAGGCAGCATGCGGGCAGCGGTACTGCGGGTTAATCTGCCGGGTGCAGCTAGTTTTTGATAAAATTAAAACCTATCTATTTTTTAAAACCTATTTTTATGTGAGAAGTAAAAAGCTTTAAAACATAACTTTAACTTTACGATAAATGTAATAAATCCTTTGTTAAAAATAATTCTAATTGCTATATTTATTCAAGTAGGTATTCTCGAAATAGATAAATGTACCGAACCAAGCCGGAGGCAAGTACCTAAGTATTCAATGGGAAGTTGGTAGCAATTAGTGAGATGCTTTTTGAATAGTTTCTTCAAAAAAGTGCTTGCAAGTTTGTGGTATCTACTTGATTTTAACAAAATAGCCTGAGGAAGAAGTATTTGAACTCAAGAAATTATTAAAAAAATGACTGGAATATCAGCGAATAGAATATTTTTAGCTAGGAGTATCGTAGAGTATACGTTTAAAATAATGTAAAATATGAATCAATGAAAGTTTTATATATTTAAACTCTCTTTTCCTTTAAGTATATCATTTTTTAGATAGTAAAATAAGTCACAAAAATTAAACACATTAGGGATTTAGGAAAATCGTTACAACTAGCAATCTCTTCCAGACAATAAAGCGAATTTTTCAATACTTTTCAACATTTGTATACGTTAGCCCTAACAACGATCTTGCCAGGCCTTAGATAGTAAATGAAACATAAAAGGCGGGATTAATCTCGCCCTGGAACACCCAAATATATTATTTAAAGTTTTAAACCAGCGGCCAATATCATTTATAACTAACATTCCATAAAACTCAGTATTATTACGAAAATTGTAAAAGTCCAAGAAGTGAAACTAAATCTTACGAAGTTAGGGCGTAAAATTTGAAGACTTAACTAATATTAATTTTACGGCCGCTGAATCTTAAGGAAAGATTTATAAGCCTTCCCTTTTGCAACATTTTGGTGAGAATATAAAATTATGAAACTCGCTTAAGGAGAGTTAATTTTAACAGGTAAGTACTTTTTTTATATTGTGCTAAATTAGTTAGCTGAGATTTTAAATAAAGACTTATGTTATGATGAATTTGTAATAATAGTTTTTCTCTTGAGAATTTGACGTTTTATTTGTGTAGCTAATAAACATTAAAAAAATAACTTTATCAGTTAATCAATAGTTATTCTACGTAATTTCATAATAATAATTATAAAATATTAAAATATATATTGGAAGTGGCAGGTGCCGTAGTCCTAGCAATAGCCTCATTAACCATCCATTTAGAATACACATCCATAGCCTAGGTCAAGTAGTTTCCATTAATTAGCAATAGTCCTGTCACTTGGCGGAGACTGCCTTTGAGCCCATTTTCTATGGATGGACTCACAGACAGACTCCAATAAGTGTCACCCATTACATTTATATTAAAAGCTCAAAAGGGCCTCTGCGCGTTGGACTTTTTGTCTCCGTGTACGCCTATAAAAAGGCCCGGGCTTAGCCCGTGTTAAAGAGCAGCATTATAATATAATCAAAAGAGACAATTTTGTTGACGATCGTTAACTAATGCTTGAAATACGAAAAACAACGATCGTTTAATTTCACCCACAACTGTATTTTGTTACTTTGACAGAAACGTAATTGATTTGTCGTGTTTTCTCTTTTTCTGCGAAACTGAATACCTCTTTGTTCGAGCACATTTGGTGCGAAAACCTAGTTTCGGTTGATTCAATATCGGTGAATTCGGGATTAGTTTAGGAGTTAACAGATATTTGGATATAATAAATTAATTAATCTGGGTTTTTTTTATGACTAGTGGACCCGCACGCACTTCGTCGCGCTTAATAGAAAATTATCAGTGTTTTTATATATTGTGCATGTATTATACGTATAAACCATTCTCTTGAATCACTCTATCTATTATTGAAAACCGTATCAAAATTCGTTGCGTAGTTTTAAAGATACATACATATATACATAGGGAATAGGAACAGACAAACCCGGGAAGCAACTTTATTTTATACTATGTAGTAAGGGTAGGTACCTTAAAAAGACAAGAGTGAATCTGTACCTCTCTAGGCCTCTTACATCGACTGCATCTGCACTTTCCATCAGGTGTTTCCATGTGTACAAAAGTAGGGCTCTTTAGTAAAAACAATATTACATTTTATATAATATAATGTGCCATGTGTTTATTTATCGTCGGTTGAAAATACACCTATTTTAAAGAATAGCTGCGGATATCTCTATCGCAACCAGCGATCATTACGTAATGTAAAGTCCAACACTAGTATTAATTATGTCCAACACTAATTGTAATAATTGGGTCCAACAATTTCTTATATTATGTAGAGGTATAATTTTGTAAACCCCTATCTCCTAAACTATGTGGATTGACGTGACGATCGTGGAACTCTGAAATGATTTGAAGCGACAGCTACCTAACGAGAAACGTCCACGGCATGACGGAATTCAATCACTGCGTGAATCCACTTATAGTTTCCATTTTTGAACGCGGTTGCGGTGCGGTATGGTAATACGAATAGATAAAACAATACAAGTTTAGTTATGTTTGTCTGCTCTTCACAAAATGTTACCAAAATTGCCTGAAATGGAGCTTTATTGTAAACCTATAAATTATGTAATCTGGTATATTATATATAATTCATCATCATCATGATTGTCAGCCCATAATATCGTCCCACTGCTGGGCAACGGCCTCCTCCCCTTCGTGCCATGTCACCCTGTCATTATAATATAATTAATTTAAAGTTATTATTATAAGTTAGCGCGGACCGCCATTTTAATTTCGGATCTGACTCGGATCCTAATGTAGTGTGGACGCGCTGTTACCCTATGACCTAGGACAAAACCGGAGTGGACTTTTTAGAACTGGCTGCATTTAGAACACGACATTACCATCCGTGTTTCCCAAAAATTATCATCATCATCAGCTCACGTTTGTCCACTGCTGGACATAGACCTTCCCCATGGCACGCCACTCAACTCAATTCTCCGTCTCTCGAAAAATACAACTTGGGAATCTTCAAGGCGCGATTGGAATACCTTTCTAGACATCTTACGAGATTAATCGTTGATAGCGCATCAGCATTTTCAATCAGGTGGGATGTGATCAAACGTAGGCCTACTACTTAATATAAAATCATAACTACGTTTATTTGGTTCAAGTGGTAATAGAACTAATAAACATATTTCAAGCTTCTATTAGCACGAGCTTTATCTAAAATCAACTAAACTGTGGGAAGTTATAGAACAGCGCTCACGTCCAAGTTGGTGCAGTTACGAAGTTTCAATGGCCGTTGGCCCGCATTTTAACGTTTCCGGTAAACCACTAATGTGTGTGGACCTCGTTTAACCAAACGCGCCACGAACGAATTTCACTTTGAGTGTCCTTCATTAAACTCGATGGTTTTTGGTTTAGTGTTCAGATTTAACATGACTGGAAGAAGAAGGAAGAAGACGGATGGCATATAGCAGTGCACAAACGTGGGTTAATGTTAGTGTTCAGATTTAACATAAGTTCAGAATAGGTGTCCAATACAAATAATGGTTGGAGAAAGAAGACGGATGGAGAAGGTCTATCCAGCAACGGACGAACATGGGATGGTAATGTATGTGTTTGTTCTATAAAATAATAAAAAATTTGTGGTTTCTCTAATAGTACAAGTTACCCTGCTTAAACTGTCAGAGAATAGAATAGAATAGAAAACTCTTTATTGAAACAAACATACAGAAAACCTAAAACTAGGTATAACACAAAATCACGTCAGAGACATACTACAAATTTAATTAAAGGTTGCGTGGCAAACCTGTGTGTGAATAAACCTTGTGAGAAAACATTATTTCCGAATTGTCATGTAGATCCTTTTATTGGTATTTTTTGGGTTATTTTTTTAGGTTCTCCTAAATCAAGACTAATGATTATTTTCGCCATTCTCAATGCAAGTTAATTAAATATGAACGAAAAAAATTACCGAAGTATACAAAGCGATTAATCAGAACAAATTGCCCAGAAAATGAATAAAGTCTGTGGCAGACACAATCCTAACGAGTTCAGCATTGTTCTTAATAACAAATTAAAAACAATTTTTCTTCTTAGTGAAAGCAGTTTATTTACTTCTGAGGTAGAAATAAAATTTGAGCGAAACGGATATTTGCTTCCTTGTTTTGATTAGGTAATTTTTATATTGTGTCCATCAGCAAAATAAATGTTATAAAAGTCCATATACTTTAATACGACGACGACGATGACGAATACGACGATTTTTTACTATAGTTACGACATGCAATTCAAGTGTACTCTACCCACACGAAAAACTAAATTTTAAATGGAGCTTTATAATGTACATCTCTAAGGCACGAATGAATGGGTCTTTCTAGTTATTACTAGTAAAATTAATTCCTAGAAAGGCATATTTATTTATTTATTTAATACATCTTAGGAATAATATTGGCCTATTGACCTTTCTATGAATTTTATGGGATTCATCGTGAACCACATCTGCACATTTCATCAGATAGGATTTAGGATGTGGTCAAGAGTGAGCATATTAAATGAAAAATATTTTTAGCAATGGATAGCACACAGACAAATGATATTGAGGGTAAATTATATAGTTCTACACGTATATCTATAATTATAATTTATCTCATTTCAGAAGAACCCTTTATTACATAAAGTAAATTGTTTCACCTAAATAATGAAATGCAAATGCCGATTTTCGTTTTTAATCTATTATCTTCTCCAATAATTATTCCTACAGTCTCGCGCCGAATACTAAACGGGAACGAGTAATCGTAATAACAATACACTCTGAGAACCCTCAAATCCAATAAATATTGAACAATTTATTAAATCTGAGGCTGATTGGAGAAATGAAGAATTCAAGCGTAAAATTGCTTTACCCCTGAATACTTAAACAAATCAGCTTCTGAGGGTTTAATTACCTGGAAGGCTATTAGAATTATTAATGTAAAGTTATCAGGAATTAACTGGGTTAAGTTTGTTTATAATTTTAAAGCCACAGAAAAAGGGGATAACCGACTTGGTATTACATGGATCTTACAACTTTTTACGGAAGATGAACTGATTGGCGACACCTGTTTATTACTTATTTTTTTGAGGGCATAATAATTTTTTAGCTATAGAAACGAGGGATTTTTTAAAATATCTACTTTCAATTGCTTTTTGATTAAAATCAAATTGAACAAATAAACGGCTGGCCTGAGGTGGCGCAGGATAGAGATAAATGGAAGGACTTGGGGGAGGTCTTTGCCTAGCAGTGGGACAGCATAGACTAACAAAAAAAAAAGGTAGCACTCCGGGAGTGCCGGCAGAAGTGAAAACTTCAATATTAACGTTGTGTTTAATTATAAGTATAAAAGTACTATCATTTATGAGGTAGAATACAATGTTTATTTATTGCGCTATCGAACACAAATATGACAATTTATATGTTGTTATTTATAATATTATATCGTTATTTATATATTACACTAAATTTTATCTCTCAGAAAAATCAACTTCCATCCATAATTTCGACGACTTTTACACCATCAACAGAGCAGCACACTCAGGCACGGTAGAAAGAGTGGGAGATACTAGTTCCTCTCCCTTCCCCTCGATCTTACGCTTTTTCGATCAGCATCACGTGACCCTGACGCGAGTTTTAAAGTTTTTACCCATACAAAAAAAAGTGCTCAGCGCCGCTAAAAAAGTTTTCACTTCAAAAATGTTATTGGAAAATAAAATGGAAATCATAAAGAAGTGAGAGTAGGGAATCGGTATAGGGTGCCATGCCAACATTAGGTGAAAATTCAAATTAAGTAATGGTAAAAATTCGACTCGACATAAACATATAAATTTTAATAAAGAAAGGTATCTGACATTTCTGAAAGACAAAAGACAAGAAAACGATTTGGCCTGTTGCCTTGAAGCAACCAAGGCTTTTCACCCTTTCAGAATGTTTTGACTGCGATTAAAAACAAAAGGATTTGATATAATTTCCTGACTCCAGAATACCTTTTTATAATAGCCGAAGGAAAATGTTGAAATCTCTATCAATTAAACGGGAATTGACGTGAAAACAGCAGAGTCGGGTCTCTTTAAAGGAATCTTTAATATTTTCCTGTTCAAAATTCTTATTTGTTTTTATTTTCGAAGGAAAACGTTTTGAAATCGTTATAATTTATTGAAATGTTTGAGGCGCTTTGATTTTAATAAAGTCATACCAAGCCAAAAATTAATGCAGGCAGTCTTTAATAAAATAATTTTATTTCTTTTAAGCGACCGGCTAATGAGACAACTTACAATATAGAATCTTGAAGTATAGTTACTTTTGTAAATAAATAGGCCAAGCGCGAGTCGGGCCACGCACAATGTAGGGTTCCGTAGTTCTAGTAGATTGAATACACTGCACAACAGCATTTTCGATGATTGGGTTATGATACATGATATTAGTCCAATTTTTGACGACGATTTCAAATTTGTGACTGAAATTTCTGTATCAGCTCTAGTTAAAAAGATATGACACATATTATGTTGTTTTCGTAATAAAACGCTATAAATGTAGAGATGATCCTAATTAATTTAAGTTTAAGTTGAAAAACTCTTTATGTTATTTGATTTTCTTGATGAAACTGAAGCCAAAGGGCTATTCTAAATGCTCTAACAATATTCAGCCATCATATGTGCGTTCCAGAAGCCTTGATAGCGTTACTTCATCGAACAAAAGTTCGGGTGGAATTACTTGCCCAATTCTTCACTTAGTACCCCAAGATTGTCATGAATATAGTCTAGGTGGTCGTGGAGAGAGTGTAACTTGATGGTTATGTCACATTCGAGCCTTTGAAAGTGACGCATTAGTTTTTGGACGTGTTGAGAAAAGTCCAAATAATTCTTACTTTACAAAAAAAAAAAAAAAGGTAGCACTCCGGGAGTGCCGGCAGAAGTAAAAACTTCAATATTAACGTTGTGTTTAATTATAAGTATAAAAGTACTATCATTTATGAGGTAGAATACAATGTTTATTTATTGCGCTATCGTACACAAATATGACAATTTATATGTTGTTATTTATAATATTATATCGTTATTTATATATTACATTAAATTTTATCTCTCAGAAAAATCAACTTCCATCCATAATTTCGACGACTTTTACACCATCAACAGAGCAGCACACTCAGGCACGGTAGAAAGAGTGGGAGATACTAGTTCCTCTCCCTTCCCCTCGATCTTACGCTTTTTCGATCAGCATCACGTGACCCTGACGCGAGTTTTAAAGTTTTTACCCATACAAAAAAAGTGCTCAGCGCCGCTAAAGAAGTTTTCACTTCAAAAATTATAACCACTATTGGCCTAAAACAAAGTTTACCATTTTTAAATGAACACATTATGAGCCAGTTATGTTCCGCATACTTAATTTTTAATAAAATCAAAACAATAGTTTTATGTTTACACTAAGCAAAAATAACAGTCATCGTGATGGTTCTCGAGTCCTTTCCACATTATAGCGGTTTCGTACCAAAATCTATTTATTTTCTTATTTGTCCACAAACGTCGATACTCAACACACGTTTTGCATAACTTTTGGGGAATCCAAGGCTTGTCGTTAATTTCCAGGGAGTATCCAAAGTAATTTTTGTAAGCCTTAATTATGAACGTTGTCACATTCAAACGGAATTCTTTGAGCATATATTCTCCGCAAATAAAAAAAAAATATCCGGATCATTCACACAAGTAGCCTTGACCATGCTATATCAAATTATAATAAAAAACTTAACATGTTAGAAATTATGAGCAAAGTAACACTGTAATATGGTGATTTATTCATGATAGCTATAACTCGTAAACAATACAACCATGAACAATTCGCTTGCGCGATCTAATTTTACTACTAGCGCCATCTAGTTATGCATTAATAAACTATAGGCTAGGTTAGCTTTAGGTATTCTTATTTATTGAGTTGGAACAACAGGGTTGTTGACAAATTGTTTAGTCCATATTGTAGATTATTAAAAATAGTTAGACACGTATTTTTTTTTTGTAAATTTGATAAAAAACAATGGCTTAGTCGTGACGTTAATATACCAGATTTTGTGCATTTTGTACCGGATGGGAAAACATATAATCGTCGTTGCTCAGCCAATTTTTATTTTATTCACAAACAAAAAAATACGTGTCTAATATTTTTTTATTATTTAAAACACGGACTAATTATATTTTGAATTTGCTGACCTTGCCAACATCTCTTTTTTTCAGCGCTGATTTTACCGAAACTAATAATTTTATCTTAACCGCTATAGTTTTCCTGGAAAGTTCATGGTTGAAAGCATACCTCTGATTTTTTTCAGAATTTTAAAGCTAGTAGTTCAGATTTTAGAGGGGGGGGACAATTTTTTTTTAAACTTGAATATCTTTCAAACAGAACATGAAATCGAAAAAGTTTCTTAGCAAACCGTCCTTCTTCATTTTAAAATACCTATTCAACGATACCCCACACGATGGTATCAGCCAGAAAAAAAAAATCATCCCCATCTTACGTGTACGGGAGGTAGCCTAAATTAATTAATTAAAAATTATTTTTTGTCACCGTTCTCTTACCCTTATTATTACTTACCTGTATACAAAATTACACTTTTCTAGGACTTATAGTTTCTCCGCAATGCCGCGGACAGACAGACGGACGGACGGACGGACGGACGGACAAAGCGAAACTATAAGGGTTCCTTGTTGACTACGGAACCCTAAAAAGCATTTTGATGCTATAGGCAAACAAGCATACTGCCTGCTATATCCATTGTATCAACTCCTAAATGGCAAAAAAGTGTACGCGCTATCTAAATTAGCATATTTGCGCCGTTTGAGGTTTTTAGCTTTACTAGGCAACACTAGGCTGTAACATTGTGATCGAGAGATAGAAAAAAGCTAGAGTATACATAAACGTAGGCATTCTAAACCAAATGTTTTCCAACTTACAAGTAAGACCTAAGAAATGTTGTGCCCAATTTTGCATATTTTCTCAGAATCTCAGGATGACAATGGATGTCTGGATTGGAGTGTACTTATAGCCTATGTGTTATTAAGTGTCTAATCTATCTCTATACTAAATTTAACCTCAATCGGTCCACCCGTTTAGGCGTGAAAGAGTAACGAATTAGAATATTTGTTAGTTAATTATTATAGGCTATAAGTACAGCGGGTAAAACCACTGGGCGCAGCTAGTAATCTAATATAAGAGTAGGTAACCTTTACGAAAATAGACAAGAAACTCTAGGGCTCTGAGAACTTAGGTCGTTTACATAGTAGGTAACTATTACGAAGACAGATGGTGCCCATTTCGGATAGTTTGACTCTTTAATGTAACGTGAAATCTATCGTCGGAGTCACCGTAATCTTAACCGGCTGGTGACAGCTCCTAAGATACCTTTGGACTAACTAGCTTATGCTCGTGATTGTGCTCTTTTACAAGCTTTTTATTTATTATTTACTTTCACCTGTCTGTTGTCTGTCTGTAATCAAATCCTACAAGTTTAATTTGATCCACTTCCCGGTTTCTGATTGAGCTGAAATTTTGCATGTGTTAGATTCCTATATATATAGAGGTATATCGAATACAAATATACTTAGAACTATAGAAACTTTAGACTCATAAATATGTTCCTGATGTATTTAATTTAATGAGAATACAATTTCAATACTATAAATGTGCCATTTCTATTAATTTATTGTTAAAAGTTACTTGTTTTGATTATAATTTAGTCTTTGTTTGATCCTAGTATAAAACTAGCTAATATGTAAAATAAGATGGTAATATACACAAGTGTGTGTATTACAAATTCTAACTGCATTTATTTTGATTGATGATAATAGTTTCATTTAATTATAATTTGGATAATTAAAGATAATATGTATTTCAAGATGATTTGACTAAAATGATATGTCCGGAGTAATCTTTATTATCAATAGATGTATTAATTCCTTCTGTTTTGCCTATTAATTAAAGTTGTATTACTTATGTAAATTCAGAATATAATTTATCATAACAATAACAGTTGGTAAAAATGTTTATAGCTTATTTTCATTTCTGATGTGGCTAATAATTATTTATTTTAAGTTTATATTTGATGTCTACGTGTATATTTAATGATGTTATAATTATTAAGTTAAATTGTCATTTCAATTCAAATATGATTAATTATGTGTTATAAATATTTAGTGTTATTAAGTGAGATTTCGCTGTAAAATACACTTCCGGGTGCTTTCTGATTGGTCTGACAATAGTGACCTATTGGAGGAAAATAATCAGAAGGTTCCCGCCAAAATGAATAATATAAAACTAGCCTGAACAAGTAACATTACATTATTATCTGGGGGAGTCTCCTGAGATACTTAAGTTGAGTAAAATCTTTACTATTTGCCTATTTTGTCTAAGTGTTGTTACTCTGTTCAATTCTTCAGATAATTTAGGAACGTTATATATTACTTTTTCTGTGTTTTAATTAATTTCTGTTCAGCATAATTAAATTCACATAATTTAGTTATTGCTTGAAAAATGAATATTGTAAATTCTATATGTGTTTTAAAATGTGTTTATTTTAACTAAACCTTGTGTTTGTGATAAACCCAGTGGGCGATTATTTTACTTACCCTTGATTAACTGTGTTCTATATTAGGTAAATATTGTGTGATTTGGCAATATACACTATGGTTTTCATGTTTCTATTTTTTTATTTCTTATAACTTTCCCTTTTTACTCGAACTTTAAGTTAATCAGTTAAGTAGGTAGGAACTGAATTAGGATTAACTATCACAGTTAGGTATAGTTATTTCCCAATTTAATATCAGAAGTGGGATAAGTTCCTAAGCTCTTTATATAATATCTGTTCCATTGTTTTCCAGAATTCTCATCATTGTCTCAACATGGACGTCACGGCTGTCGAGCAATTGGTGGCAACGCTCCGTGAGGCGGTGTCATCCAACCGGCGGCAGGATGACATCACGCTGCCGTTCTTCGACCCGTCCAGCAGCGAGATGGGGGCGGCGACATGGTGCGACAACATAGACTATCAGAAAGGAGTTCAGCAGGAGTAGCGTGGCCCTTGTTGCAAAAGCAGGTAAAGCTCTTAAGGGCTCTGCATTATTATGGTTTGATACTTGGAACCCTCACGATGGTCGATCTTGGACAGCATTTCGTACAGAAATTATTGATTTATATCCTGAGAAGAATAACTTAAGTCAAAAATTACTTAAAGTGGTTAATTTTTGTTCGGATACCTGTAAATTGTATTGTAAATGTGCTAGGGAAAAACTTAGACATTTGAAACAAACTAAAATGTGTTTACGGATGCTCAATTGATAGTTAATTTGTGGAAATATTAAAGACGAGAATGTTAAGATGGCGTCCCTTAATAGTAATGTTAAGACTACCTCCGAATTGATCTCGCTGTTTACTGCGTATGTGAAACCACAAAAAGAACGATCACACGATAGTTTACCGGGTGTTTTTATTTTTTTAGCAAAACGTTTCAGGCTTGATAGTAGTCAGAATAATCGGGAAAGAGTATGTTATGTGTGTGGCAAATCGGGTTAATTTAAAATTAAATCATGTTTAAAAAATTAAATCATGGTGAAGGTAGGAATATTAGAGCGACTAGTAGCGACATGACTGTAGTATCTATGAAGAATTGTTCTGTTTGCAAGAAAGTAGGTCACGATGAATCAACATGTTTCTTCAAAAACAGAGGAAAGTCAGAAGATACGCAACAAACATTAAAACCTTTATTAAAATTATATACGAGTAATATCGATGTCACTATAAATGATGTACCAATAAAATCTCTCATTGACACTGGGGCCAACTGTAGTGTAATTAAAGAGTCCATTGCGCGACGTATTGGGTGTAACTTAGTTCTATGCTCATTTTACATTAATGGCTTAGGTAATGGTAATATACACACTTTTGCGAAAATAACTGTACCTGTTAGATTTCAAGAAGTATGTGTCGAGTTGCAAGTTTTTGTAGTTAGAGATACAGATTTTAATTATGAACTACTTATTGGGGCCGATATTATAAGATACCCTTATATTGAGTTAAAGATAGATTCTTCGTGTTGTTCGTTGTCTAGAAAAATTGTTCAAGTTTGCAATAGAGAAATATCTTTTGCCGAAATCGATAACAGTAATAGAGAAGAGTTAAAAACAAACATTGATCATCTATAGGTAGATATGAAACTAAATATTTTGAATATATTTGAAAAGTATCCATCTGTTTTACCCTTTAGTGACAAAATTAGTACAGTTTTCACGGGAAAATTGAAGTTAAGGATAAAGAGTAGTAAAATAATTCACTACCGACCATATTATTTAGCGCCGATTAAGAGACAGAAAGTTAGCGACATTGTAAAAGATTTGCTAGAAAAAATATAATTTGTGAGAGTGATTCCGATTATGCCACTCCCCTCCCGTCTTTTAGTAAAAAAAAAAAACATCTGAACCTTTGTTTATTTATGATCCAGATTTAGTGACAGGTTTATACAGACGCTAGTTCCTTAGGTTAAGGAGCTGTATTGGCTCAAAGGTTAAATAGTATTTTAATAATTATTTCCAATTTTATGTATGGGTATTTTGTGACCTGAAATAAATGAATTTTAATTTTTAATTTAAATGGAGAAAAGAAGGTCATTGCTTATTTTAGTAAAAGGACTTCACCTGCTGAATCTAGATATTGCTCTTACGATTTAGAAACTTTGGATATGTATATATAACGCTCTAAAAAAATCCGTGTTTATTTGTTGGGAACAAAATTTAAAATAATTAAGACTGTAACGCTATAAAATCAACTAGTAATATAAAATCAGCTAATAAAAAAGATATGTCACCTCGTGCAGCTCGGTGGTGGGCTTATAGGCAAAATTTTGACTTTGATATAGTGTACAAGAAGGAAAATATATCAGCCATGTTGATTATCTTAGCTGCAATCCCATTCACTTATTCGGTAACCGTTGCCACGGTAAATCTCATTAATGACAATGCAGGTAGTGTTTACGGTTCTTGGTTAGAAATCTTTCAGTAATTAAAAGGATAAATTCAGGAGAAATTGACACTAATCAATATATAATGCAAAACGGCTTACTACATTATAATGATAGACCAGGCAGTCCACCTAAATTGTTTGTCCCCAAAGGTTATAGCTTTCATCTGTTAATAATGTACCTTGATGAGAATAGTCATGTAGGATTTGATAAAACTGTCGATAAAATTAGAAAACACTTTTGGTTTCCATCTATGACAGCTTTTGTTAAGAAGTATTTATCACATTGCAGAGTATGTGTTGAGAAAAAGTCATACAGGCCCTAAGCTCCATCCTCCATCCAATAACAAAACCTGCTATTCCATTTCATACTGTACACTTAGATTGTCCCGGTCCTTTTTCTATATCTACTGATGACTATAAATATATATTGATTATTATTGTAGATAGGTCCACAAAATTTTGTTTATTTAAAAAATTTAAGTCATTAACTGCTGAAGATTTAATACCAGAAATTCGTGATACACTGACTTTTTTTGGCACTCCATCATTGATTATAACAGACAGAGGTACGAATTTTAGCGCTAATCAGGTTAAGACATTCTTTAGAGAAATGCAAATAGAACATCATGCTACAGGGACGCCCAGAGGTAACGGTCAGGCAGAACGATATGTTAGGACTCTTATTAATATGTTAACAACTACATGTAATAATGTGTCAGATTGGCCGAACGCTTTGTGGAAAGTACAGCAATCCATTAATACGACAATACAAAAATTTACTGGATTGTCACCTCTACGGTTGCTTATAGGAGGTGATGCTAATATTCCTTGTATTCCGGCACGTTTAAATGAAGTACTTAACTATGACCCGATAGAACTAACTTTTGACGTTCAAAGTGATCGTAGATTAGCTTACAGGGCCTTTGTGAAATTGCGGAGAAAATGAAAGAACGGTTTGATTCTTTAAGACGTAATCGAATAACTTTTTTTTTCGTTAGGGGATTTAGTTTTTGTTAATCAAGATCATAGGCGACATAACAAATTAAGCCCAAAGTATAGCCCTTTGAAATAATAACTATATTGGATAATGATAGTTTCACATTACGCAGTAGCAGGGATCAAAGGACGGTTGTGGTTTCTAAAGACAAAATGAGATATTGGCCTGGAGAATGGTCAGATGTAGATGATAATAAAATTTGAGTATGTAATAATATATTTTGACTTATATATTGACAAAGAGAATGGTTAGTTGAAGATGCTATATATATAATGCTATGTATAAGATGTAATTAATGTGATATTGACAAGGATAATGGATAGGTGACCGTGGATAGGTCAATGTGGATAGGTTGTGGATAGGTGACCGTGGATAGGTCAATGTGGATAGGTTGTGGATAGGTGACCGTGTATAGGTCAATGTGGATAGGATGTGGATAGGTGACCGTGTATAGGTCAATGTGGATAGGATGTGGATAGGTGACCGTGGATAGGTCAATGTGGATAGGTTGTGGATAGGTGACCGTGTATAGGTCAATGTGGATAGGTTGTGGATAGGTGACCGTGTATAGGTCAATGTGGATAGGTGAATGTGGATAGGTGACCATGGAAAGGTCAACGTGGATAGGTGCTATGTATAATATTTAATGTACAACCAAAATCAAGTTGTTTTATAGATAGTGATGATTTTATCAATAACGGCTTATTTGTACACAAGAGATTTAAAATTATTTTGTTAAAGAAAATACTGTGTGGTTAGTTATGTTTTGTACTTCGAGAACGAAGTACATATCAGAATGGCCGTGTTAGATTCCTATATATATAGAGGTATATCGAATACAAATATACTTAGAACTATAGAAACTTTAGACTCATAAATATGTTCCTGATGTATTTAATTTAATGAGAATACAATTTCAATACTATAAATGTGCCATTTCTATTAATTTATTGTTAAAAGTTACTTGTTTTGATTATAATTTAGTCTTTGTTTGATCCTAGTATAAAACTAGCTAATATGTAAAATAAGATGGTAATATACACAAGTGTGTGTATTACAAATTCTAACTGCATTTATTTTGATTGATGATAATAGTTTCATTTAATTATAATTTGGATAATTAAAGATAATATGTATTTCAAGATGATTTGACTAAAATGATATGTCCGGAGTAATCTTTATTATCAATAGATGTATTAATTCCTTCTGTTTTGCCTATTAATTAAAGTTGTATTACTTATGTAAATTCAGAATATAATTTATCATAACAATAACAGTTGGTAAAAATGTTTATAGCTTATTTTCATTTCTGATGTGGCTAATAATTATTTATTTTAAGTTTATATTTGATGTCTACGTGTATATTTAATGATGTTATAATTATTAAGTTAAATTGTCATTTCAATTCAAATATGATTAATTATGTGTTATAAATATTTAGTGTTATTAAGTGAGATTTCGCTGTAAAATACACTTCCGGGTGCTTTCTGATTGGTCTGACAATAGTGACCTATTGGAGGAAAATAATCAGAAGGTTCCCGCCAAAATGAATAATATAAAACTAGCCTGAACAAGTAACATTACATTATTATCTGGGGGAGTCTCCTGAGATACTTAAGTTGAGTAAAATCTTTACTATTTGCCTATTTTGTCTAAGTGTTGTTACTCTGTTCAATTCTTCAGATAATTTAGGAACGTTATATATTACTTTTTCTGTGTTTTAATTAATTTCTGTTCAGCATAATTAAATTCACATAATTTAGTTATTGCTTGAAAAATGAATATTGTAAATTCTATATGTGTTTTAAAATGTGTTTATTTTAACTAAACCTTGTGTTTGTGATAAACCCAGTGGGCGATTATTTTACTTACCCTTGATTAACTGTGTTCTATATTAGGTAAATATTGTGTGATTTGGCAATATACACTATGGTTTTCATGTTTCTATTTTTTTATTTCTTATAACTTTCCCTTTTTACTCGAACTTTAAGTTAATCAGTTAAGTAGGTAGGAACTGAATTAGGATTAACTATCACAGTTAGGTATAGTTATTTCCCAATTTAATACATGCATGTATAAATCGGATGATAATGCAATATTATGATTTGGAGCTGATCTGATGATGGAGCTGGAAGGTGCCCCTATGGTTTTACGGAGTTCCAATGAACTCCGTAATTTAACGACGCAACCCCATCGAGTTTGGGCTCATTTGATTCGTCTTGACAAGTACGTTGGTGCTAGATTGTAATGATTATAATTATAGGAGCTAGTTTTTAAAAAGTTTTTTTTTAATTTGACTTGTTACAGATTAACTTAAACTTTAACTGTTAATAAATGCAATAACAATAATATAATGACTGCAATATCGATGGTACGATTTTATCATTAAAATTATATTATTGTTATTATCCAGTAGTATTTTATATCACTTGACATTGGCGAGAAAGTGATTCCATATTGACACAAACTATTTTATCAAGCATCTTCTAAAAATATAAAAGGAAAGAGTGACTGACTGATCTATCAACGCACTGTCTATACCGCTGGACGGACTGGGTTGAAATTTGGAACACAAATAGGTTTTATGACATAGACCTCTGCAAGAATAAGGATTGCACCGTGCAGGCAAAGCCGCGAGCATAAGCTAGTTAGATTTAATATACTATTTCCTACATCAATATATCACGTTCACATGTAGCCATATATAAAAGCCAAAAGCACAAACAATAGTATATATTTAGTGGTAGTAAAGAAAATAAAAGTAATTTGGCCGCACGAGCAGCGATGGCGCGATGGTCCGGCGGCCGAGTATCCTAAACAAGGCGTCAGGGGAGTGTTGAATGATCTGAGACCATTACACAAGCATGCCTCACGACATGATAAGGCCATAGTATATAATAAACAGAAGTTTAAAAGAACTTCCTAAAAGTATTTAATATAATAGGTAGGTCCCAACTGAAAACGGAATAACTTAAATAACAAACGCTGTGAAGTTGGCAATAGGTATTGATTTTAGTTTGGTTTGACGGGGGAACCAGGAACTTTAATTTTAAAATATTTATTTATAATATTAGCCCTCCATCACCAGAAGTGAATTATTGTCTTCGCGAAATTCGAATAAAAAGCTTTACTCATCCCTACTTTTATCGATAATTCGATGAGAGTAATTAAAACCTACGGGTTTATGCTCTAACAAGTTTTTCTAATTAACCAGTTAGACTCTAATTCTATTATAACGTATTTTGAGTTGTCACCTCCTAATGAATGATCTTAAGCGTATTTTTACATCAAAAATCTTATTTTTATTTTTTTCTGATGTTTTATTTTAAGATTTTTTTCTAGTCTGTGCTGTACCAATTCTGCGCAAAGACTTTTCAAAATCTTTCCTATATTATACGTCCTTCCTATATGTATTGCATCCTATATTTATATATTTTGTTCTTTTTTTTCTTGTTAAACTTTTACTAATCTTTACTCTTTATTTAACTACTTGTCATAATTCATAATATAGCATCTCTAGTTCAAATTTTAGATCGAATAATAACAGCAAAAAAACTAAGTTAAAATACTGCCTAGACACTGTGCCTCGACGGATGCTCCGTGCCATAATAATGAAGCTTAGTAAATTATACCAACAGGGAGAACCTTCAGTCCCTTCGTGTTTTTCTCGACGGCGCTTATGCTTGTTCTCAGGCGCTATTTATCAAGACACGCCGACATTACCTTTGGGTATGCTGTTAGCAATTTTGCTATTTAAATTTAGATGCAAGGACATTGTTACCTGGGTTTTTCTACAGGATGAATATTAATTCCTGGTAACAATGTCTTGTAGAAAATCAGGATTGATGGCGTAACTTTTAAATAGTTTGGCAAAGCCACTTAGACCGCATCATTTTTTTAATTGATCGTGGTCAAAGACTTACATAGGTAGCTAAGGCTTTAATAATAAAAAAATGCGTAGATTTTAAATAGTCCCAAAAAAGCATACGACGACATTATGTCGATTATACGTACCTAACTATTTGCAAGACGGTCCTTTATCGACAGTACTGTCCCGTCTTTGCAATATGGCAGGACCAGCGCAGACTGCACTGCGTTGTGATAGGTAAGTATATTATGTAACCTTCATAATATCATTACCTTCTTCTGAAAAAAATAATCATACGTATTCTATGCTGGCCGTTTCATAATAATTATATATTGATTTTCGATGACATAATAATTCCTCCTACATATTATCTACTCTATCTATAAAAATTAATATTAATCACCCGTACATTGTACATACTTTGTATTCATTCCACGCGTATTTGGAGCGATTTCCTAATTTGAACACGTTGAACTCAAATTTGATGGAAATTAAGGTACATCTAAAATATTCGTTTTTATCTGTAAAATATCTTTTTCACTTTAAAACCTATTTTTTTTATAAACTATTTATTACCTTCCTAAACTGCATTAGAAATTAAATCTCTGCTTTATGATATTTTAATTTATTTGCTTTAATAATATCCCATCCTTTTCAATAATAAACTTATCCCATGTAATAATAGTAATAATAGTAACCTTATCCCAGGTTATGTGTTTTAGTGGGTATTCGCTCCCAGTGCCCGTCTTTTCATCATTACGTAAGCGTCTAGGTAATCCCATAATATATCGCCCTGCGCCTTTCGGCGTAGGGTAATGCACAAATCATTTTACCAGAACCAAAAAAAATGGTTACGTGTCTTGCCTTGTTAGATATTCAAAATTATCGTATAATTTAATGATGACGACATTTAAATACATCTTTGTAAATAAACGGCATAACTCACTTGTATTTACTTCGGCTTCGTGCCGACCGTTTCGATCCTGTACGAGGATCTTCTTCAGGGAGTAGCTGCGGTTACGCGCCGTCGTTCGTGCCCCGCTTAGCAACCCGCCCCGCTTAGTGAGTTTATGCCGTTTATTTACAAAGATGAATCTAAATACTCACGAATCGTTTAGTGTAAAAAAGACATTTAAATACTTAATGTAACGTTAATGTTTTAATTAACCCGCTTCTAAACTGATAGATAAGGCTAACGCCAGAAGACAAGTCTAACTCGTCGATCAAACATGTCTATCGTGACTTTTTTTTCAAACAAAATCCGAATATTAAAGGCTATTCTACTCATAGTGGTTTGTGTATCTCTATTCGTCTCTTGGTTTTCTTATAAAATTAATGGAAATATAAATAATGTAAAATATTTGGCGTCTGTAGAGCCACATGACAGAATAATATATCAGTTTTATCGACAGCGTTCAGTTAGTAGCAAAAATAGTTATTTGTTATACAAGAGTGCAAAGTAGCTTTTTAACCGCGTGCTCAGTTTAGATGACCGAGCTAGCGAAGGATTCTAAAATTGAATCACGAGCGCAGCGAGTGATTTAATAGTTAGAATCCTGAGCGTTAGCGAGGGAATCAAAAGAGCACAAGGTTAAAAATCTTTGCACTCGAGTGTGACACATAATTTTTCATCTCCCCTCAGCGAGGAAATAACTCAATGATAAAAGATTTTTTTTTAATTTATTCTATTTGGATGCGCGCTGTGTTGCCAGTGCCATATCTTCAAAAGTAACCAGTATTCAATTTATATTTACGTGCGTACGCTTACTTACCTATTGTTTTTAGTGATTATTTCCTCATTTTTAGTTTATTATAGTGAGAAATCGATATTAAAAAAGTTACTAAGAAGTAATAGTTAGAAAAAATCATTCTACTAACTAGATAAAGTTATAAAAAATTGGCTTATTTTATTAACTCTGCTAAATTAACTTAACTATTTTTATTATTACAGAGAAAATTCATCCATATTTAATTCATTAAAAAATTCTATTGCCTCGAAATGTAACTTATATCTAAACAAGTAACGTAAATAGTTTAAAAGAAACGTAAAATGTTACAAAAGTAACTTACTGGCAATGCTGATGGTGCGCACAAAGCAAATTAAAAAAAAAGTTCACCAAAAAGGTTCCAATTCCAAGATTTTAACAAATTTAAAAATTTGTATAATAAAATCGGCACCATAGAGGTGGAAGTAAATAGGTTTAATGATTTTTTTACTCACAAACTCGGTGCACAGGATGTTCTAAATTCAAATTTACTTTACCCTCTAGAGGATAAAATGGACTTTTCCAGTCAGATATCGAAGAGTAAAAATACACTTTCCGAGATAGTGGGATGAAAAAGGACATTATTATTTGAGTAGTTCCCGCCTGCCCCACCTACCTCCCCACTTGTGGGGTAGGTGAGACTGCTGAATAATGTTTCGTCCCACGTGCCCACCAGGGCTGTAACTCATTTCAAAATGCAATTTGTTGGGTACGACGGTGGGGCACGTGGTACCGTATTTTTTAACAGTATCTTCTGCTCCACCAAAACGTGATCAGTGGGGCACGTGAGACAAAAATTTTTTCGGCTTTCTCACATGCCCCACCTGTGGGGCGGTTGATGAGGCAGGCGGGAACTACAATTGCCTCGTACATAACGAAACCTCCGAGATTACAATGCTTTAAATTGTTGGACAAGTTACTCAATTCCTGTGCCATAAGTACTGCATGGCAATCAAAGCAGATTTGTAGATTTTGTAGCTTTCTCTCTAGGTTAACCTCTACATTTTTGTCAATGAAAACCTTCTGCATTCAGGAATTTGCTTTAAAAACTCAACTAGGATAAATATGATAATATTATTATTTTATAGTGCTAAAACTGAAACTCTTTAATTTAATTTTATTTATTTTCTCATATTTTCAGTCTTGGAATACTTCAAATCTCGGAGCAGTGGTGTACAAAAATGAAAAATATCCCCCAATTAGTCATAATAATAAATTTAATAAGTTCATCATATTATATTGGAAACATTGGGATATTTTAAAGCAAAGACACGTATTTCGTTACGGAGAAACAAGGTGGGTATAAAAACTATAATTTATGGACTTCAATGGGGTAAAACATTCAATTTTAACAATACTGTAAATAATTGACCGAGCGAAGCGAGGTCTTAGGGACAAGAAGTAGAAACATTTTGCGTGGACACTGGATGACACTATGTTAAGATGGGCAATCATTTTGCTCACCATCTTGCAGCTGATTTCCGTCTTGCCACTATTTTTAGGGTTCCGTACCTCAAAAGGAAAATACGGAACCCTTATAGGATCACTTTGTTGTCCGTCCGTCCGTCTGTCTGTCAAAACCCTTTTTCTCAGGAACGCGTGTAGGTAACAAGCTGAAATTTATAGAAAATACTAAGGTCTATTGCTTCTTAGAGCTGTGAAAAATTCAAACTTCTAGGCCAACGCAATCAAAAGATATAGTCGAATATGTCGCAAAAATCAGCAAATTTTCGAAATACCCAAAGGAATCAAAACCTACGTGGTACTTCCCGTGAACTCAGAATCTTGAAATTTGGCACGAAGCAACTCCTTAGAGCACATAGAGCATTTTTCCTTTATATGTGCTCTAAGGAGTTCGTTGTTGCTTCGTGCCAAATTTCAAGATGATTTTTGCGACATATTCGACTATATCTTTTGATCACGTTGGCCTAGAAGTCTGAATTTTTCACAGCTTACTCAAGTCTATAATATCTTTAAACTGAAATAAAATCAAACCTCTATGTCAACGCATTCAAAAGAAACAGCAATTTTAGCCGCAATTTTAAACTCGCAACTACTCTCAAAAAATGTAGGTTTTACAGGGTACTTCCCGTTAGCTCAGAATCTTGAAATTTGGTAAAAAGTAAAAAGCAATTCCTTAGAGCACAGATAAAGAAAAAATTGCGAAAACTGTAAATTTTTTGTTACATCATATAAAAAAATATTTTTAATAATATCATACATACTACCTCATTTCTCATGAACGCGTGCAGGTATTAAACTGAAATTCATATCAAACACTAAGGTTTATAATACCTTTAAACTGTAACAAAATCAAACCTCTATGTCAACGCATTCAAAAGAAGCAGCAATTTTAGCCGAATTTGAAACTCGCGCCTACTCTCAAGGGAATCAAAACCTACAGGGTACTTCCCGTTAACTCAGAATCTTGAAATTTGGTACGCAGCAACGTCTTAGATCATAGAGACAGGAAAAATTGCGAAAACTGTAAATTTTTAGTTACATCATGTAAAAAATATTTTTAATAATTTTGTATTTACTACCCATTTCCTCATGAACACGTACAGGTATTAAATTGAAATTCATATCTAATACTCAGATTTATAATAACTTTAAGCTGTAAAAAAGTCAAACCTTTATGTCAACGCAATCAAAAGAAACAGCAATTTTAGCCGCATATTTTCTCAGTAAAACTAAACTCGCGAGTACT
Organism: Hemithea aestivaria; assembly: GCA_947507615.1. Lineage (NCBI taxonomy): Eukaryota > Metazoa > Arthropoda > Insecta > Lepidoptera > Geometridae > Hemithea > Hemithea aestivaria. The sequence continues at coordinate 9,707,457 of OX382329.1, read as the reverse complement.
CGCAATGAATCAAAATCTACATTAAATAATATTATACCCACTTTTCCTTAGGGTTCCCAAAGCCTGTACTAAACCTACGGGTTTGTACGGAACCCTCGGTGCTCGAGTCCGACTCGTACTTGACCGGTTTTATTTTTCTCTTCCTGGCTTATCTGAACATCATGCCGGAACACCGCACCGGTCTAATGATATGTCATTGTCATAAAAAAGGAAATCTAACATTTCAGGCACGATCCTCTAGAAGGATGCAGTGTTCAGAATTGTGTGTTCACCGGAGACAACGCCCTCATGGACACAGCTGACGCAGTGGTGGTACATCTGGTCCGAGGCGTCTGGCCGCAAAGAACTAATAGGAATTCGAAACAGATATGGATATTTCTCAATGATGAATCACCTCATAAACTCTTTTCATTGGCAAAAGTAAAGCCCAACTATGAGGACTTGCACAACATGTTTAACTGGTCGATGACGTATAGGTTAGTACCTACCTACTTTTTAAAATGTTAACTTCGTTTCTACGATTCGAATGAATGTAATGAACCTTCATGTTATCAGTCAGTTCATATAATATGTATCGCTCAAACCAACGAATTAGGGAAATAATATGGCTATATAAATATATATATAAATATGGCTCAAACTGTATTTTCCAATGTTTCAGCTCTGAAAACTTAATTTAATGCATTATTTCAGTATTTTCACAAAATATTTATAATGCGTCAATAGATATCAGCTCCATTGCTTAAGGCAATAAAAGAAAACATGAAACATACAAGTATGTAAAATATAGACACTTCGATTCTTGAAGCGATATTATTAGTATCGGTCTTAGGTACTAGGTACAAGTCATTCACGGATTTGCCGATTATTACGGACACTGATTGAATAATCTTTCAGAGATAATGATGATAATAAGTCAAGTAAGTTCAGAGATGATCAGCTATTTGTCACTTTTTCATCATTTCAGAACAGAGGCCGATGTCCCAGTGCCATATGGTCGTACACTGCCATTACCAGCTCCTAAGTTTTCTTCAGAAAATGTATCTTTAACCGAGTTAGTCCCCAACTGGAGAGTCAAGCAGAAGGACGTGCTGGTTGGCATATTGATATCCAATTGCCGAGTTCAAACCCGCTTAAAATTTATTAAAACATTGAAACAGTTCATTCCTGTTGATGCGCATGGAAGATGTGGAGAGGCCAAGCTGAAAAACAGGTAAAAATATATTTTTTGTTAACCCCGATAAAAATACATTACGCGTACCCATAGGAGGGTTTGGAGGTTTTGGTCTGGATTTCCCCATCCAGGATGATTGCAAGGGTTTATCCACTAAAACAACACAGCGACACTCCCGCATCGTTTTTGTGACGGAGGACTGGGAATTTGCAGAGCATTACCATCCAGTCCACTTTTTATACCTTTTGAATATATTTTTCAGTGCCTTCTACTCGTATTTATATTATCATCATGTAAATTTATAAAAATGTGCTTTTCAAAGTAATTAGAGATACCTACATATTACTTATAACTGGTTTTCTATTCTCTTTCTGATAAAATGGTGCTGACTCATAAAATTAATTGATTAATTTAATTCAAACATATTTATAATAATGTTCGTAATTTATTTAAATTAAACATGATCTTCTCTGGAGTTTTTATATACGAATAATATTATTATATGTACGTAACTATTTTTCTTCTTTCTAGTTGTCCAGGCCGCTTCAAGGTTGATTGTGAATTGTTGTCTAAGTATTTATTCTACTTAGTATTAGAAAACTCATTATGCAAGGAGTACATGTCTGAGAAGCTCTTTTACAACGCTTACCACCGAGGGGCCATACCTATCATACAAGGCCCAACAATAAAAGAATGCGAAACTTTTTTGCCACCACACTCTTACCTACATGTTGACAACTACGCAACAATTGAAGATCTGGCTAAAGATATTAAAAGAATCAGTGAAGATAATGAAGAACTGCTTAATTACCATCGGTGGAGGAATCATTTTGAAGTTGTGAACGAACATGGGTACTTTGGGTCTAAATCATACCAACTGTGCCGATTGTGTGAAGCGATGAACTACAATGATTATAAGCAATCTGTGTATAGTAAAGAGGATTTGGCACGATATTTCGACCGAGAATCATTATGTAGAGATACTAAGGAGGTTGACAAGGTTTTAAATATTTTGAAAAGTTTTTAAATATTTATTTTATCTCTTAATTTTATATCATAATATATAAATTATCTACCACAAGGTCAAAAATTTTCAAATAAAAGTAATAATTAATCCGTTGTTTAATGAATAAAATACAAGCATATTATACGTTTTTTTTTGTTTTTGAATAAAATAAAAAAGGCTAAGATATAACACTTATAAAGTTTTTGAGTAAGAACGCACTACGTCACTAACTAGTAAGCAAATTTGTACCTCTACCTGCAGGGCTATTCACTTATCTGTCAGGGAACCGAAACTAAGACCAAATGGTCAAAAATGTATGAAATGACGTATTAAGTCGATACGACTTAGTACGTCATTTCAAACATTTGTAGCGAGACTTGGCTTTTTTTACAAGATACGAGTACATAATATCATATTGTTTTTTTTTTACAGAAAAATAAATGCCATCACATTTATTTTTCTGTAAAAAAAAAAACAATTATGTTATTTGTGTCGTAATTTATTGACTTCTGGATACTTTTGACCGTTTCATTATTTTATTGTCGAAAAAAAATGGTTGATCTAAAGGGGTGAAGTAAAGCAAATCTAGATCGTACGTTATGGATAGCTACGCTTTAATCACTCAAACTCTTATCATTTTATTGACTGATTCCTTTCAAGACGTTCCTTTATAAAGAATCCTTACAAATCTTCTACCATCAGGACTATTGGTTTTCACACCCACTAAGATTGATTTCCACTTCAGTGTACATTACTGCGTTTGTTATTTTACTCATAGTAATGATAAGGTTTAAAAGGCTTATTACACCTGGCTAAATTTAGAAGCCTAAATTCAGTCCCCACTGAATTAAATCAAGTGTAATCACATTTAGCATCCTAAATTTAGAAGAAAGTATCGTTCATCCTAATTTAGATTCTGAATTTAGTGACTAAATTCAGCCAAGTGTAATAAGGCTTTAAGCAAGTAATGTACGCATGTTTGTCAATGGATTCTAGTGTTTTACATGTGGGTGGGCGACAGCCTATAGGCTTGCAGGGCGAAGTGCATCGGGTGATGTAAACAAGGCATTGTAGAGTTACGAATTTGGCACTCGGAATAAACCAATCGCACATTATATTTCATGGTCTCTTGACCATGAAATATGCTAATAACATTATAATTATTTTTCTTGGCGCTCGCAGCAAGCTGCTCGCGCACTAATTATTAAGAATATTTAAATTTTCATATTTATCCTGGATCCGCCCTTGGATGTAAATCACCACTTTCATTCACGTCTACTGAAAATATGTTTTATTTGTTAAATGCTGGCAGTTTCATAATTGATATTTGATGACATAATTCCTCCTACATATCTCTATCTATAATAAATTAATATTAATGACCCGTACATTGTACATACATACTTTGTAATCAGTCCACGCGTATTTGAACAATTTCCCAATTTAAACCCGTTCAACTCTAATTTGATGGAAATTTACATCTAAAATGTTTAAGAACTATAGTATAACCTTTCTTAATTGATTAATGAAGCGCTGCGCTCAGCGGTTTACCCGCTGTATAGTATCCTATATGTTTTATCAGGTTTTGCTATCTCTTTACCAAATTTCAGCTCGATCGGTTCACCCGTTTAGGCGTGAAAGAGTAAAAAAGCATACATATATACATATTATATTCGTACAAACTTTCACGTTTGTAATATTCGTAGGATATGCTGTCAAATATCCTTGTGTTTTATCCCCGCGCAGTGTTCATCTTTACGTCGCAGGAGTTCCATATCCGCCACCGCGCCTTTATGCGTAGGATGAAGGTGCGTAAAGCATTTTACCAGAGCCAAAAAAAGTGTCTTTTACTTGTTATTTATTCAAAATTAAAAAATAAATAAGGAAAAAAAAAATGTCCTCATTAATATTAATTAATGAGGACATTTTAGTACGTTATTGTTTAAATTTAATTTTTAGATAAGGCTGGCCCGACAAATACTTGAAACGTAAAATTAAATTAGTCTTTATAGGACATTATCCAGGCATTCGTGTACATCTTACTCGTCAACGAAACATGTTTATGGTGACTTTGTATTTGTGCACGACGCGACGAGTCTATAAATAGAACATAGGTATAAAAATGTTTGCACCTTATTTTCAATCTGTAATTGTTAATTTCTTTATTCATTTGTAATCTATTCTTAGAAACTAGCGTCATACAAAACATAATTGAATTAATTTATTGTCCATTTATTTGTAATCAATGCTTAGAAACTAGCACCATACGCAACATTATAAAACTAATGTCTTAGAAATTATTATCAAATTGTTTATTTTGCAAATATTTTTGAATTGATAACTTAATGATTAATTTTTTAGATTTTTATTCTACATATTAATTAGTTCTCACATAAGTTTTAGCAAATGATGTAAAATTCCTTAAGAATTTAGTAAGAACTTAATACTTTTATAATAGCGCCATCTTGTGTAAAGAGGCGAAATTACGATATGAACCATCGATTAAGATTCATGTATTTAGATATAATGATTGTTATCAGTGTTATGACTACTAGCGCCATCTGTCATTGAGTAGCTGACATAATTTTTGCTCATTCATTTGCTCTAGTTATTTATGGTAAACTCCTCTAGTTGTCTATGGTAAAAATAATTAACAGTGCCATCTTTATTCATAGCACGGCAATATTGTAACAGCACCATCTATTATGAAGTAGCGGGAGATTTAATATTATAGGTTTTTTGTTATTATTAAATTATCTAGCAAAACAGAAATGCATGTCCTTATAAGGTAACGTTTTGCAATTTGAACTTCCGGCCATAAACAATAAAACAGATTTTTGTAAATTACTGCAAAACTAATTAAGATATCGGTAATATGTAAATTGTATTGTAATCTAGATATGTTTTAACACCTTTCTGCCAAAAATTAACCTGTAAAGTTACTTATTTAGAAATTAGAGAAAATAAACATGAAGTGGAGGGGAAAGGTGAAGCGGGAGATGGGATGTCTTTATAAGAGGGCACATCAGCCCTGAAAAGTTTAGTTTTGCTCTGAAATCTTCAAGGAACAAGTGAAAAGTATATAGTAGTGAAAAGTATATAGTAGTGAAAAGTATATAGTAGTGAAAAGTATATAGTAGTGAAAAGTATATAGTAGTGAAAAGTATATAGTAGTGAAAAGTATATAGTAGTGAAATTTAAGTTACAAGACAAGCATCACACTCTGGTTCACCTCCCTCTTACAAGGAAAGCGTAAGATTTCTTTTATTTTATACACCTACCACCTTTCCAGCTAGGTATTTTATGTATTAGTTTCGTGGTCACCGCTCGAACCTATAGGTACTAGGGTGGTTGATCCCGAACATTGGTCCTTCGGAAGCCGGATCCCTGACGGCGCAGCTGGAAAGTACTTGTGTGTAAAATATTAAGTTTTCTTTAAAAAAATGGACAGTTACAATTCGTGCACTTTGTAAATATTTTTGTGATAAAATATATAGGACATTTGCGAAATTTAATTTGGACTTTTGTGTGTGTTTTTAATATTTTATTTGAACCTCTTGGGTTTATATTTTTTTTTTAAATTTGTGTATTGTTAATATGTTTTAAATTAATGGGACATTTATTGCGAATTTTTATGTGGACTTTATATGTGTTTTAAATTATTTTTGACAATTTGTGCTTGGACTTTTGTAATTTTTATATGTGGACACTTATTTTACTTATTATAGACATTCGCTTATTTACTGTGGACTATATTCTGTGTTTTTGTGTAAAATCTGTGCGCGTAAAAATATCGCGTTAATTCCAAAATAATTTTATGTAAATGGACAATATTAAAATAAACAATAATTTTTGCGAATAAACAACACTATACACAACAATTGTTGTTGGACAATAATAATTTGTGTAAAAAAATTTGTGGACATTAATTTTAATTTGTGCGAATGAACATTATTAATCTTGTACAAATAAATTTGTGTAAATAAACATTAAAATGAACATTTACCAAACATATATAAAAAAGTGCGCGAATAATTTTATGAATAAAATCTGTGCGTAAAAAACTGTACTATCGAACTGTGCACGTAAAGTAAATAAAGACTGAGTGTGAATCAATCATGGTGGTTACGCGCAGCGATAAATCTGTAGAAATTTCCCGGACGGCCCGGATCGGGGCACAAGCCGCCATGGCGGATACGGAACACGCCGGGACAGCCCAGAACAGGGCACTCGCCGCTACGGTGGAAGATTCGAATCTTGATGAACCATCCCGAACATTCACTGCAGTAGTAGATGCGACAACAGAGAATACCAGCGAGTCCAGAAAACAACAAAAGATAACAGAGCAACCTATCAAAGACACAATGGATGAAACCTTCATCAAAAGGAAAACCATATCACGAAGATCTTCAGTAACTCAAGATAAAAAAAATAGAAGAAATAACAATAAAACGAAAAAAAGCAGAAATGAAACTAGAAGAAATGAAGAAACAACACGAACTTGCTAAGAAATTAGTAGAAATGGAAATCGAAGAAATGAAAATGCAACATGAGCTGGAGGAAATAAATATAGAATATGAACAAGTTGCAAGTATACATGGAGATTCAGAACAAGAAGAATATTATGAAGAAGAGGCATTCGATTCACCCTTCAATCATCCGGCCATGGAATACCGACTAGGACAGGGCGTTCAAGATGAAGTTTCATTTGTACAACGGGGCTACAAAGAGCTTCGACCTGCGAGTCTGACGTCAACAGAGTATAATGATGTCACATCCTTGGCAACGGTACGAAGGAAGAAAGAAAACAAAGCCTGCAAAGAACAAGAAAGAAAAATGAAGCCGAAAAAAGAAGATTCAGATATGAAGATAAAAAATGATAATCCAGACGTCAAGATGGAAAATGGAAACATACCTACAAGTCAATCAAGACAAACAGAAATTGCTTCACTGGCTACAGCGCTCACACAAGCACTGAAAAATTGTACAAGAGATCCCGGAAAACATATTCAGGAATTACCGATCTTCAATGGACGAAGCGATCGCTGGCTGAGCTTCAAGGCGGCATTCAGAGACACAGAAAAAGTTTTCACGAGGACAGAAAATATAAGTCGTTTACGAAAAAGCCTACGTGGACCAGCAGCCGAAGCAGTCAGCAATTTATTCATCGGAACTCCTGAGCCACAAGAAGTTATAGAAGCTTTAGAAAGAAGGTTCGGACGACCGGAAGGACTTATCCGGTGCGAAATGGAGAAATTGAAAAATTTAAAGAAAATTACAGACAACCCTCTGGATATTTGTATTTTTGCAAGCAAGATTACCAACACAGTTGCTACAATAGAAGCCCTGCACAAGTCACACTACCTGTATAACCCGGAAATGCTTCACGTCATCGTCGAAAAATTAACACCAATCCTGAAAAGCAAGTGGTACGATTTCAACGCGAGAAATAAAGAAGACATTCCCGAACTAAAGAAAATATCTACGTTCCTAAATGAAGAAGCAGACAAATGTGGGCCATATGCTCCATTAGAAAACATCAAATACGAAGAAAACAGAAGTTTCAACACCAACAGAAAATCAGAACAAACATATACAACAACTACTGAAGAAAGAAGCTATGAAAATTCCGTGAAAAAGAAAATTTGTCCACTATGTACCAAAGATCACAATCTCACTGACTGCAGGAAATTCACATCGTCAGACAATAATCAACGTTGGGAAATTGTAAAGAAAATCCGGCTCTGCTTTAATTGCCTACGAGATTCACACCGCCGAGAAAATTGCAAGAACAAGCCATGTGGAAAAGATAACTGCACATTACTACACCACCGACTGCTACATCACCTAAAATCTGAAAGTATGAAAAATGAAAATCAGGAAATTACTGAAAGCCCTGAAGTCACCACTACAGCCAGCATAAAAGAAAACGTACGAGCCTATCTGAAAATTCTTCCTGTGAAACTCACCGGCCCGAGTAATGTCACCGTAGACACCTACGCACTCCTAGATGAAGGAAGCACTGTCACACTAGTTGAGGAATCAATAGTTGACGTACTAGGAGTCAAAGGATCTGCATCGCCATTTCAAATACAAGGAATTGGAGGCCATACTAGAAAGCACGAAAACAGCCAAGTAGTCGACATGAAAATAAAAGGAAAATTCGATGAAGATTTTCACACGTTACAACAAGCAAGAACAGTGAAGAAATTGAACATCACTACTCAAACTGTAAAAGAAAATGATATTCAAGATTGTGATCATCTACGAGACATCACTTCGCGCCTCACGTACGACAAAGCCACGCCAAAAATTCTAATTGGACAAGACAATTGGGACATGGTAGTATCGAGAGAAGTGCGAGCTGGACATCGAAACCAACCTGCTGCGTCACGAACGAACTTAGGTTGGGTAATACATGGTCGCCGTACAACAACAAGCGAATCTACAAATTTCTGCGGCCTGATGTCCACACAAGAAAAAATTATTCAATGCAGAAAATCAACGATTACCACCCGCGGGAGCAATGTCGACAAGAAATCACAAACCAGAGAAGAAACATCAAACCAGAGAAAAAAGAAAAAGCAGCGACGACGACCTCGACGCCGGCGTAACGTCATTACAAAACAAGAAAATCGCCACATCAAAGAAAATGAAAATTCAGAACCTTTGCAGAAAAGAAAAAAGAAAAATTCAGTGAAAATGAACAAAGAAATCAGCGAAGTCAAACTCAGAAAATTGCAAGAAAAAAGAAGTCGTATACCACTGAAAATGAAAAATCAAGATTTCCTTCAAACAAGAAAATCAGAAAGAAAGAAAATTCAAAAATCACGACAAATCAACATATCATAATGAAAAAAAAAAAAAAAAAATGTACAAAAAGAAAAGTATAATAATGTCTAAAAAAAAAAAAAAAAAAAATGTACATAAAAGAAAAAAGGTAATATTGTAAAAAAAAAATGTAAAAAAAAAGTATGTAAAAAAAAATATCTTCATCTAGGTTTTCTACTGAAAATAACTTCAAGAAGAAAGAAAGTTGAAGAAAAAGAAAACCAAGATCCAGAATAAAGAAAATTGAAGAAAACGAAAAAATCAAGATTTAGAAGAAAGAAAGTTGAAGAAAAAGAAAACCAAGATCAAGAAGAAAGAAGATCAAGAAGAAAGAAGATCAAGATCAAGAATAAAGAAGATCAAGATCAAGAAGATCAAGATCAAGAAGAATGAAAATCAATATCAAGAAGAATGAAACTCAATATCAAGAAGAAAGAATATAAAGAAATCAAGTACAAAAAGAAAGAAGATAGAATAATCAAAATTAAAAAAAAAAATTAAGAAAAAGAAAATATCAAGACACTAGGAAGAAAGAAAATGAACAAAAATTTTGAAACCAAACTCATTACGTTGCCATACTCATCACGTCGCCATGAAAAAATAAAATGAAGAAATAATCCCGTACCTACATTTACACCGGCGGGAGTGCGCAGGGCACTCTATTAAAAATACGAGCTAAGAAAATATGAAACTACAACAGCTGCAAATCAAATTACCCGAAACATGGATCGTGGGGACTTCATCCATGAATGGTGGCGAGGTTCCAGACGGCAGAACTACGACGGCGTTCCATGAATATACTCGACGACAGCCAACCAGCATCAAAATTCCAACTGTTCATAAACGTGCGCGATGACTTTAAAAAAAAAATCGTCGTGACACCAGAGAGATCGCAGAACTACGACGGCGTTCCATGGGTACACTCTACGGCAGCCAACCAGCATCAAAAACCACAATGGACATTAATAGGCGGAATTACCCTACTGGTCGTGAACGTGCGCGAATCACCCTACATCGTCGTGACACCAGAGAGATCGCAGAGCTGCGACGGCGGGAGAATGTGCACGACGCGACGAGTCTATAAATAGAACATAGGTATAAAAATGTTTGCACCTTATTTTCAATCTGTAATTGTTAATTTCTTTATTCATTTGTAATCTATTCTTAGAAACTAGCGTCATACAAAACATAATTGAATTAATTTATTGTCCATTTATTTGTAATCAATGCTTAGAAACTAGCACCATACGCAACATTATAAAACTAATGTCTTAGAAATTATTATCAAATTGTTTATTTTGCAAATATTTTTGAATTGATAACTTAATGATTAATTTTTTAGATTTTTATTCTACATATTAATTAGTTCTCACATAAGTTTTAGCAAATGATGTAAAATTCCTTAAGAATTTAGTAAGACCTTAATACTTTTATAATAGCGCCATCTTGTGTAAAGAGGCGAAATTACGATATGAACCATCGATTAAGATTCATGTATTTAGATATAATGATTGTTATCAGTGTTATGACTACTAGCGCCATCTGTCATTGAGTAGCTGACATAATTTTTGCTCATTCATTTGCTCTAGTTATTTATGGTAAACTCCTCTAGTTGTCTATGGTAAAAATAATTAACAGTGCCATCTTTATTCATAGCACGGCAATATTGTAACAGCACCATCTATTATGAAGTAGCGGGAGATTTAATATTATAGGTTTTTTGTTATTATTAAATTATCTAGCAAAACAGAAATGCATGTCCTTATAAGGTAACGTTTTGCAATTTGAACTTCCGGCCATAAACAATAAAACAGATTTTTGTAAATTACTGCAAAACTAATTAAGATATCGGTAATATGTAAATTGTATTGTAATCTAGATATGTTTTAACACCTTTCTGCCAAAAATTAACCTGTAAAGTTACTTATTTAGAAATTAGAGAAAATAAACATGAAGTGGAGGGGAAAGGTGAAGCGGGAGATGGGATGTCTTTATAAGAGGGCACATCAGCCCTGAAAAGTTTAGTTTTGCTCTGAAATCTTCAAGGAACAAGTGAAAAGTATATAGTAGTGAAAAGTATATAGTAGTGAAAAGTATATAGTAGTGAAAAGTATATAGTAGTGAAAAGTATATAGTAGTGAAAAGTATATAGTAGTGAAAAGTATATAGTAGTGAAATTTAAGTTACAAGACAAGCATCACACTCTGGTTCACCTCCCTCTTACAAGGAAAGCGTAAGATTTCTTTTATTTTATACACCTACCACCTTTCCAGCTAGGTATTTTATGTATTAGTTTCGTGGTCACCGCTCGAACCTATAGGTACTAGGGTGGTTGATCCCGAACAGTATTCTAACAGAATACGAATATTAAAGATTTTTCTAGTTATAGTGATGTGTGCAACTCTATTTATTGTCACTTGGTTTTCTTTTAAAATTAATAAAAATATTAATAACGCAAAATATTTAGAGACAGTAGAGCTACATGGCAGAATAGTGAATCAGTTTTATCGACAGCGTTTAGTAAGTAGAATAAACTTTATAATAAGACGTTATTATTCACAGCCATTTTATAATCAGTAAGTTAATAAATAATCTGATTCTATAAATATTTATAACAAATCTCAGACATTGCAATTCTTTAAATTTTTAGACTAGTCTTGAGTTACACTCAAAGGACTGTACTGAGAATGCCGCATAGCTATCAAAGCAGATAATTTGTACATTTTGTCAACGAATTAGGGAAGTAACATTTTGTAGCTTACTCTCTAGGTTGATCTCTACACTTTTGTTAATTACGGCCTTCTACATTCAGGAACCTACTTTAAAAACTCCACGCAATATACAACATTTTAATATCGTAGTACTATAAATATAATCTTTGTACGTGTTTATCGTAGTACTATAATTTTTTTTACTATAAATGCCACTTCCCTTTGGACCGCGAAAGCGAGTAGACGTGCCAGAGCTCTACAAAATTCAATTTCAAATAAATTAATTCAATTCAATTTAAAACAATCTCTACATCGCTGTATTTACGCGTCAAGTCAGTTTGAACGAGGAGAGCATCGCGTCACAAGTCGAGTGTGCCCCACCACCTCTGCCAGACAGCGACGAAAGATACGTGAGTGCATCTATCTCAGTTCTGGGGCCTCAGGCTGAAGCAAGAGGAAGACAACAGCATCCTTTGCGCTCGGCGTTAGACAGAGTACGATCTACACTGCAACTGTTTCTACTCTTACGACAATAAGTGCGTATGCGCGTTTGATAGTGTGAAGAACTACTGCACACATTGGCATCACTTGTAACAGCTGATCTCGCTTACAACATTTAGGCCTACGATTTGCGTTTAGCTAATTTTTTGCCGATGCTTACATAATATTAATTCTTCACAAAAGAGAATGTCACTTACTAAAAGAACTCCTCCGGGATCTCCGTCTAAATCAGTGGGAACACCAACATACATGGCATCATTTAGCGATAATGAGGAACGGAGCAAATTGATTGAAAGTCGGAACAAGAGATCTAGGTCTGAATTTGAATTCGCGACACATATGAGCGAAATAAAAAAGATGTTTAAGGACTTGCAAACAAAACAGGAGCAAAAATTTAATGATCTTCAAAAAATTGTTGATGACTTTAAGGAGAGTAATAATCAGTTTCAGAAGTCATTTGAATTTATTGCAGCACAATATGAGGACTTAAAAACTAAGTTCGAAAGCATTCAAAGAGTACACACGGAAAATCGCGCGTGCATACAGACATTAGAAAATAAAATTGAACAACTCGAACAAAAGGCTAAAATATGCTGTGTTGAGTTCAGAAATGTTCCCTCACTAGGTAACAAATAGGGCATGCTCCCGGGAAATCCCGGTATCGAAAATCCCGGGAATTCTCGAAAATTTTATAATAATTCGGTACCGATACTTTTTTGAAATTTCCCGGGAATCGATACTTTCGATACTTTTGATGTTTTAGTTATAAATTCATTACTTTATCGATTTTTTAAATAAAATACTGCTTAATTTTGTAAATTGAAATCTATTAAATGACTTTAAATACTAGAAACATGAGATTAAGCTCTTTTTATCCGAAAATCTACTAGATTTTACTGACCATAATAATATGAACGAAGTCATAAAAGTAAAAAACGAAGAAATTAAAGAAAAAGATGGAAAGACCCGAGAACAAAACGAAAAACATACTCAAGAGAAGTGATTATTTAGTTTTCCGCATTAATAATATATGGGGAATATTTTATGAGGAGAGCTCTAGAGAAGTGGAAAAAATATCTCGATAGCAACAACTTGCAATTTACAGTATCTTGCGAAGTCTGAAGGAGAACTCAGTGCTCTGCTTTCTAGAGTGAAGAAGAAGATTGATCTCATTATAATAAACCAGACCAAAACCAAAATACTGACAGTGACATTAACGCACTCGTCGCGATAAACAAAACGATTTACTACTTCAAAGTTGTAGTTAATGAAAAATCCTTACCGGCATTACAGTTGCTGAATCCATCAGATCGGCAAAGAACAGAACAAACCGGTCAAATCGAAGAGTGAGAATGCCAAACCTTGTTAAACCAGTACGTTATGGAAATGTCGATGGTTTTCTATTTTACTTGACTTTATTATTACCAACCGGGGGCATATTTATTTTGCAAGAGGTCGACTAGGTGGGCACTCCAACAGTCAACAGTGCATGTTATTCTAACGCCCGAGCAGAGATTTAAAAATATTACTGTGCTTAGATAGGAGGGCACTGAGCACTGTAGCTAGTGAAATAACTGGGTTGAAGAATCAGAACATCTTCTCTTCTCTTCTTCTTCTTAGTCGTGTTCTTCATTACTGAAGGTCGCGTCCTTGAAATTCGACCGTAGCCCGCAGCATGAGCTGTTTCCACTTCGTCCGGTCCTCGGCTTCTCATATGGCGCTTACAACTGGTAGACCAATGAGAGTGGTCACTTGATCACACCAGCGACTAGGTGATCGGCCGCGGGGTCTCTTTCCTTCCACCTTGCCCGTCACGATCAACTTATCCAAGTTATCCGGCTGTCGGCGGACAATGTGACCAAAGTAACTAAGGATCTTCTGGTAACAGATTGTTGAAAGCCTGATTCGTATGCGAAGCTGGTCCAGAATAGATTTATTTGTTCTTTTGGCCGTCCATGGTATGCGGAGCATTCGTCTTCAACACCACATTTCAAATGCATCGATTTTCTTACGCTCTGATGCCCTAATTGTCCACGACTCTGCCCCGTAGAGAAAGATTGAGAAAACCAGACTTCGCACTAGTCTCGTTTTCGTAACGTTGGAGACCTTTCGACTTTGCCATATGCGTGTGAGCTTGGTCATTGCTGCTTTAGTCATCTGTGTCCTCCTCCTGATCTCTCTTTCGCTTCCTCCTGGGTCAGTAAGAACATCTTATGACTCTCGAATAAGAAGCGTTTTTTTATTTTTTTATAGCAGACTAAACAAGCATATAATAGAAGACGTTTGACCGCAATCTCACTTAGAATTATCATAATTGTGAAATCCTGGATAGCACTGGGCACTGTATACTGATTATGGCCAGTGTTATCAATTACCATCACCTTCTAGCTCGTTTTCTCACTTTTTTGTAAAAAAAAAAACCTATTGAAATTATGATATTTACTGTAACCCCATCTTTTATATAGGCTTCTATTGCGAAATCTACTATAATATAATTATGTATTAGGACTGGGTCTTTAGTTGACTTAAATTTATAATAATAATTAGTGATATAACTACTTTTAATCTTTCTAGGCGTTAATAAGGCATTTTAATTAAATTTTCAATTTTTTTTAGTAAGTATCGAAAAGTATCGATTCCCGGGAATTTCCCGGTACCGTGTGAGTATCGGTTTCAAAATTCCCGGTTCTTGAAATGGTACCGATACTGCAAGCCCTAGTAACAAACCTGACACCAAGGAGTTTCTTTTGCAACTCGTCCTAAACGCCGCTAAGGGCCTCGAAATTGAACTGCAACCGTCAGACATCCGGGATGTATACCGAACTAACGCAAAGCCGGGACTTAGTAAACCTATCATAGCCGAGTTTAATAGCGTTATTATTAAGGAGAAGTTCGTCAGTGGTGTCAAAGCCTACAATAAGCGATTTCCGAGTAACCGACTTAATTCGTCTCTGCTGCAGCTACAATGCCCAAATGTGCCCATATACATCTCGGAAGTTCTCACATCTAGGATGAAGAAGCTTCACTTCTTGGCTCGGGAACATGCCAAATCTCACAGTTACTCATTTTGTTGGGTGGCCCATGGTAAACTTTACCTTAGAAAAAAAGAGAACTCACCTGCTATCCGCATACACAGTGAGAAGGATCTTGAGAGACTTGATAAACCTGCTACAAACACATCGAAGTGACTGGCTTCCCAAACAAAACTGTGCCTATTCATGTTTTTTATGACGCACTTCTTTAATGTTTTGCATGCTTTAACTTTAAACATTTTGATTTGTATTATTTCAAGCATACATTGCATCGTAAACAAGGCTCACCTACCACACACTACACACACACATCACCATGCCTTACATAATACACTATTTACACAAATTAGGGAAATAAATAAATGCCTAAATTTTAATGACGCGGCGCGACCGGTTTGCCCAGAACAAAAAATGCAACTGATTGTCATCAGTAAAAGTATAGGGATCTACGATTGCTTGGTTTTGTGATTACAGATTAGTATCTAGTACAGAATAGCTAAGCTGCATTGTATTTATTTAAATTGCTCCATCTTTGCATCAATAATAATGATTGGGTCCGAATTAACAAAATCTTTACCTGAATACATAATAACCGAACATGGATAACACAGACAATTTATTCAGTGAACTTGCAAATATCAGCGTGTCAAATTCTTATTGCTGTATTCCGGAATCATGTAAACAAAAGCTATGTGAAAATAACCACACATATACTAAGGGATCCATTATAACGCTTCACCTTAATATACGCAGCATAGACCGGAATATTCACGAACTTAAAACACTCTTGAGTAGGATAACCATTCCCTGTGACATTATAATATTGACAGAATGCTGGCTTAGTAAATCTATCAATACGCCATTACTGGACGGGTATTGTAGCTACAGATCGGGGTACAAGAATCAGAATGACGGAGTGGTAATTTATATTAAATCTGGATTTGAGTGCTCAGTGACGGAAATTAATTTAACAGATGCAACTTGCTTATTACTTACATTTAAAAACAAATTAGCTATACTGGCAGTCTATAGATCACCCTCTGTAACCAATGTTAAAGATTTTTTGCAAAGCTTGGATGATACGCTGAATAAACTATCTAAATATAAAACCGTGGCCTTAATTGGGGACATAAATATCAATATATTGTCAGTATACAATAATGATTTAAACTGTAACAATTACCTCAACATAACTGCATCTAATGCTATGTTACCGGCTCATATGTTCCCTACCCGAAATGACCGGTGCTTAGATCACGTCATGTTGCGCACCCAATCATTGGCTGCTACTCTTGTCTTGGACTGCTCTATCACGGATCATTCACCTTTATTACTCTGTGTACATATGCAACTTAAAAGTAACAACCAAGTGAAATGTTTCACTAAATTAAATTATGAACAAGCTTTACAGACAATAAAGTCCGCTGATTTTTCACAAGCATATACTGCTAATGACGCCAATTTAGCTATGAACTATTTAATTGAAACCATCTCTACGATCATTTTAAGTAACACAATAACTTTGCAGATTCCCAGAAGAAAGAAAATCCTAAAACCTTGGATCATCCCTGGCCTTCTGAGATGTATAAAACATAGAGATAAATTACATAAAAAGTTAAAATTAGACCCTAATAATGCAATTAATAAAATAACCTACTTACGGTACAGAAACTTTTGTAACAACTTATTAAAAAGGCTCAGAAGAGAATATCATAAAAAAGAATTTCAGAAGGCCAGAGGCAACCCAAGGGGAACATGGAAGGTAATAAAAAAAATTGCAAACATGCATAATGACTCACCTACGTCTTCTTCTCTGATAAAATCATCCGATGATCCTAAAGCTATAGTCAATAAGGTTAACGACTACTTCGTAGGTATAGGCCAGGAGCTAGCAAATAAAATTGTTAACAATAATGATAACTGCCCTAGTGACTCCATACTATCTTTGTCCGATATTCCTGTAGCTAATCACTCAATGGCTCTATTTGAAACTGACTGCGCTGAAGTTAAACGGATTATTTTGGAACTGAAAACAGACTCTGCTGCAGGCTGGGACGGCATCCCTACACGAGTCCTTAAAGACGCTCGGGAGATACTCATCCCACCATTAACACACATTTTTAACATGTGTTTGAATACGGGAGTTTTCCCGAGGGCATTAAAAAAGGCTTTGGTCTTGCCCATCTTTAAGAGTGGGAATATTGATAACATCAACAATTATAGGCCAATTTCTATATTACCATCAATTTCAAAAGTCTTGGAAAAATTAATTCATAACAGACTAAATAGCTATCTAAATAAATATAACTTAATCTCTTCAAAACAGTACGGCTTCAGGAAAGGCATATCTACTGATGCTGCAACGCTGGACCTAACAAATACAATTGTTAATCAAATTGACAGGAAGCAAAAATCAATAGGTATATTTTTGGATTTATCTAAAGCCTTCGACACTATTTCAATTCCAAAACTGTTATTGAAGATGGAAAGGTTAGGAATAAGGGGTCTGGCATTGGATATTTTCCAAGACTATCTAACGGATCGATATCAGTGCGTTAAGATTGACGGTCATGTAAGTCAAGATAAGCTTTTAAAGTTTGGGGTCCCTCAAGGGAGCATTTTGGGCCCTTGTCTTTTTTCGATTTATGTTAATGACCTGCTTACTTTGAGAGACATTCCCAACTGCCAGGCTTATGCTTATGCTGATGATACAGCCCTAATCATCAACGGGAATACCTGGGCTGAAGCAAAAAGCAATGCTGAATTCGCTCTTAGCAAAGTAATAGTGTGGCTAACAGATAATTTACTCACCTTAAACATTGAGAAGACCAAATACATGGCCTTCTCTATTAATGCCAACGCACAACCTGGCCAAAACGAACTTTCAATACTAGCTCACAAGTGCCGATCATATACTGAATGCAATTGCTCCTCCCTATCCAGGGTACACGTCATCAAATATCTTGGAATTAATATTGATAGCTGTCTTAAATGGGACACCCAAATAAAAAATCTCACATCAAGAGCAAGAAAACTTATATACATCTTTAAGCAAATCAGATCATCTGCAGACTTGGACACATTAAGAATTGTTTATTACTCGCTAGCTCAGTCGATATTATCGTATTGTGACACGGTGTGGGGAGGAGTTGGAGTTACGAATCTATTACCACTTGAACGTGCACAAAGAGCAATATTAAAAGTAATGCTTCACAAACCTCTAAGATATTCTACAGCCGCTCTGTATCAAGAGGCTAAAGTTCTCACGGTAAGGCAACTGTTTATTCTCCACACTATAATAACTAAACATAGAAAACTCCAATATAATCAGTCCTCAGAAAAAACAATTACCAGACGCTTTCCGCATAGAATCTGTCCCGTTGTTCGATTTCGCACAGCATTCGCTGGCAGGCATCATGAAGTTCTTAGCCAACGGCTGTATAATAAAGTCAACAAATCTTTGAATATTTTCCCTCTAACTAACAAAAAATTAAAACATAGTGTTAGTGAATGGCTAAAAAATCTAAACTATACTGAGACTGAACTACTTGTTCAACCAATCGCACTTTGAAGTAGGCACACAAATACACATTATAACGTCACACACACACACACACACACACACACACACACACACACACACACACACACACAAACACACACACACACACACACACACACACACACACATACACACACACACACACACACACACACACACACACACACACACACACACACACACACACATACACACAAACACACAGACTCACACGCACACGCACAAACACATTTCATCCATTATATACATCAGCCTGAGATTTACAAATATATCTGAGAATTTGTTATAATATCTTGTTTTTGCTTATCTTTTTTAATTATATATTATTACTAAATTGAAACATGTATGTAGCTTAAGGAGACACATGTAAACGGAAGGCTTTGGGGGCTGTAATACAGTTTCATTACTAGTACAGCCTCCATCGCTCCATTGAAGTATTGTCTTTATGTACATTTTAGTATTTAATAAATAATAAAAAAAAAAAAAATCTGAAACCTTTTAAAATTTAATTTTATTTAATTACTTTTATATATTCAGTCTTGGAAAACTTCAAATCTCGGAGCAGTATTGTACAAAAATGAAAAATATCCCTCAGAAGATAATAGAACATATTATAAGTTTGTTATATTATTTTGGAAGCATTGGGATATTTTAAAGAAAAGACACGTATATCGTTACGGAGAAACAAGGTGGGTATAATGAAAATAATGATTTAGTAAACTTTAAACCGCCAGACTGAAGTGTGATTGGGCGGGTCACGTTTGTCGCATTCACCCCGATCGTTGGGCAAAGATCGCCACTGAATGGGCCTCTGTCGCCGAGGCCGGCCCAGAAAGAGATGGAAATGGACGACCTCGACTCTTACCAGGCCGGCTGGCCTGAGGTGACGCAAGATAGAGACACGTGGAAGGACTTGGGGGAGGTCTTTGCAGTGGGACAGCATAGATAAAATTAAGGAAACACTTAAACTAGGCTAAATCAATAGGCGGGTTCACACAGAGGCTGCGTCGCACGGTATGGCCTCGCGAAGCTGTTCCTTCTATGTGGACCCGCCGTGGATATTTTCTCTACGCGCCTATACAATTTCTACATAACTAGTAAAAATAAATAATCATTGATAAAAAGTAAAACCGCTAGCTGCGCTTAGTGGTTTTACCCGCTGTACTGTACCCTATATGTTTACCCTATTCCAGGGTCTAAGCTATCTCTATACCAAATTTCAGCTCAGTTATTGGACCACCCGTGTTGGCGTGAAAGAGTAACAAACATAATACATCCAGACATCCATACATTCTAACAAATTTTCACGTTCATAATATTAGTTACAAATAAGATAATCATAATACATACCTACCTAATCAATAATAAAAAAAACTTAGAGTCGAGAAGTGGGAAAAACATGTGTGAACACTGGGTGGCACTGTGCATAAGGGCAATCATTAAAATCAGGCACTCGTGTGCTCACTCTTTATTATAAAGAAGTAAATCATTTCAGGATCGATCCCCTAGAAGGGTGCAGTGTTCAGAACTGTGTGTTCACTGGAGACAACGACCTCATCGACACAGCTGACGCAGTCGTGGTACATCTGTTCCGAGGCGTCTGGCCGCAAAGAACTAATAGGAATTCGAAGCAGATATGGATATTTCTCAATGATGAATCACCTCATAAAATTTTCTCATTGGCGAAAATCAAGCTCAACTATGAGGAATTGCACAACTTGTTTAACTGGTCGATGACGTATAGGTTAGTACATTCACATTTTAACTTCGTTCACTAGTCTAAGGAATATATAAGAACTACATATTATTATTTTAGCGTTAAAAACAGTATTTTCCAATATGTCGGCTCTGAGAAGAGTTGACCATTCAGTATCATTTTAATCAGTGCTTCGATATAAGTTCAGATATTAGTTTTTGTATAATATATTTTTGTATGTAAGAACTAAGCTTATTGCTTTAGGAGAGAAAAGAAAACATGAAACTTACAAATCAATAATAATATAGACACATCTTTTCGAACGCCGCCCGCATAATCATAAGTAAAAAGCCAGTCATGATGATGATATTACAACCAGTTGGTTCAGCTATAATCATAATATGTTTGTCACTGTTTTTCATAATTTCAGAAGTGAAGCCGACATCCCAGTGCCATATGGTCGCACACTGCCATTACCAGCTCCTAAGTTTTCTTCAGAAAACGTATCTTTAGCCGAGTTAGTCCCCAACTGGAGGGTCAAGCAGAGGGACGTGCCGGTTGGTATATTAATATCCAATTGTCGTGTTACGTACCGCATGAAACTGATTAAAACATTGGAACAGTTCATTTATGTTGATGTACATGGAAAATGCGGAGAGGGCAAGCTAAAAAACAGGTAATATTATGTACCCTATTATTTTTGTCAACTTCGAAAAAAACACGTTACGTACCCACTATTCTATTCTAGAACAAATCGGCAACACTCCCGGACACGTAGGTAACGGAGGACTTGCAATTGGCAGAGCCTTAACATCCAGTCCACCTTTTATACCTTTAGAATAAATATTTTTCAGTGTCTTTTACTCGCATTTACATTTATATTATCATCATATAAATTTATAAAAATATTATTCTTTTCAAAGTAATTAGAGGTACATAATACTTATAACTGGTTTTTTTTTCTCCTTCTGATAAAATGGTACTAAATTATAAAATTATATGAGTAATTAATTAAATTCGAACCTTTTCATAATAATGTTCATAATTTATTTGAATTAATCATGATGAGATTTTTTATCTATGAATAATATTATAATATGTACGTAACTATTTTTTTTTTCTAGTTGTACAGGAGGCTTCAAGTTTGATTGCGAATTGTTGTCTAAGTATTTATTCTACTTAGTATTCGAAAACTCATTATGCAAGGAGTACATGACTGAGAAGCTCTTTTACAACGCGTACTACCGAGGAGCCATACCTATCATACAAGGCCCGACAATGATGGAATGCGAAACTTTTCTGCCACCACACTCCTACTTACATGTTGACAACTACGCAACAATTGAAGACCTGGCTAAAGATATTAAAAGAATCAGTGAAGACAATGAAGAACTGCTTAATTACCATCGGTGGCGGAATCATTTTGAAGTTGTGAACGAACATGGGTACTTTAGATCTAAATCATACCAACTGTGCAGATTGTGTGAAGCGATGAACTACAATGATTATAAGCAATCTGTGTATAGTAAAGAGGATTTGGCACGATATTTCGACCGAGAATCATTATGTAGAGATACTAAGGAGGTTGACAAGGTCAAAAATTTTTAAATATTTTTTTATATAAATTATTTACTAAATATAGTTAGTTCGTTATTTGTTATTTAAATAATAAAACATATTATTTACATAGTTTTTGGTTTGTGAATAAAATGGCTCTACTGCCAATGGCTAGTAAGCAAATTTGTATCGGAGTTCGATCAGTAACGTCACGCAACTGTAGTGCGTTGTATCTCACACGTTTTTGTATCAAATTTACAATTTAATAAACACGTTTCCAATGCTTTCTGATAATCTTGATGGACAAATCATTGTTTTTTTAATCAACAGCAAAAGCATAATCTATACATATAATAAGACTGGAAATTTCTCCACATTCATTGTGATCCTTTACTAAGATGAATCGTGAATACACGCATATGAACAAAACGACGCGAAAAAGTCGCTTGCGCGATCTAAATCGTTATACATTTTGTCATTTTTTTCTAGGGAAACGTAATATAAAATAAATAAAAATCGTTTACTTCGGACACATCGCCCCAAATTTGAATCAAAAATTCGAAATAAAAGTAATAGAATATAAAGTAAATTCAATTCAAAAAAATATAGTGCGACAAACTTAAAAAACGCCATCTATCGATGTGGCTATAAACGAAGCAGTCAGCAGTGGAAAACATCGAAACTACATCACATCGAAACTACTAAAGAGATTTAAACGAAACTTAGCATGCACATACTTCATGGTCTGGAATAACAAAATATACAGTATTATTCCCGGAATTCGATACGGTTTCCATAGGTTAGGTTAGCCTGAAAAACTCATCGGATGTATAAATAAAATTCGTACAATTACGTATCGTTACCGTGGATAAGTTGGTTGACCGTTCGGTTCGATAAAGCTGGTTCAACTAGCCCCGAGTTCGAATCCGTTGAGGCGATAGGAAAGTTTTTGCATTATTAATTACTTTTAATTTTTGAAAATTATAATCTGGTGCTTTCATGAACCATTTCAGAAAACTTAAGTCGTAGTTTGGAGTGCTTTTCACGAAAGATGTCTCGCGGAATTTGGCGGAACTTCAAATCCTAAATATGTTTAATTTGTTAAATAAAGTAAATACCTATATAATTTAGAAATTAAATATGAGAATTTATGAAAAGTTGAAATGTTATAAATATTTTAATTTTACTATACAGTGCTTTTCATGAAAGAAGCTACTTTTTGCTAGGCGCCAATATCGCGCGTTTTAAAGTTAAAATATTTATAACATTTTAACTCCACATAATCTTATCTAAATTCTTAATAAGAAAACATATCTAATTTCTTAATTAAATAGGTATTTACTTTATCTAACAAATAAAACATATTTAGGATATGAAGTATATACATAGGCGGATTTAGGGGGAGGGGCCAGGGGGCCAAGGCCCCCCCCAGAATCATTGTAGAGTTACGAATTTTGCACATATTTCATGGTAAAGATTATAATTTTTTTCTCGGCGCTCGCAGC
Organism: Hemithea aestivaria; assembly: GCA_947507615.1. Taxonomy (NCBI): domain Eukaryota; kingdom Metazoa; phylum Arthropoda; class Insecta; order Lepidoptera; family Geometridae; genus Hemithea; species Hemithea aestivaria. Next base: position 9,683,882 of record OX382329.1, on the reverse strand, counting down.
AAGCTGCTCGCGCACATAATATTAAGGATGTTTAAACTTTCTAACTGCTCAGAGCGAGCTAAACACACACTTTTTGTAGTAAAAATTATAATATTTTTGCCCGTCTGCACCTTGCCCCCCCCCCGAAAACCAAATCCTGGATCCGCCTATGAGTAGGTATATAATTACCGATCATATTAAATTTAGTTCTGCCAAAAGCGACCTTTCGTGAAAAGCACTCTATAATTTGTAGGTACCTCTTTTTTAATAGAGGATTACGACGGTGAATAAATATGATAATTAATTTATTATGCATAAAACTAGCGTTACCGTAAAGAGCACGCCATCTATTGACGAGCGGTAAAACAAACAGATTTGTCAATAAGACTTAGTCGTGTGACGTGTGTAGTATGTGAAAGATCCCATGGGCGCAAGAGGGCGCTAAATGCAAAAAAATTAAAGTGTTCAACATTTTTTTTTCTTTCGTGTTTTTTATTCATTTTATTCATTACATTACATTACAGTAAGACTACAAAAATACGGACAGAGGATTTTTCTGGCCTTCTCGCTGTTTATGTGGAAGGCGAGATGAGTTGCTAAGAAACTATTTCAATTTAGTGATCCATTTAAAAAAAAAAAAAATTAATCTTAACTACCTACTGGCTTTCTAACTTTCACTGAAAAAATCGCAGTGTCTCAAAGGACTGAAATTTAACTGCCAACTTTCATTTGACATCGGAAAAAACAGCCTAAAAATAAAAATTTGACGCGGGCAACGCCGCGGGTACAGCTAGTATAGAATATAAACTATTTATTTAGCTTTTGTAGATTATTCCAAGGCGTTTGACAGTAACACACTCATTATTCATCCATTTTTACAGCACTAAATAACCAAACAATAGTCAACACTTATATTCAACTTCTTACTAACATATATAAAAATAGTATAGCGTCTATAAAATTAAATCACACAGGACCATCCTTCCGCATTATGAAAGGAGTAAAACAGGGCGACCCGTTGTCACCCAAATTGTTCAATGCCGTTTTGGAAGAAGTCTTTAGGAAATTAGTCGATGAGTTACGTGACATGCTTGAAGATCCTAGCAAGGTAAGCCTGAGGTCGGACTTCGAATAAACATATCAAATTCAAAACTTATAACTTATAGTACACAACATAAAATCCATGTTGGGGGGTGTGGAGGTTGCATATGTCCAGGAGTATATATACTTGGGCCAATTACTCTCCTTCCAGGCGAGACAAGATAAAGAAGTTGCTAGACGTATCGAGAACGCCTGGAAGCGCTATTGGTCCATGAAAGATCTGATGAAATTAACACTACCGATATCCTTAAAAAGAAAACTAATGGATATGTGCATCCTTCCTATCCTCACATATGGAGCACAAACATGGTCCTTGACATGCCAACAGAGGTCCGCACTCGAGGTTTGCCAACAAGCGATGAAGTGTAGTATTCTTAACGTAAAACTAATAGACCGCATTAGAAATACCATACTACACTCCAAAACTAAGATAGCTGACTTCACCCAAAACACGGCATTTCATAAATGGGACTGGGCAGGGCATGTAGTCTATCACATGTCAGAAGAACGTTGAGCCAAAATTACATCTGAGTGGGCTCCTAGTATCAAGTATCAAACGGACAGTAGCGGCGCTAGGCGTCAGCGACGTCGGCGACCGCCGACGGCCTCGCGCTTGAGGGGGCCTCGCAATTTTTTTAAATTATTTAAAATTTACCTATTTATTCATTTTTTTTAAACACATGCGCGAGTTAAATGAATGCGTGAGTAGTACTTAAGGGATTCATCAAAATGCAACAAAAGAAGACCTTTTCAAGTAGTGTACCTAATGATAAATCATTACACTACTTGAAAAGGTCTTCTTTTATAGGTAGGACTTCCAATATTTCGGGAAGGCGAAAACAGCGACTTACAGTCATTCGAACTATGTAAAGATAGGTACTAATAACTCCATGTTATTATCAGACGCGGACCGGACCTAGGGCCCCGCAGTCATGTCATGGGGGTCATGAAAATTAAGTAGCTAAACGTACATCTTTCGCATTTAAAAATACAAAATTTTCTCTGGTTGCGCTCTTACTAGATAGAATAGATAATTTTAACACCGCTCAGAGCGAGTGAACCGCACATTATTCGTACTGGAAATTTCAAAATATTCGCGGCGCTTGCAGCGCCCTGCTGGCGCTTTTATAAATAAGAATGTTTAGTTTCCTTGACACTCGAAGCAAGCAAATGCACATAATTCGTCTAGAAAATGCAAGAATTTCTCCTACAAATAATAATACTTTTATTACCACTCGGAGCAAGCTAATCGCACATCATTCGTCCTGAAAAAATCAAAATTTTCTCGGGGCTGCGAGCTGCTCGCACTTTTATAGATAAGAAAAATATTCTTATTCCTAGCCATTTGGAGCAAACTAAATGCACATTATTTGTGTTGAAAAATACATTTTTTTACGGCGCTGACAGCGAGCTGCTCGCGCTTTTATAAATGAGAATATATGTATTTAGTTTTCTTGCTACTTGGAGCAAGCTAAACGCTCATCATTCGTACTGAAAAATGCAAAAATTTCTTGCTTCTACAATTATTGATAGGTACTTTTATTACCACTTGGAGCAAGCTTAAACGCACATTATTCGTGCTGAAAAATTCAAAATTTTCTCGGCGCTCGCAGCGAGCTGCTCTTGCTTTTATAAATTCGAATATGTATTTAGTTTCCTTGCTACTCGGAGCAAGCTAAACGCTCATCATTCGTACTGAAAAATGCAAGAATTTCTCGGCAACAAACATTCATTTAATTCAACAAACAAGGCATTTACAAATAATGATCCTTTTGTTACCACTCGGGGCGAGATAAACGCACACCTTTCATACTTACCTAGACAGAATTTAAAAAATATATTATATCGCTCGGAGTGAAGGAGTAAGGCCCGAAGATGAAGTATAATACAAGTGAGTTTATAACGTTAATTTACAAAGATGAATCTAACAAGACGTTTAGTGTAACAAATAAGTGTAAAGAATTCAAAATTGCAAGACTACGCTAAAATGTATCCCTTCTTAGTTTGAAAAAAATCCTAGCCAAAAAAGGGGGCCTCGCGAACTTAATTTCGCCGACGTCCACGCGTGGTCTAGCGCCGCCACTGCAAACGGACACGCGGCAAACCAAGGAAGAGATGGCGAGATGACCTTGATTGACATGCGGAAGGATGGAAATCCATAGCCCTAGATCGTGACAGATGTAGAGAGGGTAGGGAGGCCTTTGCCCTGCAGTGGGATGCAACAGGCTAATAATAATAATAAATAAAATTATAAAGGCAAAAATAGTGCGTACGGTTGTCGTGCAGAAGCATCTCTAACAGGCGCTCACTGCCATAGATAACGATAATGTCAAAATTCAAAGGTGATTTGAAGAACATGATTTTAAAACTGTAACAATTATACACAGACAATATACAAGGATAAAAATAAAAATGCACTGTAAAGTCATTATTTATTAATTTAAATACATAATGACTTTATAGACTTTAATTATAATGATTGTTGTTAAATATAGTTATAAAAGATGTCTGCACATATTTTTTGCGTTGTAATCAAACTCTTAATTTAAATTTTCTATATTTCTAATATTTGTGTGGTTACAATGCAGAGGTATTTATGTGCAATCAAAGAAAAAATTATGAGGTATACGTAGTATTTTTAATAGTTTGTCTATAACAAACAAAAACCCAAAATATGAGTATTAATATCAAACTTTGCAAAATGATATATTTTAATCATAATAATATGTGATATCATAACATAATTATCATATTATTATTTCAGAAGGTTATTTATAATAACATATAAATAATAATCATCATCGTCATCAACCATCGTTCGTCAACTGATTGACAGGCCTCCCCCATGGCACGCCACTCAACCCCGTCCTTCGTCTTCCCCCACAACCGCTCCCAGCTACTTTCGGGATATCGTCGCCCCATCTCGCCCAAGGAGTATTATCTTACTTATATTATGAACGTGAAAGTTTGTAAGAATGTATGGATGTATGGATGTCTGGATGTATGTTAGTTACTTTTTCACGCCTAAACGGGTAAAACAAATGAGCTGAAATTTGTTATAAAATAGACCCTGGAATAACACTTAGGCTGCAGTATAGCGGGTAAAACCGCTGGGCGCTGCTAGTATATTATATAATTCCAATGACAAAATATTATGATTAGCATCCGCACAATTTTCTATTGTACGAGTATCTTTACTGTTATTAGTTATGATTGTGTATGTGCCGATAGCATTTCAAAACCATGATTGTTATCAATGTTTACATTTCGTATGAGTCAATAAATAAACACAGAAAAGCAACTTCACGGAGCGACCACAATAAATACGCACACCAGACACAATGTGACAGGTAATCTCAGACAAAATCGGGCATAGCTTGCACTAGAGGTATCTAGTGTTCGCTCTAAAGACTTACGAGTATATTCGCAAGGTGTTGATCTTATTTTTTTCCACTTCAATACCAAAATCATGACTTTTTTTCTATAATATAGAAGTTATGATTTTTTTAGTGTCTTAGCAAAAGTGGCGAAAAGGGTGTCAGTCCCAGTTACAATAGTTGCATATTCTACAATATTATTTGACTTTAATCTAGATAAGGAATATATTGTTTGCCCCGAGCCTACTTGCGTCAGTTCTATTGAGAAGAAAGAACGAGTAGGTACTCATATTATTATTAAAAATTGTGTTTATAAAAAATATTTTATTTAAGGAAAATATATCGAGTCGTTTTTCTGGTAGTTTTGTTATTATGCGTGCACCAGGTATTGTGTTTCATAACGCTGAAGTTATACCTGAGATGACCGCGTTTATTCAGAATTCTAAATAATTATGACTGAATCTTTGCTGAAAATTCACTCTGATTTCATATATACCAATGTTTAAAGGCAAGTATTAATTATCTCGTTAATATTATAATATGCTTAGTTAAGACGTAGAATAAGTAATTATAATTTAATCTACAATGCATCACGGAGATATATTTAAGGATATTTCTTTATGTAAAATCGCTTTAAATAACTGAATTAATATCCTTTAGTATTTCATCTAGTTGTTCGTAATTAAAAGACGTATTTTACGATACAAAGAACGTGATAACGCTTAAACACATTGGTGCTTAAATTCAGGGTTCCCTAATTATTCCCCTAACATTTTAAGTCCTAATTTAAAAAATCCTAACTTTTTTAGTCCTAATGTGAGTTGTTACTAATAATTATTATCCCTAATATTACAATTCCTACTATTACTTGTCCTAATGTTTAAAGTCATAATATTTAAATGCCATAACATTTCTAGTTCTAACAATTATTGACCATAAAACTTTTATTCATAATCATTCCATGTCCTTACTGTTAATAGTCCTATTATTTTAAGCACTAATATCTAAAACCCTAAAGATTATTGACCCTAAAAATTTTTGTCACAATGTTTTCACGTCCTAAATTATATTAGTCCTAACATTTTAGGCCCTAACGATTATTAACCCTTAAAATTTTAGTCACAATCTTTTCATGTCCTGAATTATATTAGTCCTAATATTTAAAGCCCTAACGATTATTGACCCTTAAAATTTTAGTTACAATCTTTTCACGTCCTAAATTATATTAGTCCTAATATTTTGAGCCCTGACGATTATTGAACCTAAGAATTTTAGTCACAATTATTTCACATCCTAATTTATATTGGTCATATTATTTTAAACTTTAACTTTAAATCTGGCGCTTCGCCGGCCGCTGCCGCGGCACGCTCGCTTCGCTCGCTCGGCTCGCGCATTATATAGACACTGTTCAAACCTAACCTAACCAACTGATGTTGGAATGCCTCGCCCTCCACAATAAAAACCAGTCACTTCAGGCGCTTCGCCGGCCGCTGCCGCGGCACGCTCGCTTCGCTCGCTCGGCTCGCGCATTATATAGACACTGTTCAAACCTAACCTAACCAACTGATGATGAAATGCCTCGCCCTCCACAATAAAAACCAGTCACTTCTGGCGTTTCGCCGGCCGCTGCCGCGGCACGCTCGCTTCGCTCGCTCGGCTCGCGCATTATATAGACACTGTTCAAACCTAACCTAACCAACTGATGATGAAATGCCTCGCCCTCCACAATAAAAACCAGTCACTTCTGGCGCTTCGCCGGCCGCTGCCGCGGCACGCTCGCTTCGCTCGCTCGGCTCGCGCATTATATAGACACTGTTCAAACCTAACCTAACCAACTGATGTTGGAATGCCTCGCCCTCCACAATAAAAACCAGTCACTTCTGGCGCTTCGCCGGCCTCTGCCGCGGCACGCATAGATCGAGTTTTACTTTTAACGACATATTACTATATATATAAATACTTAATATGTGTTTTTTTTCCTTTGTTCTGGATATAAGTATACCATACAATTATACAATCACACTAGCTGCGCTCAGCAGTTTTTCAGCAATTATTTTTTGATATTATTTACCATAAATCCATTATTTAAATTCCTCAACTTATAAAATAAATAAATATTAGGACTATATTCATTAGGACAAGAAAAAATATGATATAAAGAAATGTAAATTATAGACTTTAAATATCAGGACAACAAGCATTATATCTAATAAAAATTATACACTTCAATGATTAGGACAATATTCATTCGGACAAGAAATTTTATGACAAAAATACATTATATACATTAAATGTTAGGACAAGAAACATTATGACGAAAATACATTATATACTTTAAATATTAGGACAAGAAACATTATGACGAAATAAAATTATACACTTTAATGATTAGGACAATATTCATTATGACAAACAAAATTTTACAATTTAATGTTTAGGATAATAAATAATATGACAAATACTAATTATGCACTTTGAAGATTAGGACAATAAATATTATGACAAGCAACGTTATATTCTTTAAAGGTTATGATGTTTAAAATTAGGATTTCAAACTATTATATCTAACAACATTATTACTTATGATGATAAAGGCCATAAATGATTATGACTACAGAAAAATATGCCTAATAAATATTAGGATAACTGTATGTTAGGACCAATGAGTTATGGGAAATAACTTTAGGACTAAAAACTTTAGGTAAATCAATAGGACACCCTTAAATTCAGCCATTTCTGAACGGATAGATAAGGCGTACGTGAAAAATACTCGGAACGGTAGATAAAACTACTATTCATTATTGATTAGGATATTATCCATACTAGTCGTGTAGTCGACGAAAATGTCGATCGCCCTATCTGCAATCAGGCTCCGAACGTCAAAGAGTGTTCTAGTTGTAGTGATGTGTGTAACTGTATTAATAACATGGTTTTCTTATAGAATCTATGATAATACGAATACAGTAGAATATTGGGAGACGGTAGAGCTACATGAGAAAATAGTGGATCAGTTTTATCGATATCGTGTAGTGAGTAACTTATAAATTAAAAAGTGAAACAAAAATGTATCAAAGTACATAAATAGAAATATTTATTTCGAAACAAAATGTTTGGTGAGATTCTAAACTAATAAATAAATAAATATGACAGTGATTACAAGCACCCTTTCAGTAAACTAGGGCGAAATGAACGTTATAATTCATAACTTGAAAACCGCTCGACCGATTTCAATAAAATTTAAACGAGGCCACTTGAAAAGCTTGCCAATTGAAACGAAAAAAGAATTTTATGTTATCGTACCTATGTTCCAAAAGATTCCGTGAACTTTTCATTTTCATAACATTTTTCGTTTTGTAAACAAAATCTAGTGTAACCAAAGAAATAATATAAGTCTAAATTTTAAATTCTTCATATTTTTATACTTTCCAATATATAAATTTTGTGTTTTCAGTCTTGGAAAACATCAAATCTTGGAGCAGTGTTATACAAAAACGTAAAATATCCTCCAGTTGATGATAGTAAAAAATATAAACAGTTCGTTATATTAGTTTGGAAGTATTGGGAGTTTTTACAGAATAGACACGTTTATTATTTTGGAAAAACAAGGTGGGTTTAATAAATAAGAATATTTTTTGATAAATAATAACAAAATTAAAGAGATACGACATTTGCCTTTAAAATCCATACAAATTGATTTAAAAATGTGTCTTACCTCTTCACGCCTAAACCACTGAACCGATTTAGATGTAATTTAGGGTCATAATAGTTCAAGTCTCACGCATTCGCTCATGTTATGATCGATGCTATGCTGATTACGATATTATGCTCATATTATGTTTAGTAGAGCAGGTCCGCGCGGCTTGACCCCCTAATGTGTTAGGGAACTAAGAAACACATAAAAACAAATGAACATCGTAAAGATTGTTCGACATTTCAGACACGATCCTCTAGAAGGATGCAGTGTTCAGAACTGTGTGTTCACCGGAGATGACGACCACATAGAAGCAGCTGACGCAGTGGTGGTACATCTGCATCGAGGCCTCCTACCTGAAGTCACAAACAGGAACCCCAAACAGAGGTGGATATTTCTCAACGATGAAGGACCACATAATGCTTTTTCACTGGCGAAAAAGAAGATAAATTATGAAGATTTGCACAACATTTTCAACTGGTCAATGACTTATTCGTAAGTACATTTTTTTCTTATCAAGTGAAAACAGGTAGAAAACTTTATTTTTATTAGCTGCTTTTGCTGCCCTGGCTCTGAAATGAGCCATATCTAAATATATAAACGGAAAGAGTGACTGACTGATCTATCAACGCACAGCCTAAACCGCTAGACGGATTGAGTTGAAATTTGGCATACAGATAGGTTTTAAGGCGCAGACAACCTCTAAGAAAGGAATTGGCCACGCGGCCAAAGCCGCATGCATTAGCTAGTTAAATAATAAAACAATGATATAAAAAGTGTAATCGTAAGGACTCCAATGTCATAACCTTTCAATTGATTTTCAATAATGTAGATAGGTACTTACTGAAGTAAATTTCGGTTTTCCTGGAAATACAAAAAGCTCGTACAGCGTTAACCACGCGCGATTGTCAGGCGCACCAGGACACAATACACCACACAGTGCGAAATTAGTTTTAGTAAGAAGTTCAACGATTAGGTTTTAATATTATTTCAACGAGTATTAGTTCTTGAGTTTTCACTTGTTTTTACAAGCTTTTATTTACTCTCACTTGTCTGTTGTCTGTCTGTCTATTTGTCTGTAATCAAATCTTGCAAATTAATCCACATCCCAGTTCACTCCGGTCCGGTCCGGTCCGGTTCGGTTTGATCCACTTCCCGGTTTCAGCTTGAGCTGAAATTTTTCATACATGTATAAATCAGATGACAATGCAATATTATTATAACATGGAGCCGATCTGGTGAAGGAGCTGGAAGCTGGCTTTGGAACTCCGTAATTAAACGACGCAACCCCATCGAGTTTGGGCTCATTTGATTGGTCTAGACGAGTAATGTGATGCTAGATGTTAAATAATAAAGCTTGTTTTTTAAGTTTTCTTAAAAATTTCACTTGTTAATATTTTCAGAAGTGAAGCTGACATCCCAGTGCCATATGGTCGCACCCTCACATTACCGGTTCCCAAGTTTTCTTCAAAAGACGTATCTCTAGCCGAGTTAGTTCCCAACTGGAAGGCCAAGCAGCGGAACGTAGCAGTTGGCATTTTATTATCAAACTGTGGCATTAATTACCGCATGAAACTTATTAAAAATTTGAAACAGTTCATTCACGTTGATGTGCATGGAAAATGTGGAGAGGATAAGCTGAAAAAAAGGTAATTTCTCTAACATTAAGAACCAATAATTATTAATATGATTTTTTTCTAAAAGGTAGTGGTAGAGGACAGTCAACATCTTAGTTGTTTAAAAAAATATTTCAATAGCAATTTAAGGTCTGTTCAAATCTAGGCCAATATTTTCTCCTGCTCTTAGTAGCGGAAAATTCAGTGGTATAAGGTATTTCTTTAAAAAGTTTTCGTTTCTAGTCACATTTGGTTTCATCAGTGTTATTGTCTACAAAATTAAAGTACACTACTTTCTTTCATTTGCAGTTGTCCAGGCCACTACAGATCTGATTGCGAAGTGCTGTCCAAATATTTGTTTTACTTATCATTTGAAAACTCTTTATGCAAAGAGTATATGACTGAGAAGCTCTTTTACAACGCGTACTACCGAGGAGCTATCCCTATCATACAAGGTCCTTCTTTGAGAGAATGTGAATCTTTTCTACCACCACACTCCTACCTACATGTTGACAACTACGCAACAATTGAAGATCTGGCTAATGATATTAGAAGAATCAGTGAAGATAATGAGGAACTTCTTAATTACCATTGGTGGCGGAATCATTTTGAAATTGTGAACGAACATGGATATTTTAAATCAAAATCATTCCATCTGTGTCGAGTGTGTGAAGCAATGAACTACAATGATGATACAGAATCTGTGTACAGTAAAGACGATTTGGCAAGATTTTTCGACTCAGAATTATTGTGTCGAGAATATAAAGGTAGTAAAGGCTGATATTTTTAATGTTAATTTAAAATAGCTTTAAATAGATTAAGGAATAGAAAAGATCTAATAAAATAATAACTTATTATTTTACTTGCCTTTTTAGTTAAAATATAACAATATTCTCCAATTTATTTTGTGACAAATGTCTTTATTGATTGCGACAGATTCTTGTGAGTACAACCTAATGATATAACAATAAAGAGCACTTGTACATACCACAAATCAGTGACATGCCAATCAGCAGAAATCCAAGTCCTCAAAACCACTATGCAGATGTAGTAGCCCAGAATGCTAGAAACATTGCCTTCTTGCATAGCAACAATGCGTTGAGTCAAATTTACACCAGTATTTATTAATATCAAAATGTGGATTCAAACAAGAGCTCATGTTTTACATAATGTAGACGCAAACAAAAAGGTTGATTCCCTTCTGACAAAACGTTCATTTCTTTGGCTAAACTTCGAATCATTTCGAAGTTTCAAAAGCTTCCTCCGGAGGTTTAAGAAATATAAATCCACTGCTCATTTGGTAATAAATTCTGTAGTATTGTTATTCAGAATGGTTCTCTGAATTATGATGCAAGTTTGTTTTTATTGCTCGTGCGGCTTGAAGGTGTTAAAGTCGCTTTTGAATGCTGTTGGAATTGTAAATCCTTAGGTATTGTGTACTGAGAAGATACTATATAATAAGTACGGAGTATTAAATAAGAACAAAATACATAACCTACCTACTTTAAAAAAATTAGAAACTTTTCAAAAGAAAGAAAATGTAGAGATCAATAAACGTCTCTTAAATAAAATGTTTATGTTTTAATATATATATTTTTTATGTGAGACACCTATTACGATGAAAAACTAAGAACAAATTCATAAGGAACTAGGAACACGACTTGTCACATATAGGTTGGTCATTATGCCAGTATATAGAAATCAAAGTGCTCTAAACCACTGTTAGATTATGACAGCGGGCTCAAATGTTTGTTACTTCCTCTATTTAATTAAAATTGAAAAATACCATTACAATAATTGCTTACTTAGAGTTCCAGGTTCCGCCGTCGAAACACAACTAAAATCAATACTCACTGCCAACTCCACGGCGCTTGTTATTTTAGTTATTCCATTTTCAGTTTACATTTAATTACTGCTCACGCCGACAAAATGTAGCGGAGCTAACAAAATAGTTTAGCTAATCCTCTGTTAGCTAGCGAAACGAAGGCCTAAGCCGTTGGGAAAACTTCCACGTCAATTAAGTAGTCATGCAGCTAAGCTAATTGTTTTGAGAAATACGCGTCAGTGTAACAAGCTTTGCTGTAGCGCTTTGGAAAACTTTTCATAATATTACAAAGAGTTTAGTCCTACTTGATGTTCAGTGAAGCCATGGAGGGATTTATCCCGCCTTCTAAGTTTAGTCTGCTACTATCTACGGCCGCATCGTCTATTAAGAACAAAAAAAACTTAAAATACTTATTATGTGAACTTCTACTGTTTTAGTCAACTATTCCGTACAAGGCTTAGTTGCCTGGACTCTTACAACGATAAAGCCGCCCATTGTGGAGCAGTGTTTAATACTAATAATTAGTTGTAAGTAAAATTGTAATTTTGTTGTAGTCTGAATAACGAGTGCTCTTATCTTGTGTGAAAGTTTGTTTGTTTGTGACTCTTTCACATCTACTCGTAAACGCGTGAACTGATAGAGCTGAAATTTTATATGTAAATTTTATAGGTGGCGAAGACCCACCCTGGATCCCTTGAATAATTCATAGGCTACTACTGTATAGTGGGCAAAGTAGCTAAGCGTAGCTAGTAAGTATGGTAATAGCTTTAACAATCTACTAGAATTTTCATAAATTAAAATTTACATCAAAAAATATGCATAATTTTAAAATTATTATTTAATGTAGAACTTGAACATTTTAAATTAATAACACGGCGAACGACGTGTAAATAAAATACTAAGTTAAGAATACATCCGAGTGATAGGTACCTAATTTATAAATTACAGATGTCATTGTTAAACAAAATGAATAGGAATGAATGGAAAATATTAAAGAAATATCTTTCCAAAAGTTAAAGAATTGTCCATATTATTCAGATACAGTTCTACATTTTTTAAATTCACAGTCAAATAGCAATGTAACTCATTTCTTCAGTCACATAAAAATGACATAAAAGTGAAATGGCTGTAAAAGAAAATGAAATTCACCAGGCATGTTCTTTACGAGAAGTACCAAATGATATATTATACACAAAATAAAAAATTGGCCTGGAGCGCCTATAAAAATATTTTTTAAATAATTAATTTAGATTACCTCCCATATGATGGGGATGATTTTTTTTCTGGCTGATCCCATCATGTGGGGTATCGTTGAATAGGTATTTAGGTAAAATGAGGTATAGGTTGCTAAAAACTTTATTCGATTAAAACTTTTCTTTGAGTGCCCCCCCCCCTCTAAAATCCTAATTAATGGTTTTAAAAATCTGAAAAAAAGCAAGAAGATGGTTTCAACCATCAACTTTCCAGGAAAACTATGGCGGTTAAGATATCTTTATCTGTTTTAAATATATCGTAGATGAAAGTTAAGGCCGTTTATATACGACTTGCATTGCCGTAGCCCGACTAGCGCTTGGCCTATTTATTTAATTTATCACACTTTAAAAAAAATACCTCCTAAAGTAATCAATTAGCTAGACTGATTGCATCACTGTGTTATCGTACTATGAAGATTGTGATTAGTAATCTAGAGGCAATAAGTGATTCTATGAAATACTGATAGGGATCAGTCTATTAATTAAGATACTACAGTTACATTATCATAAATTGATCTACATTTTGATACTTTAGATAGTACACCAAAGTTACAAAACAAACAATATCTTCCATAAAATTAATAAATATAAAGGGAAGGTCAAGAATACCAAGAACCGGCGGCCGTGTATGAAGAATGTGATGAAAGTCGAGGAAGCGAAAGAGGTGTGTCAGGATCGTACCAAATGGAGGGAAATAGTCTCTGCCTATTAACGGATATTACGCTTGATTATAATAATATGTATGTATGCACACGCACCCACACAATTTTACGCACTAAACTGTTATTGAAAAATTCTAATTTATCAATAATAATATTTTTTTAAGCTTTTGTTATTTATAAAAAAACTTTGAAAGTTGTATAATTCAGTTTCATGTGTAAAAAATAAATATAGAAGCAAAATTTTAAGCTCGTCAAACTTATGTTATATGTCAAACTTATGGTACCTCCCAATGTTGGAGGATTAATAAAAAAAAATCCGACGAACATTTCCGCCTCATTTGATGTTAGTTTCAAATTATCTAGCAAGATTGGTATTTCTAAACAGGAAGAAACAGTATACACTTACGCACTTTCTCATGATAAAACGAGTAATCTACAATTGGATATAAAGTATACTAGCTGCGCCCAGCGGTTTTACCCGCAGTACTTATGTTGCCTATGTGTTATTCCAGACTCTAAGCTATATTTATACCAAATTTCAGCTCAATCGGTCCACCCGTTTAGGCCTCAAAGAGTAACAAACATCGATCCAGACATCCATTCTTACAAACTTTCACGTTTATAATATTAGTAATATAAAGATTTATCAATGTATGTCAATTGATAAAACGAAAAAGCCATATTCGTTTTATGCGAACTGCTATCGATGTTCTTGTTAAGATATCAGCGATAAGAAACACCTATGATAGCTTAGATTTAAGAAAAATATGCATGTATTTGATTTTTTTCAGTGCTTGAAAGCCAGTTCACTTAGCAAATAGGGGGGCTCAAAGAAAAGTTAAAATCTTGAATATCACATTTACACGGAACACTAAAACGAAAAAGTTTCTTGGATCAATAATTTTAAAATTATTTTTACCACTCACTTAGCATGATTATTTTACTTATTAGTACACAATTACAGCTTTCTAGGATGTTTTGTATGTGCCGGACGGACATACAGACGAACAAAGAATAACTACAATAATAACTCTTTGTTTACTACGGAACCCTAAAAACAGTTGCATATTGATTATATTAGGGTTTTTTACGTAGTTTATTGACGTTTTGTCGGAAAATTATGTGCCAAGCGCTCAAAAATGTTTCTAATTTCCTCGAAAAGTCTTTATAACACACTACAACCTCTGTGGTGCGGTGGGCTAATACCCGCTTGCAACACAGAAGGTTGCGGGTTCGATTCTCACATGGGACAAATGTTTGTGAGATCCACAGGTATTTGTTTCTGGTCTGGGTGGTTTTCTGTATCTATTATAAGTATGTATTTACAAAAGAAAAGTATATAAGTATAATACCGTTATCCTAACCACCACACAAGCATTAAGTTGCTTAGCTTGGGGTTAGGTGGCGCTGTGTGAAATGTCCTGAAACATTCATTTATTCATCCTATCATAATAACAGCAGATTTTATCCCACCGCTGATTTCAAAAGGTACTATCCACTCAAAATGTTTCCGCGTCTGCTGCGAGCCAATTAACCAGGCGCATACTCGATGTAAAATGAAAGGAAAAATATTTTCCCCGCAATTCAAAATAGACGAACAATAAACTCCAACGAAATCTGTTTCCGCGAACTTCCATATAATTAAAACTGTGGATTTGCAAACTCCGGCTTGCAAGAGCGAATAATTCATAAGAAGGTTAATTAAATTCGTTCTTCGGAGGTCGGAAGTGTTATAAAATTGAATGAGGGTGTAAATCTAATCGTGCACATTGGTTCTAAATTCCACCTACGTTACGGTTAGGGAAGTGCCACTAAACCACTTTAGACGTCATTAGGTTAGAAAGGGGTCCCTACTCAGGAAGTAAATGCTCTACAATTTACAATCTACGTCCCTCTGGAAATTTCGGGAATTTTCCTTTGACTTTCGATTTTAGACAAAGTTCATTTAAATTTTACATGTCTCTATAAAATTTAATCACATGTAAATGCATTCGATTTTATAGGAAAATAACTTTTTAAATAAAATTCAAATAATTATAAATTATTATATCATGAAAGTTGTTTTTATGATATAATAATTTATAGTTGTCAGAAAAAAAAATTGCACTCAATTTTAAACATACAAACACACAAATAACGACAGAATACACTAACAACGCGAAAAAATCTGCACCACATTTTACCAAATAAGTAGGGTTCGACCACCTTTAATTGCAGGTCGTTTCCATATACACTGAGAGCATTTTGTCAGGATGACAGGTGCAATTTTAAAGTAATTCATCGCTATTTTTCAGCAAACAACAAAATAATTTTGAAAGCTTCAACCCTTCTATTAAATTACACCCTCAAATTACAATCCATTTACTGGAGGGTTCTGCATACCAAAAGATATGAATAAGCTTTCAATGATCCACTCAGTCCTAAAATAAAGGGTCATTGCCAAATATATTCGGGATTTATGACCTATAAAATTGGCCTGAAATACTTCTATAGGCGAAAATATGAAAATATCCAGGTTCGGACGTATAAATTATACTAAATTGCTCGGAGTTTGGATTGTGGTCGACCCTTCGGTTGTACTTACTGGTATAAACAGTATGGGAATATAGAATAGAGTTATAAGAATACTTAATAACCATTTTCACAATATAAAAAAAACATAGGTACTTACCAAATATGTACATAATATTATAATATATACCAATGTATTAAGTGAAAAATAATTATTGGAAGAACGCATTTTTCTTTAATTCATGGGAGGGTGTGACCCATTAAAACTTTTGCAAGACTTTAAACTAAATAAACTTTTAAACAAGTTATACCATTCTCATTCAATCAACCACGTTTCTGAAACATTATTATTATGTTATCACTATAATTTTATAAATTAAAACTTCTGCATCAGTCTTAAACCCAAAAAACACACACCGACCCAAAATTGCCCATAAGGCTGGCCGCATACTAAATGGTAATGGTTCACTAAATTATTCAAAAAAATGTATTTGCTAATAATTCTTACTGTCAATACAGCAACGATAACATCCCAACGGTGAAACTGTACGTCTCATTTACAAAGCTATTGCTAAGCTTAACCACCGTTCAATGCCAGAACACCGGAGGTCCGGCCTCGGACGCAGCGGTCGTCAATCAAACGTTATAATTCCACGTAGACAATGGGACACCACGCTTTTGGATTAGGATCGGACAGTGACCCCAATTTTATTCACTTCCTTAATTTCTTTTGCAGAGATCCTTTTGAACTTTAATGTCATTCACCCTTAAGCTGAAGCCAGACTGCCGTGGAAAAGCGGCCGCGGTACGGGACGGAATTATTGTAATATTCGTATTTGTACGTAACCTGTCACATATAAAAGCGGACGCGCGGAGGGACAAAATTAAGATCGCTCCCGCTTTTCCACGCGATCTCGCGTCTGTCTGTCGCGTCTGTCTGTCGCGTCGTCAACTTTACGGATATTGCGGAAAAAAGGTACTCCTTATACTACTCTTATACTCCTTATCAATAATATTTTAATCATAATCATAAATCATTTATTCCTCAGATTTAAGGTACAGATACAGTTCTAAATTATAAACAAAGGTCAGCTCAAATCTGCCTTTTCAGGCGTAGGACAATTTAATTACAATAGATTACTATTAATATTAGGAATAAGAATAATTTTATGCAAGTATTAAATTAAATTCATTAATTACATTTGATGGATTCAATCATAATATTAAACAATAATTGATATTAGAGAATTAATTAGTTATTAGATCTTGTAATCAAAAAACTCATTCAAACTATAAAAACATTTTTCGGCAAGCCACGTCAGTAAATTATTCTTAAATTTATTAAATGTCATATCTTTGAAAGAGTCAGGAATTTTATTAAATACTTTAACACACATTATATAACAATTATTTGATGTCAATGTAAGTCTAGTACCTTGGCGAAAAAGTTTATTTTTATATTGAGACCGAGTGCCATGGTGGTTGTTTAATGTGCTGGCTAGCTGAAACAGGTCTCTATGTTTAATTACAAATAGACCTAGCTCCAGAACATATAATGAGGTAACTGTCAGTATATGATATTTTCTAAAAAATAAATATTAAGCTTACAATCATGTTATTTGTAGCAATAATGGATTACGCTTTAACACGTTAACTGCGTTGTGTGGTCATATTGGCTCATAGCTAACTTTCATTCAGTGCGGAGCACAAAATAGCGTTCTTTCCCCTGGTGCGGAAGGCATAACTTTGTGTGTAGCTATCGTAGGAAAGAGATACATATACCGTTGTTATTGTCACTTGAACGTGAACAACTCAGCATTTTTTAAAACTCGTGAACCATTTTGACCTCACCCGCACTTAAAGAAAAATATTTAAATCTGGTGCGGAGTGTGGTCAGTATGACCACGCGCTCCCCGCACCCCACACCCGCACTAGATGAAGCGCGGGCGCCATTTTATGACGTTAGTGATGTGCCTGTGCCGCGCAGTCACCTGTGACGACGTGTTGTTTTGAGCGAATTTAGGTATATTACGATCTTTTGCAACAAAGTATCATCGCAATTTAAGTTGAATCATCATATTATACTGAAACTATAATATCAAATTGTACCATATATGTGTGTTGTTTCCAGGTACCAGATTACATCTAGACATTTGAAAAGCTGATTCCAGAAAATTTCAATAATAATTACTACTTATCTACTTTCGTTGTGTTGTTACACTAAATATATTACTTTATGTTATATCTGAAAAAACATAATTATTTTCATTTCAATATAAACTACAAGAATCAAGAGTTTTATTTGCATTAAACATTTACACATACTCTACAAATACATTCGGCATGTAAATAGAAAGTGATCAAGTTTATATTAAATATTATATACACAATCTCAGTACGTAAAAAATATATTAAAAAATATAATACTTAATAGAGCAAATTATAATTAATGGAATTAGGCGTTACTTTGCGGAAATCCATGACTACTATTAATTAGGTGTATTATTTAGTGTAATTAACACTAAATAATACACCGCTCCAATGTGAGAGTCTAAATAAGTTAAAAAGGTGGCGTGGAATTCAGACGACACCAATACAATTTGTAATAATAAAATAAATAAACTAATAAAAAATAATAGGTAAATAATAATGATAATAATTAGATAATAATAGATAATAATTAGATAGTAATAGATAATAATATAATAGATAGTAATAGATAATAATTAGATAATAATATATAGTAATAGATAATAATAGATCTGTTATTATCTATTGCCTATTAATTTTTATTATATTATTTTATTTTATTTATTATAACAAATTATATTGGTGTCGTTTGAATTCCACGCCACCTCTTTAACTTATTTAGACTCTCACATTGGAGCGGAATTAACACTAAATATAATAATACACCTAATTAATAGAGCAAATTATCTTCATCTTAAATTTTTCTCTGTTATTCAAATTATCCTCAACAGTAATTAGGTGTTTCCCATCACTAGTTTTTTGTTATATTCAGTGCGTTGTGTGGTCAAAATGAATTCATAAATTGTTTCTCTTCTGTAGGACTGACGCAAAGAGCGAACTAAAAACGCAGCTAGGTATATATTGCTCATATATTGGTCTTTGGCTTGCATATAAAAAAAATTAAAATAACTGTATGAGGTACTGAATAAACTCATTTCAAAACAGAAACGATTGGGGGTTATTTTGACTACACGACGCACTGCAGAAAAGTCTACTATGTGCCAACATGACCTCTTGACGCACCAGCGGAAAGTACACGAAAAAATGCTACGCAGCGAACGTGTTAATATAAAACCATTCTTTCTTTTGACCTTCTTACGAACGTGAAAGCTATAATTATTTTCGCTTCGTACTTTGAGTATCTCAGTTTATTCAGGATTCAACGTTAGTACGAGTATTCTAGAATACTTCACTACGTTCTGAATTTTAAGTAGCGTTCTCGTTGTAAAAATATTATTTTACTCCTATGTGATACATATAACATACATATACGTAACGATAATTTAATTACAAGTAGTCTATTTATTGTTAAGCTTTGTAGTTGTAAGTTACCTACCCTTCTCCTTTGATTGTCAGCCCTTCTGTTATAGCTCTAGTTCATTTTCTCCAGCCCTAAGATAACTAGTAGAAAATCTACTATATTACGCATGTATTATGCATATAAACCTTCCTCTTAAATTACTCTATCTATTAATGAAAACAGCATCATAATTCGTTGCGTAGTTTTAAAGATATAAGTATACATAGGGACACAGACGCAGAAAGCAACTTTATTTTATACTATGTACCGACAAGTAAAAATGGCCACGTCAAAGGCCACGTCATTTAGTGAAACAATCTATCTAATCTTGCATCTATTTCCTTTGCCTCCAAATAGACGGCCCAATTTACAAAGCTTTTCATCATTTTTTACTGATCGTAAAGATTACAATTTCACTTTGTTTTAGACCAGTCGAGTCTTTTAAAGGCGCGGCGAATTTCTGATGAAAATTTTGACCTCGTTATTTCACAGCGTTTAATATTTATTTTATAAAAACTGATTTTCAAGAAAGGTTTCGTTGGGATTCTTGTTGATCAAGATAAATATTTACCTGGCTATTCCATTTTTACTAAGTAGTTATTTGGTTGTAAATATTGAAAATTTTATATAATAATTTCTTGTGGAATTTAGCCCGAAGAGGATGGGTCAAAAAATTAATAGATCGTTAAGTAGATTTTTGATAAAAGCTTGTAAAAATATATCACCTACTTACATATTTTTTTACTTTTAATAAAAGTACTAAGTGGTTAGTCCGTTATGACATTAAATAAATTTTAACCTTATCAGCTAGGCACTAGGCAGAATAAACGATGTATTAGGAATTTTTGAGATATTGAATTTTGCGCTTTTATGTGCCTAAGCTTATTGTCATAAATGAATTAAAATAATCAAAAATACAATCAGTTTAAGATAGTGCTTTTTGTTGCGTGAAGTTACAATTAATATTGTAACATTACTAACAATGTTTTTATCTTATTTCAATAATTTTCAACAATACATATACATATTACGTGAAGTTGCATACTAACTGTTATACCACCTTTATAACAGATCATCCCATTTTAACTGTCAAATTGTTGCATTTTAAACAACTGAGATAGCATTTTCAGAAGCAATACATGTTTAATAATTTAAATTACCTTTAAACCAATATGAATAGTGCCGCAGTGCGTGTAAATCATTGTATGCATAATAATTATTCTTCATGGCTCCGTAATGGGCGTAGTGCTTCAAATTTGTAATTAGTGCAACGAGAACTGCTGGTTCGCATAAAAACTGCAATTTGTTTTACACCACACCATATTGCGGCTTTCCATTTACTGGAAACGGGTAACGCGTTTTTAAGTATTGAAATAATTTAGTTTATCTCGTGATTAAACCTATTAACTTAACAAGTTACCTGGTTATATCAAATGGGTTATAGACAAACTTGATCACGAACTAGTGAAATTTTAAAAACACTTTTTAAAAACCAGCTTTTATTATTACCATCTAGTACCAAAATACTCGTATAGACGAGTAAAATGTGCCCAAACTAGATGGTATTGCTTGGTTTAATTACGGAGTTCCTTTGGCCACCTTCCAGCTCCGTCATCAGATCAGCTCGATTTCATAATAATTATCGCATTGTCATTCGATTTATACTTGCATGCAAAATTTCAGCTCAATCGGAAACTGGGAAGTGGGAATTAAACTTGCAAGATTTTTATAACAGATAGATAGACAGATAGACAACGGGCAAGTGAAAGTAAATAAAAGCCAAGAATTATTAATGATCAGTAATACCAAAAACATAATACGAGTAATATTATAGTAATATTCATGGCCAAATTTTAAGACCATCTTACTAATATTACAAACGTCAAAGTTTGTATGAATTGATGTCAGGATGTTTGTTACTCTTTCACTCCTAAACGGGTGGACTGATTGAGCTGAAATTTGGTATAGAGATAGTTGTGTGTTATACCCTGGAATAACACATAGGCTACATAAGTACTACGGGTAAAACCGCAGGGCGCAGCTAGGTCATAATATTATTATTCTTTTTTTCCTTATATTATTATTCTTCTTTATCAACGAGCTATAATAAATAGTTAGATACTTAAATCCTAGATGTGATTTTATTCCTCTAGTGGATAAATTACTGTTTCATTCAACTCTTTTAATTAACTTTGCAGTTCGGAAAGAAATCCCATTCATTCATTAAAATCTAGTTGCTTTGCAGGATTTTAGCTACCACGTTTTCACGAATCTATTTGGAAAACGTAAGCAACTTTATTTTCATTAAAACTTCATTATCTTCTCCGTTTTACAAGCATTTTAACATTGTGTAAAAAATAATTGGTTTAGTGCGTCAAATGACGGTCCAAATTATTGGCATAGTTTTTTTTTGGTAGTTTACTACAGCCATACACTAAAGCCATGCAATTTCTGTCCGTATGTTTTCAAAAATCACGCTTCATCAGTTCATATGTGATTCATTTAGATGCAAAAGTCTTTGAATTTTTAAAGGCAACGATTGCCTTTAAAAATTCAACTCATCAGGCGATATCAATAAAGAGAAAAAAAAACTTAACAATGATATCTGCTTATATAATCTAATGTCAAATGTCCCAAATCGAACATGAACGAGATAGGCGCAGGATTGTAAATGTACGATTGTCAATGCAACTGCAATCCCATTCTGCCTCGTGAAATGACGGCGGAACGACGGCCTACCAAGAGGTTTTAGTGGATATTCTTGCCGATGAGATAGGATTTGAAAGGATTTGAAGAGCATAGGCTTGTGGCTTTAATTATATATGTAGGTACCTAGTAGTTATAATCATCATCTCAGCCATAGGACGTCCACTGCTGAACATAAGCCTCCCCTTTGGACTTCCATACTAATATACCGGTTGGAAGCGACCTGCATCCAGCGTCTTCCGGTGACATATATAAGGTCGTTCACCTTGAGGGTGGATGTAGTTATAAATATTCTCAATGTATTAGATATTTAATTTAATTGGACATGATGCCTTATAATAATAATTAATAATAATTCCGAGTCGATAAAAGTCGTGTGTGTTCGTGTACCAAAAGTAAGGACCATATTAATGAATGAAAGCCATTTCCTGATTTAGATACCTAATTGACAAAGCCGTTACTTGACAGTCAGTTCAATAAGACTTGAACTTTTGCAGTTAAAACTCTAATGCAATTATTCGAAGAACTGAATAAAAGAACTATCGAATGAGAGGAAGGAAAATGGGTTTGTGGTGGCATTTCATTAATTGAAGTAGTTTGAGAGCTGATGAATATTGCTACGGTAGGTACTTAAGTTGACACCACATCGGTGCGACTCTGTGGTCATGTGATCGCTGCAACACCGACTTACGCCCGTGAGAGTCGCTCATACTACTGTGGGGTCAACCCTAAAAAGAGTTTTTATATTTGAATGCGCGAGCTACATATTATCAGAAGATAGAAATAATATCAACTGGAAAAATCTAGGATGGCTAAAAATTTCATATTACTCCCACAATATTCTTTTACCTAGCCACGAGTATCTTCATATCGAAGTTTGCAAGAGCACAATGATTGGCATTTCAATTTGGGTCGGCCAGATATCCAGGGGTCGGGTAATGCGTCAATTTACCCCACCACCAAGGAGAATCGTTTATCTCCGCGACCAGGAATCGTTTTGTATTTTTTCCAAGCCCTGTAAATTACGATCTGATCCAATTTAGTACAGATGTTCAGGCTATTTGATAAAATGGAACCGTCGGGTGCAGCGGATGAATTGGTATCTTTAAATTGATCGATGACTTCGCCTTAATGAGATCAGATTCGTACGTAACAAAATTGCGTGGAACGTTGCTTTATTACAAGCTTTATATTACTTTTACCTGTCTGTTGTCTGTCTGTCTGTCTGTCTGTCTGTCTGTCTGTCTGTCTGTAATCAAATCTTGCAAGTTTAATTTGACCCACTTCCCGGTTTCCAATTGAGCTGAAAATTTGCATGCGTGTGTAAATCGGATGACAATGCAATATTTTTATGACATCGAGCTGATCTGATGATGGAGCTGGAAGGTGGCCAAAGGAACTCTGTCATAAAACAACGCAACCCCATCGAGTTTGGGCTCATTTGATTCGTCTTGACGAGTACTTTATGATGCAAGATGATAACAATAATTAAAGCTTGTTTTTAAAAAGTATTTTTTAAATTTCACTTGTTTTATTACACTACTGTGGCGTTTCAACCCCTGAATAGTATTAAGCAAATGTGTCATTCTAGTGTCTAAGCAACAGATACCAATTTCTGATCAATCGATTAGGTTTCGTTCAGGCGTGAAAAAGTCCAACCAATCATACTGAAGAAGTCTGGCAGCTGTTACAGCTAACCTACATACTTTTGTAGGTACTAATTTGTCTAAATAACGAACACAATGCAGTGTAGCATAGCTTCGTACTTCATTAATAGCTAGGCAACAATTGGATTGTAATAACATAATGCGCAGGCGTTTGAAATTCAAAAATCTGCGCGGTACTGCATACACCCCTGTAACCCTTAGGTATAAAAAAAAATGTTGAATATCGTTATTTCCAGTAATTTCGATTGTAACGTTACCCTAGAGTCCGGAACATAATAATGCCTGAACATCACTGCTTGGCTGACTAATACCAATCCGACAAACCCTTTTTTTAACCCACGCCAGGAGGCACGGGGCGGTATTTGGGACTCCCCTGCCGAAGATGAGCGCTTCGGGGATACCCACTAAAAACCTGGGAGTGTTCCTGCGGGATGTCATAGTGTGCACTCATCCGCGGCCTAATCTGACGAACCCAGACAAACTGAATAGAGGTCTATAAGTAAAAAAAGTTCACTGTAAAATCGAATAAAATAAAATTTGTTATTTAAGATACGAGTACCTAATGAATTCCGCTTTTCCATCCTTTGAGATAGAAACACGACCCCGACCGCGAACTTATTACAAACATTTGTTTTGCCAAAACGAGAGCGAGACCACGTAAACAACATCGGTATCTTTCGAAGCAAAAACATAATTAATGTCGGGTTGTTTGTAATCAGAGAGCTAAGTGGTAGAGCTCCAGATGCTTATCTTTTGATAATTCTTATGTTATTTCTTATGTCAATAAGTAAGAAGACGAGCAAGACGCTCTCCTGATGTTAAGTGATAACGTTGCCCATAATCTGTACAATGGTACCTAGGATTTCACAATCATTACTCAAGAGTCACTAAATGGTATTTGTTTGTGATAGAATTGGAGCTAGATTTTCTTTGAATTGAGGGACATAAATTTGCGTTTTTAATACAATTAGATTAAATTTAATATTAAATGAATTGAAATTCAATACGTCGAAGTGCACCACTGTACAGAATATGGGCAGCGTTATCTCTTAACATCATGAGAGCGTCTTGCTCGTATTCTTACTGCACATAAAAAAATGTCGTGTACCGTGCCAACAACCATGTTCAATGAAGCCGTGGCATTTATCCCGTCTTCTTAGGTTTAGTCTCTACCATCATCGTTTAAGACCAGGCGATTGTGCGTCAAAGGCTCACTTATAAGAATAAAAAAATAGGCAAATAACCATCGTGTGCGTTCATCGTTCAATCTTCAACGCAAATGACGAGAGAACCTTGAATTTACACAATAAGACATGAGGTGAAATGTGTGAATTGTGAACATTGAAACTTACATTAATATGATTTAACATTAAATAGGTACCAGGTACCTGCCTAAAGATAAAGTAGAGATGTTCCCCTCAACTACGCCTTTATCCTTATTCTAAATGAAAGACGGTTTCTTACGTGTAGGTGTTGTTATCTCATTTGGGGAGGAAAATGAAATATTGCCTTCGTATGTTGCGCCAGACGCTGTTTTGTTACAGCTCTGCGGCGAGTAATTACTTCATTTTGTATTGTGTAAGATTATTGTACGGGCTTGAAAACAATACTTCTTTACACGTTGGAGCAATAAAATGTCTCATGAAATGTGTTTATTTCTACGACTGTAAGAGATATCCTATAATTACGCTTTTAGCGATAAGACCGCCAATTGTCACAATTTAGTAATAAAATTGCTTTCTAGTTTTCTGAATATTAGTGTCGTTTCAATAAAAAGTTTTCTTTTCTATTTTATTCTATACACGAATATTTACTCAATTTAATACATTTCATAGCCTTTTTACAAGTTTTTAATTACTTTCACCTTTCCGTTGTCTGTCTGTCTGTTTGTTATCAAATCTTGCAACTTTAATTTGACCTACTTCCCATTTTCCGATGGAGCTGAAATTTTATGCTGAAACGCATGTATAAATCGGATGACAATGCATATTATTTATGACTAGCTGACCCGCGCGCACTTCGTTGCGCGTGAGAGTCAATTAATAAAGCGAATTTGGTGCTGCTATGTTCACTATGATAGTATTTCCATCCCCGTGACTTTGTAAGCGTAAAATAAGGCATGGCTATATATTATTTGCTCCCGCTGTGGGTAGCGAAGAATATCGGGTTGGGTATTTCTATGCAGTTTTGTTCGCTACCGTAGAAACCAATCCTATGTCCTTTCCCAGAGGTCAAATTATCTCAGTTGAGCGGTAGTTTATCGCCTTCATAAATTTTCACGCCTCTTTTCAGGAATTAAAACTATTTGTGGTCCTTTCCCGGTAACTCTTTAACTTATCTCTACTGTAATGTACCTCAGCTAAATTATTATTCGTTACTAATTTCTCACACCATCCTTCCCGCGACTCAAATCAATTCCATGGTTCCTGAATTCCCATTAAATCTCTGATCCTCCTTCCCCCTCCTTTAATACTTAGTCTCCTTAAAGTTAATTTCTGACATAAAAAAACTATTCATTAACAGAACTTAACAAAATATCAGCTCATTTTCGGTTCAGCGGTTACTAATTTCCATGCAAACGTTTTTGTGAAAAAATTCCTGTTCTGGTGAGAATTTCACAAAATCCCTTCTTATCGGTCGCCTACGTTACATAAAGAATACGTTGTCCAAATTTTAGCTAAAACGAAGAAGCGGTTACCTTTCCTACACAAACTGTATCCCTCTTTCCTCCCCTCAAAGGTTGATTTCTGGGATAAAAAGTATCCCATATCTTTTTTTAAGACTTAATCTACCTTTGTATCAAATTTAAGCGCAATAGGGTCAGCGGTTCTAAATTTCCCATTAATTTCTGTCAAAATAAATATTTAATGTTCCTAAACACAACTCAAACCATGATTTTACAAAATTTCGATTCAATCGGTTTAGTTGTTACGGATTTGCATACAATTGTTTTTTGTAAATAAATCCCGTTCCAGTGGGAATTTAGCAAAAGCCCTTCTCGTGAGTCGCCAAAACCACCTAAAAACACGCTATCCAAATTTCAGCTCAAATAAAGAAGCGGTTAACGATTTCTTACGCAAACTTGCACCCCCCCCCCTTTCCTCCTCTTTAATGTAGATTTCTGGGATAAAAAGTATCCCATTTTTTAGGACTCAATCAACCTCTGCACTAAATTAATTTAAGCTGAATAGGGTCAGCGCAGCGGTTCTAAATTTCCCATACAAACTTTGACCCCCCCTTATAAGTTAATTTCTGATATAAAAACTATTAAAAATTTCCTTAACAAAACTCAAACCATCATTTTACAAAATTTCAGCTTAATTGGTTTAGCGGTTACGGATTTGCACACAAAAGTTTTTTGGGAATAATTCCCGTTCCTGTAAGAATTTCACAAAATCCCTTTTTATCGGTCGTCTTAGTTTATGTAACTAAGAACACGCTGTCCAAATTTCAGCAAAAACAAAGAAGCGGCTAACGATTTTTTACACAAACTTGCACCCCCCTTTTTTCCCTTAAAAGTTGATTTCTGGGAAAAAAGTATTGCATATCATTTTTTAGGATTAGATCTACCGCTGTACCAAATTTAAGCTCAATAGGGTCAGCGGTTCTAAATTTCCCATACAAACTTTGACCCCCCCTTTACCCCCCTTAAAAGTTAATTTCTGACATAAAAACTATTCAATGTTCCTAAACACACTTCAGACAATCGTTTTACAAAATATCAGCTCAATCAGTTCAGCGGTTACAGATTTGGATACAAACGTTTTTTAGAATTAATTCCCGTTCCCGTGGAAATTTTGCAAAATCCCTTTTTATCGGTCATCTACGTTACATAAAAAATACGCTGTTCAAATTTGAGCTTTAAAAGATGGCCGGTTACTGATTTTCTACTCAAACTTATACCCCCCCCCCCCCCCCTCTTCCCCCTTCAAGGTTGATTTCTGGGATAAAAAGTATCCCATATCATTTTTTAGGACTCAATCTCCCACTGTACCAAATTTCAGCTCAATGGGGTCAGCGGTTTTAAATTTTCCATACAAATTTCGACCCCCCTTTAACCCCCCTTAAAAGTTAATTTTAGTCAAAAAAAAATTAATGTTCCTAAACACGATCTAAACAAACGTTTTACAAAATTTCAGCTCAATCGGTTCAGCGGTTACGGATTTGCATACAAACATTTTTCGGGAATAATTCCCGTTCCCGGAGGAATTTTGCAAAAATCCCTTTTTATAGGTCGCCTTCGTTACCTAAAGAACACGCTGGTTTAAATTTCAGCTTAAACAAAGAAGCGGTTACCGATTTCCTATTCTAACTTTGACCTCCTTTATCCCGCCTTAGAGGTTGATTTTTGGAATAAAAAGTATACCATACAATTTTTTAGGACTTAATCTACCTCTGTACCAAATTTCAGCTCAATAGGGTCAGCGGTTTTAAATTTTCCATACAAATTTCGACCCCCCTTTACCCCCCTTAAATGTTAATTTTCGTTAAAAAAAAAAAATAATGTTCCTAAACACAATCTAAACAATCGTTTTACAAAATTTCAGCTTAATCGGTTCAGCGGTTACGGATTTGCATACAAACGTTTTTCGGGAATAATTCCCGTTCCCGGAAGAATTTTGCAAAAATCCCTTTTTATACGTCGCCTTCGTTACCTAAAGAACACGCTGGTTTAAATTTCAGCTTAAACAAAGAAGCGGTTACCGATTTCCTATTCTAACTTTGACCTCCTTTATCCCGCCTTAGAGGTTGATTTTTGGAATAAAAAGTATACCATTCAATTTTTTAGGACTCAATCTATCTCTGTACCAAATTTCAGCTCAATAGGGTCAGCGGTTCTAAATTTTCCATACAAACTTCGACCCCCCTTTACCCCCCTTAAAAGTAAATTTCTGACAAAAAAACTATTTGATGTTTCTAATCACAATCCCAACTATCGTTTTACAAAATTTCGGCTTAATCGGTTCAGCGGTTACGGATTTGCATACATTCGTTTTTCGGGAATAATTCCTGTTCCTGAGGGAATTTTAAAAAATCGCTTCTTATTGCACGATGAAATCTTCTTACGAATACGCTGTCCAAATTTCAGCTCAATCCGTCTAGCCGTTTGGGCTGTGCGTTGATAGAACAAAAGTGTACGAACGATTTTATATAATAGATAAGTAAATCTTTAGATAGATATAACTCTTTTATTTAAAAACCGATTTAAATAAAACCAATACTATTTACAAATTAGAGAAATTTGCAACGTTTTAGCGAAAACTGCATACAATTCGGTTGTGCCGTTTTATCACACATAAGTAATAACCTTTTTACAAATTAAGCCTAATAAAACTACTCTGGTAAATTTTCGTTTATGGCCACATCGATAGATGGCGTATTTTTAGTTTGTCGCACTTTTTGCTTTTTGATTTTTTTGAATTGAATTTACTTTATATTCTATTACTTTTACTTCGAAATTTTGATGTAAATTAGGGGCGATGTGTCCGATATAAATGATTATTATTTATTTTATTATTTTATTTTACGTTTCCCTAGGAAAAATTGACAAAATGTTTTACGATCTAGATCGCGCAAGCGACTTTTTCGCGTCGTTTTGTTCATATGCGTATTTTCACAGTTCACCTTAGTAAAGGATCACAATGAATGGGGAGAAATTTCCATTCTTATTATATGTATGGATATGGATATCGAGCTGATCTGATGATGGAGATGGAAGGTGGCCATAGGAACTCTGTATTTAAAAGACGCAACCCCTTCGGATTTTGACTTATTTTATTCGTCTAGACGAGTACCTACTTTTGTGCTAGATGGTAATAATAATAAAAGTTTGTTTTTAAAAAGTTTTTTTTAAATTTCACTTGTTCTATTGGTCGTTAATAAATAAAAGTATCTTGCAATGTTTTCAAATCATAAAGCCACAGTAAGTGGAACATTTTCTTATTAATTTAACTGATTTAACTAAGCTTTTCAAAACGACCGAATGTTTAATCCCAGACTATGTAATAAAAGCAGATGCCGCGCACCTAGTTCAAAAGTGAAACCATTTTCAATTAATATGTTACTTTTCGAAGAGTTTACGAGAGCTGTTTTTAATAACATCCTTCACCGGCTAAAGAGTTAAAGGTTGATTAACACTTTATTATTTTTTATGTAAACACATCAAAATACAATACGTAGTCGGTTTCAGGTTAACGGCTTTTCAGTAGTACTATGCTATTTGCTGTAAAGCTGTGAATTGCCATTACAATTAATTATAATAAAATACCAAAAGCGAAAGTATGAATGTGCGTGTTTGTAACAAACAAACTCTAGTTTAAAGCTGTGAATTTCTGTGAACCTATGTATGTGGCTTACAATAACGATGGAATACCAGGAAACCTGGCTCAGCGGTAATTAATTTATAAAGAGTTTTGAATGTTAATTTCATTAATATTTGTATTTTATAACGGAGTGCAGTATCTGCCTTTTTTTTATTGCAATAGTGTGTGTTTAATATCTTATTTCAAAACTTGAAGGGTGCGAAAGCGTCCAATTTATCAAGTAGAAAGTTTTAAGACATCGGCGAGCGATACCCAGAGGCAATTAATCAATGTAAGATTACGTTTTCTGGCGTGATGCTTACAATTTGAATTTATGTCCAGTACTAATTGAGGTTTCCAATTACTTGCTGTGAGAGAACTGCGCTGTTTTGTTAAATTAATGGAATTAGCGCGCCTTTTCTATGTATTTTTGTAAGCATCGGTGCAAATACTAGTTTAAACACCAGACAAATTTTAAGAGATACGATTATAGCCTATGTACCAGGTTTTATTCATTAATTGTTCATCATCGCATATATACCTACGTCCACTGCTGGAGATAGGGCCATGGCACGCCACTCAACTTTCGGTTTCGTCTTTTTCTAAATATTGGATACAGCAATTTTCCACAGCTTTCCTGGTCTGACTTTCCTGCATCTTCTATCCAGGTACCTATCAGCTAGCTTCCACTAAAGTAGTAACGCCATTTTATGTAGGTAAATAATTTAAAAAAATAACTAAACAGTCATAGGTAAACGCGTGATTTATAAATAAAACCAAGCAAAGGTAACTAGAGAAGGAAAACTCTGTTCAGTCATGTATACTTCCTGCGATCGGGACATAACTAAAGGGAACGGATTGTCAATAACTAAGATAGGGTCTTCCAGATGATAGCATTTCAATAACACTGTTTCCTTCAATATTCTGAGTAACATTTCATATTATAACTATAGGTACCTGAGCGAAATGGTGATAGATATTGAAAATCTTACCGATTTGAGGCAAGCTCAGGTTATTTTTATTCTAAGCTAGAACTTAGAACAGATTAGGTATCCTTCTTACACTGTCAGAGTCAAATCATAATTTTATTATGATTTGACTCTGACAATAATGATTATAATAATGGCACAATTAAATTTTTACGAAATTTGAATAGGACCTGTAAAAAAATCCGTTTAGGGATCTTCGAGTAATCGGTGAAAGACTCCTCCTATTAGTGAAAACGGTTAAACACAAAAATGAGATTGCCCGAGTAAAATACTGCGTTTTATTATTGCTATTAAAATTTTAACGTCACGTCAGGTGAAATTTTGAACACAATGCCGCATTGGAGTGACTAAGCTTCGGACGACCGTATTTTTAGGCAAGTGGCTTTACGTGGTCATATTTTCATGCAACTGAAAAGGCTAAAGTGGGCTGATATTCACAAAAAAAAACGATTTCCCAAAGCTCGGCTGACATTGTGTATTCCAAATGGAATTTATTTTTGCCGCTTTGGCTCCGAACAGAGAACATTGTTGCGAAATTATTATTTGAAGCAGAATTTTATGATTCAACTTTGAATATGCCATCGAATGCGAATAACAATTTAATTTTAGGCTAGTCACATTGTTGACATCAGCATTTATAAATAAAGTTGCTGCTTTTTTGACAAGGATAGCTTATATTTTGAATTAGGTAAAAGTGGATAGTTAGGTTAAAATAGTACCTACCTAACTGTGCAAGTGCACTGTCGCTGTAAGTTTTATATTCCAAAATAGTACCTACTTACTTAATGATTAAGCTGAGTAATAATGATTGTTTTTACTTTTTTAATTGCACCTTAAACCTAGATGTAGGTAAGACGCTCAAATCAATTTTTGATTTAATTGAATGTTATCCTGTGCAGTAGCTAATTAAATATGGGTACCCACTACTGCTTAACCGAATGTCTTAAGGTAATTCAAAAGATTTGCGCAAGTAATACCAACCTAAGACAATCAATTTGGCACCAGCCGTCTATTCTTACGCTATATTTTCGCAAAGTATCTTGGCATACTTCTAGGCACTACATATATGCGTAATTCAGATGTGATCCATTTGCATTGCAGATACCTATATGCAGGAACAGTTTGCCAGTAAGTGAGGTTTAGCACTACCAGATTATGGAGTGAAATTAGCTTGCTACAAAATATATGGATTAGAAAATAAATGTTGGCCCATTTCTATTTGTTGTACCTATGTAGTGAAAATAGCGCTTCAAAATGTTCCTTCCCCTTAAATTTTATTTGAACTCAAGGTTAAATAAATATGATACCTACTTACTAAATTACTTATAACGTAAAGCTTTGTAAATTTATTATCTCCGATAAATTAAATCCTAAAATTAGTTGTATTTATTATAAGGTACTCAAGTGTTACATTGCCCCACTAGAGTTTTAGATACATAGTACAAAACAAAGTCGTTTGCCACTGTCTGTAAAAAAATGTATGCTTAAGTCCTTAAAATGACTTAAGCATACTTTTTTTGTGTAGTTTAAAATCTACACACAACAGATTTTAATGCGTTTTTTTTTAAATAGATGCGCATTTCAAGAGGACGGTCTATATGTAATGTACTCGTATAATACAAACCCGTGGAAAGGTAGGGCGGGTCGCTAGCCTGATGTTACAAAAAAACTGTAGGTACCTGAAACCTATGTATTGCAGTTTGGGATTGCGTGGATTTATAAGCCAGCAAGTGTAGTAATGACATATTTTATGACTCGTTATGGTCTACCTTACCAATAACCGTAAGGCAGCAGTTTTATAGCAAGAGCCGTAAACCAATAGCTACAAATTACAATTGGCGAATAACAGTAAAACTAGCACATGAGGCATGGACTAATACTAAAACTACTTAGTACATGTACCACTTTTATTAAAATGTATAAAAATACTGGCTGCGCCTAGATAAAACCTTTTTTTAAGACCCTATTCTATTTTTGAGGGCGACCCTATTTTTAAAGGTCTATGATTTTGCTACAACTACCTTAAATCATCAACTTAATAAATCTAAACGTTTAAAAAAAAAACTTTTCAAGTAAATATACTAAATTTTTATTACTTGTATATCGAATTGCTAATCTCCTTTGTTATAGACGATTAAAACAAGTCTCTAGACGATAACTTCTTTAACTCGAGCTACCTTACGCCCTTAGTAAACAAAAGCAAAAAGGTTAAGTTGGTAACTGCTCGTGAAACTCTAAATCGAGCATTATTCTTTAGCATAACAAGCGGAGTTCAGGTAGGTATCCCACAGGAACTTGGAACTTGGATGAGAGCAGTTACGAGATTCGCTTCGACGGGTAGACGCACCGATGTAGGGCGACAATTATTCAAAGCTGCCATACCATAATGTGTACTTTCCCCTAATATCATAAAATGCAAAAGTGTAGATGTGTGTGTATGTTTGCTACTTAACTAAACTTGGTGTATACTCAGTAGATTAGAAATTAAAAACTGAAATACAATAATGGTACTTTTCATAAAACCTTTGAAAAAAATAATTGCCAAAATCACACTAACTATTAAGAAACTCGAGGACAAATCTCAAATTTTGTTTTCTTTGGATTCCGATAATTTTATACATACAAATTGTTAATCTATTAGGTCAAGGAGAGATACAAAGATAACTCTTTATTGAAACAGCACAATTCAAACTAGACTATATTAATTTACA
Organism: Hemithea aestivaria; assembly: GCA_947507615.1. Taxonomy (NCBI): domain Eukaryota; kingdom Metazoa; phylum Arthropoda; class Insecta; order Lepidoptera; family Geometridae; genus Hemithea; species Hemithea aestivaria. The sequence goes on along the minus strand of OX382329.1, from coordinate 9,649,942 downwards.
ATAAATTTATTTACTTATCTCGCTACGGCCAAACTAAGTATCTACGTAGATTTAGTAAGATATTAAGGTTAAGATTAAAACAAAAACTAATAATAATGATTTCCAACTCTGTAATCATGGTGTGCTCTCGTAACTCGGTGAAGTACAAATGCCAGTTTAATTCGCTGTTAGCAGGAAATTGATCGCCACGCGTTCCTGACTCGCTAAGCAAAGTTTTAAGTACAGGAAGGTTTTTATACGTGCCATTTATTCTTGACAACTGCTAACTTTTCAATTATTTTTTATAGTTGTTTTATTTGTATTCTTGGACATCTTTCATGGTGTGCTACATATTATTAGAATTATATATTATGTTGAAGATGCAAGCTTTAGTTAACTAACGTGTAGATTAACGATTTTTGCAAATATTGATGAAATAAAATAGCTGTACATAGTGACCATCACTTTCATCATATTCATTTACATAATAATACGAGTATATTTTTCAATAATGTTCATTAATCGTATTTCTATTTTCACACAATTTATTTTTGTCCAAAAATCTAGCCAATCTATACTTGCTATAAACAGAATTACTGTCATCATTGTAGTTCAACGCTTCACACACTCGACACAGATAGAATGAGTCTGTTCCAAAGTATCCATGTTCATTAACAATCTTATAATGATTCCTCCACCAATGGTAGTTAAAAATTTCACCGTTATTGGAACCTATCCTTATGATATCCTTAGCCAGTTCTTCAACTGACGCATATCTATCAACGTGTAAGTAGGAGTGTGGTGGTAAAAGTTTTTCACAGTCATCCAGTGAAGGCCCTTGTATGATTGGTATGGCTCCATAGTGGTAAGCATTGTAAAAGAGCTTCTCACTAATGTACTGTCTGCACATAGAGTTTTCCAATGCTAAGTAAAATATGTATTTGGACAGAATGTTGCAACCGTAAGGACTCGTAAAATGGTATGGGCAACTGGAATGGAAAACATAATTAAATAAGTTTCGATTTTGGAAAGTACCGTAAGCGTGAACCTCAAGCAGGCAGGCCCTGCAGGCGTGAACTCAGGACATCGTAATTGTCTGAAACCGTGGTCGAAAAAATCTCATCAAAGATAACTATTACGTCAGTAAAGCCGTGTCGGATTTGTAAAGTAAAATAACTTTGTAATAAGTTTCCGGGTGAATCAAATTCTGTGTGCACCAATGACTTCGTTGATTTACCTATTTTTCAAACTCGAAGATCCACATTGTCCTCTAGAGTCAACTTTAATATATTTCTTCAGATCAGCTACGAGTTTGACGCGGTACGGAACACAATGAGAAGATAATGTAGTGACTAGCACTTGTCGCTGCTTGTCATTCCAGTTTGGAGCTATTTTCGCCAAAGACAATTCCTCGAATGAGTATAAGGGAGCATCCAAAGGTACCATGCGACCATAAGGCACTGGAACATCTGAGTCAGTTCTGAAAATGCAGAAGATAAGTCATATTTATAAGTACCGATAAGCCTACTATAAATTAGAAAAATAATTCGTTTGACAGCCTGCTCCCTATTCAGTGAAACAGCACTTAGTTTGTAACGAAAAACGACAATAGGTATTTAGAATATGTGCAAGTTGTAGAATAATCTCCCCTTGCGGTCTTCTGTTGAGCAACATGAGTTTCTTCAAATAGTAAGTTTTATAACAGTCTTCAGCAACATGCTAGCAATTAGCAACATGTTGAAAGCATCCATAGACGGCATTATCCACTCGCCATCAAGCGGTCTTCTTATTTGGTACCTATAGTAAAAAATCTGCCATACAAAAATCTTACGTGTACATCATTGACCAATTGAAAATATTATGGAATAATTCATAATTGAATGTTGTGGAGAAGGCGTTAACAGGCGACTCGTCGGTAAAAAATATCCATCTTTGGGTAAAGTTTCTGTGAGTGACTTGAGGCCACTTGGCATGCAATATATGAACCACCACTGCATCAGCCCAGTTCATAGCTGCGTTGTCTCCGGTGAACTCACAGTTCGTCACACTGCATTCTTGAATTGTCTCTGAACTGAAATTGTAAACACTTCTCAACAAAATACACGTATAAGGTATATATCTAGTAATTTTAAATCGATTAGTCACTTATATAGGAAAAATTGATTACTAGACACCTGAACTGATTAAATTATTTTTTAATAGATATACTTGCCAGACGGTATCAAACAGGTATATCTTGTAAATATATAAAAGGAAAGAGTGACTGACTGACTGATCTATCAACGCACAGCCCAAACCACTGAACGGATTCGGTTGAAATTTGTAATACAGATAGGTTTTATGACGTAGTCCTCCGCTAAGAAAGGATTTTACCACGCGGGCAAAGCCACGAGCATAATCTAGTAATATATATAACTTATATCGAAATCGGTTGAGCGGTTTTTTAAGCTGAATTAAAAAAATTGTACCATTGTCATCGAAAGCACACGAAGTTCAGTTTAAGTTTAACTTTTTTTTTTTTTAATTTTTAAATCACTTGTCTTAAGTAATAAGTAAATAATTTTTAACATGTCATAATATTATTGTAAGTTTTACCTTTGAGGTCCAAAAACATGCATATGAGGCAAAAAATTAAAATGATCCCAAATCAATATAAGATATGTTTTAGATCTTTTTCGTAAGCTGATGCGTACACGCTGATTTTTAAACAGTATTGCACCAAGTTTTGTAGTATTCCAAGACTGAAAGGATATAATAATGCAACATAAACATTATAAAAAGTACAAATACAAAAATATTATACTGATGATGACATATAGGTATGTAGGTAATTTTACCTATAGGTAGGTAGTTCCAGCAATTAGGCTCGCTTGTATCACGAGAATCCTTACAATTTTATGATACTCGTAATACTATGAATAACAATAATAATATTATGATAAATTAAGACAAAATGTATGTAATACAAATGACTTGCCTTTTATAACGCTCATGTTATATTTATGGTTAAATAAATGAATTGAATTGAATTGAATATTTAATAACTATTCCCATTGCAATATTTGTTTAAAAAAACTTTACTTACTTTGCGAGGTTCGTAATAAGACTTCAGCAATATACTTTTATGTAGCTCCAAATTTTTTTCACTTTTACATGCATACAATAATATTGATAAAATAAAACTCATTATAAGCATTGAGCGCATAGCGTCCAAATGTATTTTGAAGCACTAGGTACGAACCTTAACGACTATTTCAAATGAAGTGTTATGAGATAATTTATGTTGTTAGATCATATCAAAATACAATAACAATAATATGCCTATTACTATGTACCTACTTATATAAATACTTTCTTGATTGATTAGAAAATAAAACAATAGGACAAACCAAATGTTAAAATATTATTATGATAAGAAGATTCACACAAAACAAATAATATTTAATTTGTGATTACTAGTGAAATTTAAACACTGTAGTCAGCAAAATAATAGTTTGACATTTTATGTTCAAAGAAAGATTCATTTGTGAGATCTCTTTGTATAATAATTTTCCTCCGACTATACATACCTACCTAGTCTCTACACAATGCTCTATCATCCAAAAAACGCGCTAAATCGGCTGCACTATAAATAGATTCATTTTCATCGTTAAAGTTCATAGCTTCACACACTCGACACAGATGAACTGATCTAGTTCTGAAATATCCATGTTCATTAACAATGTCAAAGTGATTTCTCCACCAATGGTAATTAAAAAGTTCATTCTCATCCTGGCTTATTTTTTTAATGTGATCAGCCAGATCTTTAACCGTTGCATAGTTGTCAACGTGTAGGTAAGAGTGTGGTGGCAGAAGTCTTTTACAATCATCCAGTGAAGGGCCTTGTATGATAGGTATGGCTCCTCGGTAGTACGCGTTGTAAAAGAGCTTCTCAGTCATGTACTCTTTGCATTTGGAGTTTTCCAGCGCTAAGTAGAATAAATATTTGGAAAGCATTTCGCAATCAGCTCTAAAATGGCCCGGACAGCTAAAAAGAAAAAAACTTGTATATTTTAATGGCAAAAAGTAAGAAGACGAGCAAGATGCTCCTGATAATAACCCGTAATCTGTACGGTGCCACCCAGGATTTCATAATGATTTTAAATTCTAGGTGCACTCCTACCAAAGAAGTCTACCTCCGATAAACACATTGCCTGATTGTTTGGTTCAGCAGTTAATTGCAATAAATATACTACCTTTTTAAAAACCTTTTTTCGCCGCATTTTCCATGAGAATCAACCTTAATATATTTCTTCAGATCTGCTACGAGTTTCATGCGGTATGGAACGCAATGTGAAGATAAGATTGCGACCGGTGCACCTTGCTGTTTAAAATTCCAGTTGGGAATTAGCTTCTCTAGCGTCAAGTTCTTGAAAGGATACATTGGAGATTCTAGGGGAACCATTCGCCCGTAAGGCACTGGAACGTCGGCTTCACTCCTGTAATAATTATTATATCTGTATCATCATTAAGTCTTAATTCGTCCACTGCTGGATAAAGGTCTCCTTCGTGGCACGCCACTTGACTCGGTACTCCATCTTCCTCATCTAACCACTCCTAGCAACAGTAAAGATCTAAGTAAAATAAATTGCTAATATCTAACTTACTTCATTCCAATTTAAAAATTACAAAATATTTTGTTGATAACCTGTACTTAGAAATATAAATAAAAAGACTGATAAGAAGAAAGGAAAAATTAAATATATTTAGATTTTGGACAAGTCTGTTATTTTTTAAACAAAGTGTAATAATGCCTTTTTCAAAAATAAGGGTCTATGTTTGGACTTGTGTAATTAATTAAATTGCTTAACTAAAATCTCTTACGCATAAGTCATCGACCAATTAAATATGTTATGCAGCGTTCTAAAATTTATCTTATGGCTCCTGGGTCCGAATCCGAAGGCATTTAGCGGCGATTCATCAAACAGGAATATCCATCTCTGTTTTGGATTCCTGTACTTGACTATGGGCCATTCGGCATAGTACAGATCGACCATGACCGCATCAGCTGTGTGAAGTTGGTTATCGTCTCCAGTAAACACACAATTCTTTACACTGCAATATTGTAGAGGATTGTGCCTGAAATAAAGGGATAACTCTGATATAACGGATATAACTATTAAAAAAATATTTATTATTATTAACACTGCAACGCAAAGGCATCCCATTCCTCACGAGATTTTTTGCCAATTAGGGTAAAAAGGAGTCCAGATCCTCCGCCTGGACCTCGCTCTTTTTTTTCAAGTTTTTATTTACTTTCACCTGTGTGATGTGTGTTGTTTTTCTGTCTGTAATCAAATCTTGCAAGTTTGATTTGACCCACTTCCCGGTATCCGATTTAGCTGAAATTTGCATGCATAAATCGGATGACAATGCAATAATTATGACATGGAGCTGATCTGATGATGGAGCTGGAAGGTAACCATAGGACCTCTGTAATTAAACGACGCAATCCCATCATGTTTGGGATCATTTGATTCGTCTTGACGAGTACTTTGGTGCAGGATTCAGGATGGTAATAATAATATAAAAACTTGTTTTTAAAAAGTTTTTTTTTAATTTCACTTTTATTTTGTTGATACTTTGCGTGAAGTAATTCTCAAACAAGAAGTAATTTTGTCATTTTGGTTTGTCGAGAATTTGACATTTAACACTAACATTTCCACTAAATGGCCAGTCATTACGTCTTAGTAAATGATACGTAAATTCAATGATATTATAATAGAGGTCTCATCATTAGGTAGTTGTGTTCGTTATTACCATTTCGATCCATAGTTATAAATGTGTCGAGTTTGATAACTGGACCAACGTTTCCAATATAATAAAGTTATAGTTTTATTTGCATAAAATCCTTTATTTTTGAACATCAACGTTCCAAGTTTTGATGTATTCCAAGACTGTAAAAAAGTAATAAATGGATTGGTGGGTCACAGATCAGTAGAATCAAGTTTGATTAACCATAAAATTTTATTCAGAAAGTAGAACGGTTAAAAATGGCATTTTCTTTGCTCTTCTACAAAATAAATATTAACTAAATTACTCACTTGACGATTTTCATAAATTTTATTTACTAGAAATTGATGATGTTCTTGCATATTCAATTCCATTTTACTCGAGTAAAATACTATTGATAGAATTAAACACACAAATATTAGGTGCATTGTCGAAAATGATTATTGTCACACTGAGGAACTTGTCCACGTTTGGAAATTCCTACTGAACTCAAACTTCTATATTTACCTATATTGTTATGAGAAAATAAATAAATAATAATACATGCATCCATAGGACCAAAGTGATGCAATGGTTGTGAAAAATTTTTTTTTAATAATTAGTTTTGTTATTATGTTGCGTTAAACCCCGAAGTACGTTTGGCCGGTTAAATCTAGGTGTAGCCGATCCCGTAAGTGCCACGAATGAACCCTTTACGCGTCAGGACTCATCGCAATATTTTACTCACTTGACGTCTCTGATATATTTTATTCACAATAAACTTATGAAGTTTTAAATTAACCTCCATTTTAATTGAACAAAAGACTGTCGATAAAACAAAACACAATACTGTTAATCGCATCGCTGAATTCAATTATTTTTAATACTGAAGACTGAACCTCGCTGTAAAGTTAATAAAATAAATGTAGATTGTTATGAGATAATCAAGTCTGTTCTCAAATTAAAACAGTGTGAGTTTTCCACGCGTTATCATTTTCGGTACTGCTTTTGTGACTTTTATATGCGGCATGTAACTCAATCATTTTATATTAACTATGTATACAAGCGACTAAACTCACGGATATAATAGTCGAAACTAGGCTCGATCCTGGGTGTCAGACAATTACGAGTACGATGTCTTTCATCAGGAGCTCACGCCGAGGCGACGCTGGCTACTCTACCCAGGGTCGAGCGACTATTATATCCGTGAGTTTAGTCGTTTATTTACATAGTTAACATGAATAACACTCGCGTTAGTTTTATTTATTTTAGTTATGTACCTGCATTAATGGAATTACAGTTTTTGTTTTCATTTGACTAGGCATATAATTAAAATAAAATAACATATAATCGGTACTGATTAAAGACAGACTTAAATTTTTGATTGAGTATATTAGACTCGTCGAGCCTTAATCCCCTTTTCTGTAACGTAAACTTAAACAAGCAATTTTTTATATATTTTCTTAAATTAAGGTGACACTTATTATTGCTACTCTGCCACTTTTAAAAAGCCTTTGGTCAAAAATCGACTTATCTCTAAACAACTTGTCTGTGATGAGAGGTAGTAAGGACAATAGTTCAATAATTAAATCACAAAAATAGCATTAAAATAGTTTATTATGGCTTAGCCAAAAAAAATACATATATTGCGATCAAGTACTTAAAGTAATTTGTTGAAAACATTGTTGTTTTCGATAAATAAGCTTATCTTAGTGACACAAGCTTTTTTCATCTAAAAATCTTTCTAATTCTTTACTACTGTACACAAATTCTGTATCATCGTTGTAGTTCAAGGCTTCACATATTCGACACAAACGGAATGACTTTGTTCCAAAATATCCATGCTCATTGAGTATTTCAAAATGATTCCTCCACCAATGGTAATTAAAAAGTTCATCTTCGTCTTCGCTTATCTTCTTAATATGATCAGCCAGATCTTTAACCGTTGCATAGTTGTCTACGTGTAAGTAAGAGTGTGGTGGCAAAAGTTTTTTACAATCATCCAGTGAAGGGCCTTGTATGATAGGTATGGCTCCTCGGTAGTACGCGTTGTAAAAGAGCTTCTCAGTTATGTACTCTTTGCATCTAGAGTTTTCCAATGATAGGTAGAATAGGTATTTGGTCAACAATTTGCAATCAGCTCTGAAGTGGCCAGGGCAACTAAAAGAAAATACTGATTGTTGAACATCTGATTTAAGTGACAATATGGATTAAGGGTTTTAAGTTAAGTTGGTACTTACATAATAGGCACAGGGAGGAAGATAAGTGAAAATGACGCCAGAGGACGTCCTATAAAAGTTTGGATGTATTGTAAAATGTAAGTAGAATGTGAAAGAGGATAGGCGTGCTAGAGGAGTGGATGAAGATATGACGGATGATAGAATATAAAGGAGGAGAAAACGTGTTGTACCGACCCAGCCTAGCGTGGGAGCCTAATAAGGACAGGAAGATAATGAGGAATTAGGAGATAAATGTTACACTCATACAGGAGATCCTTACCTATTTTTAAACCTCTTTGCACCACACGAGCCGTGAGCGTCAACTTTAATGAATTTCTGCAAGTCAGCCACGAGCCTCATACGGTAATTGATGCAATTAGAAAATAATATAGCGACCAACACATCTCTCTGTTTGTCCTTCCAGTTGGGAATTAACTTTGCTAACGTCAGGTTCTCGAATGGATATTTGGGAGCTGTTAGGGGTAGCATGCGACCGTAAGGCACTGGCACATCGGCTTCAGTCCTGCAGTTGGGGAAACAATGACCATAAAAACTGTCTAAATATGTGTCATATGAATATTTAGTTTATAAGTCTCTTCTTTTAAGTCGCACACTCTTGTTAGAGTGGTCATGGTTGCTCTGATGTTTGGTCTTCTGCTTGGATTTTTTCCGCTGAATTTAGCGAGTTAATAACTAGCTGCCCCTTTGTTTCGCTAAGAAAACCAGATAAAACTAGCCTTAAATGTTCTTCAAAATTTTCAGCTAAGTGACACACCAATTTCTGATGAAATCGGTTCTATAGTTTTTTGGGTGAAACACACACTTTGGTACATAGGCGTAATAGGCCAGCATTATCGCAAAACATCTGGCGAGCGTCGATGTGGAATATAGAGCTAAGGAAATTCTAGCTATACCTGTTAAATTAAATAATAATTATTATTATCATTAAACTCACGAATAAGTCATCGACCAGTTAAACATGTTATGCAACTCTTCGTAGTTTACCCTCCTAGTGGACAAGCTGAATGTGTGTTTCGGTGACTCATCAGTGCGGAATATCCATCTCTGTTTCGGGTTCCTAGTAGTTAGTCTAGGCCATCGGCCGCGATGCAGATGTACCACGACCGCATCAGCTGTTTGGAGCACCCTGTTGTCTTCAGTGAACACACAGTTCGTAACACTACACCCCTTCAAAGGATCGTTTCTGAAATTTATACATACTCATTGTAATTTTACTGATCTGATTAAAGTCACTACTAATATTATAAGGATTAGCCTCCCTGGCCTGGCTTTTTTTACCAGGCCAGGCAGACTTTTATTTATCATATTATTGTAAATAAGCCTTAGAGATAAGGCAGCCTGCTCTGACCATGTGATGAGTAAAGACATCCCTTTGCTCTCTCTCTCTCTATTCTTCATTGATAAGAGCTAGAAGGTTGCCAGATAATGCTGAAGTTCAGAAATTATCATTAATAAAAATTACATAAGATCAACGAATAAGGGAAATAACATAAGATGCATTTCTAATCAGCGTCATCGTGTAGCTGCCATTATACCTATATAAGAGAGATATCAAGACTGCTTCTAATAATAATATTATCTTCGTAAGCAAAAAGTAGAGGTATCTAGATATAGATCGACCGATCGATGTGCATTCTAAACTTACTGATTATTTAGACCCACGAGGCAAAAAAAAGTAAAATATAAAGTTCAGACAATATAAAATAAAAAACATTACCCATACGATCCATAATAATCAATTTTTCCATTGATCGATTGTAAATGAAACACCCAATAAATGAACACAACAAACGTCTTATTTCTCTTATGTGGGCTGACTATAGGAAAGTCCTGATTTTTAAACAGCACTGCACCTAGTTTTGATGTGTTCCAAGACTGAAATCACAAATTTTAAGTAACGGTCTGTCACATGAACCCTGACCACAGGCAAAATAATTATAGACTGACCAGATGCCTTAATTTAGGTACTTATTAAATTTTGAAAACTAAGGTGAATATTATCCATTTTATATGTATTATATCTACGCCTAATTTTTTATTTATGTATGTTATGTAAGTAGGTACCTACTAAACAAAAAGCAAAATTTAAATAACATGAAAAGTTTTACTCACTTCACGAACTTTATAATAAACCTTATTCACTATTTGATTATGCAGATTTAAACGTTTTTCATTGTGCGCTTGACTATTTATGTTTATTATTAAGTAGAAAACTATTGATAGTACAAAACACATGAAAATTTGCATTGGTAACTGCAAGATAATCTAAGTACGAGTATAATTTTATTGAAATTTGGCCTAGCCTAATGCCAGACTGTTGCTACTAGATTACTGCAAAGAACCAACTTTAAACAAAAATGTTATGGGAAAATGAAAAGAAAAACAATAATGAAGTATGAGAATTGTGTATTTCGAATGAAAACTTATTTACGTGTAGGTTGGTACTAGTGGAAGTTACAATTTATTATCATTGTCTGCTCAAATTTGGTCATTTCTGGACATAAGATTTCTTCTAGTATTAGCCACTAGGTCAGTTTCTCAGTACATCTTATGCAGCTTCTACCGTACCTACTTCGTAGATCGTTACTTCACTTGATATATTTTTATGGGCTACTCTACATTTTTCAACACGTGGGTATACCACAATGAATTTTGGTTCTGTACTTGATGTGAACAGGCCATTGCCGTTATTTTAGCTTGATATATCAGCGATTCTAGTTATAGTAGATTCTTTATCTTTCAAGTCTAATCGCTACGTTAACCACTGACTATATTAATTCTGTATAACGTCTTCGAACATTGTGTCAAATTTTAACTCAATCCGCTCAGCGGTTTAACTATGCGATGATATTTTAGTCAGTCAGTCACACTCTTCTTTTGGATTATTTGAAAAAGTAAGAGATGAAAAAAAAAATTACGAGACCAATACTAATTTACCATAAATAAGCCATTTAATCATAATTTTTCCTACACAAAACATTAAAATCCAAAAACGTAGCCAAGTCTTGGTTACTGTACACAGATTCTTGGTCATCATTGTAGTTCATAGCTTCACACACTCGACACAGATATAAAGATCTTGAACCGAAGTAACCGTGTTCGTTTACAACTTCAAAATGATTCCTCCACCAATGGTATTTAAGTAATTCATTGTCGTCTTTACTAATCCTAATTATATCATTAGCCAGATCTTTAACTCCTGCGTAGTTATCAACATGTAAGAAGGAATGTGGTGGCAGAAAAGTTTCACATTCTTTCAGTGAAGGACCTTGTATGATTGGTATGGCTCCTCGGTAGTACGCGTTGTAAAAGAGCTTCTCAGTCATGTACTCTTTGCAATTAGATGTTTCTAGAACTAAGTAGAATAAATATTTGACGAGAACATTGCATTCGTAATCGGGGCAGCTGAAACACAGATTGATATAACTAATTTGTAATTTGTACCTATATAATAATTTGCCACCATCTGACAATGGCTATACCACGGAGGGCTATACAGATTAATTTGCACCTATATCATTTCTAGTGTGTTAATGTGGTTTGGAGCACTTGGATTTTCTGTAGATCAGCGTGTGACCTAATAATAAATGCATTTACCACATAATTATTTTTCCAAAGACTTCAGGGAAATATATGTATAGTGAATATCTGAAAGTTTTATACCCTTGTCTTAGTTGTTCTTCTCCACAATTACCATGAACATCAACATAAATATATTCCTTCAAATGTTCTACGAATTTAATGCGAAATGATATGCAGTCAGAGAATAATATAGCAACGGGAACTTCTCGCTGTTTATGTTTCCAGTTTGGAATCACTTCTGCTGGATTTTCCGATGTAAACTTAGGAGAAACTAGAGGTATAGTTCGTCCATACGGCATTGGAACGTCTGAATTACTTCTGTGAAAAATAAAACCTATGCTTGTTTTTGTCTAAGCCCAAAGACAAAAACTCTAGAACCCGTAGAGATATAGAGTTGATTTTTTTGCATTGAAGCCCCTATAATTTGTCTATATAAGACCTAAGTGTGAGACACTATCTAGTTTCTTTTGGCAGGGGCATTGGGCATAAAGATAGAAATGGCAGGTCTGAAATTTATTCACATTAAAAGTGAGTTTAACTAACGTCAAGGTGGCAACGATACGATGCGATGTACTAATTGTTTGAATGATATTCAATGGCACAAATTTGTTTTGGAATCCCTGTGTCATAACATGATTCTGTTTTTGTCATTATATTGCCATTCCCATGTTATCTACACAATGGGTTTCCTTTGGGACTGCTATTGTTAAACCTATATTATTAAAATTATTGGTGATTCGGCTATAGCCCTAATTTTAAACAACATTATATTATTATGGAATAGTAACTTTTTTAAATTGTGACGTTTCAGTGTGGAACATTATGTCTACTGAGTCTACATGGATACTGCCAGTTGCTCTAATATGCAATAAACTCATCCCTATACTGTTCTAGCCGACTGACCATAATGCACAAACGTCCGTTCGATCCTCTGTTGGACATATTATCGAGGGACCGGACATACTGATTCCCTGATTTTACAGGTAACTACTGCTGACTGCCAGAGGACCCGCTTGCTGGCAAAGGCATGTATTTCGATCATTAAACAAGTGTAGGTACCTACGTGATCACGTAAGCTGAGAATACGTGTTTTTTTAAACAAAGAAGTAAAAAAGACGAGCAAAACGCTTTCGTGATGGTAAGAGATAACGCTGCCCATAATTAGTACATGTTCTTTCTATGTGCACTGCACCAACGCTTCTCACGCAAGAGTCGTAAGATCTTAAGACTTCTTTCACTAGCTACAGTGCCTATCTACCGAGGAACCTAATGTTTGCATATTACTGCTTAGTCGGTAGAATAACTGGTACTGTTGGGGTAGCCCCCTGGCCAACCTCCTGCAAAGAAAGTCTACCCCCGGTAAACAACGTGTCACCTATGCTTCATTTAACCCCAGTCAGATACCAATTAAAAAAGAAAAGACTTATTATACTAAAATAAATCTTACAAATAAGTCATGGACCAGTTGAAGATTTTGTCCAGCTCTTCGTAATGTATCCTTCGATATGCCAGATTGAACACGTTGTAAGGTGATTCATCGTTTAGAAATATCCACCGTTGACTTCGGTTCCTGGTGGTGACTCGAGGCCAAAGACCGCGTTGTAAATGTACCAGGACTGCATCAGCTGCGTGGAGCTGGTCGTCGTCTCCAGTGAACACACAATTTGTTACACTACACCTTTCTAAAGGATCGTGTCTGAAAATGTATGAAGATTTAAATACCTTGTTAACCACCACCACTAAACAAAACAGTGTCGTCAATTGGTCATTATGATCAAGTTCAGACATGATGTTCAGTGAAGCCACCTTATCCCACTTTCTAGGTTTAGTCAGCTACCGTCTCCGCCGCATTGTTAACCTAACATCACGCGAGATCATTATAGAGAAATAAATAAAAGAAAGCACGGGAACAGTTCATCCCAAATTTAAAATGCGCATGTCCAATAAAAATATTATTTTAGAAAAATATTAATGATGCAGTTGAAGTTTTATGAACATTAAAAACTAGATGAGTAATATTAATTAAATCTTACCCCATTTCTTGTTTCGTAATTATTGGTCCATACGCACCTAATTTTCCCAAAGTAAAAAATGTGTCTTCTCTGCAAAAACTTATAATACTTCCAAATCAATATTAGGAATGTTTTGTTTCTCTTGCTTTCAGGGTATCCTTGATTTTGATAGAGCGCAGCACCAAGTTTCGAAAATTTCCGAGACTAGTAAAATTATTGTAAATTGTAAGGGAAATAACATATTACTGTGCTTCGGTAGAAGGCCGCTGTACAGTGCCGGCGTTAGGGTAGGGCGCGGTTGGGCGACCGCCCAGGGCGCCGGATAAAAGGGGCGCCACTGGCTCTATAATGGGGCGCCCGTGGCGCCCCATTCGTTCTGAAAAATTCAATATTTCTCGGTGCTCGTAGCGAGCTGCTCGCGCTTTTATAAAAACATTTAGTTTCTTTGTCATTCGAAGGAAGATAAACGCACATAATTCGTGCTGAAAAATTCAAAATTTTCTCGTCGCTCGCAGCGACCTGCTCGCGCTTTTATAAATGAGAAACTTTACTTTCTTTGCCATTCGAAGCAAGCTAAACGCACATCATTCGTGCTTAAAAATTAAAATTTTTCTCGGCGCTCGCAGCGAGCTGCTCGCGCTTTTATAAATGAGAAAATTTACTTTCTTTGCCATTCGAAACAAGCTAAATGCGCAGCCTTCGTGCGGAACAAAATCTAAATTTTCTCGGCGCTCGCAGCGAGCTGCTCGCGCTTTTATAAATAAGAATACTTATTTAGTTTCTTTGCTGCTCGGAGCAAGCTAAACGCACAACATTCGTGCTGAATAATTCAAAATTTTCTCGGCGCTCGCAGCGAGCTGCTCGCGCTTTTATAAATGAGAACATTTACTTTTTTGCCACTCGAAACAAGCTTAACGCACATCATTCGTGCTGAAAAATTCAAAATTTTCTCGGCGCTCGCAGCGAGTTACTCGCGCTTTTATAAATAAGGACATTATGATTCTTTGCCACTCGAAGCAAGCTAAACGCCCATCATTCGTGCTGAATAATTCAAAATTTTCTCGGCGCTCGCGCTTTTATTAATTAGGACACTTAGTTTCTTTGCCACTCGAAGCAAGTTAAACGCACATCATTCGTGTTGAAAAAATCGAAATTTTCGCGCCGCTCGCAGCAAGCTGCTCGCGCTTTTATAAATAAGAATACTTATTTAGTTTCTTTGCCACTCGAAACAAGCTTAACGCACATCATTCGTGCTGAAAAGTTCAAAATTTTCTCGGAGCTCTGGAATTTTTTCCTTTTTCGTTTTTAGTATGGGTTTGAATTGCATTTTAGGGGGCGCCGTAGAAATCTCGCCCAGGGCGCTGGTAATGTTAAAACCGGCCCTGCCGCTGTAGCTAGTGAAATTACTAGGCTAGAGAGTCTTAACATTTTATGACTCTTGAGTAAGAAGCGCTGGTGCAATACTTCTAGAATTTCACATCATTGTGAAATCCTAAGTAGCACTGTACTGATTATGGGCAGCGTTATCTCTTAACATCAGGAGAGCGTCTTGCTCGTCTTCTACTTCATCACATAAAAAAAATCATTATGGTTATAACCTACTCCACCGACATCTATGATATAAAAATACATAATATTATTAGGTATGTAGGTACTTATTGTACCTACTAGGAGCGCTTCTGCACTACTTACATCCGAATCCGTCAATAAATGACGGTCCAGCGTAGCTGTTCAACAATTCGCATGGTAGCCATCCAATTTCTACCCCATTTCCATATTTAAAAAAAAACGCGGTACTACACGTACCTTCCCGTCGGGGGTACGGGAGGGTTATGTGGGACACGGGGTGGTACCTATAGGTACCTACCCACTAATACAACTCAGTGGCACTCTCTGTGTTGGTGGACTGGGAAACCGCCGGTAGAGCCTTAATATTCAGTCCCCAATTTCTGCCTCCATCGGATTGTGGGTAAGTATCAAAGTAGCCATAGCAGTATTTGTCCCTTTATGACGGATTCGGAACTGACGTAAGTAGGTACTTAGTCCGCTCTTAGGTCTTTAATAAAATATTATGTAACATTATGGAATACCTTAATAAAATGGATAATGCTCACACTAGTTCTGAAAATCGTTTAAGTAGGTATTGAAATTTATGTAGATAAGTATACTTACTTTGCGATTTTGATAAAACTCATCCACTATCAACTTATGAATTTCTTTTTGCGTATCAGTTATTGATAAATCTTTTTTTAATTTTAAGTTGGCGTTTTCGTATTTATACGAATGTAATATTATTATGAAGGGAGAGACAAATATTAACAAAAATAACACAGTCTTGGAAACACGGATTTTTATAGCGAATAAAGTTTTTAAAGCCATCGGGAGACATAACATATTATAGTCTATATAAATTCATTTGTGTATAGGTACTGCTGGTAAGTGCTTGAAATAGTTGTAATAAAAACTGGTAAAAAATTAAAGTTGAAATAACAGTGTTAGTTGGATAATAATATTAATATTATGATCGAGATATGATGATAAAATGGGATTTTTACATGCACTAGCAGCCCATTGTTATTCTAGCAATAATTAATAAAATATAATTATAATTTATTTATTTTTCTATTACAGCACGACTCACAGTCACAGTAGACGACTCACGACAATTTTTCTTTCCCGCCTAAATTTCCCGCTTTTTTACAAGCTTTATATTACTTTCACCTGTCTGTTGTCTGTCTGTCTGTCTGTCTGTCTGTAATCAAATCTTGCAAGTTTAATTTGACCCACTTCCCGGTTTCCAATTGAGCTGAAAATTTGCATGCGTGTGTAAATCGGATGACAATGCAATATTTTTATGACATCGAGCTGATCTGATGATGGAGCTGGAAGGTGGCCATAGGAACTCCGTCATAAAACAACGCAACCCCATCGAGTTTGGGCTCGTTTGATTCGTCTTGACGAGTACTTTATGATACAAGACGATAATAATAATTAAAGCTTGTTTTTAAAAAGTATTTTTAAAATTTCACTTGTTTATACTCTAATGACGGACCCATATTACACTTATTGTGACAATAGGCTATTTGCCAAAAGTATCAAGTTTTATAAACTTGATACTTTTGTCTATAATTATAATAAACATCTGCATTATTTAATTTCACTCAATTATAATATAGACATCTGCATTATTTAATTTCACTATATAGGCCAGCTGAGCTGCAGATTTAAATCCTGTTCGACTTTCAAATTTTTATTTAACCATAACACTGGCAAATATTCCAGAGTATGAATATTTCTAATAAAAAAAAGCACTGTCATTGTCAGTGACAGCTAAACTTTTGACATTTGACATTGACAATTACGAAATTTTGGTATAGATGTCATAAATTATAGTGTTGTAATCATAATTATTAATCGTTGTCGATGATAATAATAATTGTAAAATGTGCTAAATCCTGAGGACTTATAATATTTTTAATCAGATAATAATTCACGATTTAGTCACTTTCCGACAAATTTTATGCTCGAAAATGTCTAAATTTTCCACTTTTTTTTTGATATCTTGCATGATATCTACAGAGTAAGGGTTTTCATTTTTCATACTTCAATATACAACCTATTACTATTAAACGCTTCACTTCCGCGTCAGTCCAATAGAGGATCATAATGTCGTTTACCTCAATTTTGTTTTATTATTTGTAATCCAAATATTTAACAATATAAATTATTATAAGTAGGTACCTTATTGCACAGATAAAAGAATACTAGTACTTATTGTGAACCGATTGATTTAATATTCGATAACCATGGAGCTAGCTGAGAATCTAAAATAACATGATATTATTTTATCAGTCTTAAGCCGTGTCTCCAGCTCATTTTTTGGTCTACACACTCAACAAAAACACGTCAACACACAGCAAAATTCCCCTACACAAAAAAAGCATAATGTACCTATATGCTTTAAGCTTCAACAAATGCTCTGACGCGGCTTTAAGCACAGAGTACTATGAATATACTGGAATAGAGTTGTCAGTCTAGGAAAACGTATGCAGCGCCTCTATCGTTTTGTGTCCACAACATTAGGACGCTATATATACCTATAAACGTGAATATACGTACCTTACAGTATGTACCTACTACCGAATTACATAATATACATATGTGTGTGTGTATTTAAATTAAAAAAACAGGAATAGAAATAAATAATTATTTATTTATAAAGTACCTTATTACTAAGTACACACTGGATCGTGAAGAACCACATTATCCAATCCTAAAACAAAAAAAACTATTTTATTATTCAAAAGTTTTTTATTCTACAAGAAAAGTATAATTCCGCGAAGCGTCTGAGTCGCGTTAAGTAGTGGTATACTTACTCGTTTTGCCACAATTACGAACACAACAAGTTCGATCACTTCTACTCATCGCTGCAGATGCAGAGAATGCCGGTAACTAAATCACAATGCAAATCGAAGTTCAGATGGAAAAGCAGTAGTCTGTCTAACAGAGAAAGAAGAATAAACGGAGTCCAAAACACAAAGCAGTTGTCGTATATATATATCACTAAAACCGGGAAAAAGCGCAGGAAGGTGTTCACCAAAACAAACACAACATCCGGCAAAACAAACAAAAAATGGCGTGCAAATTGTTCGTTCCGTATCCCCAATATTACTTGACAATTTATAATATAAATCATATCATTTAGGTATTCTTTCTGCTTACTATAAATCACGATATACTTGTATATATTAAATTTGATTACATTATAATCATTTTATTGACGAATGGTGGAATTTTTAACAATAATATTAATATATATTATTTTCTCCTTTTCAAAGTATATGCGTAAAATGGAACAACTTTTTTGTATTGCAATATTGAAAAACAATAAAAATGATACCAGTTTTTAAGAGAATTATTTTTAGTGCGCCCTCTCTTGAACGGTGCCTAAAACATTTCTCTCAGGAACATATAGCTAGTTTGTATGGAGTGAAAAGGCCATGGCTTTAAGTACTCTGTCTTACCCACATTGGGCGTGTACGTTTCTTCAGAGTCAGAGTAACTATTAACTATACGGGAGGACGGGAGCCTAAAAACTAAAAACGCCGCAGCCTATGTTATGAATCGATAAAACTGATAACTTTTTACCAACTAGTACGACATCCCTAATCACCATTGTAGATTTTGTAATGTTTTTGTGAATTTTGTACAAAAGATAAAATAACCTCGAACTTCGTAGTCTGTGATGTAAAACTAAAAGTGAAGAGATCTACTCCTCATTCAATTACTATTCTAAACTTGTAGCGTTATTATTACGCAAATTGCAAGCAAATATTGATACTTCTGCGGCAGTGATAATATTATAAGAATATTTATTTAGCCTTACACCACAGTCCAGTGAGTAGATAGATTATAAACACAATATCTTTTATGTTTTCCAGCTACTATATTAATTGCTTGCTCTTTATTAATCATTATTACATCATCTCTTCAAACAATATTATTATGCCCCTGTTTGGCTACTGTTTGATTAGACAGTGATACTGCAACTGAGTCAGACTAGGTACTTGTAAATTGTTTGCACTAATACAAAAACATATGGTAAAATAAATGTGTATTGAAAATTTAACACAACTGCGAATTAAGTGTGCATCCTGGGTAGATAGTTTATTGTTTTTTAAACATCTAATGTGTGTGTTTCTCACCTCTATGAATAAAATGGGCTGCTAGTTAGGATTATTTTTGTTTTTTTTACATCAGACTAAGCATGTGTTTGACCGCAATCTCTATACTGATAAGTGATGATGTGGTCTAAATTGCAGCACTCTTGTTCAGTCAAAACATATTCCTGATTTGAACAACCCCACTTAGTAAAATAATAATTATAAAATTTCAAGTTTTTAAAAATAAAGTTAAAAAAGTTATTGCGTCCCAGAATATAGGAACAAATAGGTAACAACAAACTTCTTAGTTTACAAAAACTAAAAATACTAACTAATAATAAATGTGTATTTGAGATAAAACTAGTTATTTTTTATTGCAGAATGGAGTTCGAAGGAGCATTATTACAAGAAAATGGTAATAAACAGGATTTAATTGCAAATGAGAGTCTGATAACAGATATTGGCACAAATTGTATGATTGGTTTAACACCAGTACAGATACAGCAAGAGTATTTTGAAAACTTGGGAGATGGTGATTGGATTAAGTAAGTACCTACCATAGACCAAAATAGATCCGCTCTCATGATTTTCTGCATGAAAACAAGACTGCTAATACATGGTGAGGTGCGGGGGTGGTTTGTTAGTTTTGATAGACATGTTCAAAGACATTTGACTTATATCATGCAGCATCAATGCATATCGTATGTGAGAGCATACATTTGTTAATGTGTACTCTATGGATGAGTTCTCTATGGTCCTACCTATTAGGATGGAGAAATCTGGGCCATCTAATAGCATGATGGACAGACAATATTTAGACAATTGTGGTATAAGGAATCTAAAAACAAAAGAGAGGTCAAATTTAAATTTTTTATTCAATAGCCTTTGACCACAATTTTATCTGATCTTAAGCACTAAGTCAACTGTTACATCTTAGTGGTGTCATATCATGTCATAAAACATATACTATCTACAAATTCCAACCCAATCTCTCCAGCAACATGAGATATATTATGTATGATTTTAGATCAAACAGTCAATCAGTTAAAATTTCTTTTTAACTACTGAAGAGTTCATCCAGTCTTAAAATGAATCTCTCCTCCATAAATCACAATAACAAACACAAACACTTTCTTACAGATATGAAAAGAGTAACAGAAACTATTTACTACAAAATGTAGCATTTGCCCTATTTGGCGGTCCAAGCTGTGAAGGAGATCTATCAGAAGTAATTGGCGATGAAAAAGCGCACCTTGAAGGTTACACATCTAGACAAAAAGAGCAAGTTATGAAAGTCTATGACAAACTGTGTGAGCAAAGTAAGTTTTCATACATACTTGAATCCATTACAACTATCAAAAGGCCCCATATTTATAGTTATTTCTTCATCCTCAACTCTGCTATGCTCACAACCTCAAAGTGAAGAAGGCTGTCGTAATCAATTTTTTTTTTTTAAATTTGGAATACTCTTCAATAAATGTTGAGTTGAGGTTGAGGAGTGTACTGTGCTAGCAACACATATATTATTAGGTATAGGTAATAATTTGTTCTTAGCATGCTTAGTGCTTGTAAACCGATATTATGCTGGCTCTCTATGACACAGTAGTGTACTTTTGCTTCTTTGGTAACAAAAACAAAGATAATTGTACAGCTACTTATTAGAGCATACAATTGCATACTATGTTTGAAAACCAATATGATTCTGACTCTCCCACAACATATGTAGCAGTATCAAAAATCAGGACAATATTTTACAGCTACTTGTGTACTGTGACTTGTGACTTGGGAGCGTATTCGCACGCATAATTTTTTTTGTCCTAATTTTGTTTCGCCGAAAATGTTTCGCATAACTTTTTTTAGCCTAATCATAATTGGGCATAATTATATCTAGACATACTTATGTCTTGCCATAACTGTCATTTGCCCTAACGTTTTTTAGCATATATTTGTAAAGCATAAATTTGTATGTTATAATATAAGTACGCATAATTTTGTTAGTCCTAATTTAATTTGTCCGAAAATGTTTCGCATAACTTTCTCGGGCATAATCATAATTTTACATAACTATATTAAGGCATACAACTAATATTGTAGGTTAATAAAATTATTTAGGAAAGTAGTTTATGGCACCCAGTAAGACTGACTGTCACAAAACCGACTCGGATAATTTAGGTTAGGTTAGGTTTGAACAATGTCCACCGTGCCACGGCAGCGGTCAACAAAGTGTCAAAAATGACCATCCACTTTCTAATTCAGAGAGAGGGTATGGTATAGAGGAGATTAAAATGAAACAGCCGCACAGTTGCTAGTGAAGTTACTGGGCTGAAGAGTCTTAACATCTTATTACTCTCAAGTAAGAAGCGATGACGCAGTGTACCCAGAATTTTACTTAGTAAAATACTGGGTAGCACTGTACTAATTATGAGCAGCGTTATCTCTTACCATCGGGAGAGCGTCTTGCCCGAATTCTTACTTCGTTCTATAAAAAAAACTGCAAGAAGGCTAGGTTAGGTTTTAAGTTAGAACATTGAAATTAATAATTCGTTTCTTTTAGTATTATTTTGCCGATTACAATCCTGGTAATAGTATTATGACAAGATATCACTTTGCTAAAAAATTAGGGCTGGATATATCATTATACTGAAAATTATTAGGGCTGGATATTATTATATCGAAAAATATTAGGGCTGAATATAATTATGCCAAAAAAAATTATGGTTAGATATTTTAGGGGTTAAAACAATATGTGTAACAATTTTATGCGTAAATATTATTATGCTTAAAAATTTTATGGGAGAAAAATTTAGGCCAAAAAAGTTATGCCTAAAAACTTTAGGCGTTTTGATGTTTAGGCTGAAAAACGTTATGCCACATTAAATTAGGACTAAAAATTTTATGCGAGCCAATATGGACCCCTTGTGACTACTTGTGACCCATCTGCTCACAGACTGACTTGAAGACTTGTTTTTTTTTAAACAACGAAGTAAGAAGACGAGCAAGATACTCTCCTGATGGTAAGAGATAATGCTGCCCATAATTAGTACAGTGCTACTGGTGAACTGCGCCAACGCTTCTTACTTGAAAGTCATAAGATGTTAGGACTCTTCAGCCCAGTAATTTCACTAGCTACAGTGCCCTCCTACCGAAGCATAGTAATGTTTGCACATCACTGCTCAGGCGGTAGAATAACTGGCACTGTTGGGGTACCCACCTAGTCGACCTCCTGCAAAGGAAGTCTATCCCCGGTAAAACTTGTGTACTCAAAAAAGGTATTTAACGTCATATTTCTATTTTCCAGGCAAATATTCACACAACAGTGAGGACATAGTCATGTCAGTATTGCTGATAGTGTGTGCCAAGCCGAAGCCTCTGAAGTTTTTCCAACTACAACCTTCAGATTATTGGGTGGACCTTCATGAGAGAAATGACATAGATATATGGTGTACTGCTGTGTTTAGAATCAGGAAATGTATTCCTACTACTGTTGGTGGTAAGTTTAGTAAGATTTTTAAATCATATTTTAAAATTGACAATATAAGCCTAGATATATTTAAAAGTAAACCTAAGGATCTAAGCAAATTCTAAAACCAATTTTCAGCTCAATCGGTTAAGCTGTGAAGGAGTAACACACGAATTTTCACCCTTAGCTATACATTATGACATCATAGATTATAATTTAAATAATAATAAATTGTCCAGTTTCATTATGTACTTTCATTGTGATATATACCATTAAAACTAGGTGAATACTGAATACCTAGATTAGTTGCTGATAATTATTATAAGAACTATGTCCTCCTCATAATGGCCAAAGGCTTTTTTCGATGAAAGCTAGCCTTTGACCACCTCTGATCTGATCTGGCGAGATAGTGGTATTTTGCCAGATCAGATCAGGAAACCTAGAAGGCGGGATAAATCCCTGGCTTTACTGAACATAAGACTTATCGATTCAATTTTTTTTCAGCAAAATCATGCAAAGTATACGTTGACGAAAATGCAAGAGTGTATCAAGATTGGAATTCATATCTTCTGAACAATACATTGCCTAAATGTGTAATCATAGTACCACAATATGGAGAATACAATGGCACCATTTTGGAGGTAAACATGAGTTTTTTTTTTCTATGTCACTCAGTGTAGGGGGTTCTTAAAATGCTAAACATTTAATTAGATTATTCTCTTATTATTTTTTTATTTGGACTGATGTACATAGTATGGTTGGAGCATTGGGATCGAAAAGTGCTTGAGTGGAGATCACGGAGCAAACGCAGCGTAGGATGTCCACCCACAAGGTGGACAGACAACCTTATAAAGATCGCTTCACCTAGGGTCTGTAGGAGTGGTTGGAGTGGCCGCATTTACACCGGTGGGGCTGATAGATTTTAGCCTGTGCGGCTATAGCGACTGTTGTAACGATTGACGTCATTTGCTGGGCCATTTTAAAATATCTTAGCTAACATAATTTTACAGGGGGAAGACACGTTCGCTGTCAAGCTATCAGTGGTACCCTCGCCGTCTCTAGGCCTAAAGGCTCGTGTACTAAGCACTGCCGACACAGTCAGTACGGTAGCTCCACTAGGGGCTATATACATAGGTGTGCTCAGAGTGGCCGCATTTACACCGGTGGGGCCGATGCGGCTATAGTGACTATTGTAACTGTGTACGTCATTTGCCGGGCCGTTTTGAAATATCTTAACTAACATAATTTTACAGGGGGAAGACACATTCGCCGTCAAGCTATCAGTGGTACCCTCACCGTCTCTAGGCCTAAAGGCTCGTGTACTAAGCACTGCAGATACAGTCAGTACGGTAGCTTCACTGGGGGCTATAGGCGTGCTCGGAGTGGCCGCATTTACACCGGTGGGGCCGATGGTGTTGGCCGGTGCGGCTATAGCGACCGTTGTTACTGGGGTGTACGGTATAGGACGGTCTACAGAAGGATTGCGTGATAGAAGTGCGCATGAGCAGGTTAGTGGTTATTCTAATGTATCTTATTCTTTAGTAGTATAACTTGATTTATTAAATGACATGGCTTTTAGCGATAAAACGCTATTAGCGATAAGACTGCCAAAAGTTCTATAGAAAATTTTGCTGTTTCTGGAGTATCTATAAATAACATAGGTATTTATCTGTATCTAAGAAACCTGAAAAAAATCGCTAGGTTTTAAAATTGCATTTTTGATATGAATCATCATCTTTTTTTTTTAAAAAGGAGGTTTCGAAATTTAAATTACATTTTTTATTGCTATATGTTTTACTCGTCAAAGCACCTATTACATGCTGCAGTAGTAAAATTTTCTTATAAATTTGCAGCATTTTCATACCATAATCTAATAATATATGTATATTGTATATAGAACATTCTAATTTCTCGTTAAATAATTGTAATGTTCATAAAGATTACAATTTCAGAGCATAAGTCCAACGGATCCAGAGGCGCGCAACAGTTGGCTCAACATAGCTGCCTCGACCGTGGGCTTAGCCGCGGGCGCTGCTAGCACTCTGCTCTCCAAGTCAGCTGTGGCCGGCACTAATCTTACTAAGGTACGAGTCACAACAGGTCTTATAGCTGTACTGATCCAGAGGCGCGCAACATTAGGCTCTAGGTATTTTGAATATCTTACCACTATCAGATGAAGGTAGGTTGACATATTTTATGTAAAACGTATAAAAATGGTATAATTATATTAAACTTTTGTGATTAAAATTTTATCAACTTCTGTGAAATTAAAAAAAATGGGTGAAGTAAACTATAATGGAACAGAGATATAGTTCGTATATTTAAGTATATGTGCCAAATTTGACTTGTCTATGTGTAATAGTTTTTGTATAACGAGGGTGTAAAAAGTCGTCAAAACGCGCTTTGGACGGTTCGTGTAATATAACACACGGCGCGGTCGCCAGTTCCTTTGCTTGAACTTGGCTTGACTCGCTGCCGCGTGTCTAGATAGCACTGTAAAGTTTGACACTTGTCTGTTAAATTGTATTCTCTATAATATGTTTTAATCGCAATTATTTACTTGAACGCCTAGACCTTATACGCACAATCGATAACAGATTTATTATCCTAATCAACATAATTAATTGAAAGACAAGATTAGCGAAATCAACAGAATATACTCTATTTCTCAGACCTTAGCATGAATTTCTTTAGTATATGAAATATTCAATGAAAAATAATGTGTTTTTTGATAAGGATCAACAATTATTTCATTCTAAAATATGTCCTATTTAAGGCATATTAAAGACTAATTTTCTTTGTATTTCTTTTCAGACGGGTCAAGCCTTGGCAGTTTCAGTAGAAGTGTTGAGACGCGCTAACATTGTGACCGGAGGCGCAGGGGTTATTAACAGTTTGGTTCATATGCTAATGAAGGTAATATTGGTTCAATATTAAACAACTTCGCTAATTCGGGATTTCCGCATGACCTCAGGTTTAACAAGTTTATGATACATCACAAAAAAATCTGTTATAAAACTGATGATTTAATTATACACTATCTGGCTAGTTAGTGATTTAAATACACTACTTAGCAAAAAAGTGACTTTGGTTAATTGTTCAACCAAATAAAATGCCTTATTGGAAAACTACGCTCATGGTTCAAATTTAAACCGCTTCGCTCGCGTTTTATATTCATATTCATATTCATTTATTTCGTATAAATACAATTTATGTGTCAGATATAATATATAGTACAAATATACAAAAGTATAGTGTCTAATAAATTGATTACTTAATACAAATTTTATTAAAATATTAATAATTATTGAACTTTAAAATCTAATAGATCTTCGTACCTATAGAACGTCTGCTCGATAAGCCAGCGTTTTAAACATAATTTAAACCTGACCATATTTTTGGCACTGGTGACTTTATCGGGCAACTTATTGTACACGGACGGCCCCATGATATGCGTAAGTTTGGAGGATTTTGCTAACGACCTGCACACACCTACCAACTTGTTCGCGTTACGCGTACCGTGCGAGTGCAGGTTATTAAATTTCCTGTAGGACTCCATGTTGCCTCTCACATAAACTAAAAAAAAAAAAAAAATCAAAATGCATGGCAGCGTGAGAATGCCGAGCCTCCTAAAATGAGGTTTGGCAGACTCATCTTGTGGAATACCCACTATGGCGCGGATGGCCCGTTTCTGCATTCGGAAGGCACGCTCCCAGTCGGCGGCGCGCCCCCACAGCTCCGCTCCGTACTGCAGCAGCGAGTGCACTGTTGCGAAGTAGCACGAGCGCGCTGTCTGCTCGGACACCACGCGCGCCACACGTCGAAGAGCGTAGCACGCACTCCCTATCTTGTTGCACAAGTTATGGATGTGACCTTGCCATTTGAGGCCACTATCCAGCTCAAAACCTAAGAAAGCTGTGCTGTTTGTTTGCTGCAACTCGACGTCATTTACACTTATTTTAAGGTTTCTGTATTTTCGACCCGATAGACTAAAGTGTATGAAGTACGTTTTCTTTAGGTTGAGTGCCAGACCATTTGTACGAAACCATTTAGCGAGTTGCGAGCTGGTTTCGTTTATTTTTTCTTCTAGCTGATCTACGGATGGGGCGCTGACGAGCGCGGCGACGTCATCAGCGTACATCAGTATCTCGGCAGCTTTAACCGCGTCAGGTAGGTCATTTAGCATCATTGAGAACATTATGTTTGAGATCGAGGATCCCTGGGCGACGCCCATGGAAGAGCAGAGTGGAACTGACCTAATCGCCCCTCCTCCTCCGACAACAACCTGCGATCTCCCTCTCATCATGCTCGTGAGTAGTGACAGCGACGCACCTCGCACACCATAATGCTGGAGTTTAGCTTCGACAACTGAGTGGTCGGCTACATCGAACGCTTTCGATAAATCGCAGCATAGTATAGCGACTTGTTGTTTGGCTTCTCGCGCTGCCAAAATTCGACGATTTAGTTCGCGTGTCAACGTTACGGTGGATCTTCCCTCTCGGTACGCGTGCTGTCGGTCTGAGAGGACATCCGCAGCCGCAAGGAAAGTCTGGAGTCTGGAACTAAGTCCATTCTCCAATACCTTCCCAACTGCCGGGATAATAGACACCGGCCTGTACCCGTCCATATCATCTCTCTTCCCTTTCCCCTTGAATATAGGGGCCACTTTAGAGATTTTCAATGCGTCCGGGTAGACCCCATCTCTCAGACAAGCATTGAACACTGCCGCTAAGATTGGAGACAATGAAATAGCTGCGGTTCTAAGTAATTTCATATTAAGGCCATATATATCTTTAGACGTCTTAGGAGGTATTCGCGATGTAATTAGGCGGTACACCTCGCTAGCGGTAAACGGCATGATCCTAAGTGATCGATCCACGGGCGGGCGAGACGCACTCAGAGCTCCGAGAGCCCCAGTGACGTCAGCTTTCGGTGCGCCGCACGCTGATGCCGCGCCCAGGAATCGCTCATTAACGGCATTCACCAAATCCTGCTTACTGGTGAAGGCATTCCCGTCAGGTCGTTTAACTACATCTGTAAAATCTAAGACAATCGAGTTACCTTTACCCCTTTCTTTATTTACTATTTTCCACATTGTTCTACTGGAGTTTGTACTTGAATTAATTAATCTAGCATAATGCTCAGATTTATTCTTATTAATTAACATGTCATAAAAATATTTCATATCAGTAATAATGTCATTAATTAGAATATTATAATTATTATCATTTAAATTCGATTTGGATATTTCAATAATGTCAAACAATAGTGATTTATAATTTTTAATGTCTTGATTTACCCAGGTTTTGCTCTTACGTCGATTGATTTTCACAATCGGGAAGCAGATTTCAAATTTATTTTTAATCACGTTAATGAGAGAAGTTACCATCTGGGAGGTACTCTTATTACAGAATAGCTCATTCCAGTCTACACTTTGCAACGCTATGACAAAATTCATTTGATTAGCTGTTGAAAATATTCTACCAAAATGGGTATTAGGGCTTATAGAATCTACAGCAATTTTGCACTCACACCTAACAGCTAGATGGTCGCTAACATTAGTAACAATAGGAGCCGAGCTAACGGTCCCCTCAGGTAAGTTACTATAAACATGATCGAGACAAGTGGCCGTGTTAGCAGTTATCCTCGTGGGGAAGTTGACCTCACTCACCATACCATGGGTCGACAGTACATCAGTAAGTCGCCCGAGTTCACCAGTACGACTACCTAGAATGTCAATATTAGTATCTCCTACAATAATGCAGTCCATACCTACTTCACTAATCTTTTCGAGCAGACGCTCAAAGTGTACGAGGAAGTCGATTGCACTAATCAAATTAGTCCTATAAATACATATAATTATTAATTTAAAATCTATTAGTTCGATAGCTGAAATTTCACAATATCTTTCTACCGAAAGGGCTATGAAATCTTTTGATTCACTACATTTTATCTCATCCTTAATATATATACACGACCCGCCGTGCAACATATCTTCCCTACAATAACAAGACGCTAGCTTATAACCGTCTAAGTGCACTGATTTTAATTTATCTGCCGTCATCCAGTGTTCAGTCAATGCTAGTACGTCGCACTTCATTTCACCTTGCAATAAAACTTCTAAACGTTGTGTTTTCTTATCCAACGAGGCGATATTTTGTTGGCATACTATTATATTCCGCTTATTGTTGGTCTGCGCGTGCGCATTAGTGGACATCTGCTCGATACTACGGTTCTGTGCGACTGGCGGCCGGACCGGAGCGAGCTCCCCGCTCGACGCGGGGATTTCTCGGAAACCACCAGTCTGTCACTTTTACACGGGGCGGCCAAGACGCTGGATTGCATAAAATATCGTACAGGCTTTCCGGAAAACCGATTATAAACGCTGCGTGGGCGTTCGTCCTAATGTCTCGTTTTTCAACGGTATAATTGTCAGATTTAGCGATTTTTTTCACGTAATTTAATACGTTTTCCTCAGTCGTTTCTGGCCTAAACGACCATGCTTGTATATACTTTCGGCGTTCAACGGTTTGTAATTCATCATCGGCTTTTCCCGAGCCAGTCATAATACGGCGTTGTTTTTTCCCCGTATGTTTTCGGGCAACTACCTGCCATTCGTCATTCTTTTGTGTAGTGGTCATTGAGTTACTATTTAGTACATTGTCAGTCTTATCGTTACAGTCTGTTTTAGGCGTGGATATTACCGCGTCGTGTAGTTTTACCTTTAGCGCACCCGGCTGTTGCTTAGATAATGCCGTTCTTGTCTCGCCTCGGCTCGCTTCGGGCGTGTGCGACGTCGCTTCGTAGCTCGGTCCGTTGGGCTTTTTAGCAGCTGCAGCGCTCGATTTACTTACTGCCGTTGAATAGCCAGTAGACGGTCCCGCTGTTGCCGTGTTCAATCTTGCTCGTCGAACTGGGCGATCGCGCTGCAGCGCTGCAGGTGTTACTGAGCTCGTAGCATTTGGATCGCTCGTAGAAGTTTGCGAAGTACCCTCAATTGCTTTTTTTAGCTGATTAATTACTTCTACTTGATCAGAAATAATAGTAGATTGCTCGCTCACCTTTGATGTGAGAAGGCCCATTTTATTCACCAGATCTCCAATTGTTTTCTGCATGTCACGTACAGCTCCTTCCAGCAATTTTTGCGCCATTTTCGAATATTTATTCAAGAAAAACTTCACGATCTAAACGTATACGTTTGACGGTAAACTACACACTACAACACTATAACTACAACACTCTACAAAAAGTTAGTTTACTTCAATTACTACAATTAATTAGAAGTATATCATCACTGTTGAATTACTTTTAATTTATTCCTTATGCCCTTTGTTATAAAGTTGTTTTTCGTCCACAGTACCGTGACCACCACGAGACGCCGACCAAACTGGAACTGTTCCAGTTCACAGCGGCAACGCTTTTCTTCTGCAACGCTGTCGTTTCAAACAGGACAGCACAGAATATCATAGAAGATGCTCAGGCTAAGGCTATCAACGAATATAGGACCACTCTGAGGAGCAATCGACATAGGTATGTGTGAAATAAGCTGTTTTTAAAAGCATTTTGGTGATATTTTCTAGTAGAAAATCACCTTTTATCCTCTTCCTACATTTACATGCTTCCATGTCAAATCCTACTACGCTATGCCTTGGTTTTATAACTGTTTCTCATAGGAACTTATGGTCTAAAATCTACTTTAAAAACTGGCTAGATTTAGCAAAATATAAATACGTTTAGTATACCTATTTTAACTAGATTTTTTTGCTAGTTTTTAACTGATGTGAAGTAATTTGAGTAAAACTTATCTCAGTTTATTTTCATGCTTATTTTGTAATATGTAATCAAAAATATCATTTTAATTCTAGAAAAATGTTCGACAAAATCAGCGCCGAATCCAGAAGAGTACAAGGAATCGTGCAAGGGAACACCGAAGTCATCAAAGGGATCAAAAACATAGCAAACAAGGACCAATACTTCGCCGACGTTCTCAAAATCAATAAAGACATCAACGAGCACAAACTTAGAATCTCTTTGTCGGCCGACGGGCAAGTGAACTTGAACTCGCAACATAAATTTAATCCTTCAGAACTGTATAATATAGGTAAAGATGGTAGATCGGAATTGTTCAGTAGGTTAGGTCCGGCCACGGTTGATTCTCACAACGTTGCAACTCGAGTTATGCCTACTACAGCTGTAGGTAGATATATAGATCAAGAAGAAGAAAGGGGTATGTTAGTAGGTATACATCCCGGTGAAATTTTACGTATAGGGTCATTTTTAGTTCGGGTCAGCGCTTCGGGAGCAGAAAACGTTGCTCAATTGTTGGAAAATCTCAGTCAAGATATCTATGCTAATCTGATGACAGTTTCTTTCAACGTTTTGTCTAAATTGCTTCCTGAAGATATTGCTCGGTTGAGATTGCTCAGTCCGGAACAAGATTTGATCGTGCAGATAGTTGAATTTGTTTTCAGCTATATGAAACATCAGAGGCCTTTTGGTGATCCCGATAATGGTATTGTTGTGGTGTTGGCTGAATTTTTCCAAGAAGGCGTTGTACGTCAAGACACGATACTATTTTTGAAAGATCGTTTTCTTGACTGGATCAACTCTGAGACTGATCGCAGGGAAAAGCTCTTCCCTAACAAGAAACTTATCATTTGCGAGAACTGTCGCGGAGTTCGTTATTTCGACTAAGTTTTATCGATCTATTTTTTGTAGCTGCAAAGTATTTAGTACTTAAAAATTAATAGTTGAATACACTTTTCTTCATTAAAATAGAAAGTTTGAAAGGTAGTACAAGATAGGTTGTTAATTTTAAAACATTTTCTAACAGTTTAGGTCATAGTCAATGCATGTCAATGTTAGTCCATGCTTAAATCAAGAATAGTCAATAATATTCAGTTATATAATATACTCGTAAATCTTAGGAATTTCTTTTAAATTTCAAGGGGGTCAGTCCAGAGATTTTCAAGTTTTATGAATTAAAACGGATGCGTCTCGCTTAATAAAAGCGGTTACATGCTTTTTAAATTTACTTTTAGAAGAATGTGGCCTTCGACATTATTTATATACAACGCTAATATTATAATATATATTATATCAGGAGCTTTATATATCAAAGATACATATCGTGTATGTGCCTAAATACCCCATATTTTTTACAACATTCCTAAAAATATATTTGGCATGAATATAATAATATTATGAACATACATTTTTGAAAACTTTTAGCAAATTAATATGCACTTTATGATTGCAAACACTGTGATATTGATATATTATATATATTATTAAAAAAAAGTTGTAGTAATATGGGACAAATTCGATAAAAAAATCTGCTTTCCTCAGAAATTAATTAATAATTTTTAGAGAGAGTTAAATATTGTTTTGACACTTTTTTCGTATTCGTTTCTTTTTTGTCTTCTTGATATTACTAGATCTTTTGCACATTTTATATTGTTGATTATATAGTATGTATGGAAATTATGCCAAAGTTTATGTATAATATAATTTAGATTATATAATTGAGTTGGCTTTGCAATATATTCAAAGATATTTTAGTTATATATGCGTAATTATAGATATTGTATTAAGATACTTGTGCCTTCTACTATCTTTACAAAATGCATGTCTAATGTTAAAATATTAAAAAATATATGTATAACCAGACAAAAAAACACAGAAAACTACTTTTATCACAATTTTAAACGGGGTTTAAAATTTTAAATTGTTATTTTCTTTTATTGTTCGTACACTAAACTATCTCAGTTTATTCGTTTGAGAATGAAAGAAGGCTAGAACTTGATCATAAGACCAGCTAAAAACAAGACCGCCTTCTAACATCCACTACAATTATACTAATGGTACTCTAGCATGTCCTACTTGCGGGCGTGTTTTTACCGCAAAAATCGGGTACATTAGTCATATCAGGGCGAAACATCCAAGCCAATAATTTGACCTTATAGACAAGCCAAGTCACTGTAGCCGAAAACGGCTAGGTAGATTATATATATCTCAGTATTCTCTCTTTCGCGTCTTTTATTGGATGATTTGGAAAATTTGATTTATACTTTAAAACTTAGTTTACTAAAAACTGAAGTGCATAATAATCATAATAATGTATTTATTTTAATATAAAATTGTTATTAGATTCGCCATTGTAAAGTATTTTTGTTGTTCGTTGAAATTATGTCAATTTATTTTAAGCATAATAATTTTATTAGAGTTAAAGGGTCTGATATATTTAAAGTAGTATTAATTTATCATCGCTAGATTAATTTTATTCGAAGAATTAAATACGAAAAACAATTATTGTTATTAACTAGTACTATAAAGGTACTCATAATAATAATATTTATGTAACGTCTATTAAGGCGTTTTGCAAACGAAGCAACTATCGCAGCAACTGAAACTGACAACTATTTCGTAAATATATGTTTCATAAATCTATGACCGCCGACGAACATCAATTGGTGTTGCTTGCCGATATAAGCCCGGTTCGATGTAACTATAGCATAAAAACAAGAAGAAAGTTTCTAGTGCTAGTTGTCAGAAAGTTGCCAGTATTAGTTGCTCTGTCGGTATATTCCCAGCTTCCCACATCAATTGGCCCTATGTGGCAATTACCACGAATGGTTACTCGGAAGTTATTGTTCCCACTTTTAAATTGCTTTAAACTGCTGTGTAGGTTGCCAAACTCATCACCCTGCGAAAACTTGGATTTTTTTTCCAAATGCCACCTGGGGGCACTTGATGTGGGGACGACTGGGAAGATACCGCTCTGTCTACTCAACGCCTAAAACGTATTCGTCGTAAAAGATTAATCTGGCGATGGGCAAATCGGCTCGTGTTATAATCATGTCACTCTTTATTGTAATAAACGACCATCACAAAACACAATAGTCTTTTTATCAATAGCGTAAAGCTCTTTTTTTAAGATTTACTCCATGACGGTAAATTTAATTTCAAATTTAAATACATAGGCCCATCGAGATTTATTTTCTATATTTTGTGTATATGTATTCTAAGTTTCTCTCACATTGCAGATGAATTTTTAAATCAGTTGTTTGTTGCTCCTGTAAAGTTAGTGTTTTACAGTTACGACTTTATTCCACGGGGGGTGCGAAATGTGTGTGAGTCGCCACTTGGGTTACGGGCTACGGGTCACATATTATACAAATTAAAACTTAGTTTTGAGACTTGCAAGTTTTTGCGTTGCGATTTATCAAAAGAAGGAAACGCTATGTTCAAATTAAAAAAATAATACATATCATTTTCAAATTTCATAATAGACGGTTTTAAAACCCTGTCGTATAATATCCGACTGCGGCGCTAACACGATCCATCAAAAGTCTTCTTTTACATTTTAGTATTGTTATTAAAATTGTTTCAACCTAAAGCAAAAAGACTAGCTAAATAAATAAGGGCATTTAAGAGACAATAAAATACAATATAATATGTATAATGTCATAAAATTTACTTCATAAGACAGAATAACTATTGCGGAAGAGATTTTGTCTCCTTTTCACGTTCTTCAGAAGACACAGGAGGATTATACTCGAAGAATTTAGCGATAAAATACCTGTGGAAAGAAAAACATATTTACTTCGTTTTTCTATAAACTCACTCGTAAATGTTTGGTGAGGCGATCACTTAGAATCTGAGTGTCATCACTTAGAATCTGAGTGTCATCACTTGTATACAGAGTGCGTCAACGTGTTTTTGTAAGTAAAAATTAGGAAAGGTTAGAAAAAAGGGCAAATTCATGGGCAATGCATGTTAGGGAGGTGTATGGGCAGAATAGGCTGACGTCCTTTAACTTCGTGACCTATTTTATCAGGCAAGGTTGCATAATATGATCACCTAATAAAAAACCAAAGTTTGAAGTGCATTTTGTCCGGGGCCGGCCGGAACATCTGTGAGCGATTGAGGCAGCTTCGAAAGCAGCGATTTACAGCGCAAGTGTGGTCACCCACGTCAAAAGCAGCCTCCAGAGCAGCGACTAACAACGTTAGCGCGACCAACCGACGAGCACCTAGTGCACTGCTTATATAGTAGGTAAGGTACTAACTAAACAAGAATCTCAAGAGTGACAAGTTAAGCAGCAGCGAAAGTCTGAAGAGCAACTCGTCCGGGGTCGACAGCGCCACGGAGAGCAGCGGCGAGCAGCGCGTCACCAGCGTCTGATGCTGCCTCGAGAGCATCGACTAACAGCGTTAACGCGACCAACTGACGAGCACCTAGTGCACTGCTTATATAGTAGGTACTTACCAAACAAGAATCTCAAGAGTAACAAGCAAGGCAGCAGCGAGAGTCTGAAGAGCAACTCGTCCGGGGTCGACAGCGCCTCGGAGAGCAGCGGCGAGCAGCGCGTCACCCGCGTCTGAAGCTGCCTCGAGAGCAGCGACTAAAAGCGCGGGTGCGGCCAGCCAGCGGGCACCGCGACGCCACCACGATTGCTGGGTGAGTCAGTTGCAATGTTCATTATAGAGATATTGATAAATTTACATTATATACTAGCGCTTCAATTGTTTTTTTAGCGGGGGTGGATTGAATTAGTTTCTAGCATTCTTAAATTAATGCCGCTCGGGAGTTTAAATGTTAAGGGCTTGTAGAGTGATAGTGGAGTTAGAATAAATAACACCATTCACCATACATGACCTTTCTTCTCAGTAGTCTTCTTTTCATACTTAGTGCATATGTTTGCACTATTAGGAATGTGGTCCATAGTCCATTGTATACACAGGGCCTATATTTTTGAATAGAGCACGATATTTAATTTCGTATAACATTGTGTACGTGTGTATGTGATCTATCCATAGAAATATTATGAAAACTTTTTAAAGAAAACAGATGAATATTGTTAGGCTTGGGCTACATAAAAAAAGATATTATGTGCCTTACCTTAGACATGACGGCGATCAGCAATAAAAGTGAAGTTGTTGCGGTTATAAATGCGCTGAGTTTTCCGTAACCAATCACTAGGCGTATTGTCGGTTTTGTTATTCTGAAAAAAAAAAAATGATTGGTAGTCTTCACCGTGTTTGGAAAAGATTATATCCGAATCAACTTTCAGTAGGCACCCCTACAGCAAATATCCAAACGCATTTTAAACCACCACCCAAATGTAGGTAGTTTTATGTAAAATCCGTTACATACCCTCACACTTTTTCCTCTCGTACCGTGCCTGCGCGTGCGTTGGCTACTGTCAGTCGAATATCTGACTTTTGGCTGGCGAAGAGTGGGTCGAGGTCGCGATAATTCCCCCAAATCTCTAGTTATGAATACTGATCAGCGTCGGAGGATCAGCCGCGATTCGCGTCGCGCATCATCGATGAACATCATCAAAACCTA
The DNA here is from genome assembly GCA_947507615.1 of Hemithea aestivaria. Classification (NCBI taxonomy): domain Eukaryota; kingdom Metazoa; phylum Arthropoda; class Insecta; order Lepidoptera; family Geometridae; genus Hemithea; species Hemithea aestivaria. The sequence continues at coordinate 9,613,902 of OX382329.1, read as the reverse complement.
TGAAAATCAGACACCTCATCGGCGAATGTCGAAAAGACCGAGTGACGGCGCGTAGCGTCCCAAAAAGCCAGCATCCGAGGTCTAAATGGAACCAACAGGTAGGTACCCCTATCATCTTTCTATCTTTTCCCGGCAAATACAAAAACTACATCGTCAGGTTACACTGTCATCGTAGGTATTATTTTCGATAGCCTTAGTAATATTGTACGAAAACTTTTGCTACTTGGATCCGTTATCGGTTAATCATTTGACGGATTCGAGTAGGAAATAGCCGTAGAAACCAGAGTGCTTATTGGTTATCGCGTTCTGCTGTCTTAACACTAATAACTGACAAAAATAAAATGTTCTTACGCACGTTACACGACAAATTCAAGGAATGACTTTTAATTCTGGCGCTCTATGACTCTGAATACTTCTTTGTAGGTAAAAGTGAAAAATATCACTGCGTTATAGCCAATAGGCCCTCAGAAATTGTAGGTATAGGGACCTAACCTTCTAGCGAAGCTGACGTTACTAAGCCTCTGGGCTACGTCATCGTCTTCCAGCTCCAGTTCAACCGGTTGTGAAGCGAAGGCACAGGCCGACATGGACACGCCGAGCAACGCAACTAGCAGTGCGCGGAGTCTGATGCGCACTCCTTCGGCACCCTCTCCGCTTAGTTCGGTTATCTGAGACAATGTGTGGCGAATTTATTTGGGAGGCTTTTCGTCAATAACGAGCGCAGTTCTATAGTAGGCTTTTGAAAGAGTAGGGAAAACTTTAATTCGGTTGATTCCTATTATGAAAATGAAAAAAAAATCTTAAACAACATGGTGTGGCCTTAGCCCAATTGCTTTTATAAATTTACACATAAACTGTGGAAGCTACAATATAAATGTTTAAGAGAAGTATATTCTCCATAAAATTTTCCACAATGTTGACTCTGAAAGTCCACAAAGTTGACTTATATTTTTGTCGACACTCAAAAGCCGGGAATCCTAACCCGCAACAAAGTCAAATCATCGTTACACTATTATTGTTCTTCTCGGATCAATGTAGCACACATGCCTACTGATCCTTATATCCCTACGCCATGAAGTTTCTTCAAATTCTTTTCTATAAGGATATTTTATTTGCACAAATGTGATAGGAACTTTGACCACTCACCCTGTTAGTCTGATTCTCATGTTTTAGTCTTAGCTGGTTCAATATTGTATTGCTTTCGCTCTCCATGGTGCCTAAAGATCATACGCTAGGAAACATTATATTTATCAAAATGAAGTGCCTATTTCGTGGTCAATAGCACGAAACTTTCTCAAAAATTTACAGTCTCACATATTGTCGGTTTTTTTAAAAGAGTCGAAATAAAATGGCCGATAACTTGTCACAATGATGAAACAAGAGTAGTTGTCTATGACTTGTCACGATAAAGTTTTCTTAACATTTTATGCCAATACCTCTGTGGCGAATACCAAAAAGGTTCAAACGATAAACGAGATTTTATTTAAAATCACAAGTCGCAAATGCACAGTAGTTGACGGAATACACAAAACTCTTGGAGCCAGTTGAACGCCATAATTACAATAGCAGCTAATTTGTTCACAAGTTTTAACCAGTTCTTCTTATTAAATTGTCCCAGTAATAAAATGATATTCACGAATTTCACTAAGCCTACTATTATTTGGCCGGCTAAATGGGGCAGGAATAGCGCCGGATTTTCCTGAAAAAGAACCTAATTTTAGATAGATATTCAAATTTTAATAATATATGGACACGATAATGTAGAGTGTAGAGCAATTTACTATTCAGAATAGCTATAGGTATACTTATTGCTAAACAGATTATAATGTGCGATCAGTGACAATATTACCGCTCATCATTTGTAGTCGTCGTCCCTTTTTATTTTAATATAAGGTCGTTTTTATTTAGGACTAAATACTAAAGTAGCATTTTCTACTACTTAGTTGTCTGGAGAAAAAGTACTGAACATCGCTAACATCACGGCTGGCTCGCTTTTCCTACTCGCCTAGCGATATACTCGTATAGTTTCGTCGCTGAGCTATAAATATCGAGGCTTAAGCGTCGCTATAAATAATATTAAAGCTCATAAGGTATTAATCGATGGACGAGGTATATCTGACATACCTACCGTTAAACATCCAACTAGAAGACAAGCATACTGTACGATGGCCATCGAAGTCGCTATAATTTTAAGATCGTGAATGACCATAAAATCCTTTTTCAATTTTAAAGTGTTTGCTTCTGTTACCTCTTGGGGGAGCTCTCCAAGGTGTCTCCATATGTGGTTTAAGTTTATTAACTAAAAGAAATAATATGATACAATAATACATTTATATATATCGACGGGGGAATTTTAACGCGAGAAGCGGCCACTCCGCTTCTCGCGTTAAGATGCTTTGTCTGTTATTCTACCGTGTTTTGGATCTGGAGAGACTTCTTCTGAGATCTTCTAGAGGGCCAGGGAAATTAAAAGGCTTATAAGGACTTCTCACAGAATGATCAGCGCAGTTAAAGTTATATAAAATTTTGTAGAGAAACGAGAGAACATAATATTAGGTAGACATGCGTGTACATTTTATAACATCTTACTTCTGCCTCACCGCATTTTATTGCGTAAATGAACTATCTCGTCTATTGAATGTTTGAAAGATATCGCTCCTTAGACTGTTGCTTGTAAGATTTAATATTAGGGGCTCGGCCGCTAAAAGCGATTGGCGGAGGATGACGGAACGGTGTACTGATTTGAGTTTCGTAATATGGGAGGCCTATGTCCAGAACTTGGGCTCATGATGATGACGATAATGATAAAACCAAAAATTAAATTGGTTACTCACAAAACCAGCTAACCCATAAAAATAGGTGTAGAATATGCTTATAGCAAATGTTGGGTGCTGACAAAATTGCCTGGATTCACTGAAATAAGGCCTTATTATCGGATTCAAAACCACACTGAACGGGAGCTTCATCTCAAATAATATTTATTAATTTATTGACACTTTCATAGTAAAATTTTGAGCCACATTTAGTACTATGTCAAATTAATTTAGTTATGCTTGAGAGAGTTGTGTGGTTGGTAAGATTTTCAGTTATAATTTTGCGCGATATAATAATTTATTCAGTTGTACACATATGTGACACATATCAAAGGTTTGAAATTTTATGAAGTTGATTAGGTACTTGACGTTTGAATAATATATTATCACTAGCTTACCCGGCAAACGTTGTTTTGCCATATAAATAATTTCCTAGTAATTTCTAGTGTAGACAAAAAATAGCTTACTTATTGGAAGTATGTATGTATTTTAGAATGTGTATATTGTATGTATGTAAGAATGTGGTATATGCGTGAAATAAGCATTATTTTATGGAAAAATTTTTCAAACAAAAGTAAAAATTAAATTTTATGAAAACATTGTCTCTTATAATTTTTTTATACAACCAATATTTCCATTGACATTTCAAAATAAAGATTCATAATGATTTATTTTTTGGAAACCATGAAAATCTTAATTGTTCAATTACATTTTTTTAATAATATTAAATTAAAATTACATTTTTATAAGATCAATAACATTTTCGATATAAATAAAAAAAAGTATACTTACAACACAAAATCCATTGTTATTGGAAGCTCGTGTCACGTGTTGAGTACTTTTGAGGTTATAAAATCACTTGATTAACTAATCGTTCAAAATACACTCAAAATTGATAATTTAATTATTATTGATAAAATAGGAATGATTAAAAGTTAATATGAGAGTTACACTGAGATAGCAAAATAATAATTGTCAACGTTACTACTACACTTGATGCATAAACAATAATGATGGCCGACAACTGTGTAGGGAGTGAGAAAGAAAGGAGACCGGCTTCGTTTTCATCCCTACTCCGTGCTGTTTACTGGGTCAGAAGTGACACCTGTAGACATCTGGCGGGGATAACTAATTAAATGACGATTGATCAGTTTTCGACCGGCGAGGAAAAATGATTAAATTACTAAAATGGCTATTAAAAAATAAGGGTTGATTGTAGAAGGGTGAAAATTGAGGATTGTATGTATTTTTGTATGTTGTATCATAAAAAAATAGAAATTAAAAATTTTGTCTAAAAAATAAAAAAAAAAAAAAAGGTAGCACTCCGGGAGTGCCGGCAGAAGTGAAAACTTCAATATTAACGTTGTGTTTAATTATAAGTATAAAAGTACTATCATTTATGAGGTAGAATACAATGTTTATTTATTGCGCTATCGTACACAAATATGACAATTTATATGTTGTTATTTATAATATTATATCGTTATTTATATATTACATTAAATTTTTTCTTTTAGAAAAATCAACTTCCATCCATAATTTCGACGACTTTTACACCATCAACAGAGCAGCACACTCAGGCACGGTAGAAAGAGTGGGAGATACTAGTTCCTCTCCCTTCCCCTCGATCTTACGCTTTTTCGATCAGCATCACGTGACCCTGACGCGAGTTTTAAAGTTTTTACCCATACAAAAAAGTGCTCAGCGCCGCTAAAGAAGTTTTCACTTCAAAAATTAGGGGTGGACTACCCCTAACATTTAGGGGGATGAAAAATAGATGTTGGTCGATTCTCATAGATACCGGATAAGCACAAAAAATTTCATCAAAATCGGTCAAGCCGTTTCGGAGGAGTATGGCAACGAAAACTGTGACACGAGAATTTTATATATTAGATAGATTAGAAAATTGTAATCCTCTCGAAGAAGGAAAATTAGGTAAAATTCTTTGGGAAAAACTTCTTGGTATTCTCTCTTCACGCTCTTCGCAGAGTAGGGAAACTTTGGACTTTTTATCAAAAGGCCTTTTGTGTCTTTGCAAATGACCAACATTTGGAGGCCTATTATTCCCCGTAGAACGCTACACAAAAAAATCTAGAAACTTCAGTGGTGATTGTGGGTCAAAAGAAGAAACTACTCAGAATACGTAAAAATACTTGTTAAAATGAAATAATTTATTTGTTGTTTTCATAATATTATATTTTTCTCAATTTAGAGAGGAATCTATTCTAAAAAATGGACAAAACAAAAATAAACTATTTGCAAACGAACTGTAAAGTCGACTACACTAGAAATTATTATAATATCATTAGATACTATCTAAAAACAAATAACGATGAACTATTTATCTTCTCTAAATAATCCAGAACATTGGGAAGTTAGGGTATCTTGTATCGCGAATTTCGGGGGTAATCTTTGGCAACCGACGGAGTTCAAATGTCCTAAAAATGGATGAAGTTTTGTTGACGCCGCAATGAAATTACCGCCAGAGTCTAAAGAGAGAATATTATGCGGAGTCTTTGATTGCGATAGCTTCTGGTTCATCAGTCCAGGAATTTTGGTATCTAAGCCTAAAAAGGGTTCATTTACAGATTCAGAGCTCAATGGTAAGAGATATGTCGGTCCTACGTCGGAAAATATCGAAAAGTCATAGAAGAACACTATTTGACGCGTTTCAGATCCGTTTCCATGGTTGGTTCCGGCTTTTGGTTCATGTGTAACCGTTTCATTCGTTAACACCAGACTTTGGTCAGTAGAAGTGTTTCTGATCTCGAACCTTTGGTTATCCTTAGTAAAAATTTCTGTTACTGCTTCTACACTATTGGAGGTAATAATCTTATCAGTAGACTTTTGAGCAGAGGCGTTAGTTGTGTCGTTATCTGTTGTATTAGACTCATTACTAATCTCTCGCTTGCTTCGATGCGTTCGAATCAAAATGTTCTTCTCCGTAGTAACGGTAGGAAGTGTCAGACTTTTGTTGAAGATTGCACGAGTGTCATTCAGTAAATGGTTAATTAGACCATAAAATATGGTGAACAGAGCATTTTCTTGGTCTTTCTCTATTTTGTTCATGGCGTTAGAGTAATCTTCAGGATTGATACCATCATTATGTTGTTTCATAACGGCAAATACACGAGGGTCGGTGAGACGAAGATGGTAGTCGTTGTTATATTTCTTCAAGTCCATTCCAATACCTCCATTCTGCCAGACTGAGAACACTCGGATATAAAATGGCAGGTGCATTGTTGGGATCATTCTGTATTTGAACCTCAGTGATGTCGAAGCCATGTATTTGCTCAGTGGCATTATTGTCACGTTAACATTTTCGTAGCGTTTTTCGAATTCGGCCAGAACTTCTTTACCAATTTCGTCTAATCTGGGTGTGTTGTGTGCATAATAGGGCAAATTTCGTCTCAAGCCACGTAGGGTATCTGGGTAGAAATCTTCGGTAAGGAAGAATACATGGAACCTCAGGGAAGGGTACTGAGTCGACATGTATGCGAGATATTCTGTATATAAGACGAAAGGGATGGTACGTCCTCTTGGAACAATGTAGTGGTAGAAAACATTGCTTGCCGGTTTTGAGTTATTATTGCATTTCATTATGATGAACTGGTGTCGGCGGTACACTCCCATTCCAAGGGCGTAGAATATGAGGAATGATATCCCACAGAGGATAAGCGTCATCCAGCAGGCGGAGATAAACTCTGAAACAGTCACGAAAGTAATCTATTAAGCTGTTCATTATTTATTCACTGAAAATATTACGCCTTAAGCCTATAGTACCTACGAGTAAGAGTAAGATTTGTCAGAAGTAGGAACCTTCAAAGACTACTTATTCATTCTAACGTTGTAATAGGGATAGGTAAATAAATAGAGAGTGTTTAGGTAGAGATCGTATTCTAAGTTCTGCATCTACGAGAAACTACTATAACGCCGCTGTTCAGAGTTCAGCATCTACTATAACGCCATATTTGAGTAACTCACCAGGCCAACGAGAAAATCGTGGGTATTTGTTAGTACAAGTCACTCCCCAGGCAGGTATTCTGATCTGGGATTGCGGGGACTGAGCATTCTTCATATCTCCACCGCCTTCGACTTTTAACAAGGGATAGTGTTCAGGTTTTGTTTGAGAGTCCCGATCTCCCATTGTGGTTATGTTGTACCTTAAAAATATCAATTTCATTTAGTTTTATTCATTTTCCTAATCGTTTTTGCAAAATGTATAATTATGCCATGAAAAATTAGACGTACTTTATTTTAATAATTTTTCAAATTTTAATATGACTAATTAGACAACGACAGCGATTAATTTTGATGGCATTCCTTGTTCGAAATCAATTCGAAATGCGCCTACACTTGGCAAACTATAACTTTTTAAATTTATGATGCAAGTAGATCGTTCTACTAAAAAATTCAACCTTTTTTAAAAATTTACCTACTGGATCAGTTAATATTATAATAACAGAATAAGACTTAATTAAAATCGTTTATTACCAATCCTTATCGCATATGTAGGTAGATACTCGACCAAATCCAATTCAATGGCGATTGTGATTCAGATTGCTGAGTCAATACTTTTAGGATATTTCTCACTAGTACTTGATGTTATACTCGTATACATAGGTACCTAATAAAAGAAGATAAAGTCTACCTAGGCGATGCGGTGTATCAAAACCACCTTTCTTTTACACTTAAGAACAATATCGGTCGAACCAACAAATAAATAAAAATGTTATGACGATTAAATTTTAATCGTCAACTGTCTTTATAATCGATTTCAATAGGCGAGAAATTTGCTAGACGGTACTCGGCAACGTTTTCAACATCCTTTTACGTCTTAAAACCTATAATGTGTTCCAAATTTCAACTCGATGCGCTCAGCGATATACGAGAAAGCTGTGCGTTGATAGATTAGTCAGTCACTCTTTTCTATTAAATATTTAGAAGATTCAAAAGAATGTGATGAAAGTTGAGGAAGTTAAAAATTTGTGTCAGGATCGCTTCGTACCAAAAGGAGGGAAATAGTCTCTGCCTCCCCAATGGGAACCAGGCATGATTATAATAGGTATGTATCTGTATGTCGTATGTATGTGAAAAGACTATCGGTTCGTTTTTACATGAACCAGGAAGAAAGTAAAATGCAAAACATTCATCACCTTGAAACATCGCAAAGTCATCAAAACCTTTAATAAAAGTGAAATGCGTCAATACGTGAGACGAATGGATGTTGAATCAACAATATTATAACGTGAACTGTAAACGTGCAAATGGTACATTATTTAGTGGAGTGCATGTAATAGCGCTCCATTACTGAACCGTTTTAGCTGGAAGGCCGTTTATTCATCGTTGTACTAGAAAAATTGTTGTGAAAAATACTAATATAAATTTTATCAGTGAATGGATCAGTCGTAAAATAATTGCGAAAACGTAAGATTTTTTTATATATTTTTAACAAATATAATTTTATATTTGTTATGCTATTGGTGGCAAAGAAGCAGACGGCTTATCCGATGGTAAGTAGTTTACCGTCTTTCATACCACTAACTTTTTTTCGAAAAAAAGTACGAAGACGAGTAAGACGCTCTCCTGATGGTAATAAATAACGCTTCCCATTCCCCATAATCAGTACAGTGCCACCCAGGTTTCACAATTATGTAAAATTCTAGATGCACTGCACCAACGCTTCTTACTTATGAGTCATAAGTAAGACCTTAAGACTCATAAACCTGCAACACCAGGGGTGGTGCTGGTACGATACCGACTTTCAAGTCGTAATTCAACCATTCCATGCAAAGTCCATCGCATCGCCTGGAAGACCTCTTTGTGATAAGGCCGCCAATGGCTGAGCTAAAGGTAATTTTATAGAAGTAGTTCAAAGTTATTTCTAAAAGGTTTTTTGTCTCAATAAAGGGAAGGTATTATATTTTTAATAACTATTATAGTTATTTATAATTATTTTGACAACCTCTGTGGCGCGGTGGGCTAACACCCGCCTGTAACGCAGGAGGTTGCGGGTTCGATTCCTGCATGGGACAAATGTTTGTGTGATCCACAGGTATTTGTTTCTGGTCTGGGTGGTTTTTCTATATCTATTATAAGTATGTATTTACAAAAGAAAAGTATATAAGTATTATATCCGTTATCCTAACCACCATATTACAAGCATTAAGTTGCTTAGTTTGGGGTAAGGTGGCGCTGTGTGAAACGTCCTGAAATATTTATTTATTTATTTATAATGAGAGTTACCGGAAGGTGGTCTGGCTTATTCGGTAATCCTCAATAAATATACCTATGTATAATATTATTAAATATCAATCTAAAAGGGTATGTTACTTACTTGCGCTCTATCGCTACACATTTTATCGGATCGACCCATTAAGGTATTGTTTCTTTGTTTTTATTATATTAGGTACCTATTATATCTAAATTAATTGTTATCATCATCAGAGAAGTTCCGAAAAACTCAAAGAAACTAAAATTAAAGGCTGATTTTGACTAAAACAAGCATACCTATCTACTTATCAAACTGTATTGTGTTAGTTGTGCCAGTACCACTTTGTTTAAAATTTGTCACCTAACATTTAATGATGAAGTCTGGCAGACCACGGGCCAATGGCATCGAAGCGGACCAGGATAGACCTGGATGCTACCTGCTAAGAACAAAGATGTATGGGGGCAAGAAGGGGGGCTTTACCCAGCTGTAGGACATGTGATGATGATGATGATGATTTTACTATAGTTTACTGCCAAAAACTATGCGGAATGAATACTAATAGATTTATAACGTGAGCCCCCCGTTTTTGCTGTTTTTTCTCGGAGAAATGCATTACGCGCCCTTGGGAATTGTCACGCTAGTCGCAGGGTGAATAAATGGGACTCCCCGCCGGACAAACCGGCGGATACACCCCCATCATTAAAACCCCGGGGTCCTTCCAGCCGCTGTTCAACGGGGACGACGGAGGTACCCTCTCATTCTTCTCCTGAATAATTAAATAGGGGTTTTCACATAGTATAAAATCAGTTATTTCATAATCTCTGTCTAGTTCACATAATGCAGTACGTACACCTGCCTATAAGCCATGTATGCTGAATGCTGGTTATTAGAGCATGAAATTCGTTATAATAATATTGAATTTAATATTTCCCTTTAACACGTTTTCATTCTCACGATAATACGAAAGAATTAAAACCTCAAAATATTCCAAGTAAATCCTTTAACAAAAAGATGTTGTCAATTTTATAAAAATCGCGCCCTTTTGTATGTCAGACAATTTGATAAGATAAGTAAGAAAGTGAAAATATTTTGGATATTATTTTTAATTTTGTCAGGTATACATTATACATATTTATATATATGTTTATTTCTTTTCCTCTCGTGTTTAATCTAAATTATAGCTAGATAATTACGGAGAATAAATATAGCGCACACCACCTTTCATCCTTTCCACTTATCATTCTTTACAATCCACTGTCCTTTTCATTAGGATGTTTTTATAACTGACTGGGTATTCATTCAATGTTTTAGGCGCTGCTTGTCTTCTTTTAAGTATTATATCTACTCTTTATTGTCGAGCAAAATAACTAAAAGAACAACATTAAACTATTTATATTATATACACATCAAACTGATGTATCTACTTTAGCTTAGTTTAGCCTATTTGTAGGCTAAACATCGGGCGACTTTATCTCTTTAAACGATATCTTCCAGCACATAATCAGTCCTTATTTATTTATTATTCAGCACAGAGCTAGGACTAACTTAATGCTACAATAGCATTTTCTACCAGTTTCCCCAAGGCTGGAGAAAATGTACTAGAACTATAGGGGGGCTGACAAACAATAGGAAAAGTGTTGGTAACTTACTGCTATAAATCTTAACAATAAAGCTAGTAGTGGCTAGTAGTAGTCTGTAGCTAGTGAAATTACTGGGCTGAAGAGTCTTAACATCTTATGACTCTCAAGTAAGAAGCGTTGGCTTAGTGCACTGGGTAGCACTGTACTGATTATGGGCGGCGTTATCTCTTACCATCAGGAGAGCGTCTTACTGCGTTGTATAAAAAAACCTCCTTCAGCTGCAGAAAAGAATAATTTCGCCCATTTAATTCTAGAACATAACACCAATGGCTCGTAATGATTGAAGAGCGTCCGCTGCTGTGTGAGGACCACTCAGAGGAGGAGCGGCTGAGCCCGCACTTCCACCGCCGGCTTCACATGAGTAGAGCTCGTGCCAGGAACAACGTCAAAGGAGCCGCCGCTATTATCACACGCTGGCCTGGTAAATAACGCATTGTCCATTTTGCTATAGGTGCCACCTTATAGGTTTGGTAGGTGTACGAGTATCTAAATATATAAAAGGAAAGCGTGACTGACTGATCTATCAACACACAGCTCAAACTGCTGAACGGATTGGGTTGAAATTTGGAATAGATAGGTTTTATAATGTAGATCTCCGCTAAGAAAGAATTTTACCACGCGGGTAAAGCCGCATAAGCTATTATATAGATAATATGATGAGGAACATGCTTTTAGCGATTTGTGCTTAAATCCACTTCCATAGAGGCATTAATGTTATAAATGCGGTTGCGTGTGTGTGTATCATATATGTCTGATTTTCTGTCTGTCTTTCACCTCATCGTACCTAAACCGCTGAAGCGATTTAGATGAAATTTGATAGAGATAGTTTAAGATAAGGAAATAATTTATTTTTCCATCCATTTTTAATGAAAAAAAATGTATACCCAGGGCCAGGGTAAGGGATGACTTCAACCGATTCTGGTGGCTTTATCGGTTAGAGCGCTTCTCTTCTTTGCATGTAGAAATTGATTTAGAGAGAAAGTTTAGGAAAATGTTTATTTTTTGTATGGGGCACAAACAATGTTTATTTTTTTGTATGGGGCACAAACATACCCCGTGTTTCCTGTGTGATCCCATTTTAAAGTATTTTTATTTATTTCATGTCGTTCTTTGGTCCGAAATAAAACCTAAACAAAAATAGCATGTAACGATGTCATGGATATTGAAATATGGTAATTGGGTGTTTGTCATAAATTACGATTTCACAGTGCTCGACAATATGGCATCTATATTACAAGCATAATTTATTTCATCACAAAAGGCTCGAGTTTTAGGTATTATAAGTACGTTATACTTTATTACTCGCTGCGTCCCGTGGCGTTACCTGCATATTTGAATCCTCTATGTGCCTGAGGCCTGAAGTAAAAGAATTGCCATTGAAATTCATTTACTTATGTTTTTCTCCGGGGTCTTAGCTTCATACATAATAACAGGAACTGCGTCTAGTGGTTTTAGCTGCTAGAATGCCTAAAACCACTAGACGCTCTATAATTATCTAAATTTTATATAAGTTTTGGACCAGCGGCCCCTTCGTTGCGCTTAATAGAAAATTATCAGTGTTTCTGTACTATATTATGCATTTACATTAAACCTTTCGGTTGAATCACGCAATCTATTAATGAAAACCGCATCAAAATTTGTTAAAGATATAAGCATACATAGGGACAGACAGACGCAGAAAGCATTTTTATTTTATACTGTGTAGTGATTATTATCTATATTATAAATACGACACGGCTGTACTCACGTTAACTATTTGTTGAGATACGTCGTCGTCGTCGTCGTCGTCGTACCGTGGTTGAGACGTATCTCAACAAATAGTTAACGTGAGTACAGCCGTGTCGTATTTATAATATGGATAACACTCACGGTAGTTTCCAAAATCGTGATTATTATCTCTCAACCGTGACTATAATATTTTATCTACATATCAAATTCAGCTCAATCGAAAAGGCTGTTTAGTTGTGAAGAAGTAACAAACATACATACGCATGCACATTTATAATAATATCATAGTGGGAGCATATTTGCATTTTTCTGAGCTACTTACATAAGTATTACACACTAAATCGATTTAGTCCTTTAAGCGTGAAGAATAACAAATAAATAGGCACACATCTGATATCCATACTTTTACATTTTATGATATTAGCGAGGTTTTGCAAGCTGAAACAATAACCATTTCAAAAAGTATTTTGTTAGTAAATACATTTTTTTTTTAAATATTTTTAGATGATGTACATTCTACATAATATTATTATATTTCCCTAAGGGCCGAAACACATAAGCGCGTTGCGGCGCCGCGCCGCTGAAATCGGCAGTTTGCGTTGCGGCGTCGCGAAAAAGAGGGTTTTACTATTGTTTGCTAGGGGTACCAGTTCTTCTGATTTTTTTATTGTGAATGGACGTGTCTCTGGCATGGATCAGTCGATCAGTCGAATAAAAAAATCAAAAAACTGGTACCCTAACAAACGATAGTAAAACGCTCTTTTTCGCGACGCCGCAATGCCGCAACACAAAACTGCCGATTTCAGCGGCGCGGCGCCGCAACGCGCTTATGTGTTTCGGCCCTAAGTGCCTTATTTATACCAGTTATAATATTAGCGCGAAAAATACTGGTGCTGTGCTTATAAAATTGGTTTTGTTTTTGAAACGAACCGCTTTTTAATACACGGGTTTGTACTTAGAATTTGTACAAATAAAAATATCAAGTGAGGATGTAGGGTATTAAATTTTTCTTTTATTTTTATGTCTTTACCTACAAATTATTACTTAAAAATAATGATTATATACCAAACATTAATTAATTAATATACATTACTTTTCGTGTGACTAATGTTCAACGATAGAATAGACCAGTGCTAGTATTCTTTTATCAGTGACCAGTGCTAAGGCTTACCCCATATTGAGCATTCAAAACTCGCATGGCATAGATACCTAAGTAAATTATACTTATACGTCGATATGACCCTTGGTAACACACCCACCGCACACTGCTGAAACGAGATAATCACGGGACAAGGTCGTTAGTCACATACTTGAGTGTGGTGTATGCCTTATGTGGGGTCAGTCTAAGATGTGATATGTGATCCGCTAGAATGATTTAACATTTCTGCTCTGCAGAAGTTGGATCTTTGACAAAAGTAGCACAAAACGAATCATTTGTTACAAGCTTTTATTTTACTCTCACCTGCCTGTTGTCTGTCTGTAAACAAATCTTGCAATTTAACCCACTTCCCGGTGTCCGAATGAGCTGAAATTTTGCCTGCATGTATGAATCGGATGACTTATTATGACATGGAGTTGATCTGATGATGGAGCAGGAAGGTGACCATAAGAACTCTGTAATTAAACAGCGCAACCCCATCGAGTTTGGGCTCATTTAATTCGTCTTGACGAGTACTAGATTTTAATAAAAATAAAAGCTTGTTTTTAAAAGTATTTTTTTTAAATTTCACTTGTTCTTAAGTAAGACAATTCCAATAACTAGAAACGTATTACAGTGTCGAAATAAATTGTTTTTCTTTTTCAGAACAGTGGACTTCTCTATTGACCTACTGGTGGTCAGGTGTCGCTATGATCGTCCTTTCTACATTTCTAATTTACAACTTCCTATTCTCTTACGCCACGTTCCAATCAAAGGAACCTTTTAGTACTAAATCTTTTTATATTGAACCTGTTTCCAAAGAAAGAAGTTTTGTAACTAAAGAATCACATAAACCCAAAGTGTTCATGCATATAATTCTCGATGATAAGCAACAGTTTGACTTGAACGCTTATTTGCCTTACATAGAAGTTATTACAAATAAATATACAAAATATCAATATGAAATTGTAGTACTAGCAAACGACACACATTTAGAAGTCATCCCTCTAGCTCTAGACGATGAAAAGAATGATGAACAAGCTTTAAATACCATTTTGACCGGAGATTTCAAATATCATGATCTTCCACCGAGCCTTGGTGATGCGCGTATTAAATATACCACATTAACGCATTACTTGGATGACTCTCCTTTAAAGAAATATTGGCGAAGTCTACCACATCATTTAATAGCATTCCTCGTTCGAGCTATTTCTATTTGGGAACAAGGTGGAATAGCATTTGATCCTGAACTATTGACCCCTAAATCACCGCACGCGCTGTACGTTGACAAGATTCATAATATTCTCACAAAATTCAATCTTAGAAAAGGAAAGCAGAAATTACCAGAAAATCATCACAAATTACCAGAAAAGCATTCTAAAATACATAAAACAACTCAGAAAGTCAACAATATTCGAGATATAATAAATGCATTGAGTAATGAAAGCGCGGATGTCACAGATAAGTCTTATGAAGATTCTCTTATGGAAGACGAAACCAAACTTAATGCGAACGTATTGAAGAAACGCCATGTAATGAGTACTGATACTATCAAAGTTAACAATCAGAATTATATGAATATTATGAATACAGAAAATACGCAAAATCGTGTCCCTAAGGAGCCAATAATGCAAAGTAATGAAGAACCAAGCAGGGTTCCAAATAGTAAAACAGAAACGCTTAACAAGACGTCATCAGCGGAATCTCGTCTATTGTCACTTTTTATGAATTATCTCTTTCATAATAACCAAACAAAATCTCGAAATGATGCTGCTACAAAGCCAATTCCAAAAAGATTCAGAACTACTATAGATGCAACAGATTTCCAAGACACTGAAATCAAAGAAATGGAAGAATTAGGAAGCACGCATGCTTTATTGAACAATCAAAAACCAGTTATCATCAGTGCGAAAGGCATTTATGAAACTACAAATATGGTGGAGCCTGTTATTGGAGATGAGAATTTGTTTGAAGTGACGATTGATTTAAAAGGCAATATTGTAGCTACAGACACTGCTTGCCATGCCTTTATAGGTGGTATGTTTAGCAATGCTATTCATCATGATAAAAGTGAGACTGTGATTGATTTCATATTAATAGAACTGTCTATTTTTTGCAAGGGACTTTTAGCCTCGTGTGTGGGAATTGATGTAATTTTGCTATAAATCTTTTTTGTAAGTAAGTTACGTTAGTAAAGTATTTTTTATACATTTAAAAAATATTGTTTTATTGACAAACCTCTAGATAATTTGTATTAAAAACAAGTAAGTTTGTAAGGAATGTAAATAACACACAATTTTACTTTAAAAATAATTTATTTGGAATGCATTTATTTACCAATTACCTCTACAAAAGTCGTGTTCAAAATATTGATTGTTTCATGTTTTAATTATTAATATTCCTTATTTTTTTTATTTTCTCAATATTTTGACCACAAGTTAAATCCCCTCAATACGTTATGGCAGCAAAATAATATCGTAATGGAGAGTAATCATCGACTAGAAAAAATATTTCGTGTTACTGCAACTTTTCACTGATATTCTCGCTTGTATGATCCCCTAGAGATATTATTATGATTAAAATTAAGAGTTAGTACTTAAAATTACACTTAATTATAAGAGTTATTGCATTGGTCATGCATTATCACAAATCTAATTTTTAACTAATACGCAAAGTCCTTGTTTTGTTTGTTCAGTCATTATACAGCTATATTTTTTCTTTCCACTGGTATATTCCACCTTCCTGTCCAATCATTATTGGAACGCTTACAATCTTTTACATTATTAATTAATTCACATCTTTTACTTATAGACCAGTATACATAGCCATCTGGACATTGATAAACGTAACCTCTTAGTTGGCCCTTTTTAGTCTTTTCACATTTTAGGAATCCTTTCGAACATTCGCTGCGTTTTTCAAAGGAGAAATAACCCACAGATGGGCATGACTGCCTTTCTTTATCAGCCACAATCTGAAACAAATAAATAATATCATGAATTTATAATATTCACCATTAATTGATGTAACAATTAACAAGTTTTATTAAATTACAAAAAAAATACTCACTGGTTCTTTGTAGTTGAGACCATAACGCTTAAATCTTCGTTTATTAGCCATTTCACCATCGCATTTTTTATCAGCTTTATCTTCTTCCACACATTGTGTCTGGCTTTCATCGTAAATTGTGTTATTAGGGCATTTAAACATTGCTACTTTAGCTTCACTCGTATCATCGTCTTCAGTGCACTGATAGAACATGTTACAGTATTTTGGATGTCTCTTGAATGAAGTTGGGCACACTAATAAATATTGATCATCTTCGGTCTCGGGGCATTCCTTATCAGATGAATTTGACTCTGTTGTAGATGAATCTGTCGTCGACTCAGTTGAAGATTCAGTGGTTGATTCTGTCGTACTCTGTTCTGTGGTTCCCTCGGTAGTCCCTTCTGTACTTTCTTCAGTTGTTCCATCTGTTGTTTTTTCAGTTGTTCCTTCGGTTGTCCCTTCAGTAGTTTGTTCAGTGTTATTTTCAGTCGTTTTTTCAGTTGTAGATTGCTCAGTTGTTGAAGATTCAGTAGTCTGTTCACTCGTAGTTGACTCCTGTGTAGTTTGTTCGCTAGTGGTTGATTCCTGAGTGGTGGTCTTTTCACTGGTTGTAGATTGTTCGGTTGTTGTTTGCTCACTAGTCGTTGATTGTTGAGTAGTAGTAGATTGTTCTGTAGTGGTCTGTTCGCTTGTAGTAGATTGTTCTGTAGTGGTCTGTTCGCTTGTAGTAGATTGTTGAGTCGTAGTCTGTTCGCTCGTTGTTGATTGTTGCGTGGTCGTTTGTTCACTGGTGGTAGATTGTTCAGTAGTCGTTTGTTCACTTGTTGTTGATTGTTGAGTTGTAGTTTGTTCACTTGTCGTGGATTGTTGTGTTGTAGTTTTTTCACTAGTTGTAGTTTGTTCAGTGGTAGTCTGTTCACTTGTAGTAGTTTGTTCTGTAGTCGTTGATTCAGTCGTAGATTGTTCAGTTGTAGATTCTTGAGTAGTCGTTTGTTCTGTAGTCATGGTAGATTCTGTAGTAGTATCTTCTTTCCCTTCTGTTGTAGTTTCACTACCCATACTTTGAGATTGAGATTGACTGCAGTCTCGTGGTGGATAAACTGATTCCTCATAATTGCATGTATCTAATGCTGGATCCCAAATAGTACCCTCACCACACTCGAAATGAAATACGGAAAACTTTTTACCATCACCATCCCAGTCTACACATCTGTAAAACTTCTTGCAGTCATTAGGGTTTGGATAATAACCTGCTTCATCACAAGTCTCATTTTGATTGGATGGTTTTTTAGATGAACTTTCAGAACTTTCTGATGTGCTTGATTGGCTGCTGCTGCTGCTGCCTCCACTACTGTCTGTTGAACTTGAAGAAGTTGTTTGAGATGAAGAACCCTCGATGGAACTTGTTGAGCCATCCCCACTTTGTTGACTGCTGCTACAAGACGGATTTGCAACATCTCCTGGATGATTGCATGTAGTTACATCTTGATCCCATATGGTTCCTTCCCCACAAGTGAAGTCATATTTTGTATAACCTCCTTTTCCATTATCTACACATCTGTAGAATTTTTTGCAATCATTGCTATTACCAAAGTAACCTTCACTTTCACATGAATCATCCCTGCTAGATGGTGTAGCTTTGGTTGTGCTGGAAGTGCCCTGTGTCTCAGAATCGTTTTTATTTGTTGTGGTGTCACTACCATTATCACCATTGCTTTCATTTTGTTGATTTGATTCAGTACAACTTGGAACCTCGCTTATATGATTACACGTTTGGATATCAGAGTCCCAGGCAGTACCTTCTCCACAATCGAAATCATATTTAGTGTAGCCACCATTTCCGTTATCTACACATCTGTAGAATTTTCTACAATCCTGTTTATTTGCAAAATATCCCTCAGATGTGCAATCAACTGTTTCATCCTTTGATGGTTCTTTACTATCTCCTGTTTCATACTCATCATGTTCTTTTTCTGGTGGCATGCTTTCAGTGCTTGATGATATATTTTGTTGTGATCCAGAAGATGAACTACCTTCATTATTTTGTGTAACGGATCCACTGCTGGACTTGCAACTAGTTACTTCATTATCGTGATCACATGCTTGTATCTCCTGCACCCATACTGTCCCATCTCCACATGAAAATTCATACTTTGTGTATCCTCCATTTCCATTATCAACACATCTTATGAACTTCTTGCAATCATTGCGATGAGCAAAGAATCCTTCTGATTTACATTCATTGCCCGAACTTTCTGATTCAGCAGTAGATTGTTGTTGTTTTGTTGTCGAATACACACTTGTAGTAGTTTCAGATTGTGTTTGGGTCGAAGAACTACTTGTTTGGGTAGAAGAACTACTTGTTTGGCCAGAAGAAGTACTTGAACAAGTTTTGTCCGCAGATTCATGATCACATGCTTGAATTTCTTGATTCCAAACGGTACCTTCACCACAAGTAAAATCGTACTTAACAAATCCGCCTTTACCATTGTCGACGCACCTGTAGAACTTTTTACATTCCTTTTTATTCCCGAAAAATCCTTCTTGTGAACATTCGTCACCAGACATTTCATTGGACTCTTTAGGTGGCACTGTTTTGGTGGTAGAACTAGTTGACGTTTCCGAAGCTTCTGAATCATCGTAATTAGGTGATTGATATCCATTCTCTTGATTCTCATCTTGCAATACTGGCTGCTGTGAAGTTGTTTCTTTATTGACATCTGTAAACTGACTGCCACAATTCTCCACAGCCCAAGCGTGATTACAGGCTTCAATTTTAGGATCCCATACTGTTCCTTCACCGCATGCAAACTCGTAACGAGTATAACTTCCATCTCCGTTATCAACACATCTATAAAACTTCTTACAGTCGCTGCTATCGCCTATAAACCCGCTTCTTGAACATTTATTATTCTGTGTCCCAGTGTTACTTGTTGTACTCGTGGTTGTATATGTAGGTTGGTTGGTTTCTTTACTAGCTTCTGTAGTTTGAGAGGTACTTTCACTACTTTGAGTGGTGGTACTAGACGTGGTTTCAGGGCTTTCATTCATATTACTACCTCCGCATTTTTCCACAGCCCAGGCATGATTGCAGGCTTCAATTTTTGCATCCCATACAGTACCTTCTCCACATGTGAATTCATAACGAGTAAACCCACCATTTCCGTTATCAACGCAGCGGTAAAACTTCTTGCAGTCGTTGTCATCTCCCATGAATCCACTTGATTTACACTCGCTTTGTTCTTGACTCATAGGTTGTTTGGTTGTTCCTTGTGTTGTTGCAGAATTTAAGGGCTCATCATTATGAGATCCATACCCTGAATCATAATCATCATTAGACGGAGGTTGTTGAGTAGTGATTTGAGTTAATGTAACGGTAGTTTGCGTATTCTGCGGATATTCTTTCTTTGTAGTGGGTTCTTCGTTTTCTGAATTGTTTGATCCACTACCACCACATTTCTTTACAGCCCATTCATGGTTACATGCTTCTATTTCAGAATCCCAAACTGTACCGTCTCCACATTTGAATTCATATTTTGTGTAACCACCATTTCCATTATCTACGCACCTATAAAATACTTTGCAGTCATTCGAATCGCCTATAAATCCACTTGACGTGCACTCAGTGCTACTGCCACTGGGTCTCTTTGTTGTGGTAGTACTACTCTGTGTAATTGTTGTGGAGGAAGGTGATTGTTCTTGATTTCCATAACCCACATCCTCATTCTCGTCAATCTCTTGTGTAGTCGGGGGTTGACTTTGAGTGGTTTTTGTAGACTCTGTAGGATATTCTGTTGGTTTGGTTGGAGCAGAAGTACTACCCGGTCCCGGTTTACCTCCACATTTCTTTACAGCCGTTGCATGATTACAAGCGTCTATTTCAGGGTCCCATAATGTTCCATCACCACACTTAAATTCGTATCTAGTAAATCCACCTTTACCGTCATCTACGCACCTGTAAAATACTTTGCAATCGTTTTCGTCGCCCATAAAACCACTACTAGTACATTCTGTACCAGTTCCTCCATTTGGTTTCTTTGTTGTTGTGTGGCTCGTACTAGTCGTAGATGTTGATGTTCCTTGATTTGAAGGTTGATTGTTATAACCCACATCATTATCATCATCATCTTCATCTACGGTTGTATGTAAACTTTGTGTAGAACTTGAAGTTGGGGGCTTTGTTTGAGATTCCGTTGTTTTAGTTTGAGTAGTAGTAGTTCTTTCTGAGGTGGGCTCTGGAGGAGCATTGCCTCCACAGTTTTTCACAGCCCATACATGATTACATGCTTCTATACTAGGATCCCATACAGTTCCTTCACCGCAAACATATTGAAATTTAGTGTAGCCTCTACCATTGTCAACACATCTGTAAAATTTCTTGCAGTCATTTGAATCACCCATAAATCCACTCTCTGTACATTCATTTCCTCCGTTGTTATTATTAACATTATTCTTCTGAGTCGATGTACTGGTAGAACCTGTTGTGGTCTCTTGAACTTGTACTTGAGATTGACTTGAATCTTTGGAATGGTCGATTTGTAGCTGAGTCTGTACACCTTTGTTTCCATAATCAATTTGTGTTTGTGTTTGGCTTACAGCAGAACCATAACTTATTTGTGTTTGATTTTGCTTAGATTCTGAGCTTTTCTTACTATCATTCCTATTATTATTTTCGTAATGAATTTGGGTTTGATTTTGGACCACATCATTACTGTGACTTATTTGTGTTTGGGTTTGGGTAACTTTAGAGCCGTAACTGATTTGTGTCTGTTTTTGAATCGTTTTATTATTTTTCTCTCCATAATTTCCGGCATAAGCTGTATCAGGATCTTTTGTACTTGTAGTTTCAGTAGAATAAGTACTTGATGCTTGTGTTGCAGATTTGTCTGCATAAGACATACTTCTTCCACATTTACTTCTTTTGACAGCCCAAGGATGATTACACCCTTCTATATCATCGTCCCAAACGGTGAGTTCAGTACAAGAAAATTCATATCTTATGAAGCCACCACGTTGATTACCAACGCACCTGTAAAATTTCCTGCAATTTTCACTATCACCCATGAATCCATCTGTAGTACATTGATCTCCACTCTGGGTTTTTGACTGTTGTGTGGTCGATTCTTTTGTGTATCTAGTTACATATTCAGTTACTGGTTGACTAGACGATGCCCATTGATATTTGGAAGTTAAGTCAAAAAGCTTTGTTGTTTCTGAGACAGTTGGCGTTTCCCTTGTACGAGATGTGGTGGGATGAGTAAAAAGGGCCCAGGTATTAGAAGAAAGATGATTGAGCGTGGTTTGTTCTGTATATATTGGTTCTTTAGTTATTATAGGTCGGGGTACTTCTGATTGAGCTACGTGGATTTCGTTTGCTTGAGTGGTGTAAAATTTGTCAGGTGACGTCTTCTTGGTGCCTCCACATTCAGTGCGTCTTGTGCTTCGTGGGTGATTGCAGATCTCTACATCTGGGTCGTATACTGTACCGGGCGCACATTGATACTGAAAATAATAAATAGGCAATTTATTATTTAATATAATAAGTGGTACAGGCTAGGTACATTGCACATATTATGTAGATTGTAGTGGAGCTGGTAACTAGAGTAACAAGTAACAACATAAGAACTGATTTGGCTATATAACGTTATTGTATTTTCTATCCAACATTATTATTAAGCCACAATAATTACGTTTCAATTCTATTCTGTTAAGTTTTTTTTTTCAAACGTTTGACAGAGCAAGGCTTGAAGAAGTAACAATAAATGTTCATACAAACTGTCCTTAACATCTTGTTAAATAATGATCAATAATTATGATTGAATGTATTTACTTACTCGAAATACGGTAAATTTTCCACTTCGTTCTTTCACACACCGATAGAAAACTGCACAGTTCTTCGGATCAGGTTGGAATCCTTCCCCTGGACACAAGTAAGGTTCAGGCTTAGCACCTGAGTACAGTTTCACTATTCTACCGCTAACACGGGGTTGTCGAAGATCTTCTGATGATGTTTCTGAAATATTAGAAAACGTGATTTCAGGATACTACTTTTAGCAGGGGTGGATTGAATTAGTTTCGAGCATTCTCAAATTAAGGCCTAAATTCAAATGAGGTGGTTGCGAGTTGCGGCCCGATCGAGCCGCTCGGGAGTTGCGGGGTTAAAACGCGAAGCAGTATAGGTATTATGTTGAATATTTCCTCTTCCTGCACGGTTGTCTGGAAGAAATTGCTCTGAGCGATAAGACCGCCAATATGTACACCTTTGTGTTAATGTATAGTTTTAAGTTTTCTTTTCTGTGTGGTTTCAATAAAGTGTTTTCTTATTTATGTTTGTCTTATTATGGTTCATAAATCAATTAAAGATATGATATCGACGTTCTCATTATAATAAAAAAATGTATTTGCACAACCCAAGTCGCAGCCTTACTGCAATTATGTTCATCTGACTTGCCTATAATCGTTTTACAAAGAACAAAACAAATTGGTCGACCATTGAACATGCATTCCCGATATAGGTTCGATTCACAGACTTTAAAGAAAAGTAGATAACACGCCCTCCAACCACAAGTGATGCCAAGTTAAATACCATTTCTCCTATTATAAACAAGTGAATTAAATTAAACATTTAAAAAACCCCCAACGCAGCGCTTTCAAAATATATAATTTCGGTTTTTTGGTGGTGGCCATCTTGGATTTTAAATTTATCATAGTGCGTTGTATTCTACTAGTTAAGCCCTTTCATTTGATACCCATATTGCGGGGGTCGTGGAAGAAAAAAGTAATCCGCCATTTTGTAGCGGCGGCCATCTTTGACCGATGTGCACCAATCATGGCTAAGAACACTCTCAACTAACCTACTTTCAAACAAAAAAAAATAATCAAAATCCGTTCATCCGTTCAGGAGCTACGATACCACAGACAGACAGACACACACACACACACACACACACACACACACACACACACACGCACACTCACACGCACACGTACACACACACACACAGACAGACAGACAGACACGTCAAACTTATAACACCCCGTCGTTTTTGCGTCGGGGGTTAAGTAGGTAGTTTTTGAAAAACTAATAAGTACCTACCCATTACCCAAACTTTATCCTCGCTGAATCTTATGTACATATATATTTTGTCTAATTTGAGTAGTCTAGCTATTTAAATATATAACATACCTAGTTTAATAAAGTTTCAGCTCAATCGGTCCAATCAAATTCCATCAATTTGAGGCGAAAAGAAATAACAAACCCTATTAAAACTTTCATTATATCACTTACAGGCGTAAAACCAACTCTACCTCAGCTATTGTTTGAGAAAATACAGACGCTCTATTTAAAATAATGCTTTTAACATTTTTTTGTTAAGAATTTGACACGCGCTAAGATTTACGTGAAGTGAAATGGCGTATATATAGGACACGTAACTAACTGCTAGTGAACAGTACCTATTTGGTGCGCGGTATCCACCTTTATTATTCAGTCAATGGTTTCAATAGTTCAACGTCCAGAACCGGCTTAACTCTTACAAATAAACAAATAAGATAATTTTTAAAAGTAGTGGCTACTAGAAACTCACCGTTGCTTCCAGTGTTGGTCGAACCGATGGTCGAGGTGAGCAGCAGGACAGATAGGCAGTATCTTGCGATAAAGGCGTCCATGCTTGTTGGCTATCTCGACATTATTCTCATTGGCTTCCTGGAACAAGTTCATTGAATTTATTATTAACTAGCAGCTAGTTTAAGTTAAATAGCTAGTTTTACCCAGCGGTACCCGCTGTATTGTAGCCTATGTGTTATTCTAGGGTCTAAGCTATCTCTATACCAAATTTCAGCTCAATGGGTCAACCCGTTTACGTTTAAACGAGTCAGTTCATAACGTGACTAACTGCTAAGCGCCAGATATCCTGTTGCGTTCAAAGCACAAAAAAACTATATAAGAAGTATTTCCGACGACAAGTAGGACGAGAATGTTCGATTACAACCAACCTGCAGGACTCCAATTACCATCTGGACATTCATCTTACTTGTTAAACATGCAAAATGTATTTTTAAATTGAAACTTGTAATTTCATTAACGTAATATAGTGTGGGATTTTATCAAAAACTCGAATTTATTTGATAAAGTCGCACCGTAACGGGACCATATCCGCTTTATTTTTTAGCATGTTTTAATTGGGATGGACATTTTATAATTTCCTTTTGCGAAAACCGTTATTTTAATGTTATTCTGTTGGTGGTCTGAGGCCGCTGTCTCACAGGCATTTTATTGTATAGCGGTTGCAGTTTTCCAACGTTTTTAAAGATGCGCTAACATTATTCAAAATTCTACTTTTATAAGAAAATGTAATTAAATCTTAAGTTCTCATAATATATTATCTCCATTTAAGTCTCTTCAACACTAGCACAAGTGAAATTACTGGGCTGAAAAATGTTTTAA
Source organism: Hemithea aestivaria (assembly GCA_947507615.1). Taxonomy (NCBI): domain Eukaryota; kingdom Metazoa; phylum Arthropoda; class Insecta; order Lepidoptera; family Geometridae; genus Hemithea; species Hemithea aestivaria. The sequence continues at coordinate 9,588,878 of OX382329.1, read as the reverse complement.
CATCTTATGACTCTTAAGTAAGCGTCTTGCTCGTCTTCTTACTTCGTTGTATATAAAAAATAAAAACTAATAATATTATTTGCTTACTTAATTCTTCAACGTTACATGTGAACAAAATTGAGCTGTTGGTCAAAAAAAAAAAAAAAAAAAAAAAAACAATATTACAAGTTTTTTGTAATGTCAAGTATTATTAATGAGCAAGTAGCTCTACACCTTACGGTCGTTTTAATTCTCAATATTCTTGAAGTACTTCATTGTAGAGCGGTAGAGATAATTAATCATCTTCAATCTAAATATGTAAAAGGAAAGAGAGACTGATTGATCTATCAACGTATGCCCTCTGAGACACAGTAGCGTCCAGGGACCCTAGACAAGAGCCTATCGTTTGTGGCTAACCCTAAGAAAAGTAGGTACTGCGATGACAGTCGTTATCGTTCGCTTTTCCGCAACGACTGCCATCTCAGTATATTTTTTTAGCGTTAGCCGCAAACGATTGGCGCTTGTCTAGGGTCCCAGGTAAGAAAATCTGCATACATATTAAACTAAGTTCAGAGATTACTGAATGAGAGCGAAATTGCGAGTGTAACAACGCAGTGTGATCTTTGCGACTTACCAGCTACTTACATACATAATATGGTACTCCATATTGGTGTAAACACATGTCCTACTGGACATGTGTTTACACACGTTCATGCCCTGCCAAGAAAAAGAAGCAGGAAAATATAGTGGAAAGTATAGTGTTGACTGTTGACACGCATGCCATGCCCACTGCCCTGCCCGTTTCGGCTGAATGTAAATGAACCTTAATATTCTATACCTATACGAGAACGCAGCCTCAGATCAATCTAATAATCGCAGAACTAATTCAATATGGGATCAGCCTAAACTAGGTAGTAAACTTATTATAAAACCTTAATATTGTAACATGTTCAAACTAATATAAAAACTTAAATTATATGTAAGGTATGGTAATGTCATTTGCGCTTACATTTTTTCTTATAATTAGGGCGTAATAATGTAGTAATCTCATACATCGTCAAGAGGTAACATTTAAAGACTTATTATTCAACAGTCTTGGCAAAAAGGAAATAATAATTAATCACAGATTAATGGAAGGCAGATACCGCGTTCAAGGTACAAAACTGACGCCGTGCAATAAATACTAAAGAATATTTTCTTCTATTTAGTACAAAACTAAACGTTAAGACAGTCCTACGTAGCAGTATAAATATTTTCTTTCTTTTTCTTTCTTAGCGGTTTGTCAGTCCTAAGTTTTTGGTGGTCAAATGTAAGTATACAATAGCATTATCATGAGAAGCAAAAACAATTTGCATAAACTCATTAATTTATAATACCTATTACCTTTTTATCTCAACCATCAGAGGAAAAGTTGCATACCTATCTGTGTCGAATTCTCAAATAAAATGATGTGGTAGAAACAAGTATTATGGATGGGTATTTATTTCGTCTACAAGCCTAAACGTCAAGAATTGAATAAATCCGCTGAGCGAACCTTGTTCTCAAATAGTATAAGACTTCAAAAACATTTTTTTTTTTAAATTTGGTAGTGTGGTGCATAGCGTGGTCTGATTTAGGAATTAGATAATTGAACTTTGCTCTTATGTTTATGGCCTATCTGCCACTATTTTTATAGTGCGTGTAATTAGTGTTGACGCCGCTAGCTCGTTTGTGGAGAATCCCGGATCGTTCTGGGCAATTTTCTAAAGGTCATATGTCAACAACCATTTGCAGCCTTCGTAAGGTTCGATTCTCTTTAGCGTTACTCATAGGGGCTTGACTTGTCTTATTTTAGACTACTATCGTTTTGTATTTAAGCGCTTTTACGACGCGAAGCGTATCTTACTGCCGTAACCTTATTTTCTTTTATCGCTTTACTTGCTTAATTGTTTTTATTACGTCTACGCTGTCACACTGCTGAGCAAAGAAATCTCCCAAATCTAGATGTTTTTCCCTCCAGTGATATTTAAGCTCAGCCGATATGGGGCCCTAGACTAACATCAAGTTCAGTAAAATCCACTGTCAGTTTTGGTTAACGCAAAAAAATGTACAAAAAACAGAACCATAATATTACTTATATTATGTAACGACTTTTATCTCAGTAAGCACATTTTTAGCATAAGCTACAGATAAGATTCCACATGCATAATTACTGGTTAACCTTCTGTCTGGTACTATAAAATAATTGTCCTGCATTCATTTAGGTGAGATAAACCTAAAAGTAAAAAGAATGGGCAGGCAACATTATCCAAAATGAAGTAACACAATTACGCTATCTTACGAAGCAAAGTAAGGCTCCTGCGTTTTTCTGTATTTTATTTTTTGTTTTCTGCTGACCTGAACAAGAAACTGGACTTGTGTAACCATACTAAAAATACCATTAAATTGCCAATTTAAATTCCTTGCACGAGCACGACATAATGAGATACGTAACTAGACCAGCCCTTCGGCGGTAGCTTACATAGATATCCCTGCTCTTAACCCATTTTGTTTTTGTCGGCATCATTGTAAATTAGCCAGTGCGGTTTCAGGTTAAAATCTTTTCCATAAGCTGTCAAGGAAAACTAGTTTGCCAGATACAATTTTAAATAGACCGAAATTTTCCTTCGCAAGTTTTACCTTTGCATATAGGTCGTAGGTACCTATACAAAAAGCTATATGGGGCGTAGCTGAGCTTCAAACACGACACACGGCTAAAGCTGGCTCGAGGTAAAAATATGTCATACTAGCTGCGCCGAGCAGTTTTACCCGCTTTCCTGTAGCCTATGTTTAATCCCAGGTTCTAAGCTACCTCTATACCAAATTTCAGCTCAATCGCTCAACCCGTTTAGGCGTGAAATGGTAACAAATATTCAGCCAGACATCCATACATTCTTACAAACTTTCACGTTTATAATATTAGTAAGACTAGTACATTTTTTATGTTAGCTACAGTCGTTAGGCACTTGGCTACGGGAGCTTATGTGATTAGTTGTTGAATTCAGACGCTGCACTTATATATTTTACTAGCTTACGCTCGCGGCTTTGCCCGCGTGGCAAAATCCTTTCTTAGCGGAGGTCTACGTCATAAATCCTATCTGTGTTCCAAATTTCAACCCAATCCGTCCAGTGGTTTTCGGCTGTCCGTTGATAGATCAGTCAGTCACTCTTTCCTGTTATAAAAAAATAAATAAATAAATATTTCAGGACATTATACACACAGCGCTACCTAACCCCAAGCTAAGCAACTTAATGCTTGTGTTATGGTGGTTAGGATAACGGATATAATACTTATATACTTTTCTTTTGTAAATACACTGTAACACACTGTGGGTGTGTTTTGTAATTGTTTGTAGATATTCAAAGCCACCCAGATCAGAAACAAATACCTGTGGATCACACAAACATTTGTCCCATGCGGGAATCGAACCCGCAACCTTTTGCGTTGCAGGCGGGTATCAACCCACCGCGCCACAGAGGTCGTTTATATATTTAGATACGAAACGTCAGGAGTGCACCAAGCTCAATACTCGTAAGAAATAATTACATGAAGATGTTGCAAATAGTATAAAACGCAAGTGGTATCTACTCGGTTTCTTTTTATCTGGAATGCGGTCTGTTATTACTGGAGATGGCTGACTTGTTTTCTTACCACCGAGTACGCATTACGCATGAAGATATAAGTGGCGTCAATGATGTGATATTTTTAAACGACTTTAAAAATAGAGAGTTATCTATTCGATTGTGTGTAATATGTTAGAACCTAGAACAACTTGGTACAATCCATGAGAGGCTTCAAAACAAATATACAAAATTTTACAAACGTATTTTTATATTCCAACTCCGACTAAGGGTATATTGTATCGAAGCAGTATTCTACCTCTATAAACACCCCTTTTTTGACCCAGAAGAAATGCGTTACGCATCGTCACCCTGCCACAGTGGTGTTGGGTGACGATTGATTGAATGATTATTGAGTATCCTGATCGCCCTGCCGACAATGGGCGCGGCGGGGACCCACTAAAAACCTGGGATTTTTCCTGCGAAGCGCCAAAAAAATCCCGGGGCTGCGGGCAAGTCAAAGCATTTTTCTGCGACTAGTTACCGACTTACCTTAATAACTAATAGTTTAATGCTCCTTTTTAGTTATACACTGACAGAATAAACATAAAGTAATCCCACGTTAGCGTCCAGGAAGTTTTACATCATACTAGTGCAGTCATATCTTATTTCAGCTAATACAATGTTAGAACAGGTTCCTACAGATTCCCTTTCCAGGTGGTGCGGTTGTGGTTAAGGCTGTATTCTTGCCTTACGATTGACCTTGACTCCTGATAGCGCGCCGTCGCGGATGTATTGTGTTTATTCAATGCAAGCTACTACTGGGTACTTCGTATTTGATAGGGATGGTAGGTAATCGATTTTGCCTAGGAAATCCTAGGTAAAATCGAATCTATCTAGAAATAGAGTCATTCATTCTGTTCAATCCACCTTTCCTTCTGTTCAATTAACTCTAAAAGACAGGAATACTCTGGATTAGGAACATGTAGTGGATTAGGAAAATTTTAAAACTGGGTGGAAAATATATCAATGCTAGCTGCGCCCAGCGGTTTTATATGTTATGCCTATGTGTTATTCCAGGGCCTAAGCTATATATATATATATATATGTTTAGGCGTAAAAAATTAACAAACACATATCCAGACATCCATACATTCTCACAAACTTTCCCGTTTATAAAATTTGTAAGATTCAATTTATGAAGGTTGTTTTGCCCAAAAATCATAATAGCACGACTGTATTATCTAATAACTTTTAAAAATCGTATCACAGTGTTTGTTTTCAAACTCCTCCTAAACGGCATTGTTGATTTTTGTATGCTTCTATATCATAATAGGTAAGTATTTGTAATCAGGTCTGAGAATATTTAAGTAGATCGCATAAAAGCTATTTTTCAAAAGACGCAGAATAGTTTAGCAAGTCAGCTAGTTTTAATTATTAAATTACCTGACTTTTTAATTCCTTACAAATTCTAGAAAAAATCTTAGGGTCAGCCCTTTTTCTATCAGATCAGATATATACCCATCCAATTACCTACGCTTTATTCAGTTCATGGATACATCTCACAGCCACAATCCCCTATTACATCTGTGGTTGTCCAGCAAAAAAAGCATCGCATCGCAGATTTTCTTGATTATTTCCTTATTTCCATCCTGTTTGAATCATCATTCCACCAGAATGTTATTGTGTGCCTATTAGCGGCTATAGGCGTAGCTGAACCTATAAAAACAAAGGAAGTTTCGAACTCATCATATGATTATATTATTTATTTATTGAGTAAATACCAATAATAGAGGTAAATAGCGTAAAATCAGAGCAACAGCGTAATGCGTAAAAATGACTGTGAGATACTATTTAAACTTGTCTTTTTAATATTATAAAAGTGAACGTTTGAGAGTATGGGAATATGTGTGTCTAATGTCTGACATTAATAAATACCATAATAGATTCGTTCGACATAATCAGGGATTTGCTTGCACAGGAAGTTCAAAGTTCATAAATTCATTGTTTAGTAAATGAACTAATAAATGCCCTACAATACAATAAACATAATACGCCATAATTAAAACATAATAATACCAGTGTTAAACGTAACTGGCTATGCCCGTTGATTTTACTTGCTGAAATGAAAAGGGTTTATTCCAACCCTGGACAATATTTCAGCATCTGAATTATTTTCATATTTATTTACGTTGTATATCGGGTAATCAATACTTTTAATAATCTGACGGGTGTGCTTGAGCTTGTACCCATTGTTTAAATCTCATACTAGCTGTAGCATCACCTTGAATTAATCTGACGCGCTTGAGCTAATTCAAAATAGATCACTATTTTAATTCTAATATCAAAAATCGTGTCACAGCGTTCGTTTTTTCTGAGATCTATGAGATGTAGATATCATTGAGATTAACTCAAAATCGCTTCATCTACTGCCTTATTAACATTGTGCTTGTCTTTGAGCCTCGTTAACCTTTTGTATAAAATATAAAGATCATTTACACACAGGGTTTGTTTCAAGATCTCCAGTTGTCCAAATAAACGACAATAAGAATATAATAATACATCGATTGCTATAATAACTGGGGCGGCCAGGTGGTTGCACGCAGGCTGGTTGCAAGTTCACGGCCAAGGCTACACACGATGACTGCGCTCCTTGCGCAATAAATACTTACTAGGCACTAGGCAGCCAATACCTACTCGACTGGTGTATAATGATTTCTCTGAAAGTAGCTATGCGTTATTTACATTGAGTTTGGCCAGAATTGAATTCGTATGGTTAAGTTTCAGTGCATTTTTTATTCATACTAAATAGGCCTACGTTTGACCACATCCCACCTGATGGAAAATGTAGATGCGGTCGATTATAATTAATCACGGACGTAAGATGCCTGAAAAGGTAGAAAAGAAATATTTGTGTAACAAAATATAAATACTTAGCGCAAAGTAATTTCATTTAAATTTGAATATTATTATATTACCAACAAAGTAAAATAATAATTCAGAAGCGTACATTATTGTTTACATTATTTATTTAAAATAGAACGTTTAACGATAAAAAAGCTAGACATATTTAATAAGTATGTGTAGTTAGTTACCTACTTCTAATATAACAACAAAGATGCATCAAACAATGCAAGCTTATTTAATAAAACATGTATAATCTTCGTCATAATTACGGCGGATGTGGCCTATTTATGACGTTAATTTTATTACCTCTGATGAAATAATTATTGCATCTATAAATGCCATAGTTTAACTTCTGGACTGAGCTTGCTGAATATAGAAATAACACATAGTAAGCCGGGACTGGATGTTAAGGCTCAGCCAATTCCCAGTCCTCCATCACAAGGACGATGCGTGTCTTGCACGGGGAGTTCCACATAACCCGCTCGTACTCCCGACGGAAGGGTACGCGTAAAGATTTCTCACAAAAACACAACTCCATAGTAAGCCTACTTGCACATACACGAATGATACGTGCTCATATTGTCCACCTATACCACTACCTACTACATTTAATGTTAAACATCGATACACAAGGAGTCTTTCGCTACCAAGTTCGGTAGGTCGCATATCTATAGACGTCTGCAACAGCGTCAGTGTTGCCGATCTCTACCATACTGGCTTTACCGCGCAGAATGAGCGTGTTTTAGCGCTTATTTGTGGGAGTGGGCTTACTGTGGGTCCTTCAATAATTTAATGAAACTGCTTCTAGTTTTTTCTATTCAATAATAAATTCTTGCAATTTGAGCTAAATAGCGTTTCCCATAATGATTGAGTGGTTTCATTATTACACACACGTATTTTCCTTTTATTATAACATTATCTTATACTTATAATTGACTCCAAGAAAAACACCTTAGGGAAAATGAGTCACTTTTCCATTTTCTTTTGTAAAGATACATAAAGCCATAGATCATTGTTATATTTTATATATTATGTATTATAGTAAGCAGCTCTTACAGCGTGCTTTGTGTCTAACTATATAGAACTAGCTTATGCTCGTGGCTTTGCCCGCGTGGAGAACTCCTTTTTAGCGGAGGTCTACGTCATTAAGCCTTTCAATTTTCCAAATTCCAGCCTAATTCGCTCCGTGGTCCGGGCTGTGCGTTTATAGATTAGTCACTCAATCAGTCACTCTTTCCTTTTATATACCTAGTTAGAAGATGTACATACCGTGTTCCAATTTTATATATCCTTATGGAAGTATATCTATTTTTTTTTAGCACAACGATGATGAAAATATAAAAAAATCTATGAAACCTACATACACATTACATAATTTAATTTTTTAGTTGTAATCTATTTCTTTAGTTTTGTATCAACGAAGAGTTATTTAATAATTGCAATAAGTGTAAATAAAGTCCATAAAAGCAAATAAAGTCGCAAATTTTCACTCAGTTAAATATAAAATATACGTATATTACGAAATAAAAACTTATTCAAACAGTAATAAAAGATGAACGATATAGTAGAGCAGTACAGCATCCTAAGTAAATTTTTTAACAACATTTATTCATAGAGATCACAGTAAAAACCATATATGCTATTATTACTTGAAAGAGGAAGACGCATCCAAATGATTTTTATGAATCTTCAAAATAGGTTTCCTGTTTTGAATACATTGTCTTTACAATACGTCCATATTCATCTAGTTTTTGTTGTTAATAGAACAATTAACAGGATATTACTGATTATAATAATGTTAGGCACGATATTAGTGCTCTGACGTAAGAGTTTAATGACACTGCAAAAAAACTCAAGAATAATATAGTTAAATAAAAAATTAATATATAGAACCAACTTCAAGTTCACTTTCAATAAAAGAGACAAATTTTCACTCATATCTAAAAACCTGGTATTTTCTATTCTATTCTATTCTATATATACTCTGTAAAAGATTTTTTCAATCGGTTCAGGTATTCGAGTAATCGGTGAACTTGCATTAAAAAAGTAAATAATTGTGAACTTTTTCTTTAATAAAGTTACGATTTTGGAAACTACCGTGAGTGTAAACCGTGTTAAATAAAGTTGGTTAAAGACGATGTGATGTCAAGATTCAGATCTGGAAAATATGAAAATACATAATACAGTATAGCAATAGGTGCTGCAATGTAGCATTTTAGTTTTAAAAAAGTATGCTTTTATTAACAAGTTCTGAATTAAAAAGAGCTTGGTCGGTTTTATGTCTTTTTTTTGATTCACTTGAAAAATATCATAAAATGCGTCTGCATAATTTTATGATAAACCTAAGACATAAAATTAGCCTACTCATCAAATTATATAATTAACTTTTGCCCTTGGCCAGTTATGCTGTCCGTCAGGATAACAAAATTGAGATGCATCTCAGAGTTCTATAAAATCACGATTTTCATTCACGCCTCAGCTATCAAAGATGACTTCACTTTGGTCAGAAATTCCTGAGGATAATTTAGATACGCAGCAAAACACCGTAAATTAAATAATATTTACAGAAAAGGGCCCCATATTTTGGCTGCTTGACCATTTATGCGGAGTCAGCTGGAGTTGAGCGTGGAAAAAATCCACCTACCTATAGAAATAGTCGGTACCGCCTAGAATAGAATCCCAGGAGACGAGTTTTCATACAATTTTATTGGATTTTTTCGATGCTTACCGAACTACCAGCTCTATTCGCACCAATTGGGAAACAGTCTAAGTCCGATGAAAAAAGGGAAAGGAAAAACAAAAGGAAATCCTTATACTAATTTAAAATACTTAACCTATTAGCATACGAAGGCGCAAGCTCACACTTAGGTATTTTATAATTGTCCTGTATCTGTTGAAATATTAAGGCGTCTGTTTTCTTTTAACTCAACCCGCGTCTCGTTCTTCTGTAGCTATTTATTTCATTAATCTGATGTAGATAAAATACCGCAGTAAATAGCTAGTAGATGCTCATTTATAACAAAGTACTACTGCGGCTACTACATACACCTGTAATAGTATTTTTATGTTGATAGTAAAACTTCTTATGTTATCTCTGTTGACTTCGATGGAAGCTTGATTTTTATACTTACTTAGGTTAATTATTTATATTTAGTAATAATAATTATTATTAGTAGTGTTGTAATAAAATTTACATGCGAAATTATTGTTTTAGAAGTTTCATATATGTACCCAATTATAATATGCTGTAATGTAGTGTGTATGTATGCAGGAATTATTTTATGCTGTATAGTATACAAGTGGACCCCCCGCACTTCGTTGCTTCTAACAGAAAATTATCAGTGTTTCTCTGCTATATTATGCATATATTATACATATAAACCTTTCTTTTGAATCATTCTATCTATCAAAAGAAACCGCATCAAAATCCGTAGCGTAGTTTTTAAGATTTGAGCATACATAGGAACAGACAGACGTGGAAGCCGACTTTGTTTTATACTGTGTAGTGATACATATTTAATATTTAGTGGAGGATCGTTACTATTTTGCACTGTTCCACTGCAAGGCAGAGTCCCTAAATCCTTCTAATTATCCCTTTTCTGCGACACCTCGGTCCATCCGGCTTGGAGTGCATCCAAATCGTCGAGTCATCGTTTCCGAGCCGGCCTCGGCAGCGTTGCTACTAAACATGCAAGCTTAAGCTACTATACATATACTCGTACATTAGCTCAATCCATTGGATTCACAGACAAGAACAACTTTTTAAGATCTTTATCTCAGTCATCCGGCGATTCTCTACCGAATATTGTGCAACCGATATCTGTTCGCATCTGGTTACTTTCTTATTGTTCGCCTTAATTACATAGGATGTTGTGATTTTACTTTGATTCGGTATTTGGATCAATGTTGTTCGATGAAGGTAACTAGAGGTCATTGAGATTTATGGGTGTCTTTATCTTGTGCTAACTGACCGTCAAAATAAAAAGGGCACTGTAGCTAGTGAAATTACTGGGCTAAAGAGTCTTAACATCTCATGACTCTTGAGTAAGAAGCGTTGGTGCAGTACTCCTAGAATTTCACATAATTGTGAAATCCTAGGTAACACTGTACTGATTATGGGCAGCCGTTATCTCTTAACAGCAGGAGAGCGTCTTGCTTGTCTTCTACTTTATCACATAAAAAAAAAAAAAAAATAGGTGGAAGTTCTCAATTTGAATGTTTGTTAACGGAGTACCTACTTCGTTGCTTTTGAATTATTTTATAAAGTATAACTACATAACTTGTTATTAAAATATTTTTTTTCAGCTTGGCTTTTTTTAAGCATGACAAAGTCCTTTCTCTCCTTGTAAAAATTTTTTTTGCATAAATTATTGTTTTTGTTTTTTCCTGATCTAGGTATTTAAGATCCTAAAAAACCCATGCACACACAAAAATATAATTCACCGTTTCTCATTCATTAAAATGTGATAGATGTTTACAAAATATACAAACAAAAAACTTAAAATAACAGTAATCATCGATGTATACCTCTGAATAAATTATTTAATCAAACTCTTATGAAATTGACAAATTATAATACTGTTAGGTGAGAATTTATAAAAAACATCATGAACACGACATTGACTAATAACGCATTTAGGCTCATGCATTTACGGTCGACGCCAATTTTCAATGATAGACTTTAAGAATAGATTTTTAATTGTTTGCAGTTCGATAGCCCCAAATAATAACTTAAGCATGATCAATAAATAATTATCTATTATTAAATCTGTTATTAAAAGTGTTGTTTCACAGTACAGCAGGCTTAGTGAAGCGCCAATCGCTTCTGGCGTATAATACTGAAAAGTGTACTGGTGTCCGTTTTTCCCTCGTCGTTAGCCTCCTAGTTTCTCTGCTCGAAGGTCAGCCTCACCGCGAGCGATTGACACCTGTCTAAGTCTGCTGGATCGATTGCGCTAAAATTTATTTATAGATAGCTTTTACCCAAGAATTACACACAGGGGAAGCTACGACTCTTGTTATCAAAGTTTGAGCGAATTGAGCGACGACGCGAGATTTTTATACACTTGTATTATATACAAGACTAGCTGTGCCCAGCAGCTTTACTGTACTGTAGCTATGGGTTATTCCAGGGTCTAAGCTATCTCTATTCCAAATTTTAGCTCAATCAGTCTACCCGTTTAGGCGTAAAGAAGTACCAAACATACCCACTCACACCCTCACAAACTTTCGCCTATATAATATTATGTTACACGTATGTACCTACTTAAATATTTTTTTGCTATTTTGTATGACGATTGAACTAATTTAAAAATATCTAATATCAACCTATAATATTCTCTAGCTACACATCAAGAATTCTTACCACTTATTACGAACAGCAAAAAAAGTTGTTATACATCTGAGTCATCACCTCATCATATGTGAAACAAAACATCTCATTAAATCCACAGTCGCTGATAGAGATCTCGACGTTCCTAATTATCTTTCTGTATATTACCTAAGTTCATTGACTGCCGGAAATTCAATGGCTAGGTACACTGAAAAGGTTAATTTAAAAAGATTGAACCGTCGATGTTATTTGACCAAAAGTCATAAAGATATTTTCTTCAGATTTACGAAACGATGTTAAGCAATAACTCCTGCATATTGAAATTAATTATGTAGTACATTTTAGTATGTCTTATTAATAATCATCATCATCAGGCTATGTTCATCCACTGCTGGCATGTCCACTCTCCCCTATGGTACGCCACTCAACTCGGTCCTCCGTCTTTCTTCTCCACCCACCCCCGGATACCATCGCCCCATCTCGCCCATGAGCGCCCTACACTACGTTTACTGAGACGTGGTCTCCACTCGTCGATGTCTTATTCAGTAAGTACTTAAATTACAGATCCTCATATCTTGTCAGTGACTCTAACTATTGCAGTTGCAAAGTTACCAAGGCCCAAGTTCACTCAAGTTGGAGTAGGAGAATGGCGCCTACAATTTTTTACAACTGAAATGATTCAAAGTAGCATTAATATTAAATCCGTTATAGCACAGTAATCTAACAGGAAATTCCAATACATCGGCTCAGATTGAAGCCTATGTTAATATTGCTTAAACAATGGCGTTGACTTATATCTCATGTCACGCCATGACACTCTTTTTTAAATCCTTGTTGAGTATTGAACACACCTCCATAATTGTTTTGAATTTTACATCTACGTAAAAACATCAAGGACTGAGCTTCATGAAACTACAAAGAAGTCGCTATAGTAAGCCCACTTGCTTTAATACATATACTTACGGTGCATTAATACAAATACAATGACTAAACTAAATAAAATACTAAGACAACCTCTATGAAATAGAAAAAATACTAAGATACACTATAACAATGACGTCGCAACGCTAGAAGAAAAGACTTGGATTCGATGCACGATACAAAGAGGAGGCCTTTTTCCTAGCAATGGGACGATACGTGTAGGTTGACGATGATGAAGACGAACCTACATTATATGCGTACCTATATTTGAAAACGTCGCTGAATGTTCACAGTTCCCACTGTTACATATAGGCTTACTATGGGTGTTTCATTTCATCAATGAAACTACTTCTACGCGTAACAATGTTTTATCATTTGTTTACATCTAATAAGTACCGTTGTTGGGATCTATACTGTTATGATAAATTAAGGATTATTTTAGTCCCACTTTTCAATATTGTAAAATAATGTCATTTATTATTTTCACATATCCTCCGCCCACTTAATAAAAAAATATAAGAAAAATACATTAGTTCGGCTCAGCTGACAACGTTATTCGTTTTAGGAATAATCAATGACAAATGACTACAAAAACTATCTAACTGTTCTAAACAGCTGACTACCATGATATTAATTTTATCTCGTCCTTGAAAATGAATAATTAAGTTACCGAGATATTTATAGTGCTGATCTTCTAAACAGTTACTAGACAATGTAGAGGCATAATAAAAATTAAAACGATCGTAAAAAATAATATGCTTTTTTACGTCTCTATTTAGGTTTTGTTTACCTAATTTATCTTTGCAAAATGTAGATGATGGTGTGTATAGTTTTTTAAATACTTGCCTCAACGAAATACTGATGCTAACAATAAAGAAATGAAAAAAAATAAAATGAATTTGTTTCATACGTATATAATAATACATACATTATACAAGTGTACATACATAGGTTAGTGTCGTCTCCACATGTTAAATTTATTATAATTATAAATAAATAAAAATAATAAAATAAATATTTCAGGACATTTCACACAGCGCCACCTAACCCCAAACTAAGCAACTTAATGCTTGTATTATGGTGATTAGGGTAACGGATATACTTATATAGTTTTCTTTTGTAAATACATACTTATAATAGATATTTAAACCACCCAGACCAGAAACAAATACCTGTGGATCACACAAATATTTGTTTCATGCGGGAATCGAACCCGCAACCTTCTGCGTTGCAGGCGGGTTGTTAGAGCTCAGAGGAGGTCTAATATGTCAAATTAGAAGAAAAAGAAATGATTCAAACTCAAACTCAAAATTCATTTATTCAAATAGGCTACAATGGAGCACTTTTGCAAGTCAATTTTACATTTTATTTTAATATTCTACCGCTCATTCGCAAGGCACCTCTATGAGAAGAATGAGCAAGCAACTCAATTTTTTTTTTGATTGACATGAAGTGTCAGTGAGTGAAAAATGTAGAACAACTTTTGATATCATAATATACATTTTACACAAATATGCACTCTTTTTTATGGATATACAGTCCCCCAGTTCAAGAGCGTTTCATTTACGCTCTAAAGTCTAGGAGTGATCTAGACATTGGTCCTTCGAGCCGGATAAGTACTAGTTCAACAGTTCAACCAAGTTCAACGACTCCATGTCGTCATCCCCGTGTTCGCGGCTGACGAGCAGTGGTGGGAAGGAAGAAGAAAACTCCTGACAGTTCATCAGTGCTAACTGCCAGTGAGAAAGAGAAGATCTGCCGACAGTTCATCAGTGCTAACTGCCGGCGAAGTTCAAAGATATGTTGACAGTTCACGAGTGCTAACTGCCAGCGTACTGCGATGATCAGGTCAAAATAGAGAAAATAAGAGGAGAACAACTGCCAGCTCATTAGTGCTAGCTGTGACAGTTCAAGCAGTTCAAAACAGCGGAAGAAATAAGAACATGAGATCACTGCCTCTCTTCTAGAAAAGTAGGCAGTCCTCTTAGGTTGGGCGGATACATGTCAACTACAGAAAGCAGAAGAAGCTGCTGAGAATAGTTCAACGTACCCTACAAAATGTCTTGTTGGGCGCAAACATTTATGGCTTCAAGACGAAGGAAGGATTGGTCATACAAGCGGATTATAAACACATAGATCACCATTCCTACGTGGTTTCCTTCGGATGCCTTAAATGAGGATAACCAGATCAACTCATCATCAGTTTCAACTAGGCTTGCATCGGTGAAACAGATCAGCACACCTAGCTAGATGTGCAATGCAGCCTTGTCTATATTATAAATAGTTCTTTTAGGTCAAACACGTCTGCTAGTTCATTTGTTTTAATAGTTTCGGTGGTAGACTGTGTAGTTCATATATGCGTTATGAGAACATAATAAGTTGGATGAAGTATTGGTGATGTTTGGGCAGCAGTGCGGAAGGCTACGACTTACATTAGTGCTTAAGGCGGGTCAGAAGTACTTGCTGGGTAGAGGATCATCCTTTAGGTCAATGGTTGCTCGGTTGGTTACTTTGCGGCATTTTAGATCAAACCTCCCGAGTAGTCACATCACTCAACAATAGTTCACTCTGGTTTATAAGGTCAATAGAATAGAAACAGTGTTAGAGACATGTTTTTATGTTAGTTCTTAGGTCAAGATTAACAAACAGTTCTTAGGTCAACGCACATTGGTGTGTTCATGCGGTTTTGATTTTAATTAGTAAGTTATATGGTAACTCGGCGGTTTAAGTACAATTTGGATATCTTTATGTTTTGAAAGTTCGTATAGTTTTATATTGGTAGTTCATAGGTTCTAGTTCGTTTTTATTGGGAAGTTAGTTCAATGTCAGTATTCAGTAAATAAGATCAAATGTTTGTCAAGTTCTCAGTTCATATACAGGTCAATTAGTGCTTCCATGTATATTGCCCCTCACCAACGACATTGTACCTAGACTCAATTCAGCCACAGTGGGCGGTTTTCAGGCATATTTGGAAGGACATTTCTGCATGAATGTCCTTGGTGGGCGGTATGTTAGAGCTCAGAGGAGGTCTAATATGTCAAATTAGAAGAAAAAGAAATGATTGACATGAAGTGTCAGTGAGTGAAAAATGTAGAACAACTTTTCATATCATAATATCTGGGGGCACGGTAGTGCCCCCGCCAAGTCGAGCGCGAAGCAAGCACTGCCGTACCATCTTTACAGGAACCATTTCGTCGCATTTTCAGGCCCCTATTTGAGAACCTCTGGATAAGACCAGAACACAGAAATTTTCGTCATCCAGTAAGCTATAATTACATACTTAAAATCCAAAATTTCAAGTCTGTAGGTCATTAAGTTCCGAAGTTAAGCGAAAGCAAAGTTTCGCATTTTCGACACTCACTCACTCATGATCATCAAAATAGAACTAGTACTTCCCATAAACTCAGAGAGCTGAAATTTGGTACATTCTTAGAATTTATTGTATAAGCCATAGGAAAACTAAAAAAACATGCAATTTCGGTCTCGTTTTCGAGATAATTCATCTGCATAAATAACTTTGTAATCTCATATAAATGTATAGGATTACAAAGTTACATTTGCAGTCAATGGTTAAAATTGTGTAATATCCAACTTATTAATTCAAAATATATTTAAGGCATAGTATATGTATATGTGAGTGTGTATATGTGTCGTAAATCGTCAGTTATGATCAGGCGATATCTAGCGTGGCCAGTGGCCAACTAAAATAAGAGCCCAACCAAACTATTAGAAGAGATCGACATACCACCTTTACTACAAGCTTTTATTTACTTTCACTTGTCGGTCTGTCTGTCTGTAATTAAATCTTGCAAGTTTAATTAGGCCCACTTCCCGGTATAATATTATAATGCATTGGACTTAGAGTGAACGCACACGTATCTAGATGGCGCTGACTGTATTTTAAAACGCGCTTACGGTTTGTATTTCTGATAACCTTATAATATAGCGTTTCTACAAAAATAAGTGAAATCCCACCAAAAACATTCTGTAAAAAACTAGCCAAGTCTCGATGGAGCTGCTTGTTTATCTCTAAAAAGTAATGAAATCTAGACAAAGTCGTGCCAAGTATAAGGTTCCTTACTGCGATTTCTTTATTATTATAGCAGTTAATGTTGTGTGACTTGGCCGTTGAAGGGTACACAAGGGTATTATACCAGGTGCTCCATGACACTATATTGCACCAATCTGTCCGCTACCCATTCAAGATAGAAAATTTCCACTTGGAAAACGTTGATTGGATAACCAGTCAATTGTAGGCTTGATAAAGCTGCGTATTTCAATAATACTTATGTTTAGGCGATCCAAGTGTCATGGAGCATCTGGTTTTGTACCCTTGTGTACCCTTCAACGGCCAAGTCACACAACATTAACTGCTATAATAATAAAGAAATCGCAGTAAGGAACCTTATACTTGGCACGACTTTGTCTAGATTTCATTACTTTTTAGAGATAAACAAGCAGCTCCATCGAGACTTGGCTAGTTTTTTACAGAATGTTTTTGGTGGGATACATTTTACACAAATATGCACTCTTTTTTATGGATATACAGTCCCCCAGTTCAAGAGCGTTTCATTTACGCTCCAAAGTCTAGGAGTGATCTAGACACGGGTATTAGCCCACCGCGCCACAGAGGTTGATTTTAATAAAGAAAATTCTTATCTGCAAGCCTGCCGATCACATTTTAAAGTGTTGAAGGAGAGTAAGCACTGAAGCACTCATTTTGTTCTTTATGTAAGTATTTAAATAAGTAGGTATATAACTGGTAGGTTAGCCAATTAATAATCTACTATCTACGTATTAAATGTTTTGTGCACGAGTTTGAGTCAAAAGTTTAACGCGTATTTGCTATTTATACTAAAGTAAGACTTTATTACCATACTTAATGATTCATAATCTTCATTTTATACATAAACAAAAATATGACCGAGTTGCTTCTTTACGCTAATCATAGAAATATTACAAAATAACAATTTTTATTCGACTATTATAAAAGCAGAAAGGTTTTTATAATTCGTTGACATTTTTATGTAGCCACGGATGACTCTTAAGATGCCTGAAGTGATTTTTTTGTTCTAAAGGGTACAAAAGTAGATAGTTTACTGGTATCCATTTAACACATAAGCTATTTAAGATTTATCGAAATCAATCGAGCAGTGTCTGATTTATGGATTGAAATGTTCGACTCGCCCTTACTTATTGAAATCGATCAAGTTTTGAAGTCATCATCTGTCGAAAGCTAGTTATAGTTGGTTTATTTTTTTGACATGGTATTTTTGTATAGTAATAAAGATCTCATAAGAAAATACTCAGAATCTCAACACCCAAAGTGGAAATCTTGACCTTAAACCACTAACAATAGCGAATTAAGATAATCTAGCCGGTGCCAAACAGGTAACCCACATGCAAAGTGTTACAAAACGAGATATGCACTGAATAAACGCTAGAATTGAGTCATTATGTGAAATGGCATTCTTGGCATTGAACTTGAGACTGTAAGGCCTACTTGGCAATAAAATGCTTTTACAGATATCTATAAGACATAATTCTACTATATTTATTATAAACTCGAAATTTTGTAAGACTGTACGTATATTGTGTGGATTTCTATTTTGTATGGATGTATGTATGTTACTCTTTCGTAGACCGATTGAGCTAAAATTTGATATAGAGATAGCTTAGACCCGGGAATAACACATAGGATACTGCATAGCGGGTAAATGCGCTGGGCGCAACTTGTATATTATAATACTGTATGCCTTTAACCGCTGAAAAGTAACTTACCTATATACCGTTGCTCTAATCTTTTCTTTCCTTTGCTTGCTCGGTTGTCTGGAATAGATTGCTTTTATCGATAATTTGACTGATATTATAATTGTAACACTTTTTTCCCCAGTGTGTTCTAAGCTTATTCATTGTATTTATGGTGTTAAAAAAGCAATCTAATCCTTTTATTACTAGCTGCGCCCAGCCGTTTTACCCGCTGAATAGGCCTGTGTATATTAAGCTACCTGCATACCATAAATAAATTAAACTTAATCGATTGACTGCTTAAGTGTAAAGAGGTAATAAACACAGAATTTTAACGCTCAACGAATTTATATACGAGTACATACACACATCCATTTAGGTACGAGCTTAATGTACGAAGTATTACTTATTATAGGTACTCTTTTATAAATTTTTCATTTATAATAATAATAAATGTAGCACCTAAAGATACTCTATATTGATACCTATACGAAAAAAGCTAGAAGGAAGTGAACTCAGTCTTTTTTATTTTTTTTAATGTGTGCAAAACAGTCGGACTTTAGAGAGACCTTTAGGAAGACACTCGTCTAAAATAAGTTAAAAAATAAATATCCAAAATGAAGCGTTATTGCGATGAATCAGTATCAAGATCTAGGTTAAAATTAAACATTACCTATTACCTATATTAAGTAAAAATAGCCATAATATAATTAATTCGATCGAAGCATGTACGTAAATTAATATACATATTAATATTACAAAATTGCATGAGTAATGTTTATTTACCTATTATAAAGATTATTCAAAGAATTATTTAGAATATTTTTAGCATAATATAGTATGATCTAATTTAATTTTAACAAAAACTGTGTTCACCCGTGCGATGTAATTTTGTTTTGCATGCTTTAATAATGTTAAGCTATATAAAAAGTTATTTAGATTATAATTTTCAGCTGCATAATTATTAATTACTTACCTGGCTCTTTATCTGATGGAATAAAAAGGTGTACCATTAACCATCACAGAAATCTTAATATATGCGAAAAATTGATAATATAAATAAATGAAGCCGATTTCAAGCTCGATGTCATTAACTGAGACGCACTTTTTAATTTATATCTTAAAATACTCGCGCCACCGACGTTGATGAAATTTGATTACCTGAGAAATATGACTTTTGAAGCGTTCAGTATTTTTCTAGTAATCTTCACCCATTGTCGTCAAACAAATGATTAACCATCGAATTAGTTTCAAGTTTTTCTATAAATAGTCTGAAAGACTATAGTTCTCAACAATCAACAAGTAAAAAAACTTCTATCATTGTTAGCTATTTTTTGGGATATTTATTAATCAAATTTCTTACACAGCTAACCCTTTTTTATTTAATGAGAATTTTTGTTTCGTCTCATTGTGTTTACAAGAAAATTATACGTTTCATTCAGGACTAACTTTAAGAGGACGTTCATAATAACCTGCTACGTGCTTATTTCTTAGTATGTTATGTAAATTTATTTGCCTAATCCGTTTGTAAGTTAATGTTAGTTGAATTTTCTAATTCGCACGTTAAACGTACTCTACAAAACCAAATTTACATTGACAGTTATAAAAGTATGACACCTAATTTTTCTTGATTTTGTGTCGATGAACTGAACTTTGAAAAGTAGAGGTATATACTATACCTACCTATCTTATCTATAGATGCCATAATATTATGTTGCCCCAACACTGAACATGAATTAAAAACGTGGATTAATACGACATAATGTATGTTTTTTTGTAGATAGCAAATGCTAAATAGCAACAATTTTACATCTACTTACAAGCAGTACAGCGATAAAAAGCACTTGTACTATCAACAGATCGGCCATTAATATATGTATCTCGTATTTACCAGAACATGAGTTAGTTGATATTTGTAAATTAAATATACAGTAGCATACTCATTATCCAAGTAGTTTGTATCACCATAATCTTCTCTCGATATTCTATACTAGCTGTGCCCAGTTTTACCCGCTGAAAAATTGCCTGTGTAATACAATGTCAAAGCTACCTCTATACAAAAAAAATCAAACGCTTCGTCCATCCACATTGATGTAGATATTTATTTGGGTCAATTGTATGTATTTGTTTTTTCTCAATAAAGGCATTTACCATAATATATTAATATCTGACAAAAAGCAGCAGTTAAATCTTTAGGGGGAAGGTTAAATATTTTTAAAACGTCTATGAAGATTAAAATAATTCTAGAGTTCGTGGACCTGAGCAATACAATAAAACGGGTGAGGATCGCATCGCATATGGCATCCAGGATCGAGTGTCCACTAACAAAACGAACTCCAGAAATGGCGACAAACGAGTCCCGACTCCACCTGCTGACTAGAAAACATTTTAATAGGGAGTGGGATGAAACATATTCATAGCCTTCTATGGAACAAACTTACATATTATTTCTCTAAGTTATGGAGAGGCTTAGCTTGGAATAACTGAGTGTATTGGTTGCAACATTCCTTAAAGTCGTGTTCTTTGTGAGATATCTAAGTATATTATTTTTTAAAGTATGAACAAAATATCACATGAGAATTTAAAAAAGGTTTTCACCCCAGAGTACCCCGATTCCGGAGGAAATCGAAGGATTTTTGAGTACTGTCAATAATTTTCCTAAATTTACAGCTTTACTGCAATTTAACTACTGAAAGGCGGATTTATAAAAATACACAATCAGTTTGATGACGTATTTTCATTAGAAGAGTAAGTTCATTTTAAATTTTAAAGAACTTTAAAGAACCACAGGTGGCAAATACAAAATGCTACAAGCTAAATATAAGTAGGTATACAAAACTGCTTAAACTGGCTGCATGAAAGAGTTTAATGGGCGTAATTGAATAGTAAGACTTTGTAAGCAACGACTAAAGATTTTTTTTTTTTTTTTTTTTATGTGATGAAGTAGAAGACGAGCAAGACGCTCTCCTGATGTTAAGAGATAACGGCTGCCCATAATCAGTACAGTGTTACCTAGGATTTCACAATTATGTGAAATTCTAGGAGCACTGCACCAACGCTTCTCACTCAAGAGTCATAAGATGTTAAGACTCTTTAGCCCAGTAATTTTACTAGCTACAGTGCCCTCCTACCGGAGCACAGTAATGTTTGCACATCACTGCTCAGGCGGTAGAATAACTGGCACTGTTGGGGTACCCACCTAGACGACCTCCTGCAAAGGAAGTCTACCCCCGGTGATCCGATTTGTGATAACTTATCTTATAAAAGCTTATGCTTTTAACACACTGTTAGCTTCAATTGCAACAAGATTATAGGATAAACTTCTAATTATCATTATATCAGCGAAATTAATGAGCATGATAAGATGTACTAATATTTCAAGATAACAATTAATGGTATTTTTTTTAGATCTGACCTTAGAAAAAATAATTGTTGTACCAAATGTAGAACCTTAATCAATGCTGGACATTTTCTTCTAATGAATAGAGAAGAAGTTGAATGTGTAACACTGAGGGAAAAGCGAGAAAACCGAAGAGCAGGGCCGAATCAGGTGTCCACATCAAGTTTCTTCCAGTCGTCATTTATTTATCTGGATACAGGGCCAGTACTTGGTAAATTATGTTATGTAAATAGTATGCGTACATTTATTTTCGTTCAATTTCTTTGCATAGTTGTAGAACTTCCATAGTTGATGTAAATGTGATGAGAAATGTGACACATGCCCAGGGCTTAAGCTGGTATGTATCTGCATTCTGCATTGCCTTCATTACAGAGCTCTGCCTCACGATTGCATAATAAAGTGAGCTTCTTACATGACTTGTCACGCTTTGTCGAGAAAACGTACTTTTTTTGTGTGCAATCTTTCCCGTTATGAATAAGGACTCAATCAGCAGGTGTTCGTAGAATTATTTATAACAAAGAATTATGGAAAATTAAAAGTAATTATCGTATAATGTGACTTAATAACTTTGCCTTATTATGAGAAAATATGTAGGATCATACATACCTACTAAGTAGATCAAAGAAGACATTCAGAGAAATTCAGTGCACCAACTAATAAGATCATTTTTTCCCCTATTTTTTTCTGGCAGATATTACTATTAGCTATAGAATCGACATATTTGCACTTTTTATAATGTTTATATTTTATTTAAGCGCTTGTATAAAATAGTAGTCTTTTAATAAAGAGATTAGATAACTCTATAAGCGTCAATTTTATTACGGGATTAGCTATTAGATATTTATGGAAGAATATAATTATATTATAATTATTAACTCGTACATACTTACATTGTTTTAGCGTGCATATTAAAATATAATGATACCAAACCAAGCCAAGTAATAATTTGATCCTGTATGGTACTCACAATTCAAGCATCGTGCTTATTATAACAGGTTTATTATTGAGCCTAAGGGCGTAGGACATCTCTACGAGCGAAAACATTGTGATGAATACCCGCAAATACTAAGATGATAGACTTGTAGTCTGAACATTTTCATTCGTTTATTTTAAAATTCGAATGCGTACTACACTCGCTTTAAGAACACCAACACTTTTATTGCTTTTAATAAGTTTTTTTGATGTGTTAAAATAAGAAACAAATTGTTATCTACTTACAGATTTTAATTAGCTCTCACTGATTGCTACGTAATTGACAAAACAACATTTTAAATAAAATGATCTTAAGGAATAACTATGTAAGTCTAATTTTCCCATAATAGCAGTCAAGTCATTTAATTATTTTCAGCAGAAGAGCGACATTTTGAATTCCCTGAACATTAGACATCAACGCACTACCCTTTGTAATCTGCCTATCTTTAATTAATTTTGACTTGGACTTAGAAATATTATTATATTTCGGTATAAATTATTTATGATTCTGCATTTAAATCATGCTTCTATAAATATTATTAACTTATTTCGTACTTACCAGAATATCTCGTAGCACTATTAAAATATAATAGTTATAGTACACAACACTAGACAGTCTTTAAAAGTATGTCGTTATATTTTTACAGTCAGTCTTATACTAAGAACCCTGGCTGGAATTTTATTCTATTTAAAAGTAAAACATTTTAAAAAGAGAACTTTCCCGCGGGCGCGCTCGTTCGAAAATGGCGGGTGATTTTTCGTAGGGGCGGTGCGTCCTTGCGTAGCGGACAAGGTCTCGCCAAGGCGTTATATGGACGCGCGGCTTGGCTCCTTCGCCTTTATACCTAGACATCGTAGCGTTTAACTCACGCTACAGCCTCTGATCGACCTAGCCTGGGAGGATACCTATAAATAAATTAAGAACTCTGGACGCAGCTATTTGCGGCCTTGCCTCGCATATCTGCAATTTATCTGACATTGTGGAATAGAATTATGGGGTAATGTTTATTGCTTTGGCAAATAATTATAATAATAAAATTTTAATACAGTCATTATTATTAAATTATTTAGGTACTCATACAATGCAATAAACAATAAATAACAACACAACTACAATAAATAAAATTATCCTTAAATCTGGTCACTCTCATAATAATGGGTTACTCAAACATTATTTTAATTACTTCGATATTTATACATTTTTGACTTAGTTTTTTAATAGTTGTATGATTCAGCTAGTACTTATGCCCATTAATACAAAAGTTTGGAAATAATATGGGGATTTTTGTTCAGCAGTACCTATGGCTGAAAAATCTGGGATATAACTTTTAATAACTGTGTTTAGTAGGCATGTAGCTTAACTAGAGTACTGAAATTGAAAAAAAATCCTTCAATGGATGAAATTGTAAGGCGCTGCAATATTTTCATACAACAATGAATAGAACTGAATAAAGGTGCTCTTTATTGAAACACCACAAATATACAGAACTAGCTTGTGCTCGCGGCTTTGCCCGCATGGCAAAATCCTTTTTAGCGGAAGCCTACGTCATAAAAACTATCTATGTTCCAATTTTCAAACCAATCCGTTCAGCGGTTTAGGGTGTGCGTTGATAGATCAGTCAGTCAATCAATCACGCTTTCCTTTTATATATTTAGAAGATAACTAAAACACAAATTCATAAATTAAGTGTAACATTTGGCGGTCTTATCGCTGAAAGCGAGCTCTTTGTAGATAAACATTTGTAAAAAGTTGACCCAATTTTAATGCCGTTAATCCATTACTGTCCATTGAAAACAAAAATACACACTGACCCATATTTAGGTCCCAAAATGCCGCTGTCTCAATACTGGTTCAATAGCACGACTTCGTGTTTTTAAGCGTTTATTAAAGATTACAAATCACTTACAAGTTATCGAAAAGTGATAGTCTTTTGACTCCTTTGAGTACAGCACGACGCGACACAAAGATAATTAACATTTAAACCAACCGTTATACCCATATTTGGTGACAAAAACAACTAAAATATTATTATCGTGGAGAACATTATCTTTTTATATAATTATTCGCAATTTTTCATGTTCGGTTTGATTTATTCGCGAGTTTGTTTTTTACCCGTAGGTCCAACTGTGCCAAATGGTAATATTTGTGTATGTGAAATAAATAGTAATAGGATCGGTCGTGATATAATAAGCTTTCATGTCAGTCTAAGTACTCACATTTCATGGACACTGTCTTTGTCGCCTGTCATAATATTATTTTTGTGTTGCTTATAGCACGGTCACTGGTTCCACTCTTCACCGAGTATTAATATAATAATTGGGGTTTATTCTTTAACGGAACGGGTTATCCTACTTATACTGTAAGTATCAAATCACAATTTTAATAGATTGCATACTGATCATACACCCATATTAGGCCGTTGACTCTACATCCCATGGTTACTGCGATCGATCTAATCTTTAAGTAATCTGTGGGTCCAAACAGCAAAGTTTGCATATCGCATACACCGTTTGGTCCCTCAAAAGTAACAAATCGTTTGATCATATTAACAATTTGTCATGTCTTCCGTTTGAATCGGCATTTAATTTTAAACTCGGCTTCTCGGTTCTTGGTTATTTATTAACTGTAAACTGAGACCGTTTCCAAAGTAGACTTGAGAAAATTATTAGAAGTTCTTTATATTATACATCCACACACTTCATTATAGAAAACTGGATTAATTTTGCGGCTTTATTAATATAAGTCCTTGCTTTTTCTATGGTTTTTTTTAATATCAACAAAAATATCTAGGTACATATCTTTAATCTAACTTTGGACCAGTAAGTGGACAGAGCTATCTATAATATGTAGTTCCGTCATTGGCCTCAATATGATTCTGCATCGTACATTTGACAGGGCAGCTGGGACTTCCTTTCTTGAGGGTATCTTCGTCAAAAAACCTATCCGTTCGGGAATAATGTTCGGGAATCAATAAGTATTCCTTTAAAACGGGTATATATACTAAGTATATCACGGCGATCTATTAACCTAATGCGTAGGTAGATGCAGTGGCGGATTTGCCCTAAGGCCCAGTAGGCCCGGGCCTAGGGCGGCCAGATATTAGGGGCGGCCAATCGTGACAAAAAAATCACTGATTACAAGAAATAACTAAAAGTACGTAAATATTTTAAAGGCTTCAAGGGGCCATGGGTTTTTCTCGGCGGCTCTGCTCAATAATAAGAATATTTATTTTCTCAACACATCTTTTGTAGCCTGAAATATAAAATTTTCTCGGCACTCGCAGCTAGCTGCTCGCGCAATTATAAATAGAATATTATGTATTTTGCTCACCACTCAGAACGAGCTCATTGCACAAAGTACCGGCGTTAGGGTGGGGCGCGGTTGGGCGACCGCCCAGGGCGCCGGATAAAAGGGGCGCCACAGGCTCTATAATGGGGCGTCCCATTCGTTCTGAAAAAATCAATATTCTCGGTGCTCGTAGCAAGCTGCTCGCGCTTTTATAAGAACATTTAGTTTCTTTGCCACTCGAAGGAAGATAAACGCACATCATTCGTGCTGAAAAATTCAAAATTTTCTCGGTGCTCGCAGCGAGCTGCTCGCGCTTTTATAAATGAGAAAATTTACTTTCTTTGCCATTCGAAGCAAGATAAACGCACATCATTCGTGCTGAAAAATTCAAAATTTTCTCGGCGCTCGCGCTTTTATAAATAAGGACATTTCGTTTCTTTGCCACTCGAAGCAAGCTAAACGCACATCATTCGTGTTGAACAAATCTAAATTTTCGCGGCGCTCGCAGCGAGCCGCTCGCGCTTTTATAAATAAGAATACTTATTTAGTTTCTTTGCCGCTCGGAGCAAGCTAAACGCACATCATTCGTGCTGAAAAATTCAAAATTTTCTCCGAACTAGCAGCAAGCTGGAAAGGTGGATTTTTTTTCTAGATACGCCCATGATTTTGCCCATCGGAATCGGCCCAGAAAAAAATCCTGGATTTTTTTCCTTTTTAGTATGGGTTTGAATTGCTTTTTAGGGGGCGCCGTAGAAATCTCGCCCAGGGCGCTGGTAATGTTAAAACCGGCTCTGATTGCACATCTTTTGTAGTCTGAAACGTAAAATTTTCTCGGCATTACAAGGTTTTTAAAATTTTATTCTATTCGGAACGAGTTTAACGCACACGTTCTTGTCAGAGATATAACATTTCCTATTTTAGTGATTCAAATTGTAGGTAAACGTTGAAATGTACAAACCTACCTTGTTCACAAGAAAAAAAATTCTGGATCTGCCACTGTTTAACACATTCGGTGCCACCGACTCACCATGCGAGTTCACGTTCATTTTGTTCGCGAGTCGGTGACACCGACTGTTAAGGAGTAAGTAGGAGATGTTATATACGACGTAGGTGCAGGTATTACATGGACTGGGGCCTAGGGCGGCCTAGACTGTAAATCCGCCACTGGGTAGATGTGATATCTAGACGACTTTGTTCAGAAAATGTATTCCACTCTTACCTTTATTATAGTCTTTTTAAAATATTATAAAGAAAAGACGATCTAATGGTGATTATGTAGATTATACCATCGAGCACCACCAACACCAGCCGATGAAGATAGATGAAGAAGGAAGTGTAAATCTTTCTACAACTTTACTGAACATTGTGCCGGAACAAGTCACAAGTCTATTATGACTAACTGGAGACACGATTTCATCCTGTGTGAGGTAACTTTTAAGATACGGCCGAAACCTACGACCAGCTTAGCGAGGAAAGTAGATATGTAATATAACCTTTCAAAAAGATATTTTTATCGTATGAATGGTAGATAAATAATGCCTACGCCTATCATTGAAAAAGCAAATGTATTCGCCTATATTTGGAATGAAATTAAACATTATATTATTCTCCTGCTATGAAACGATAATTTCATAAAAGGCGTAAGTATGGTAAGTATTTTGTTGATAAAAAAATTTAATATAAACTCAACAAGTTTTTTATAAAAGCGCTCATAACATTTTATGAATTATACTGTAAGATTACACTTTTAAACGTTACAATGAAGACACCGTTATTTTAATGAAACGTTAATTTGTGAAAAATATTTATATTCCTTAAAAGTCCTACTTATGAGCAGCTTTTTGTGTGCACGTAGGTATTATACGTACGAATAACCATAAATTTAGTTTGACCATTTTAAAAATGCACCTGAAAGTCAAATATTCATTTAACTTCTCCCTTTATCGTTTTTTGGAACAATTTGCAAGTGATTACTACTGCATTTTTTATTGTAGGTTTTTTTCAGTAGGTATACTTTTTTTTTTTATACGTGATAGGCCTACGTTTGACCACATCCCACCTGATGGAAAGTGAAAATGCGGTCGACGATGGATCACGTAAGATGCCTAGAAAGGTACCTATTCACTCGTGCCTTGAAGATACCCAAGTTGTACCGCTCGGGAAACACGGATGACGGCAAAGTGTTCCACCCGCGACCAGTTCTCATTAAGAACGAAAAAGCAAAACGCTTGGTGCGGGCAGTAGGTAACGCCACTAAGTAAGGATGCCGCTTTGCCGTCTGCCGCGACGTCCGTCGGTAGAATGGGCTTGGAGGAATTAGTTCGTGTAATTCCTGCGCACACTCTCCAAAATGAATCCTATAGAAGACCGATAACGAGGCGACCATTCTACGGTGTGCATTACGGTGGGCGACCATTATACTGTATATCTCTATCTCTGTAATGCCTTTTATTGAATAAACTAGCTGACCCGCGCGCACTTCGTAACGCGTCACATCAATTCATAATGAATTTGGTGCACCCATTTAGACATGATGGATGACTAAACCGATATTCGCTCCCTCTGTGAGTAGCGAAGAATATGGCGCAGGGTTTTTCAATGCAGTTTTGCTTCGCTACCCCAGGCAACAATTCGATTTTCTTTCCCGAAACTCAAACTATCTACACTAAGTTAGTTAAATCAGCATCAGCAGCGGTTACTTCCCATATAACCTGGGAAAACACATATGCTCAGTACAGCGGGTAAAACCACTGTATGCATATATAAAAACTAATGTACTATCATAATTTTCAAATAAATAGCTTATAAATTTGATCTTAAAAGTCACTCATTTAATAACTGTTATGTGAACGGTATACCTACAATTAGAAAATTATTAATGATAAAAGATTTATATTTAAAATATAATTCGCTGGGTTCTTCAACTTGTTAATTTATTCCTCTGGAACGGGTGCTTACTCATTTTGCAGTGCTTTCATCAGTAGATTCAGTAAATTCACTCATGTACATCTCCGATATGAAGAGTTATTTAAGGCTGTAAAACAAATTTTATATATTATATAAATGTGAAAGTTTGTAAGAATGTGTGGATGCCAAGGTGTAATGCATGTTACTATTTCACGCCTAAGTGGGTGGACCGATTGAACTGAAACTTGGTATAGAGACAGCTTAAACCCTGGAATAACACATAGCTATAAGTACAGTGGGTAAAACCACTGGACGCAGCTAGTCCTATCATAATATAATATTGTAGGTAACATTTTAAGATAAATTAAATCTAAAAACAGTTTGCATTATAAACAGTGAGACAATTGGCGGTCTATTTTACTGCAGTTTGGTTCTTTACACCTATTGGTTTACATTGATATAACATACAGACAGGCAAGCTAGTCTTACTACATAATAAATTTGTAAGAATGTATAGATGTCTGGATGAATGTTTGTTACTCTTTCACTCCTAAACAGGCAGACCGATTGAGCTGAAATTTGGTATAGAGATAGCTTAGACCCTAGAATAACACAAAGGTACAGCGGGTAAAACTACTGGGTGCATAGTATTATTACATTAATGAAAATAATATTTTTCACATCAATGGAATTAAGAGTAAGTACCTACCACCTACCTACCTACCTAGTACCTAGTTGGTAGTAGTATAGTAGGTACCTCTATAGGCAAAGAGTTGTACAAACCTTTTCTTTGATAGTCTTCAAATTATAATAATATTGATCCTTTCATAGACTGTTTTCTTTTTCTTGTTTCATTTTCTGTGTATGTACAAACTGAAAAGAAGTTATAATTCATTAATCTAATTTGTCAATGGAATATTTTTGAAATATTTAACTAATAATAGGTATCTAACATTTATAATAATAAAACTTACTGTCAAAAATCGAAACAAATCAACATAACCTAAAAAATCTCACTTAGATACGCTAAAATTTTAGCCCTTTTACCCCATGACAAAAAACAATTTATAATAATTATCTAAATAATAGGTATTATGTACTACACACATTATTAGTATTTTGTGAAAACGTAAAAGAACACTCAATCATTCACAAATAAATATTATTCAAGTAAAGTTACAATTACAACTTCAAACTAATTCTTGACCATAGATAATAATACATATATAGGGTATTCTTGACCGAAGTTGAGAGGTGTTGCCAGCAGCGAAAGTTAAAAACCGGGCACTAACACTAAAAAAACGCGGATTTATCTTAATAATATTATAAACGTGATAGTTTTGTAAGAATGCAGGTCTAGTTGTCAGGATGTCTGAATGTGTGTTTGTTACTTTTTCACGCCTAAACGGGTGGACCGATCGATCTGAAATTTGGGTCGGTGTGTAGCCTTCGGGGCGCTATGAAAAAAAGACTTAGAAAAATTTTGATCAAAAATACTACGCTTTATGTAACCTTCGGGACCCGGTGGGATGTGGGAGTATAAGGGTGGGGAACCCTCCACGAGCAACCAAAGGTCATTGACCTTGACCCAGAGATCATTGACCTTGACCCAAAATAAGTGAAATTGGCCCAATTATTAATGATCTTGACCCAATCGCCACTGACCTTGCCCCAAAGGACATTGACCTTGACCCAAAATAAGTGAAATTAGCCCAATTATTAGTGATCTTGACCCAAGCGTCACTGACCTTGACCCAAAGGTCATTGACCTTGATCCAAAATAAATGAAATTGTCGTACCTATATTATAATTACATGACACATACCTATGTAGACCAATCAGTAACCTCGTTTACACTCTTTTTCTGGCGCTTCGCCGGCCGCTGCCGCGGCACGCTCGCTTCGCTCGCTCGGCTCGCGCGTTGCTCATAAGTAATACCTAACACTCCTCCTCGCTTCGCTCGTCGTCGTACCTATATTATAATGTCACTGAATTTAACCCAAAGGTCAGTGACCTTTGTATTTGGACTAATTTCTCTTATTTTGGTTCAAGGTCAGTGACCTTTGAGTCAAGGTCAATATGACCCATACAAACGTCAGTCCTGGTGATGTTCTTAACACAATCCCGTGATAAAAAAATACTGTTGCCGGAATAAGAAAACACATGTAAAATATTCAAAGTCCTGATTCCCTTCACAACGATTTATCTTTGGCAACGTTTCCTCGAAATTCGGCTGGGCGGAGGAAAAAATGACCCGGATAATTTTTGTCTTTATTTTTGGATGTCTTATATGATAAAATAAAAAAAAAACACAAATTTAAAATTTAAATTTTTTGATCAAAATTTTTCTAAGTCTTTTCTCCATAGTGCCCCGAACGCTACACCCCAACCAATTTGGTATAGAGATAGCTGAGACTCTGGAATAACACAAAGGCTATAGGTCAGCGGGTAAAACCGCTGGGCACAGCTAGTAGTATATAATAATATATAAAATTGTTTTTATCTGAGTACGAAAGGTATGCATACAATGGGCTCTTTTCACAAACGACCACCGCCTATTTGCATGCGTGAAATGTGTAGAAATACACCTCAGACTGATTGTCAAGACTTTATTTCAGTAATCAGGTACATATTTAATAACTTAATCTTATTGAAACTTATTGAATAAATGTGTTATTACATTTTTATCATATTAGGTATAGATGCATTAAAAAAACGAAAAAGTTAAAAGAATTAAAAAAAAGGTAGCACTCCGGGAGTGCCGGCAGAAGTGAAAACTTCAATATTAACGTTGTGTTTAATTATAAGTATAAAAGTACTATCATTTATGAGGTAGAATACAATGTTTATTTATTGCGCTATCGTACACAAATATGACAATTTATATGTTGTTATTTATAATATTATATCGTTATTTATATATTACATTAAATTTTATCTCTCAGAAAAATCAACTTCCATCCATAATTTCGACGACTTTTACACCATCAACAGAGCAGCACACTCAGGCACGATAGAAAGAGTGGGAGATACTAGTTCCTCTCCCTTCCCCTCGATCTTACGCTTTTTCGATCAGCATCACGTGACCCTGACGCGAGTTTTAAAGTTTTTACCCATACAAAAAAGTGCTCAGCGCCGCTAAAGAAGTTTTCACTTCAAAAATTATAATGTGAAAAAGCAAGGCCAGAAACATTGTAGAGTTATATGCACATATTTCATGGTCAAGATTTTTTTTTAGCTGTCGACGCCATTTTTGTTGTTATGAAGTTTTGTTGTAAGAAATTGAACTAAATATTTGCAATGAGCCGCGGCGGATTGCAAGCGGCGGCCGTTATGTGTAACGAATAATTTTGTGATTCAGTGGCGACATTTAGATTTGAACTCTTCGTAATTTCACATAATAATAGTTAATTTCTTAATAATTAAATACCTACGTATTTTTTATCTTACAAAGAAAAATTCTTTAGGGTAGGTATGAAGTACAGTTTTTATTATAATCGAATAAATTAAATTTAGTTCCGCTAAATTCCGCGGATAAAAAAAAGCAAAAAAGCGGCATGATCTGGCAACACTAAAGCAATACATTCAAATAAGGATTCATTTTGCCGCGCTTTTGGAAAGCGGATGAAATTTTTTGCTTTCTTGGATAATAATTTTGCAATAAGTGCTAAACGCGTATTAATAGTGGGTTTAATAAATGTTGAGTGTTTTTGAATGTGATTTACTGTCGAAGAATGGAAAAAAGTTCAACAGTCAGTCTGCTATTTTCAAGAATCGTCACAAAATGAATCGATGTGATTCGATAAACGCCCACTCTTTATCGAATAAACAATGAACTTAAAATTATAAAGATTTCGACTGAAGGACTTGTATCCATGGTCAGAATAAATTAATAAAAAAAAAAACATTCAAATAAAGCGCGAAAATACAAATTTTTATTTTAAGGCGGTTAAAGGGTTAACCCTTTAACCGCCAGACTTAAAATCACTTGTCGTGCCCCTAGCGCCAGGCAAGTTTTATGAATTATAAATACCTACAATAAAAGTGATGTCTAATATTTATTCTATTTGGGAGAGAAGCATAAAACCAACTGTAAATCATAACTTTATTCACTATTTATCTAATTACGAGTATAGTTTTATAAAATACAGTGTTATGACTTAAAAAATGTAGATTTAAAGTGCAGTCGGAAATATACGGCTCGTCGGAAATATACGACTCTGGCGGTTACGTAACAGAACAGGCTTGTCGGATATATCCGACGGTGGCGGTTAAAGGGTTAAACTACATATTTATTTTTGCATCATTATTTTATAATTATAATTTAAATATATGTACTTGTGTTCTATTCTACACGGTACTTAATAATAAACACTACTTAAAACACGCATCAACCCTATTCAAACGATCGGTTATTTTTCAGCATTTTATATGTGAATCTTTAGATTGATATATATTTTTTATTAATGAACCGATTTAAATAAAACCAATACCAGGTTAATTGTAAAGAAAAATACAACGTTTAAGTCAACACCGCATCCTGTTCCTGAGGGAATTTTGAAAAATCGCTTCTTATTGCACGATAAAATCTTTTAAAGAACACGCTGTCCAAATTTCAGCTCAATCCGTCTAGCCGTCTGGGCTGTGCGTTGATAGCACGAAAGTCGAAAGCGTACGAACGATTTTATATATAAGAGATTTCCTAAGACATTAGTTCCATTATTTTTCGTGGCGTTACTTTGTATGAAAAATAATGAACTTTAAATTAATTTATATTTATCTTCAGATGATTTTACATGTTTTAGAAATTAAAAATAAGCAGCAAAAAGATACTTATTACTGATATATACACGCGTCATGTGCACATTAGATTAGTTCCATTATTTTCCGCTGGCGCTGGAAATAAGTTACATTTACTAATTTAAATGAATTCTAATTTGTTTACTGATGATTTTACATTGTTTAGAAATTAAAAATAAGGTGCAAAATGATACCTATTACTATATTTACGTTCGTCGTGCATCATCAGACTTTGTTTACTATATAGCATCAAAGTACTCGTCAAGACGAATCAAATGAGCCCAAACTCGATGGGGTTTTGTTTTTTAATCACGGAGTTCCTATGGTCACCTTCCAGCTCCATCATCAAATCCTGGTTACTATATAGTATCAAAGTACTCGTCAAGACGAATCAAATGAGCCCAAACTCGATGAGGTTTTGTCTTTTGATTACGCGGTTCCTATGACTTCCATTCTTGTTTATTAGCATTTTATATGCGAATCTTTAGATTGATATAACTCTTTTATTTATGAACCGATTTGACTAAAACCAAGACTAAGTTTCAAGTAGAGAAAACTGCAACGTATTAGTGAAAATTTTATTCAAATCGGTGGTGTTGTTTAACCACACCAGTGACACAAACTATTTACAAATTTAGCCCAAATTAAACTAAAGGTCACGTTTCGTTTACAGCCACATCGATAGATGGCGTATTTTTAGTTTGTCGCACTTTTTGCTTTTTGATTTTTTTGAATTGAATTTACTTTATATTCTATTACTTTTATTTCGAATTTTTGATGTAAATTAGGAGCGATGTGTCCGATATAAATGAATATTATTTATTTTATTATTTTATTTTACGTTTCCCTAGGAAAAATTGACAAAATGTTTTACGAATTAGATCGCGCAAGCAACTTTTTCGCGTCGTTTTGTTCATATGCGTATTTTCACAGTTCATCTTAGTAAAGGATCACAATGAATGGGGAGAAATTTCCATTCTTATTATATGTATGGATTATAATTAAATTATATTTATTTGACCACCATCTTAACCTTTTTTTTTTGATCCAGGAAAAATGCGTTACGCATCATCATCCCCCGCCGAAGATGGGCGCGGCGGGGATAACCACCAAAAACCTGAGGGTGTTTCTGCGGGACGCCATAATGCCGGGGCAGCGGGTACGCCGAAGCACTCCATCCACCATCTTACTCTGATCTAACTAGTTCGCTATAGAACATTTTCTTTGGTTAGGTACAGTTAAAAAAGTAAAATAGTTACTAACGCACGACGGTCATAGAATTTCATAGAATTTCTATCCGTCATCCGCCATCGAACTACGGGGTTATGCCGGTCCAAAATCGCTTCTCATTTTGCTGGCGCCCACTGTCAAATTTTAACAAAATTTTGAAAAAAAATCTTGAAAATTCTTACGATGCCAGTACAAACTCAAATGCAACTTCAATTTTTTTTTATTTAGCATCTTTTCGGCGCCTCAAAATGGCGTTTTTGAAAATAAAATGTGTTTATAGGCTATTTTTTACTTACGTTTTGCTGCGCCGCCTTCTCTTTTTTGTGCAGAATTTAGGCCCTGTACGTCCCAAAATTTTTACGAAACCGTCATAACGGATTTGGATTGGACTTAGTGCGGAAGGGCTCTATTATAATTTAGCTACCTACCTATTAAAAAGTGTTGAGTTTGACTGCCTTTCGTGAATGTTAGATAAAGTTTATATAAAATTGTAGCAGTTTCAGCAAATTTTATTTGGGCAAGTATAATAAAAATATGAAACAAATCCACGCATGTAGTCGTATTTTCAAAGAGGGCAATCTAGTACAAGCTCAAGACTCGTCACGTTAGGGCGTTTAAAGTACGTGAAGCTATTTTAATGCTGGAGCATGCTTGGCATTGCCGCACCCTTGCGGATCTTTGTATTATAATGCTCTACAATCTTTACATGTGTGGCTAAAAATAGAATTAATTTTCTTCCCTCTATAAATGTTTGTAAGAAATGTTCAACTAAATAGACCCTAGCGCCCTATTCCATTTTAAAGAGTAAGGACTTTATTCCAAGTAAAGAATATCTCAAAAACTAGCTGAAGTGTTGTTACAGGGGATTTAAATTGGTAGGACCTGAAAATTGAGTTTGTGATTTTCCAATATTTTTTTTATAAAAACGTTTTTTTTATTTTTATATTAAATAGGACTGCGTTTGACCACAGTCTCACCTGTTGGTAAGTGAAGACGTGGTCGAAGCTGTTACACACAGGCCCAGCAAATACCTATTAACCCTCGACTTGAAGACACCCAAGTTGTAATTTTCGGGAAACACTGAAGCGGGAATTTTCGGGAAGCACGTATTTCTATACAAATTGTTACTTACTGCTTTATATATGCAGGTAATATAATTAACTACATACAAAGTACCAGGCACCAGGTACCTACATATGTAGGTTGATTTATTCCTTCTATGAACTAGGAAAGAAAATGATGTGAAAACTCGAGATTTCCTTCCTTCTATTCTCAATAGAAATGATCTAGGTATATGTAGAGTGAAAGAAACATTTTGTGAAAATGTTGCTTCAACGTATTCTCTTAATCTTAGAGGGTCTTTCTTACTAAAACACCTTGTTATACCTACCCACAATATCCACGTGGGTAGTAGTCGATAATATATCTAAGTATTGTTTAAAAAATATATCCGTTACCAGAATCTCCAAAAACATCTTATCAATTTGACCTACTTACATAATTTTTGGTACTGTTCAATACGTACTGACTCTTAAAGCTGTAAAGAGGAGGGCATTCATATATCAAGCTGATAAGATTGCCATAGGCAGCCTAAAATGTCATTGACCTCTCGCAATAGGTATTTTGAGTGGATAATTATAGGTCGGTAGGTATTTATCGGAACCGGCTATTATGTGAGTCATGATGATCCTCACGATTTGAATATTTTGCCATTGTATTATTTGCAGCACTTGCCTACCTGCGTAATCAATCGCCCGGAGCAGTGTGCTGATTTTCGTGAAATGATTAATGGTAGTACCTACTAAAATTATTAGTAGGTATAAAGTAGGTACTTCGATATTAAGAATCAATCAATGATGGCCTTTATCTAAGTACTTAGAGCGCTTTTCACGAAAGGAGTCCCTTTGGCGAGGCGCCACTATCGCGAGTGTCGCGTCGTTTCGGGAATGTAAATTATTAATATTAATTTTATTTATTCTGTTTGCGTTCCTTTTATGCAGGAAATATAAAATTATTATGAGATAGAATTACTACTCAACAAATTATAATAGATATTAAAATAGGTATGTACCCAGTACCCAGTGTGCAATATTCAAAAGTTAAGTACATTCTAGATTATTAAATTTTGTTTACATTTTCAGCACGCAAAGAAGCCGTGTTTAGAAAACTTTAGATTAAGATTTTCATCTACTTATATATTTTTACGTGAGAACAAGCACTTCCCTGTTTGGTATTAGTATTTTTTCGTAAATAGGTAGAAAATAGCGAGTAGGTACCTATGTATGTAAGTACATAATAATTATTTAAGTCTGCTTTATCCTACGAGTAATCTTTATCTCATAACAGGCTTAAAGACAGGCTCCTCTAGTGAGATATGAGTTAAGTAACTGTCTTACTTCTTATTAATATTATAAACGTGAAAGTTTGTAAGAATGTATGGATGTCAGGATGTCTGGATATGTTTGTTATTCTTTCACACCAAAACGGGTGAACCGATTGAGCTGAAATTTGGTATAGAGATAGCTTAGACCCTGGAATAACACATCACAGTACATCGGGTAAAAGCGCTGGGCGCGTTTCATTATAAAATAATGGAATTTTATAATAATTTATTAATGTAACGAACTGACATTGTAGACAACTTTTAACTTTTTTGAACATCAAAAAAAACATTAAAAATGATGGAAAAGAAGAAGGAAGATGTTTCCTTAGCTCAATAACTTCTCTGGCCATCTTACTTTTTAAAATCAAAATGAAGATCGGTAAAATATTGAGTTAGATCCTGGTAACAAGCCCAGTCGGGGTCTTGCATTCAGGAACTCTTCCATTTTTACAAGCTTTATATTACTTTCACCTGTCTGTTGTCTGTCTGTCTGTCTGTCTGTCTGTCTGTCTGTCTGTCTGTCTGTCTGTCTGTAATCAAATCTTGCAAGTTTGATTTGACCCACTTCCCGGTTTCCAATTGAGCTGAAAATTTGCATGCGTGTATAAATCGGATGACAATGCAATATTATTATGACATGAAGCTGATCTGATGATGGAGCTGGAAGGTGGCTATAGGAACTCTGTCATTAAACGACGCAACCCCATCGAGTTTGGGCTCATTTGATTCGTCTTGACGAGTACTAAATGATGCAAGATGGTAATGATAATTAAAGCTTGTTTTTAAAAAGTATTTTTAAAATTTCACTTGTTAAATTTATAGATAAGTAGAGTGCTATTTACGAAAGAGGTTCCCCGGAATTTAGCGGAACTAATTTTTTTGTTGATCGATTATTAGTGCACCTACTTCATATCCTAAATAATTATAGACGCGCGATTATAGATGTGAGGCCGGTATATAACCAATCTTACCTATCGGTTAGTTACCAAAAAACCCATTTAATACCCAAAAACACCGTAAAACACCATTTAAAACCTTTGGAATTAAAAAGCATTTTTTTGTAATTATAACTACATTTCTTGATTTTTTCGAGACGCAATACGTGTCTTATGTCCATATTAGCTGCCCCCAGCGGTTTTACCCGCTGTTCTATATAATATTATAGTCTATGTGTTCTAAGCTATCTCTATACGAAATTTCAGCTCAATCAGTCCACCAAGAGCAGAGATTACCTAATGTATTTATAAAAACAAAGGAGTAATAAGTTTAAAAGCTCCTTTTTTGAAAAAAATAATATTATCATAAAGAAAATTATAAAACCCTTTAATAAAAACAATCTATTATTACTCCTACTCTTTCAGACAAATCAAATGAACCCAAACTCGTTTGAGCTGCGTCAGCAAGTGGCAAGGTGCAAAAATATTATAATGTTTGCTACGAGAAGTGTGAGTTGAGCTCGCTCTGAACAGTTAAAAAATTCCAATATCCTTAATAACATAAGAGCGAGAAGCTTGCTGAGACTGCAAAAAAAAAATTGCAAAATTCATAACTCTAATGTCAAATAAAAGCTTGTAATAATTTAATTCGATTACTAACCAATCTAACAAAATTCACACACTCACATTCTCACCTAAACTACACTCACACAAACGAAAAAGATTTGATTACAGATAGACAGACAACAGATCCTACACCTATCAGTTGTCTGTCAAATAAAAGCTTGTAATAATTTAATTCGGTTTCTAACTAACAATAAAATAATAATGAAATTCACACACATAAAAATAAATATTCACACATTCTCACCTCGCACACACACAAACGTTAAAAATTTGATTAAAGATACACAACAGACCTTTCACCTGTCTGTTGTCTGTCAAATAAAAGCTTGTTATAATTTTGTTCGATTTCTAACTAACAATTTTTTTCAATATACTACGAAGTAAGAAGACGAGCAAGACGCTCTCCTGATGGTAAGAGATAACGCTGCCCATTATTAATTATTAATACAGTGCTACTCAGTATTTTACAAAGGTACGATTCTGGGTGCACTGCGCCAACGCTTCTTACTTGAGAGTCATAAGATGATAAGACTCCTCAGCCCAGTAATTTCATTAGCTACAGTGCCCTTCTACCGAAGCACAGTAATGTTTGCACATCACTGCTCAGGCGGTAGAATAACCGGCACTGTTGGGGTACCCACCTAGTCGACCTCCTGCAAAGGAAGTTTACCCCGGTAAAAGTAATAATAATATTCACACACTCACCAAAGCTACACGCACACACACAAACGTTTAAGATTTGATTACAGATAGACAGACAACAGACCATTCACCTGTCTGTTGTCAGTCAAATAAAAGCTTGTTATAATTTAATTCGGTTTGTAACTTAACCAATCTAACCAAATTCACACATTCGCAATCTACCTATACTACGTACACTCACACACATACATAAAGAGCAGTGCGGGCCCGCACAATACGGCAACGTCGCATTACATACACACTCGGAATCTACCTATACTACGTACACTCACACACATACATAAAGAGCAGTGCAGACGCCGCACAATACGGCAACGTCGCACGACTAGGGCGGATCCAGGATTGGGCCCTGGGGGGGAAGGTGCAAAAATATTATTATAACGTTAACTACAAAATGTGTGAGTTTTGCTCGCTCTGAACAGTTAAAAAGTTCATACATTCTTAAAAGAAATATGCAAAATCCGTAACTAAAATAAAAGCATGTAATAATTTAATTTCTAACTAACGATAAAATAATAATAATAATATTCACACACTCTCACCTCAACTACACACACATACATAAAAGATTTGATTACAGATAGACAGACAACAGACCCTTCACCTGTCTGTAGTTAACATTATAATAATATCTTGCACATTCCCCACAGGGCCCAATCCTGGATCCGCCCTTGTCTTAAGTGCGACGTTGCCGCTTGGTGCGGCACCGGCACTGCTCTTTATGTATGTGTGAGTGTACGTAGTTACAGGTAGATTGCGAGTGTGTGAAAATGCGACGTTGCCGTTTGGTGCTGCGCCCGCACTGCTCTTTATGTATGTGTGTGAGTGTACGTAGTATAGGTAGATTGCGAATGTGTGCATTTGGTTAGATTGGTTAAGTTACAAACCGAATTAAATTAAAACAAGCTTTTATTTGACAGAAAACAGACAGATGAAGGGTCTGTTGTCTGTCTATCTGTAATCAAATTTTTTACGTATGTGTGTGTAGTTGAGGTAAGAGTGTGTGAATTTTTTTTTTTTATTGTTAGTTAAAAATTGAATTAAATTATTACAAGCTTTTATTTGAGTTACGAATTTTGCATATTTCTTTTATGAATATTTGAACTTTTTAACTGTTCAGAGCGAGCAAAACTCACACATTTTGTAGTTAACGTTATAATAATATTTTTGCACCTTCCCCCCCAGGGCCCAATCCTGGATCCGCCCTAGTCGTGCGACGTTGCCGTATTGTGCGGCGTCTGCACTGCTCTTTATGTATGTGTGTGAGTGTACGTAGTATAGGTAGATTGCGAATGTGTGAATTTGGTTAGATTGGTTAAGTTACAAACCGAATTAAATTATAACAAGCTTTTATTTGACTGACAACAGACAGGTGAATTGTCTGTTGTCTGTCTATCTGTAATCAAATCTTAAACGTTTGTGTGTGTGCGTGTAGCTTTGGTGAGTGTGTGAATATTATTATTACTTTTACCGGGGTAAACTTCCTTTGCAGGAGGTCGACTAGGAGGGTACCCAAACAGTGCCGGTTATTCTACCGCCTGAGCAGTGATGTGCAAACATTACTGTGCTTCGGTAGAAGGGCACTGTAGCTAATGAAATTACTGGGCTGAGGAGTCTTATCATCTTATGACTCTCAAGTAAGAAGCGTTGGCGCAGTGCACCCAGAATCGTACGTTTGTAAAATACTGAGTAGCACTGTACTAATAATGGGCAGCGTTATCTCTTACCAACAGGAGAGCGTCTTGCTCGTCTTCTTACTTCGTAGTATACATTTTTTTTTTATTGTTAGTTAGAAATCGAACTAAATTATAACAAGCTTTTATTTGACAGACAACAGACAGGTTAAAGGTCTGTTGTCTATCTATTTGTAATCATATCTTTTACGTATGTGTGTGTAGTTGAGGTGAGAGTGTGTGAATATTATTATTATTTTATCGTTAGTTAGAAATTGAATTAAATTATTACAAGCTTTAATTTGAGTTACGAATTTT
This sequence comes from Hemithea aestivaria, assembly GCA_947507615.1. Lineage (NCBI taxonomy): Eukaryota > Metazoa > Arthropoda > Insecta > Lepidoptera > Geometridae > Hemithea > Hemithea aestivaria. Next base: position 9,547,176 of record OX382329.1, on the reverse strand, counting down.
GCATATATCTTTTAAGAATATTTGAATTTTTTAACTGTTCAGAGCGAGCAAAACTCACACATTTTGTAGTTAACGTTATAATAATATTTTTGCACCTTCCCCCCCCAGGGCCCAATCCTGGATCCGCCCTAGTCGTGCGACGTTGCCGTATTGTGCGGCGTCTGCACTGCTCTTTATGTATGTGTGTGAGTGTACGTAGTATAGGTAGATTGCGAGTGTGTATGTAATGCGACGTTGCCGTATTGTGCGGACACGCACTGCTCTTTATGTATGTGTGTGAGTGTACGTAGTATAGGTAGATTGCGAATGTGTGAATTTTGTTAGATTGGTTTAGTTACAAACTGAATTAAATTATAACAAGCTATTATTTGACAGAAAAGACAGGTGAAGGGTCTGTTGTCTATCTATTTGTAATCATATCTTTTACGTATGTGTGTGTAGTTGAGGTGAGAGTGTGTGAATATTATTATTATTTTATCGTTAGTTAGAAATTGAATTAAATTATTACAAGCTTTAATTTGAGTTACGAATTTTGCATATATCTTTTAAGAATATTTGAATTTTTTAACTGTTCAGAGCGAGCAAAACTCACACATTTTGTAGTTAACGTTATAATAATATTTTTGCACCTTCCCCCCCAGGGCCCAATCCTGGATCCGCCCTAGTCGTGCGACGTTGCCGTATTGTGCGGCGTCTGCACTGCTCTTTATGTATGTGTGTGAGTGTACGTAGTATAGGTAGATTGCGAGTGTGTATGTAATGCGACGTTGCCGTATTGTGCGGACACGCACTGCTCTTTATGTATGTGTGTGAGTGTACGTAGTATAGGTAGATTGCGAATGTGTGAATTTTGTTAGATTGGTTTAGTTACAAACTAAATTAAATTATAACAAGCTATTATTTGACAGAAAAGACAGGTGAAGGGTCTGTTGTCTGTCTATCTGTAATCAAATCTTTTACGTATGTGTGTGTAGTTGACGTGAGTGTGTGAATATTATTATTATTTTATTGTTAGTTAGAAATTGAATTAAATTATTACAAGCTTTAATTTGACAGACAACAGACAGGTGAAAGGTCTGTTGTCTATCTATTTGTAATCATATCTTTTACGTATGTGTGTGTAGTTGAGGTGAGAGTGTGTGAATATTATTATTATTTTATCGTTAGTTAGAAATTGAATTAAATTATTACAAGCTTTAATTTGAGTTACGAATTTTGCATATATCTTTTAAGAATATTTGAATTTTTTAACTGTTCAGAGCGAGCAAAACTCACACATTTTGTAGTTAACGTTATAATAATATTTTTGCACCTTCCCCCCCAGGGCCCAATCCTGGATCCGCCCTAGTCGTGCGACGTTGCCGTATTGTGCGGACACGCACTGCTCTTTATGTATGTGTGTGAGTGTACGTAGTATAGGTAGATTGCGAATGTGTGAATTTTGTTAGATTGGTTTAGTTACAAACTGAATTAAATTATAACAAGCTATTATTTGACAGAAAAGACAGGTGAAGGGTCTGTTGTCTATCTATTTGTAATCATATCTTTTACGTATGTGTGTGTAGTTGAGGTGAGAGTGTGTGAATATTATTATTATGTTATCGTTAGTTAGAAATTGAATTAAATTATTACAAGCTTTAATTTGAGTTACGAATTTTGCATATATCTTTTAAGAATATTTGAATTTTTTAACTGTTCAGAGCGAGCAAAACTCACACATTTTGTAGTTAACGTTATAATAATATTTTTGCACCTTCCCCCCCAGGGCCCAATCCTGGATCCGCCCTAGTCGTGCGACGTTGCCGTATTGTGCGGACACGCACTGCTCTTTATGTATGTGTGTGAGTGTACGTAGTATAGGTAGATTGCGAATGTGTGAATTTTGTTAGATTGGTTTAGTTACAAACTAAATTAAATTATAACAAGCTATTATTTGACAGAAAAGACAGGTGAAGGGTCTGTTGTCTGTCTATCTGTAATCAAATCTTTTACGTATGTGTGTGTAGTTGACGTGAGTGTGTGAATATTATTATTATTTTATTGTTAGTTAGAAATTGAATTAAATTATTACAAGCTTTAATTTGAGTTACGAATTTTGCATATATCTTTTAAGAATATTTGAATTTTTTAACTGTTCAGAGCGAGCAAAACTCACACATTTTGTAGTTAACGTTATAATAATATTTTTGCACCTTCCCCCCCAGGGCCCAATCCTGGATCCGCCCTAGTCGTGCGACGTTGCCGTATTGTGCGGGCCCGCACTGCTCTTTATGTATGTGTGTGAGTGTACGTAGTATAGGTAGATTGCGAATGTGTGAATTTTGTTAGATTGGTTTAGTTACAAACTGAATTAAATTATAACAAGCTATTATTTCGCACCCCCCGAGGAAGAAAGTCGTAACTGAAAAACACCAACTTTACAGGAGCAACAAAAAACTGATTTAAAAAATCATCGGCAACCTGAGAAAAATTTAGTAGGTATATAGCAAAAAATAGCTAAAATTAACCTCGATTGGCCTATGTATTACAATTTGCAATTTAGTTAATCGTCATGGAGTAAATCCTAAAAAATAGATTTACGCTAATTTTCAGCGACACATTTTAATTAATTTATGTAGTTAACAGAAATATTACTTTATTAACATGGAACGGAAACTATAATGCTGACATAACTGCAGATACGACTTTCTGAGCGTATGGTGGCGTTACAAACTCCACGCGTTAGTATGATTTACGACGTTTTTCCACGAAAACTTTGTCTCGGTCTTTTTGCGTAAAATGAATTGCATCCTTTTTCTTCGAAAAATATATTCAAATAAATAATGTATTTCAAGTAAGCGCTTTTTAAACGAAAAAAATTACAGACATTTTGGCGTATGTTTACATATTACGTTATTCCAATCATTTAATTTATAAAATATTAGTCGTTTCTCAGTACAAAAGAAATAACAAAATAAAAAACAGCCTTTAAATGACTCCAGTATAAGGGATTAATGTGTAAAACTTTTAACTTATTAAAATTTTGTAGAAAGATCTTGTAAATATTACTGATTATGTATTTTAAGGTAGCTTTTGTTGTACTATACCAAAAATCATAAAGGTTTCGTAATAAATTTAATACCAGCTATGTTGAGTAGTTTTACAGCTTTAAAAGTAAACTAAGTAATATTTCAGGATATATTGTATATCTGTGCAAAATTTCATCTAGATCCACTTAGCCGTTTTGGCGCAAATAAATCAGAAATATTCATCCACTCATACATTTGTATTCAATGATTAAGTCTAGTATTATGACAGGAAAAGTGTCATAATTATGTCTTTTTATTAAATTATAACATTGTTTTTCATTTATGAAGTATGTTAATGATGATTAAACCAATTTCAAACATTGCTTGAGTAAAAACAAAGTCTATGACACAAGGAAACACGAATGACTGCAAAGTGTTTCAAATACGATCAGTTATTGCGCCACTAGGTATGGATGCCGAATTGCTGGAAGCCCTGACTTCCGAAGTTGAAACGGGCTTAATAAATGGCGGGAACGGGCGGGATAGGATTTGTTTGTGTAATTCTTGCGCTACTCTCCGAAACGAATCTTAATAAAACGGTTAGAAGGGGTGACTCTTCTACAGTGTTCAAAACTCTTAGAATTCACTAGCGTTTGGTCACTCACGAGCCTTTTGGCGCTCACCTGAATCGACTCCAGAGTCTGAAGCTGGTATTTGGGAGTATCATCCCAAAGACGAAAACAATATTCTATACATATAGGATCGGCTTTATGATAGAAATAAAACAAATGTCCCGGATGAAGTAATGTTGCACCTTTGCCAAAATACCCAACTTCCTGACAGTCTATTGACTCTAGACTTGATGTAATTACAGAAGTAAAAGGCAAAAATGAGAGATATTTCCAGTATCTGAACGTGATTAGCTATCTACAAACATACATTTTGGAAAGGAAAAGATTCATTAAATCATTATTTCAGTGTTTCCTGTTAATTACAACTTAGGAGTCTTCAAATCGAGGGTTAATAGGTATTTACTAGGTCTGTGTGTCACATCTTCGACCGCGTCATCACTTACCAACAGGTGAGACTGTGGTCAAACGCAGCCCTATTCTCTATATAAATAATAAATAAAAAATAAAATTCTTTTAATAGCAAATAACTTTTATTCATCGCACCCCCCGTCGTCATTTTTTCTTTCCGTCTTTATTAGCTCTACCGCTAGATGTTATCTGCTTATCCAAGAAGTGAGTGATATGCAAAACAGATCAACAGTAGATTTACCAGCACAAGACCCGAATTTTTGATCACACAAGAGATCATTCGTCGCGATTGACGTTCCATTTCATGAACGTGACAGATATACCAGTGGTTAGAAGGGCCAGCACAACTGCCTTTTTTTAAAACAGGCTGCACGTTGGTGTGTTAGGCTGAAGGCTAATCAAAATCGGAGTGAGCCCTGGTGCTCATGTCTTTAACACTATCGCAGGTATTCCGGCTGGAAGCCAGCATATTCACATGATTCCACTGCGTTCTATGAACCTCTGATTAGTTATAATCAGATATAGGTATAACAAACATTGAAGGAGGCCAGAAGCATTCAGACGCTTTGATTCCGTAAAAAGAGAGCCATATAAACTGCCGAGTTCATCACGGGCGTAAATGCATCCCACACATGTGGCTTGAATTTGTCTTCAAGTGAGCCTCCGGTTAATCTGACAAATACACATCTGACGGCAAACCTATTAACGTCTCCATGAAGAACAAGAGAGCAGGGTTTTCAGATTCAAAGTAGTGGTGGTAGTGGAAAATTTGAGTGCAGACGTTGAATGTTGGAGAGGCGCACTTTTAGAGAAAGGGATAACTGAAGCTGTGAAACCGTTCTCTTAGTCATTGATTTATAGAGTGACATGGAACACAGAAACTGAAGTGGAACGAGATCTTGCGCTACAGGTCATTAGAAATCAAAACTTATACTACGTCAACCGAGAGAAACTAGAATGAGAATTGCGAGGTCACTCAAACCCTCTGTGGATGTCCTTTGGGTCCTCTTATCCATCCAGTCGCTACGGGTACGATCTTGCATGCCGAGACTTTCTTTCATGACTGGTTAACTCATCATTTGCCTTGAATCCCGCTACTCTCCAGATTTCAAGCTGAAGCAGGGCAGAATGAGTAACTATGATCTGCGTTTAGCGTAATGATACCCAGTTTACATAACTGGCTACACAGATACGTGTGCTGCTGGATTCCAATAACATAAAAACCAATCTCTATACAACTATTTCTTAATAAAAGATGTAAACAATTAGACTTATTTATTTTAATTCTGACTAAAGTTTCGTGAAAGAAGTGAGTAACAAGTAGTTAAAGTGATGAAGGCTGATAAATGTTTCGTAGAAGAATGTGGTAACTGTAATTGCACGACAATATATTTACGAAAATTTCTTTAAAAAGGAGTTATCTGTAGTTATGTAAAGATATTTGTAAAAATGTTCATACAAGATTGATGTAAGTGTATTTATGATGTTATTGACATGGAAAACTAGTAAATAGTGTGGTCGCAAAAGTAATTAACTTCAGTTTTATGGAGTAAAATTATATTTGATTTCAGTGTCGTACAAGTTTAGTTTTTTTTTAATAATTCCCTCATTTTTTGAGATAAATTTGAAAAAAATTGACAGTATGTATCGGATTTTTCTTGATTTTATTATGCAATAAAAACAAAAAGTCACAATTAGGGTTAATTCTTTCTTCTTCGAGAGGTGCGATTTGACAGAACAGACAGGTGAAGGGTCTGTTGTCTGTCTATCTGTAATCAAATCTTTTACGTATGTGTGTGTAGTTGACGTGAGTGTGTGAATATTATTATTATTTTATTGTTAGTTAGAAATTGAATTAAATTATTACAAGCTTTAATTTGAGTTACGAATTTTGCATATATCTTTTAAGAATATTTGAATTTTTTAACTGTTCAGAGCGAGCAAAACTCACACATTTTGTAGTTAACGTTATAATAATATTTTTGCACCTTCCCCCCCAGGGCCCAATCCTGGATCCGCCCTAGTCGTGCGACGTTGCCGTATTATGCGGCGTCTGCACTGCTCTTTATGTATGTGTGTGAGTGTACGTAGTATAGGTAGATTCCGAGTGTGTATGTAATGCGACGTTGCCGTATTGTGCGGGCCCGCACTGCTCTTTATGTATGTGTGTGAGTGTACGTAGTGTAGGTAGATTGCGAATGTGTGCATTTGGTTAGATTGGTTAAGTTACAAACCGAATTAAATTATAACAAGCTTTTATTTGACAGAAAACAGACAGGTGAAGGGTCTGTTGTCTGTCTATCTGTAATCAAATCATTTACGTATGTGTGTGTAGTTGAGGTGAGAGTGTGTGAATATTTTTTTTTTTATTGTTAGTTAAAAATTGAATTAAATTATTACAAGCTTTTATTTGAGTTACGAATTTTGCATATAGTACGGTCCCCAATACAAAAAAATAAAATTTCCGTGGGACACATCTCCGCCATACAGATTATTGGTATGTACTTATTTGTCATATTTTCCTGAACACGAAAAGTGCGGTAGTCACTTCCTAAGTGTATAGAGGGGGTAGTTATGACGTCACAAAGATGGCCGCCAGCCTATTCTATTGTGCGGGTTATTTCAATATCTACTAAACCGATTTACTTAAGTAGGGTGTCAAATGAAAGGTTATTAAATAAGCATCATTTTATTTCTAAGAACTATTAATGTGAAGTAAGTAAGAAAGGAAATAATTCCAAAAAACATAATTTCTAAAAAAAAAATTTCTTCTTATGTATATAACTTGGTAACCGTTAGGATAATGCAAATATAGGTTATTATAAAATATTTAGTTTCTTTCATCAGCTTTCTAAAAAACCTTTAATCATTACAATAAAGCTATATACACGGAACTGCAGCCGTTTGAATGAGCATCGGTAGCGCTGAACTCATAGCGGTAGCTAAGCGATTAGACGGATTTTCTATAGAATGATCATAGAATTTTGAATAAAAAGCATGTGCGATAGTAATGAAAATATATAATAAAATTTAAGTAAGCTGGTACGTATTCATAAGTTGTATTTACAAGTTTTTTTCTGATGTGATCAGCATAATAATAGGTAGGTGTATGTGTTGTACTAAACTTACTGATAAAATTATTAAAAATAAAACATATTTTTATCTAATTAATGTCCTCAACGTAATCTGTATGTTCTGAATAATTATACTGGTTGTAACATTTGTTACCGACATGATGTATCCCTTCTAAGCATTTTTGTTATTTGTCATTACATCCACAACGGGATGAACACTTTCTTCACATTTTCACCTAATTCACACATTCTCACCTAAGCTACACGCGCGCAAACAAACGTTTAGGATTTGAATACAGATAGACAGACAACAGACCATTCACCTGTCTGTTTTCTGTCAAATAAAAGCTTGTTATAATTTAATTCGGTTTGTAACTTAACCAATCTAACCAAATGCACACATTCGCAATCTACCTATACTACGTACACTCACACACATACATAAAGAGCAGTGCGGGCGCAGCACCAAACGGCAACGTCGCATTTTCACACACTCGCAATCTACCTATAACTACGTACACTCACACACATACATAAAGAGCAGTGCCGGCGCCGCACCACGGTAAAGAGATACTCTTTACCGTGTATGTAGAGTTGAAAGCTGGCAACGTCGCATCGAGATTGAGTACTTACTGATATTAAATATAGGCGTTACAAGTAGGTACCGTAAGTTCAGTTAGTTTGGTCCGTCCGACCAAGTGGAGAGATAGGAATTAGTTATAAAAACTACATTGATACGGTGAAAGCTCTGTGTTCGTAATAAAAAACTATAGGTTGAATAGAATTAAAAACTTTTTTGATAACCACATAATAAATATACCTACTTTAGGTATACCTAATAATTTTAATTCGGTTTTAACTAAACTCACACTCTTGCCTCGTTACGATATCGTAATCAGTTGTAGGTATCTCGACAATATTGTAGGAAATAGGTACTTACTCTCTATTGATATTCTATAAACTTTTATTAAAATTCTATTAACTAATATTTTGCTATTGTTGTTTTGAGGGTGATTTATTATATTAGTTTTGCTTCTTTTTTATTAATGTTGTATAATATTTTTACTATAGGTAGGTTTACTTACCTACTTATTGCAGGGGTATAGGATTTTTTTACTTTGGCGACATGGCATTGCTGTAATGTTAACGTAGTAGGTTTTAACTCAATAATTGCTCAAAATAACGAAGAATAAAATATTTTTTTTTATATTTGTAGGAGAGTTTTAAACTGTTTGAAATTGTGTATTTGGAGTATTATACCACAAGATTTGGAATATAACGTTTTAAATCGGTGTATTTACATCTGTACGCGACACGACACGATTTCTTTGAATTTACCCGCCTATTTTTGTTACCACAGATAATACAATTTCCGCCCATAAGTTTTTAATATAGTTTAGACTTCAATCAAATTATGGCTCGTCCACACAGTGCGGCCCAACGTTCGGCCCTACGTTCGCTAACGTTTGCTGGGGCGCACAGATTATATCCACTCGGGGCACAAATTATATAAATCAAAAAACAAAGAATATTTAGCTAGTTTCATATATTTATTCACACAAAATGGCTTCAAATGACTCATGATTGATTAATATTCAAAATTTAATAAAAGTCTTTAGCTACGAAGGCCAAAATGTGCCCATCCGTGAAGCTATTTTTTTACTCTGATATACCAGAGTCGTTCGTCTAGACAAAAATTTGTTCGTGCATAAACAAAACTCAGCTAATCATTGGCCGCATAGTGTGGAGGAGCTTTTAAGATTAAGGTGCTGACATAATAATAGTATTATAATATTGAGCATTACAATGTTCTACTTAAAATTTTGATATTATATCATTGAAATAAAATTTGATTTACTTCTTCTTTTTTACTTTTCTCTGAATGTTGCAGTTAAGCCGTGTCTCCAGCTCTTATTTTGGTCTACACAATCAACAAAAACACGACAACATTTCTCACAATACATTGTCAAACTACACATTTTTGGTTGCATCAACAATGTTTTTGCTTTCCATACCGGCTGGAAAGCACGTACAACATAAACACAATATCAATATTCATTAAAATCGCCTAGAATTGTTTTCGCCAAAACATGTTTTTATTAATTGTGTAGACCAAAACACGAGCTGGAGATGCGGCTTTACACTATGCACTGAATGACTCACCAGTCGTTCGATGGTACAATTTTGTCTATGCACGAATGTCGACAAGTGTAACTGCAACATTAATAATAAAAACTAGAATTATCTGTATCTATTGTCAAATTAAGTGTTTTTTAATCTGTTTTCCGGTTGGCTGTCAGTCAAATATCAATACGTCAATGCTAAATTTATCAATTTTCTGTTTTAGTATTTTGCAGTTTTCCACCAATTATTCTGTGTATTAGCAATTTTTACGAGTGCAATTCAGTTTTCCGCATTATCTAACCTATTTTCAAGATGCCACGAGGTAAGCGTGTTATTGTTTGTCGTGTGATTTACGTATTGTTTTTTCTCAATGTCGACCAATGATAGGGGAATGTGCTCTCGATAGTTATTTCTAGTCAGATTTTTTGCAGTACAATGAGTGTAAATTACATACAAAATATTAAATTAATGATTCATTTTGAATATTTCACTTAGCATTAGCATTTTAAATTATTGTTTTGTAAATAACCTATAATGCCATGGTTTCAGGTAAATACACTAACCACAAAGGACGTAACCGCAAGTTTACCAGTCCTGAGGAGTTAGAAGAACAACGAAAACAAGAGGAACTGAAAAAAAAGTAAGATATTTTTGTAACTCATAAATTTTATGGACACTGGAAAGCCAACATCAATTGCTTAAAATAGAAGTTGTTTTTTTGTGTAACTGCTATAGGTGGGGCATAGCACATAATATAACTTATAAGCATTCAAAAATACTTTTAGTAATCAGTCATAATCTGGTACCTAAGTAGTTAAATCATAAATTATGTGAGTCATTGTCACAGCATTCATGGCAATATGAAATTTTTGGAGATTTATGAATGAAATGAAAATGAAATGAAAATGCGTTTATTCCAGATTTTTACATCCATAGTGACTATTAATGAATCATGCAAAATTTAAAACTACTTATAATTAGGTGATTGGCGTGTGGTAGGACTGCCACGTTCGGTGTAGGGGACTGCGATCCCAGTCCCTCGCAGCAGTGACGAGTATGTTCGCCGAGGCATAGACGGCTGTGCGGGCCGCTGCTGAGCGGGTCCGGAGCAGAGCCTGCCAGGCGGGCACTCGACCGCTGGCGAACATAGTGCTCGCGCTGCACCAGCGCGGCAGCCGGAACATCGCTCGCCAGGCGTCGTTATACTGCACCCGCATGTCGCTCATTGCAGCTTTACTGTAGTTAGTCCACAGCTCGGTAGTGTAAACGCAGGTGCAGTAACTGAATGTATCAATATATTTGCAGATGGAGGAAAGAGCATGGGGGTGAAAGCTCCAGTGAAGAGGAGTCTGAAGGCAACAAATCTGGGTCTGGAAGTAGTGAAGAGAGTGATTCTGATGATGATGTAAGTTTACTTAATTATTGCTATTATAATTGGGGTTTATACTCCAACAGAACAGGTTACCCTACCCGGTCAGAGTCAAATCACAATGTAAAGGTTGTGTGGCCAACCTATATGTTGCAGTTTCAGGTCGCCGGGATTACTACAGGGCCTGCAACATGACCTAACGACTGGCCTAATATGTGCATGAAGGTGTTTTAGTTACACCACTTATAACTTAAAAACAGCTAAATAGATTTTGATGATATTTGATTTGTCAGGTTGTTGGTCCCAGGATGTTTCATACATTTTTAATTCTATCATTATTTTATTTTAATAGGGGATCATAAAAGGTCAAAAAAATTAAAATATAATTAATCAATAATGAAAAAAAAATATTCTACACATATTTTAAAATAAAACCAGTCAAGTACGAGTAGGACTCGAGCACCGAGGGTTTAAACCTACGGGTTTCTACGGAACAATAAGGAAAAATGGGTATAATAATATATACTGTAGGTTTTGATTCCCTTGCGAGTACTTGCTTTTTAAAATTGCTGTTTCTTTTGATTGCGTTGACATAGATGTTTGATTTTTTTACAGCTTAAAGTTATTTTATAAAGCTGAGTATTTGGTATGAATTATATAGATAGATAAATTTAAGTTAAATAGTGACACTCATAGCTTTAATACTAGAAATAAGAATAAGTTGGCTGTACCTCGATTCAGATTGTCCAAAACGAGCCATAAATCATTTTTAGGGAATTGTGTACGTTTTTATAATAAAATCCCTGAGGAAATAACGGGACTCACAGAAGGTAAATTCAAAAGCCGTGTTAAAGACATATTACAAAAGAAAGCCTATTATCCACTCACACGTCCGCGCTTGAATCGCTTCGCGCGCTCACTACTGATACCTACTAAACGTCTATTTTCTAGCAAACTTTTAAACCATTTTCAATGAAAAAAAAAACATTATATAGTTAAAACTATAAAGAAATAAAATATCGAAAAATTTTTACTCAAATATTAACACAGAGCTTATAAAAAAATGTGAACTTGGCAATATGTGTTAATATTCGGTATTTTTTTGGTTTAAACACTTTTTAAAAAATACCTCTCAATATTTCTTATTTTTACCATGCATATTATTAAACTAGAATATATAAGCTTTGATTTGATACTAAAATATAATGACTTGAAAAGTAAAATTTAGCACAATAAATCAAAACATTATTGTATAAATCTTCAGCGCCTAGAACAAAATACTGAGAATGGAAATATTAAATCAATAAATTAAAACTATTTTAGTTTATATTTTTTAATTTTAGATATACGTAACTATTCATGTTGAACTGTTTTTCTAAATTTACGTTGTTTTTTAATAAAATAATAGCGGATTGAAATTAATCATGGAAAAATATTACGAAACGCGGAAAACGAGACAAAGATCTTACATGTCGACTTTAAGACATGTAAAATTGTTCTAATTTTATTTTTTTCCTTACAAAATGTACTAATTTCGAAAGATAGTATCATGAGGATCATAACAATAAATAATTTAGAAAAAATAAAGTGATTTATAAACATTTTAAAAGCAGATTTCACTGGCACACATGAAAACTTCGAAACCTTAATTTAAAAAAATATTTTTTTTAATTTTACCAAGAACTTGACTTCAGATTTAATGATCACAGATTAAGAATATTTATTACGAAGCCATTTACAATCAAATTTACGCATATTTTTAGCATTTTCATAGATAAAAACATGTTTTAAAGAAGCAAGTCCTTAGGACCGCTATAGCGGTCGGGACGTTTGAGTGGTTATAAAATTAGCCAATACATAGAAGACAAAGATGCCTGGAAACCTCTGCAACCACCTGTTAATAATTTATGTAACCAAGATAAAAATTGTAAACAAATATTTAAAAAAAACAATCCCTATGAGTTTCTTGCTCGTTCTTCTCATAGAGGTGCCTTGCGAACGAGCGGTAAAATATTAAAATAAAATGTAAAATTGACTTGCAAAAGTGCTGAATTTTGAGTTTGAGTTTGAATTTAATACCTGTACGGGTTCTTGAGGAAAGGGATAGTAAATACAAAATTATGAAAAATATTTTTTTATATGATGTAACTAAAAATTTACAGTTTTCGCAATTTTTTCTGTGCCTGTGATTTAAGACGTTGCTGCGAACCAAATTCCAAGATTCTGAGTTAACGGCAAGTACCCTGTAGGTTTTGATTCCCTTGAGAGTAGTCGCGAGTTAAAAAATGCGGGTAAAATTGCTGTTTCTTTTGAATGCGTTGACATAGAGGTTTGATTTTATTACAGTTTAAAGGTATGACTTGAGTATTTGATATGAATTTCAAATTAATACGTCCACGCGTTCATGAGAAAAGGGGTAGTAGGTATAAAATTATTCAAAATATTTTTTTCATATGATGCCAATAAAAATTTATGGTTTTTGCAATTTTTTCTTTATCTGTGCTCTAAGGAGTTGCTTCGTGCCAAATTTCAAGATTCTGAGTTCACGGGAAGTGCCCTGTAGGTTTTGATTTATTTGGTAATGTCGAAAATTTGCTGAAATTTGCGACATATTCCTCTATATTTTTTGATTGCGTTGGCCTAGAAGTTTGAATTTTTAACAGCTCTAAGAGGCAATGGACCTTAGTATTTCCTATAAATTTCAGCTTGTTACCTCCACGCGTTCCTGAGAAAAAGGGTCTTGACAGACAGACGGACGGACGGACAACAAAGTGATCCTATAAGGGTTCCGTTTTTTCCTTTTGAGGTACGGAACCCTAAAAATGGCTGAAATATAGCTCTTATAAGTTTTTCGGTAATGATGCATGAAGTAATTTAGTGGATGCATTTTGTATCGACTCGAGTACACACAAATGACATCACGACCTTTTCCATGTAAGTTTAGTGTGTTGTAAATTTCACGTATTTTTATTAAATTACTAATTAAAAAATATGTCCAATATTTTTTAATAATATCTACATTATGGACAAAAAACTTTGTCTAATCCCCAATTGTATATCTGTATAGACATAGTCTGAAATGAATTAATGGAATTGGATAATGCAAAAAATTTAAATACATTTATGTCCCTTAGGATATGTTCTTTTTATTCTGAACAATCTCCTCTGAATCTTAATTACGCAAGAAAAATGCTAACCATTAAGAAACCATTTTACTATTGAACAAGCACATCATTTAGTAATAAATATAAGTAACTCATACATAATGTATCACATTACAGGCGCCGACGAAAGCTAAGGGTGTATCCGGCCTCATCGAGGTAGAGAATCCTAACAGAGTAGTCAAGAAAAATAAGAAAATCGCTAATCTTAGTACTGCAGATTTAGGAGAAGGAGAGAAGCCACAACTTTCTAGGTAAGAGTCATGCTTATAATATTACTAGCTACGCCTAGCAATTTTACCCGCTGTACAGGAGCTTAAATGTTATACCAGGGTCTAAGCTATCTATAATACCTAATTTTAGCTTGATCAGTCAACTCTTTTAGGTGTGGAAGAGTAACTAATGTACATTCTTACATCCATATATTACTAACTTTCAAAAAAAAAATTCAAAATTCAAATCATTTATTCAAATAAGCCATATAAATAGCACTTTTGCACGTCAATATTTCTTGCTATGTTAATATTTAGGTAAGCACATACATTGTTATTTATGGAATAAATACATATTACATTGGTTTCCAGGCATCCTTGTCATTTATATATTCATTGGTGGTGTAGTATGCTTTCTTTAATAAAATGCCTTTAACATACATTTTGAATTTGTTTTCGTTAAGATCTGTTATTTGTTTAGGTATTTTATTATAGAAGCGGATACTATTTCCTAAATGTGATTTGTAATTAGTTTTAGAAAGTCTATAGTAAGGTACAACAATCTTGTGTTTATTTCTTGTGTTAAAGCTATGTGTATCACTATTAAGTCTGAATTTATCAAGATTTTTGCGAACATACATTATATTTTCATATATATACAAAGATGGTAGTGTGAGTACATTAATATCTTTAAAATGTTGTCTTAAGGACTCGCGTGCTTTTAAATTATATATTGCTCTGATTGCCCTCTTCTGTAGGACAAATATAGATTGGATATCTGCCGCCTTGCCCCACATTACAATTCCATAGGACATAACACTGTGAAAATAACTATAGTAAACTAGTTTAGCTGTTTTTTCATCAGTCAATTGCCTAATTTTCCTTACAGCATATGCTGCAGAGCTTAATCTACCTGACAAAGAAGAGATATGAGGACCCCATTGCAACTTTGAGTCTATTTTTATACCTAGAAAAGTTGTATCATTTACAAAATTTAAAGATACTCCATCCATTTTTATTACTGATGATGTAAGATTTTTCACATTTGGTAAAGAAAACTTGATACATTTTGTCTTTGTAGAGTTAAGTAATAGATTATTAACAGTAAACCATTTTAGAACCTCAGAAATTGTTTCATTGACTTTAAAACATTCACTTTTGCCTCTATCAACTTTAAATATTATTGAAGTATCGTCTGCGAACAGTACAATTTCACACAGTTTTTCTACAAAAAATGGCAGGTCATTAACATAAATTAGAAATAAAAAAGGCCCTAATATTGATCCTTGAGGAATTCCCATAATAATAGGAGATCCAGATGATCTGGCCCCGTCAACATCAACTTTCTGAAGTCTATTAGTAAGGTAAGATTGAAGAAGATCTGCGCTTTTGCCAACAATGCCATAATGTTTTAGTTTTGTAATAAGGGTATCATGACTAATACAATCAAATGCCTTTGACAAATCACAGAACACGCCTACTGCATCCTGTGAACCCTCCCAGGCGTCATATATATGTTTAAGCAGCGAGCAACCTGCATCAGTGGTTGATCTACCTTTTGTAAATCCGAATTGTTTACAATGTAGAAGTTGTTTTGTATTGAAATGATGTAGTAACTGATTCAAAATTAATTTTTCAAATATCTTACTTAGAGCTGGCAATACAGAGATTGGTCTATAATTAGCTGGATCAGCAGTACTTCCAGATTTGAACAAGGGAATTAATTTACTATGTTTCATTAGGTCAGGAAAAATCCCTTGGTCAACACATAAATTATATATAGATGCTAATATGGGAGCAATTTCTACAATAACATTGTTTAATACTTTGACCGATATGCCCCAGAGGTCTTCAGTATTTTTCATATTTAGAGATTTGAAAGTTTTAAGAATAGTCCTAGAATTTATATGTGTAAAATTAAAAGATTCTGTACATTTAGGAACATGTGCTTCTATATACTCGCAGGCCAAAGCAGTTGATGAATTTAAGGAACTAGTAGTAGTTATTGGAATGTTTGCAAAGAACTGTTCAAATGTATTCGCTACTTCTGTGTTTGTACATACCAAAGAGTCATTATGTTTTAATATAATTTTACTATTTTGTGGTTTGAGTTTTCCAGTCTCAGTATTAATTATTTTCCAAGTGGCTTTAATTTTGTTTTCTGCTTTTTTGATTTTTTTACTTAGATATAGAGATTTGGCAGTATTACAAACCTTTTTAAAAATTTTTGAATATTCTCTCACATAGTTCGTAGTATTATTATCAAATTTATAGTTTTTTAGATCATAAAGACTATACAACCTCTCTCTGCTTCGATAAATACCTACTGAAGCCCAATCACAAAATCTTATTTTATTATTTATTTTATTTGTTACAATTTTGAATATCTGACTATGTTGTCTATTGACTAAACAATGCAAATTATTAAACATTATATTAGGATCAGTTGTCTGTTCAAGAAGTGGAATTTGACATTTGATACTCTGCTTGAAATTATCTAATTGATTCTGAGTTATAGGTCTGTATGAATATTCCTGAATATCAATATCTAAGGAGCAAGTAATGGTAATGCTTTGACCACAATGATCAGATGGTAGTTTATTTATCAAACATTTCTTCTTTGGATCTGTGCTACAAAATATATTATCTAGGCAAGTGGCCGATGAAGCGGTAATTCTGGTAGGCTCCAAAAACATGTTTTGCAGATGAAACGATTTAAATAAGTTAAGTAGTCTTGTGGTACTGGGGCAGCAGCTATCCAAAATATTTACATTGAAGTCGCCACAAATTATTACATTTTTCTTTGAGTTAAAGGCTTTTTGTAGTGTTTCCTCCATTATTGTTTCAAAGGAGTTGTAATCAGAGTTCGGGGGGCGATATACACATATAATGATATGTTTATCTAATTCTATACATGATAATTCAACAGTACGCTCTACTGAAAGCTTTACAATATCTTTTCGGTCTTTACATTTTAGTGTATTTTTAACTAATATTAAACTACCTCCATGAATAGCTTTATTTCTTTGAAAAGAACTTACAATTTTGTAGTTTTTAATGTAAGGATGTATATCATTTTGTTTTAACCAATGTTCTGTAATACACATTACATCCACATTTTCGGATTCCATAAACAATTCAAGTTCTAGTGCTTTATTGGACAGGCTCTGAATATTCTGATGCACAATGTGCAGAGTATCAAGCTTTCTCCTTGTCACATTGGGCAGTTTAAAGTATTGTTTTTATTAGAAATTTTTGTTACATCAATATCAATGTCATTACTATCACTGCAAACAATTTCATTACCATCGTCCAAATTTAAATTATTGTGAATATGTGCAATTGATACATTATTTTGCGAATCATTATAATTATTACAATTTAAACCCTGGCTAATATATAGATTAGCGGTGGCATTATTATTTATTATTATATTATTATTATTTATTACATTATTATTTATTGTTATATTATTATTATCCAATTCTATTAAATTATTATTGACGGCCGAACTGTTATGACTAGGAGATAGCTTTTGTTTATTATAAATAACATTATAGGCTAATAGTTTAGCAATAGCTAATTTGTCGCGTTTTGGCAGGTGCAATGCATCCTGGGTCAAATAGAATTTACTAATAAATTTATTAGTGTCAAAAAATAAAATGTCACTGTGACGGCAGGTCAAATTGTACATTAGTATATTTAAATCATATATATCTTTATTTTTATTTTTATCTACAGTGTGAGAGTATGGGAACGCACATATTATAACCTTACTAACACTAGACTCAAGCTTTGACATAATTATATCAACAAGTTTTATTAAATGTTTCTTTTTGACATACCAGCTGTTACCTAGTTTAATAATTAAAGTGTTACACTCAAGATTTTTAGTTTTAATATTGTCTATTATTTGATTAATTTCCATGTCATGGAAACAAAAATTGACAACCTCATCAAGTTGGTCATTTAATAAAGATCCCATACCTTGACCTATTTTATCAGAAATCATAATAGTCTTAGATGTTTGTGTAGTTGGTATTGTATGCTTCAATAATGACTGAATGGGTACACTATCCAACGTCCCCTGCTCACTGCACATATCAAATTTCATTTCTGGTAGTTCGACACTTTTACTTAATGTTTCTACTGAAGACTCTATTTGGTCAGAAACCGTGCAACAAGTAATATTTTGAGGTGATTTTGAGGTAAGCTCATTTTTGAATACAGATGAATTTTCCATTAAAAGACTTGACAGCGCAGTAACTTGTTCATTTATTTGATTTTGTGCTAACTTATATTTATGATTTATGTCATTAAGCATATTCTGAAGACTGCCGAGTCTCGCATTAAAGAAGTCGAGCTCCCTAGAGTTTCTACCTAACAGGTTATAACAACAATTTAGTTCAACATTTAAGTCTATTTTTTCTTGTCTTAATTTACATGAATCAGTAAATTTTTTATGTTTTTTAATTAATTTCTTGGTTCTTTTAATGAAACTGTTAAGCTTTACATATTTCTTAACTTTTTTAGTATTTTTATTACTTTTTGCATGGCCATGGCAAGAATCTGCTCCGGCAACATCAATAAGCGGCAAGTCATAATTACTTACAAGTTCTGAGTGGAGATTTTCACATTTTGAATCACATTTACACTTATTTTCAAGTACTAACTTATCTATTTGTAACTTAGACACAGACAGTTCATGTTCAAGATCATTTATGTAAATCAAAGCTATATTGTGAGCATCCTGGCACTTTTCATTGGAGTCTAGTATATGCTGTAGTTGATCTCGTTGTTCTCGGATGAGCAGGAAAGCCGCCTCCATTTCTACTAGTTGTGTTTTTAGGTCAGAATTTCTCGTCATCACTTTAATGAACTCCTCCTCAGAGTCGTCGCGAGCTTCCAAGGATTGCTGAAGATGGTCGCGTCGCAATTTCATGTCCTCATAAGCAGCTTCCATTTTGGCTAATTGATTTTTGAGATCAGAGTTTTTCTTTAAAGCTTTTGCGACCTCCGCCTCACATTCGTCACGTTCTTGAAGAAGTTGTTCCTGCGTGGCATGATGTTTGTCGATTTCGGCGAGTGCAGTTTTTAATTTTGCTTCTAGTTCACGCGTTCGTCTCGTCACAATCATGGTTAAATAGAGCGAATTTTACGTAAATATCGAAAATAATTATTGGAGATCGTTGACAGTTATGTCGAATTTGAAATGTCGCTAACGCTCTTCTTGGACGCCGGTATTTATGTGAAATTAGCACATTATTGGTATTACTTTACACTGTTTTATATTTTAATCGAGTTTACACATCACGATAACTATTTTTTGCTCATTTTCTTATGAATTGTTTGTGATAAAACAATTTTATAAATTAATTTAATATGCACAGCTGATCACGCCATGTTGTTGCCGGGGTTGCCATACCCCAAAAAAAGCGTTTATAATTTATAATGTTAGTAGGATTCATAGCACAAAGTCTGTATTTAGGCAAACATTGGCTCATTTTTTTCACATGCATAGAAGAAAAAAGTATGTGTATTGTATAGAGTCCGACCGAAACTGGTTTTACGGCCGAAACCGAAACCGAAACCGAATGTTCGGCTGAGGCTTTAGTTTCGGCCGAAACCGAAACCGAAACTCACGTGGTCAAATAAAAAAATCTTTAAAATACTATAATTTGATGCATTTTACCCATTATTCTGCATTAATTAGGACATAAAATGGAAGCACAGCATAATATTAAGTTTGTTGTATCAATTGTAATATAAAAAATATATCAATAACATTTTTATTATTTTATCCTTGTTGACCACGGAAGCCTTATTGTTTCGCTTTGTCTGTCCGTCCGTCAGTCCGCGGCTTTACGGAGAAACTATAAGTCCTAGAAAACTGTAATTTTGCACAGAGGAGGGCAATGATTTTGTTAAGAGAACGGTTACAAAAATAAATAAATTTAAATCAATTAATTTAGGGTACCTCCCAAACTTGTAAAATGGGGATGATATTTTTTCTGGCTGATCCCATCATTTGGGGTATTGTTGAATAGATATTTTAATGAAGGACATATTTCTAGGAAATTTTTCGATTTAATGATCCATTTGAAAGATAATCAAGTTTAAATTCTTTTGGGCGTCCCCCGCCATCTAAAATCTAATCTACTGGCTTTCAAACACTGTTAAAAATCATGATTATATGTCAACCATGAACTTTCCAGGAAAACCATAGCGGTTAAGATAGTTTTATAAGTTTTAAAGATATCAATGATGAAAATTAAGGCAGTAAATATACGATTTGCCAGTTCTACATTGCGCGTAGTCTGAATAGCGTTTGGCCTATTTATTTAAATTAAGTTCGTAAAGCAAAATGTTTATCAGTTAGCAATTATAATTAAAAAAATCACTAATTGTTAATGTTTCATTACCCCCTCGATCCAGGAAAAACTTCCAGATCAAATCAAAATTGACATCTATTATTTTTAGCTTCTTTAAAATA
This sequence comes from Hemithea aestivaria, assembly GCA_947507615.1. NCBI lineage: Eukaryota > Metazoa > Arthropoda > Insecta > Lepidoptera > Geometridae > Hemithea > Hemithea aestivaria. The sequence continues at coordinate 9,526,695 of OX382329.1, read as the reverse complement.
AGGTTCAAATTCGCATGCGCAGGTGCGGCTCGATTGAGCCGCTCGGGAACATACGGGTAAAATACTAAGTATTAGTATTTTGAAATCTTACTAATTAATACTTTGGTTTGTACCTATTTGTACATAGAATCTCAATCTCTCTCATCTCATCTCATCAATCTCTTTTAGGTACCTCTATATAAAAATAATAATTACTAAAATTGCTATTACACGCTTAATTCCAGTCTCAACAAAGATAATATCAAATCACACATTTAAAATTAACAAACCTATATTACAATTATTAGTCGTCTGCCAAAGCGTTGTCGCGAGAAACGAAGCTAGGCGAGCGTGCACGACAACTTTCAAAAGGAGTTTCGGTTTCGGCAAAAGTTTCGGCCAATTTTGGCCGAAACCGAAACTTTCGCCGAAACTTGATTTTTGGCCGAAACTCGGCCGAAACCGAAACCGAAACCGAAATTTCGGTCGGACACTAGTATTGTATATGTTATGTTTGTTTCTGCTTCATCCAGAAATGGTTGTAACAAATGGACAAAATTGTTGGGCCTGTCATATTTTTTGCTATCTTAAGTTATAAATTATATTTTATCTTTACTGTGGCTATCTGACGCCTTAATGTATTTGTTATTGTAATAATAACAGAAATTGAATAATTAAAATAAAAAAGTGTGTGCGTGTAACCTTTACGCGCGATTGAAGTAAAACTTCTTTGGCGTTGACGACATATATCACTGAAATGATTAAATATTAACTTAAATAAATAAATATTATATTATAATTTAATTATATTTATTATTCATGTGCTTTACAAAGATTATTTAAATGTTATATTAATATTATTCATTCGAAACAGGTAATTGAATGTCATCATAATTTCTTACGTACGAAATTATAGGTTTGTGGTAACTATAATGTGAAACATAAATTTTACTCTCTAAATTTGCTACTTTTCTTGAAAATACAGCATCTATCGTTGTACCGAAACGCGTTGTTGAATGAAGTCGAGAAGTCAAGAAAAGTGTAGTATATGACATATACTTACAACCAATCAGAATTATTATTTTTAAATGGCGGAAACTACACAGACTATAGTAAGCGTTACTTCCGTCAGAAAAAAAAATCTGAGTTACTCCCTAGTCGCGCCTAAAGAAGTTTTCAACCAATCAGAATTATTATTTTTAAATGGCGGAAACTACACAGACTATAGTAAGCGTTACTTCCGTCAGAAAAAAAAATCTGAGTTACTCCCTAGTCGCGCCTAAAGAAGTTTTACTTCAAAAATCTGAGTTACTCCCTAGTCGCGCCTAAAGAAGTTTTCAACCAATCAGAATTATTATTTTTAAATGGCGGAAACTACACAGACTATAGTAAGCGTTACTTCCGTCAGAAAAAAAAATCTGAGTTACTCCCTAGTCGCGCCTAAAGAAGTTTTACTTCAATAAATATATAAAATGTGTATTATGTTAACAGAAAAAGGTGACCACAAGTTGTAATTTTGCACTGACTGCAGAACCTAAATGGTGCCGAATCTTCAACTTTTATACTGGGGCCAATGGGCTCCTAACCCTAATATGATATTTCTAATGTTTAAATATTTTTTATATTCAGCTATATTTCAAGCTGGTGTAAAAAACTGGTGCACCTCTTCCATATAACCGCATTCATATAATTCGTTGCTGTTTCACTGGAACAATTCACTCCAAAGTAACCAAACAAATTTAGTAGTCAGACAAAACAAGAGAATGTAATATGTTACCAATACCCATTGTGTATTGTTTGTAATAAGTGGTATTACTCTGACGTACAACACACTATTCAACAGAAGTTTGGCTTTAGTTTTACAACACATAATATTGAAGTTGTAATGGTTTATAAACCTACCCTTCTACAGAAAAGTCATATCTGAAAAATCCGTACTTTACAGGATAGCAATTTCAAGTTTGACTTTGTACAAAGTGCAAATTTGACCAACTTTTTTTACCATAGAACACACATAACATCTTATCCAGGGCCAAAAAAGTGAGGGTAAAATTTATGCAGGTATTACAAATTGCTCTGCATTAAGGTTAAGTCTCTAATGCATTTTTCACATTAAAGACTGTTCTACAGATAGTTTGAAACATTAGTTAAAATGTAGGTACCATATTTTAACACATTGACTGCTGAAAACACTGTTGTGTTTTTGAGGTCGGAACGTGAGTGCTGAAAAACGAATACGTTGTTTTTTGTCAAAGGATTTTTCCATGCCAAATTAATTTGAGGCACCTGGTATAGTTCTATAAAACGCCGCCGCAACCAATGTGGTAATAAGTTTTGATAAAATTTCCAGACGTGAACGGGAAGAGATCGAAAGGCAGCGAGCGGCGGCGGCGTACCAGAAAGCGCACGCGGAAGGCAAGACGGACCAGGCTAGAGCCGACCTCGCCCGCCTGGCCATCATCCGGCAACAGAGGGAGGAGGCCGCCAAACGCAGGGAGGCTGAGAAAAAGGCCAAGGAAGAGTCTACCACTAAGAAAAGGTACATTGTAATACCTTTTCCTACATGAAAGAAACTGCATGACCATGCAAGACATTGAGCTCTCAATAAACAGAGATGAGTCTCATGTTTTTATTTATTATTTGAAAACATTGACATTCGACCGAAAGTTGTTGCCAAATTTCCCTTTTTAACTTTCAGAAATGTTCACAATTCGACAGAAAGTCTTTTCTCGGTGGTTTCCCTTTTAAGTTTTATCAAAATCAGTCGAGTGGTATTCAACTTATGAATTAGAACGTGTGTCTCTTGCTCTCACTATCTTTCTCTAATTACCCTCTTTTAGCGAACGAAAATAAAATTATTAACTTAGCATTTTCTTTGAAATGCAGACTCTAGCTAATAAATCAAGCATACAGTGAGATGATATTATTTATTGTTTCAGGTAGATAACAGTTGGAGGCAGACCACCGGAAACATTTCAACATTTTGCTAATTGCATGCTCATGTCAAGCTAGGGCTTACAAAATCTCAGTTTATCTTAACATTTTATACAATATTTGTGCGTACGGAATTGTCTATCGATGTTTATATGCATAATAGGTAACTAATAATAGATATAATATTTTCTGATGTTAAATTGTTTTCCAGTTTTCTTAGCTACTTATAATGGACCTTTCTGAAATGACTTATCTCTCTAATCAGGAATAAATTAAATACAGTAGAAAAACGATTATGTACGAGTGAATAGTCTTGAAAGATTGGCAAAGTCTTAACATCTGATGACTCTTGAGTGTTGGTGTAGTTCAATTAGAATTTTACGTCATTGTAAAACTTTGGGTAGCATTGTACTGATTATGGGCAGCATTATCTCTTACAATTATGCGTTTTGCTCGACTTCTTATTTTTAGCATAAAAATTTATAATTTTATTATTTTTATGTTAGTTTTCAAAATGCATTATAAAACCAACCTCGACGTTTCGGCTAAGTTATATGAACCGTGGTCACGACCAGACAATCTTAATTGCACCATAAGTCCGATTAATAAAATTAACATGAGTTCAGATCGCGAAAGTTATTGCTATAAAAAAAATTAGTCAGATAACCGATTTTCTACTGTACAAGTTGCTAGTATTGAATATTATAATGTTACTGTAAATTGACCACTGACTCAAATATAGATAATTTTGTTCTTAGCTCATCTTTTTATATACTTAGGTGAATTATAGTTATACATTCGCTATCTTTGTTTCTTGTACATTATTGAGTGTGTAATTTTACACTTAAGTAAATAATATTTATTGTTCTATCATGTATAAATACATATTTATTATATACTTTAAGAGTATAAATATTATGACATGCCCCTTGATATTAAAATTCGATTATGAAACTGATTTATCTATAGTTATAGTCGGTGATATTTATTTCAATAATCTTCATTCTCATGTCCAAATTAATGTGAAAACAAAAAGTATATAACTACCAATAATTTTAAATTAAAAGTATTTAGCAATGAAATTTCTTACTATTACGATGTATAAAGAAATTATATATGAATTAAATTTTATGAAGGGTACTTTGTTGTTTTAGTGTAGGTACCTGAAAAGTCAAATTTATGGATAGAAAATATCTTGCGCTATGAAAACACTTGCTGAGCAACATGTGGCCGCTAAAATCTGATATAAAGATATATTTAGGTCATAATAATATTCTATGCTGCCCCACCGCTGGGCAAAGACCTACCCCAAATCCTTCCATATGTCCTTTGTCTATGGGACAGCATAGACAAAAAAAATATTCTAGCTGCGCTCAACGGTTTTACTCGCTTATGAGTTATCTCAGTCTAAGTTATCTACATACGTACCAAATTTCAGCTCAATCGGTTAAGCGATTGTGGCGTGAAGAGAAGAGGTAACAAACACACATCCATGTTTTCGCATTTATGATAAAAGAAGGTTTACCATATTTCGTAGATTTGATATTGTTACCGCGAACAAGTTAATTAATAGGTACCCACATAAGATTAGTTTTAATATTAACAACATAAATTTATGGAACAGAACTTAATTCTGTTCCACATAATTTCTTGCAGCTTACCGCGAGGTAAGATATCGCTTAAAATTTAGCAAGCGCAATATGAGCGTGTAAATGCTTTATGAAATACATATCTTAAATGAACTCACTAGATTATTGTGTTCTGTGGGTTTATCCGTAACAAGTGAATTAAATTAAAAATTTAATAAACCCCCAACGCAGCGCTTTCAAAATATGTAATTCAGGGTTTTGTGGTGGCGGCCATCTTGAATTTTAAATTTGTTATAGTGCGTTGTATTTTACTAGTCAAGCCCTTTCATTTGACACCCATATTGATGGGGTCGTGGAAGAAAAAAGTTATCCGCCATTTTGTAGCGGCGGCCATCTTGGACCGATTTCCACCAAACATGGCTAAGAACACTCTCGACTAACTCTACTTTCAAACAAAAAAACTAAATCAAAATCCGTTCATCCGTTCGGGAGCTACGATGCCACAGACAGACACACACACAGACAGACAGACAGACACGTCAAACTTATAACACCTCGTCGTTTTTGCGTCGGGGGTTAATTATAACACCCCGTCGTTTTTGCGTCGGGGGTTAAAAATAAGATTTGATTAATATCAGTGTTGGTACTCTATGCAGCCTACATATATAATTAAATAATGTATGGATAGACCTTTGGCAATATGTTGTGTCTTAGCCTGATTTTTAAAATAAATCTAATCCACGGTAAACCTACAATAAAGTGGATTGGGAATAAGTAAAAATATATGTTAACACCAACGAAGTATATACTTCGAATTAATATTGTTCTCCCTTTGCAATCATTTATTTATTTTATTATTCAGTACAACCACGGTAAAGAGATATTACCGTGGTACAACGCTAGGACAAACATTTTTTTAACAATGCAGGGTAGTTTAAAAAGTGCTCCACCAACATTCTAAATATTGCGATTTGCTGTAATTAGGTACGTTCAGTCAGTTGCGCGTGAGCTGGAGGCACGTTGCCTTTGCTCCCGTTTTTCTCTGAATACCCTCACCTCAGAGGAGTGCCAAGAGATTCGTGTCGAGATTCTGTGCCGTGGGCCGTGTGTCTTTCGTAAACCTGCCAAATTTTTGTGATACCTATTTCTTCCGGTCGCCTTTCTTATCTGTGACGCGAGTGTTTGTGAATCAGTGGATATTTATTCTTGGAGTGCTGTGGTTGGCCAACCTGCAGGACTGCAGGATACCTGGACGGTCTTTCTTTACCTCATGACAGATATAAACATACTTACTTACTTACTGGATTGGCGCGAGAACCCAAAGTGGGTTTTGGCCTCCGATAACAAGTCTCTCCACAAAAACATACCTCACAAACAAACCTCCATATATACCTATCTACTTACATAATAATATAATGAGCGAAACGCTCGTTCTCCGTATAAAGGCTGTAAAGTCTCATTATGATTCCGGCGCGGCGGCGCCGTCAAACTATGCTAATTTAACATGCATCTGTGCTAGCCGCGCACTCATGGTACATTTGAACCATATACTAGAGATATGATCTGTGATTTGAACCAAAAACTCTACCTACCTTTACCAAGAAATTAAAAAAATAATAAATGTCTTAAAAACTACAATATTAAGTATTTAAATAAATAAATTATACCTACACTTTCGCATTAGATATCCTACATCCGATCTGGAACCGATAGTGATAGATTTAGCATACATACCTACAGGCGCGAATCCAGACCATAATTTTGGGGGGGGTCATCGGCTAGAATTTTTTTGGGACTCGTTTCAGCGTAGTTATGAAAATCTTACATTTTGCAGTACGAACGATGCGCGTTTTGCTTGCTCCGAGTAGCAAGCAAACTAAATATTCTTACTTATAAAAGCACGAGCAGCTCGCTGCGAGCGCCGAGAACTTTTTTTAATATTTCAGGACAAATGATGTGCGTTTATCTTGCTTCGAGTGGTAAGGAAACTAAATATTCTTATTTATAAAAGCGCGAGCAGCTCACTGTGAGCACTGAGAAAATTTTGAATTTTTCAGCACGAATGATGTGCGTTTAGGTTGCTCCGAGTGGCAAAGAAACTAAATATTCATTTATATTTGCGCGAGCAGCTCGCTGCGAGCGCCGAGAAAATTTTGAATTTTTCAGCATGAATTATGTGCGTTTAGCTAGCTCCGAGTGGCAAGGAAACTAAATATTCTTATTTATATTTTCGCGAGCAGCTCGCTGCGAGCACCGAGAAAATTTTGAATTTTTCAGCAAGAATTATGTGCGTTTAGCTAGCTCCGAGTGGAAAGGAAACTAAATATTCTTATTTATATTTGAGCGAGCAGCTCGCAGCTCGCGCCGAGAAGAATTTGAATTTTCCAGCACGAATAATGTGCGTTTAGGTTGCTCCGAGTGGCAAGGAAACTAAATATTCTTATTTATATTTGCGCGAGCAGCTCGCTGCGAGCGCCGAGAAATTTTTGAATTTTCAGCACGAATGATGTGCGTTCAGCTTGCTCCAAGTGGCAAGGAACGTAAATATTCTTATTTTAGAGCGCGAGCAGCTCGAGAAAATTTTGAATCTTAAAAGACGAAAGATCTGAGTTCCGCTCGCTCTGAGCAGTATAAAAATTTAATATTCTTATTTATAGAGCGGGAGCAGCTCGCTGCGAGCCAAAAAAAAAAGACTATTATATATGCGAGCAGCAGCTTGCTGCAAGCCCAAAGACTTAGCTGCAAAGATAACATAAAGCGCGAACAGCTTGCAGCAGTTAATATAATCCAATTAATCCTAAATATGAAAGATACTGTGTAGTTTGCTAGGAGTACCTAGGGATAATTCGTAGGCGAGGACCGAAAAAAAAGTAACTTGGTAAAAAAATTATTAAAACAGCGAAACAATTTCAGGAACTTGTTCGTAAGAGCTAAGAGAAAATTTCCTAATTGTAACTATGAAAGTAGCGTAAAACCAATCGATATAATCGGATTTTTTTTTCCGACTACGATTTTGGGGGGGGTCATGACCCCCTTGACCCCCCTCCCCTGGATCCGCGCCTGCATACCTATATAGTAATAGTTTTCGTAGAATAATAAATATTGCCTTGACTAAGTAGATACTCCGTCCGTTATCGGCCCGGACAGAAATCGGAAGGCTGTAGTGCGTACTTATGCCACCAATAAAAATGTTCTATGACTATGCTAGACCGTTATTTCCGGGATTTAGATCGGGTGTAGGTGTACGGTGTTACTGTAATTTGGTAGCGCTCAAGATGTTCCTTACCTATATCGATAGCTAATAATTTTATCTCTATATGACTTTATGATATAAATCCGAAATCCGAATATTATTCAAGCTCATTAACTACCCGAAAAACTTTGCTAGAGCTAGAACCGAGCTACTCGGTGACCGTCTTGTTTAAAGTTTAAACTGATTCGAAATCTAATGCATGCACAGTGTACAACTAATAGGCACTGATCTTATTTACTTAGCATCGGTAAATTTATTGCGAAAGCTTCCCCGATTTTACCCCCAAAAGTTCAATCCACGCTTCTCTGTTCACCTTTCGTTATTAAACAGTGACCTATTTTAAAAATGTTTCAAATAGTAAAACGTACATTGCTGTCCGTACTTATACTAAAGGTAGAGCGGTAGACTCGCACCGAGTGCATAGGTGAAATGAGAATAAAGCCTAAAAATACGCTGGAAATTTGCATGCAACAAAGTTGAAAACAAACGTTTTGCGGTCCGCCGGTCTCGCACCGAGAACGTAAACTAAAACTAATTACATTTCCTGAATGCAACCGACTGGGAACTTCTACTCTTAATCAATGCTCGGACTTATTGTATGGATGTAGAGTGTAGAGGAACTGAGCTTGAAGTTTGTTGTTGAGCTATTGGGTAATTTGGAGGTTCGCTTATTGGTTACAGAACGTTCACTTTTAGGGATTGAGGTAGGTAGGTATAGGTGTTAAAGAATAGATAAAGCCCCACATACATAAATTAGATTAATTTGGTAAACAAACGTGATTTTTTAAAGCACTCCTCTTACCTAGTGGTCACCAAAGAACTTGAGCATTGCGCACTGTATGTACAATGTAAACGATATAAGAGTACCTTTAATAAACGATTTATTTTTTAATAATCAGGGGGGTTAGTCGTATTCGTTTGCTTTTCCATAGCGACTGCCGTCTCAGTACATTTTTTTATCGATAGCGACAAACGATTGACGCTTGTCTAGGGCCCCAGTTTATTTGCGAACCCTGCTAGACTAGATACGCGTTTCAGTACTTTTATATATCTGTAAGAACTTTGTTCATCTTAAAGTTCTTCCATTCCGGTATAAAGTTATCACATTTCCATGAAAACACTTTTTATTACGCTATAAAGTTAATTATAATTTTAATAATAATCCTGTAATTACACAACCCGTAAATTTCCCCAAACAAACACCTTAAATGGAGGTATCAACTAACCTAATTGAATGACTAATAAACAAACTGTCTAAGTCGCCTGGCGCGCAATAAATAATAGATAAATTAAATGGCCGAAAGCTGCGCCAAACAGAATTAAAAGTTTCCGGGAGGTTTCACCTAAATCACGGTTAGTGATTTATATTTCACGCACCTTCCGCCGCTGCAGAGATTTGCGGAATTATGTTGTTGGCCATTATGACCTCATGTGCTCCAGTTTCGTTATGGGGTTGTCGTGTTTTGCGTGTGTTATTGTCCATTTTTGCGTAATTGTTTTGTTTACAGAGGTAAAGGGAGTAACCAGGGAATTCTGTTACTGGGCTTATGAGACTTAAAATCACATGTCGTAGTCGTCCTTCTGTCGTAGGACCTAAAAGGACAAGCTTTTTGTTGTACGATCGACCATAATAATTTATATTAGTGATTATTTGATCCCTAAAGCTTATTTGGAATATCACATTGCAAGTGAATTACCTACCTAATTTGTGAATTTCATATAATAGGTATTGCATATGCAGGCTTCCGGATAAGTAGGTTTAAAAATTAAAAATCAGTGCTTTCGTTATTGGCATCTTACTAATATTATAAACGTGAAAGTTTGTAAGAATGTATGGATGTACCTACTTACGTTTGTTACTCTTTCCGCCTAAACGGGTGGACCGATTGAGCTGATATTTGATATAGAGATAGCTTAGACTCAGGAATAACGTATAGGGTAGGTACTGAACTGCGGGTAAAACTGGGCGCAGCTAGTAGTTCATAAAAATGCAAAGCCTCGCATTTGTCTAATATTGCCTATATTCTGCCCAGGGCCCAGACCCAGCAAAATACACACAAAATATGTGTGCTAAAATAACGGGTTCCTAGTCTTTAAAAATTACACATATTTTCTAAAGAATGATAAAATTGCAACATCGCTAGTTGGTATCCGTGCTTTATACGGCGATAAAACATTAATTTACGTTTGTGAAAACACAGTTCTGCTGTTTGTTTAAATATGCATAGGAATAAGTAAATAAACCGTGGAAAATGCTACGTACGCTGTACACGTGAATTCAAAATATTTTTACTGTTGCATAATTATTGCCAGTTTTAATAACTGGTCTAAGTAAACTTTAAGCTCTGTTTATCATTCGATAAAAATATACATTAACATATAGTAATAATCTCGGCGACCTGAAACTGCAACATATAGGTTGGCCATACAACCTATAAATTGTGATTTGACTCTGACAGTGTAAGTAGGGCAACCTGTTCTCCAACGAGTATAAACACCAATTATTATTATTTTGTCGCTCTTAAACACGGGCTAAGCCCGGGCCTTTTTATAGGCGTACACGGAGACAAAAAGTCCAACGCGCAGAGGCCCTTTTAATATAAATGTAATGGGTGACACTTATTGGAGTCTGTCTGTGAGTCCATCTATAGAAAATGGGCTCAAAGACGGTCTCCGCCAAGTAACAGGACTATTGCTAATTAATGGAAACTACTTGAACTAGGCTATGGATGTGTATTCTAAATGGATAGTTAATGAGGCTATTGCTAGGACTACGGCACCTGCCACTTCTGTCCCATTAGGAAATATGTATATAGGCAGGTGATGACTCGCCACTCACTAAACGGGCCCCCATAAAGGCCGGCATTACATAGCCGACGAGAAGGGCAACGTTGGTGCAAGTGGCTGGAGGGGGAGAGGTGTCTCTGGACTTTAAACACGTAGGCCAACTCGCCACTTATAACACATAGGCCAACTAGCCACTTATGTTCCTGTGACCAAAAAATAGAAACTAGAGGTACGTACATAATTAATATACATTGGTTACATATTTTTAAAACACCAGCAACCTCTCAGGACCAGGCAGCCAACATCATAAAAAACAATATAATGTGATAATATGTGACTATTGATATATAATTTGTTACATTTTACTTTTATACAAAAATAATTATTCAGAGCATTCTGATGGATCTTTTTTTCGTTTATTTTTATTTAGTTTATGCTGTCCCACTGCTGGGCAAAGACACCCTGTATACCTATGTAAATAAAAATAACCCTGTATACTTATGTATCTTCAATGACTATGACCTTGTCCAGAAAGGACGAATATGCCACAAACTAATTCGCGCGAAATCACTCGCGCGTAATGCTGTATATAAAAAATCATGCGAAACTATTTCTTCTTATTGTTACTCTTTCTAACTTAAACGGCGGCACCGGTGCTTAAATGTAGCATGCTTAAATTTAATTTAGTTTAGACCTTAGAATAACACATAGCTGCTTAAATCAATAAAGTCTGTATGCATTTGTAAGCTATTAATAACCAGTATTTTATTAATAGACTAAGGTGACCGAGACGTCATCCTCTTAGCTTCACATTACCACAAAGTGGAATGAAATTCCATATCTCTCCATTCTATTTAACGCCGGCTCAACTGTCTCATAAAAGTCAACCGGAGTGGAGTAGCGTATAGAAGTTTGTTTCACAGACTATTATGGCAGATGCCGCGCACCGCGATACGTGTACTACAAACATATTTAGCAACAGTTACCGACACACGTTCAACAGTTTTCGCAAACTTTTTATGTTAACAAATAAGCCAAAGCGGTACATAGCGGTGGTGGTCTAGGGGTTATGTGGTGCGAATGTTACTAACACTAACATAATAATAGATACCCTTATAATATTATTCTATCAGTCGCTAACATATAAAAATAAGTCATAAGCAGCATAACAGTGACTGGTTACCATGGATTGGCACCTATGGACGTTTGTAACATCAATGATTTCTCTTTGTAAATTAACGGCATAAACTCAGTTGTATTTATTTCGGGCTTCGTGCCGACCGTCAATGGTATGGTGGTGGTGGTGGTATAACAATGGTTTTGTTTAGGAGGTGCCGGACATTATACCGAAGCTTTGTCAAGCAATCCGACATGGGTAGGTACGCTGGTCGGCTGGTTATCATAGTCTCGCAACTCGCAGTGGAGTAAATGAAATCAATTTATGCAAATTAGTTTAAAACTTCGCAAATTTTGATGATTTAAATAAACAGTCAATGAAATTGTTGCTGTGTAGGTTATTAAAAATCTATTGTCCACACTGTAAAAACGTATTTTCTAGGTCTAACTGCGCAACGTCAGTATTGTGTTTGGGTGCAGTGTCTGATTATACTTTGCTACATTATTCGGTTTATTTGTTCGTTCAAACTGTATGGGAATGCGAACTAACAAATTGAAGTTGAGTTTGAGTTGCCTCCAGTGTTTGCGTATCCTAATTGTTGGATTGACATTTGGAGCCAGTAATGGATGGGTTGGATTTAATATAGATCGTGATTAGGAACTTATTATCTATATTATACATTTGGGATTGTTCGAATTGCGATCAGAATTAACACGTTATGTAGAATAAACCTATTTCGTGATAAGTTGTTTATTAGATTACCTCTCCAGAAGCGATGCGTGACGTGTGTTACGTACAGTAGGTACATAAATAATAATAGATATTATTATAGTATTCTTTGCTGTAGTAGGTATTGTTATTTTGTTTTCTCAATAAAGGCATTTGCCACATAAAAAAATATATAGGTATCTAATATTATTTAGGTAGATATATGAATATAATCCCCAAACGAAAGATTATAACTAAACGAAAGATCGTGGAGATTTTCACGTCAAATCTAATTGCCGAATAAATTGAATTAGTAGTACCTACCTACTAACTTTTATTGTATTAAATAAATAAAACCGGACAAGTATAAGTCTGAATTGCCTACCAAGGGCTTCGTAAAAAAAAACAAAAAGTTTTGCTTTGGGTCTCGTCCAAATACGTTGTTGAAAGTGAACCCATTCTTATAAGGGTTTCGCTTGTTATTCCTTCAGACTTCAGAGGTACTAAACCCCAAATATGTAATTAGATAATATCAATCCATTTTAACTGGAAATGAGACAAACTCCGTCTACTTAACTCCAACAATCCAAATTTCATTTCCATTGGAACTATCAAAGTGAAGTGAAAACGTGTGGTCGTGGTATATCAAACGCGAATTCCGAAACTTTTCCCATTTACATAAGTGACGTAACCTTCTCATTTTATATTCAAACCCGACTCAGAAGCATACATTTGAATAGATGCCGTGTATCAATTTGTAGAGTGCGTCCGCGTCGTGCGACCGCGTCTCGGCAAACGTGGTGTAGGGAGTTGAGTGGCGTGCGTTACCCGGGGGTAGATTCTTTTGCAGGATGTCGACTAGGTGGGTACCCCAACAGTGCTAATTATTTTACCGCCTGAGCAGTGATGTGCAAACATTACTGTGCTTCGGTAGGAGGGCACTGTAGCTAGTGAAAGTACTGGGCTGAAGAATCTTCACATCTTATGACTCTTAAGTTAAGCGTTAGCGCACTGCACCCAGAATTTTACCTTTGTACCTGGGTAGGACTGTAGTAATTATGGGCAGCGTTTCTCTTAGCACCAGGAGAGCGTCTTGCTCGTCTTCTTACTTTGTTGTATAAATGAGGGAGACCTATGTTCTACAATGAGATGTATGTTCAGCAGTGGACGAACGTGGCCGGATGATGATGAACATTTGTATGAGAGTTAATCTAGGCTTTGCTATTTCTTTTCGGTTCGAGTAGGTCGTATGTAGGTCAACTCAAACTCAAAATTCATTTATTCAAATAGGTTACAATTGAGCACTTTTGCAAGTCAATTCTATAAGAATCGATATTCTTTTTTTTTGCGTTAGGGCTTGTTCACGTGAACGCGCGGGCGCGGGCGCGGCAGACTTTGCTTGCACCGCACGTGCGTTTGTACGTGAACACTTTCATAGCACGTCGTATGTTTGATATTTCGCGCCCGCGCCCGCGCGTTCACGTGGGCCAACGCTTAGTCGTATTTGGCGCAGACTTGCAATTTGCAAAGTAGGTAGGTGACCGGCATCTATCTGAATAAGTTGAATGTGTTCTAACCCCACAGATGTGGATGGAAATGTTCTTTTAGTTCCACTTACAATTATTATTCTGTAACCATCACTCGTAACTAGGAAGTGATAGAGGGGTTTTCCTCGTCGGTTAACTGAAGGGTCCTTTTCAAATCAGGGGAAATCTGAAATCGCTACTCAGACGTGTCGGCGTCTAAGATTTTGTTTGTTTAGCTTTTAGTTTTAGCCATTGTCTAATTAATATCTTGATTGACACAATATTATGTACTCTTTTTCTTATAAGAGATTTTAATAAAACACTGTATGTGTCTTGTCGCTATGACTATGCTCTTTGCTATTAGTGGAAATACATTTAGTTGGTGTAAAAATACAAAAAGACACAAAAGAAAAACAAGTGAAATTTTAAAAAAACTTTTTTAATACAAGCTTTTATTATTATTACCATTTAGCACCATAAAGTACGAGACGAATCAAATGAGCCTAAACTCGATGGGGTTGCGTCGTTTAATAACGGAGTTCCTATGGCCACCTTCCAGCTCCATCATCAGATCAGCTCGATGTCATAAAAATATTGCATTGTCATCCGATTTATACCGGCATGCAAAATTTCAGCTTAATCGGACACCGGGAAGGGGGTCAAATTAAACTTGAAAGATTTGATTACAGATAGACAGACAACAGACAGGTGAAAGTAAATAAAAGCTTGTAAGAAATAAGAAATAAGTATTGCTAATACAGGTATCATAATGTTTACTTTATCTTCTAACACGCCTATGGTATAAGAATATTTCTTAGAGTTTAAATTAAATACATATATTGTAAATAATTGTAAATACATATACCTAACTTGTATAAAAATCCGATATATTTTTCCAATACTACTTTCTAAACACAGAAAGATAGTAGATGTACGTCCCAATAAAATAGAATGCTACTTTATTTCTTCAAAGAATATCCCAGAGAATTTCATTTCCAGCCTATTCTTACCTTAAATATACATTGTGCCTAGTCTCGAGTGAAAATAAGAAATGACACCATCTTTTCTGTATGAATGTCTGAGTAGTCTCATAAAAAACTTCATAAGTATCTCCAAAGAAAAATTACCGACGCGCCGTAGCTCACCGTAACCTATTAAAATATTAATATAGGCTGAATGAAGACGTAATATCTGTTACGTAGGCTTAGTTTAATAAGAAAATGGTTAGTTGTTATGAAGAACATGTTATGTAGGTAGGTACATGAGAACATGAGGCTTCTGAAGATGATAATAATCTGAAGGTTTCGAACGGCCTATGTGAACGGCAAATACAAACTTACTTATATTTTATTATATTTTTTCGTGTGAGTTTTTGACTTTTTGAGAATAAGTACGTACCTACTATATTTTAACCGAATACGCTACTAATTAATAAAAGTGTTCTACGATATACTTAGATCGCTATATAATGTACTTATGTCCGCTTCTAGAAATTATGTCTCTCTATATTTCAATCACAGATACCTAATATACAGATGATGTTTTTATAGAAGCAAGTGAAATAAAAATAATAGATAGTATTTATTTTATGTAGATCCTATGCAAATACAAGTAAAATATAGATGGTACCTACGTCTCGCTTTTTTGTAGTTAATGATTTGAATAAAATAAATCGAGAGAATGAAATTTATGAAATAAAAAGGTTTTCTAAAACAGCTCAGTAATAGACGAAAACAACGCAGAAGGTACATAATACCAATGAACAGCCGATTGGCCGCGCTTGCCGCTTTCATGATTGCGTGATTTCTTCTATTTTTGTCTGTGGAATTGAAAATAAAAAGTACAAAAACAGTGGCTACGGCGGACGCTTATTCAGCCCCCATTAGCCGACGGAGCAGGCTCGAGCCGACAAGTCAATAAATCATCTTGGCATTGGCATCTTATCGATTCTATTCAATAGAGATTTATTCGCTAGATGCTTAATCGCCGCTTTTCAAATACGAGTAGGCTTTGAGCACCTAATACGTTTGGAAATAAAATATCGCTTGTAATCGTGTCGCGTATTGTCCCGGTAAAGCCTTCTGATGCTCGGGGATTGATAGACGAGGGAGGTTTCGCGATTTTCTCCTGACAAAAAACGAGTAGCAAATTCTTTTCAGGAACGTTTTTTGTGAAGAAACAACGTTCGATGTATAAAAGTATACGAAAATAAGATTGAGATAGCATACGCTATCTCAGATAGCGTATTATTACTTGGAGATAGTATTTGTATAGTTTTTCTTCTTTCGTATTTCAATGTTTTAACTTTACGTTGTAAAAGAACTTTTGTTTTTTAGGAAATTGCAAGGGATTAGAAAAACGATGTCTCTCGGTTGGTGGGTACCTACCTAAAGGTATGGTCATTTCTTAATGTCATTGATTTGTAGTACCTATAACAGACATACACACATGGTGAGCCGCCTGATGATGAGCGATTAAATAGACGTCTGCAACACCTGTGGTATTGCCAGCGCAATGTCGTAAGTCGTAAGTAGGCGGAGTAAATGCTTTCCAAGGTTCACTGAACTCTGCTGAAATTTAAAGACTTTAATTTGATTGAATTAACATTTTGAGAGACAACATTTTATTTTTTTTTTATTTCAAGTGTTAAATATTAGTATTTACCTTATGTAATATTCTTTTATGTAATAATATATTTGCTCTTTTCTTGTTTATTTTTATTGTTTTTTGTATGTGCCTTTGTCTCTTCGCTTAATTAAATATTTTTCTTTCGTTATTTTAATTTTAAGCGTTTCACTCCGTCTTTTATTTTGAGAACGGCGAAGCTATGCAACTATCGCTACCGTCGTCAGTGTTTTCCGAATGCTACTCGTATAACGTGAGTTTGTTTAAATCAAGAGTGAATTAGGTTCTTACAGAGCAAGTTAGTGTGCTCCGACATAAGACTGCGTCATTACTTATCAGCAGATCAGTGAGATCAGTGAGATTGCGGTCAAACGCTTGTTCTATCTTCTAAAAAAAATTGAATTATTACGAATGCTCGGTGTTTCCCCGTGGTAACCGTAAGATAAGTTTGAGTACTTACCTCTTCAGTTTTTAGGCAAAACTTTTAGGCACACTGCTGCTGCTCCATTCTCAAGAGTTTACTCCAGATTAGATTAATTTCTCTCTCAAGAGCACACGTTTCAGGGATAATAATATTCTGGTATGCATAACATTTTGCATTCTTAAATGCGCTCGGAAGATGCCCCTGGGACCAAGTTGTCTGAGAATCTTGAATAATATTGCAACAGTGCTGTTAAGCTTTCTGCAGTTCCTCTGTAGTTAAGCTTAAGTAATCCTGCTGAATGTGGATTTAAAGTAAACTCAAGTATGGAAATGTTAACGCGTACAATACCCGTATTATTATTATATATGAGTAGATTTATACCACTTTTTAATTGCAGGCTTATGGATGATAAGAAGATATTGGTTTGCTTAAAAGTATAATTAAAAAATGGTCAAACAAATATTTCCTATAAACTCGTAAGTAGGTACGTGTGTAGTTTAAGATTAAGAATAGTTACATTAACTACTTTTGAAGGGTCGGGCGCAGGCCCGGATTTAGCGAAAATGCCGCCCCGGGCAGTGAGAAAATTGCGCCCCCTCCACCGCGGGGGGGGGGGGGGGCTATGGAGGTGCGCGATTAGAAATTTGCCGCCCCCTGAAAATTTGCCGCCCTGGGCACTCGCCCCGAATGCCCCTAGTGTAAATCCAGGGCTGGTCGGGCGTAGCCCACATTGCCTTGGTACAAAATCAACATGAAGATGGTTTATTGACAAAATCCAAAATTCATTCTTGAACTCCATTTCTCGTCAAAATTGTTGTTGCTCTTATTGTTAGAGATCTGAACTCAGGGTTCCTTGCCAATTCCGTTAGTATTTTTTAATGTAATGTTCAAAGTTCAAAGACAATGAAAATAATAATGCAACCAAATCAAACTACATTACATGAAGTTCACTTTACTTAAAAATAGCGGCACAATGCCGCATCAGCTTTAAACAGAAACATAACACGAGTTTAAATGAGAAACCAAATGGCTGAACGACACAGCTATCCTTATGAGAGCAATATTGAAACAGCACAATTCCCCACATTCCAGATGTAAATCGAAGCTCTGCCAGCGGATTCCCGAACAATGGTCCGTTGTAATTATATTGTAAAGCAATTTTGTCGCAGCACCGACGACGCTCGGGAAATGAAAATTGGTAGAAGTTATATTAATGTTTGCCGCTAAATGGAACCTACTTGGGAAGACTTTTTAACACAACCCTAACTGTGTAGTCGCTTAGAACGAACGTTACGAACATAATAATGGTAAATAATATAATATTGTACTTTATAAACTTTTACCTAACTTTTTCGAAATCGTAGGGTTGCGTAGACCTTTTTCGTAGAACAATAAAGATGTATTTTGGCAATTTTTTGGGGTCTGGTTTTACGATACCCACGGTAGTACTCAAAGATTTTTTACCTGAAACACGAGGGCTATTTTTCACGGAGGTGCTTCGAAGTAAAATTAATCTACGTAACGTTTGACGCTAAATATATAGATATCAAATGAAGCATACATTCCCTATATCTTCAATAAGAAATTTTAACCAGCACTTTAAATTTTACACTACATTGTGGACGACAGGTAAGAAAGACAGAAAAATAGGAAAAGGTCAGGTTACCCTTTTCCTATTTTTCTGTCTTTCTTACCTGATACCTAATGTACTAAGTAGTTTAAAGAAGCTTTTTATTTTACCTTAAAAACATCAAATTTTTAACGTTGGTTTAATTTTGAGACAGAATTAATACGGAAGACATAATGGGCGTCGGCAATGAACGTAATAATGCGAAATTATGGATGCATTTAAACTTTAGTGGTTATCGGGCTCTAGGTGGAAAATCGATTGAACATTTCTCGATAGTGTTTGGCGTTTGCTGTTTACCCATTGTTATAGACATGCATTATGTGCTTAATATGAGTGTGGGTTCGAAATAATAATTGTTGAATGAAATCCCGGGCTTTTACCACCAACTATATAGACGTATGTGTTTTAAACTATTGCATAGAGAAAATTGTGATCAAGTTTTAGTTTAAAAGAAATTGGACTGTGGTACTTTTCTCGCCGTGAATGTATAAACCAGAAACCTAATAATATAAGATTATTATCAATTAGTAAATGAGATGTACCTAATTTTAGCTGGGCCTCGTTATTTTACTTGTAGTGTTTTAAAAAAGAAGTAAATTTGACGTGCAAAGTCACTCCATTGTAGCCCACGAATGAACGTTGTATTTGAGTAAGTTTTAGTTAAATTTTGAGCTTAAGTTTTCTAGACATGTCCAGTGATTTCACACACACTAATTTATATTCTTCTTATGGTTATCATATGGTATACTTCATTAAGTATTTAAATTTCACTGGATAGAAATTGCCAGTGTTATGTAGGTACTTAATACTTAAATATTATTTGTAACTTTCCGAGTTTAAATATACCTAAGTACCTATTAAGTAGATAATTAATCTCTTTTATAATATTACTAGCTTATGCTCGCGGCTTTGCCCGCGTGGGCAATTCTTTCTTAGCGGAGGTCTATGTATAAAACCTATGTGTATTCCAAATTTCAACCCAATCGGTTCAGCGGTTTAGGCTGTGCATTGATAGATCAGTCAGTCAGTCACTCTTTCCTTTTATATATGTAGAAGATCGTTTATTCATTACATATACCACATTTTATGCAAATAAATTTCTTTATTCTTTATAAAATTGTAACATTAAAATTATCGTAAAATTATGTTTTTATATTACCTCTAGGTGTTCAAGTCATTTATTGTTCATAAAATAAAATACATGTTTCACTAAAGATCTTTATTTATTTCTTATAATACAAATAATAACGTTATGTACAACAATGTTAATTACAATAATATAACTGTAACTATTTAACTTAAACTTAAGTATTACATTTATACAGGTTACATCACATGCACTGAACGTTCCGTGAGATATGCAGAAACAATACTTACAGAAAAAAAATTGGTAGAGTAGCGTAAAACACAGAAAAATGTAATGGGACATAGGCCTTAGTTCATCATATTATTTATTTTCACATAAATTTTATATGAATAATAATAATATTTTGGTCTAAGATTAGACACAATGCGTCTAATAATATGTAATATAGATATAGTGGATGCCTTATAATCCCGGCGCGTAAGAAAATTTCGATTGAATTAAAATTTATTATTACAATAAATAAAATAAAAGTAAAGTCATGATCTCTTGATCTAGCTTGTTCAAATATTTTTTCAATTATTTAATTAAAAAAAAATATATACATATTATAATTGTCTGCATATCTCTCACAACATTGAGTGAAATAAAATAAAGATTTACATATCCCATTTGTCCCGTCTATTTTTTCTATCCGTCGATAAATATTTACGTGAATTTAGTTATAGGTAACAATAAAATCTAGCACATAACTACTTTTACCTAGTAGGTTTTACAGGCGAATTTTAGGGGTAACAAAACAGAGAGAATACTAGCATTTCAAAGCTTTTCTCTAAGTTATGGGCAATGAATTTTGTAGTTTTTTTAATTGCGGGGCTAGTAAAAATACAGGAAAATGAATAAAATTAGTATTAAGGTTTAGCTAATTACCTACTGTAGTAGAAAAAAGTTAAACATTTTGTATGTAACGCCGAAAATAAATTGTAAGATTTTTTTAAAAGTTTGACAGTCACGTGCCTCTATACAATATTAAATTATGTATTATTATTTCACTTAAAAAAAATGTATAGGATCATTTACATTTTTTCATATATAAGGCAGTAAGTATAAGTTCAAATTAACAACATAAACCCAAATTAATTATATACAAAATAATTAAAAACAAACATTGGCACTCAAATAACTATTTCATAGCATGTTGTACATTACGGTAATGATTTGGTTTGTTAAACGATGTTACAATATTTGCATTAATGCAACACACACGAAACATTTTTGATTAGTGAAATTTCATACCGTACAGTACACCCTAATGTAGTTATGGTTTATAACAAATGTGATTTTCCGGGTATTAAGGATCTCCGGATCAACCTCTATTCTTTATATTATGATTTTATTGCCTGAATTAAAATAAATATTGGTCAAATGAAAAGCCAAAAACACAAACAAATAAATTGAATTTATAAATAAATGAAAGTTTAAGCACCTTAATAAAAATATGCGGAAAAGAGTTTATTCTCACCAAAGAAATATATATATATATATATAGTATAAGTAAGTAAACTTTTTAATATGTTGAAAGGCCGACATTTTAATATGGAGTGTATTCTGAAGGTAGCTTATTTAAGCCCACTCCACACCATTCTCTAGGAAACAGAATAAATTCGCGTCATAGTGTGAATCGGTTATTTGCTATACATGCGTTGTGGTTTTAAGTTTTAACGTAATTAAAAATGGCTAACTTATTCTAGTATGAAGTTTCACTAATCTTAAATCACCTTAAATATAATTAATAAAATAAATTTGTATTCATTCGTAACACCTATTTACACGGCACATTTGTTAAAATAATCGTATCTAAACATATACGTGGAGAAATAAAATGTCAGTGCTCTTTATTTACACGTTAACTTAAATTAAAGTAAGGTACGTTTGATTACATGAAGAGTCGAATGTAAAGTAGTTTACTTTATAACATAAGAACAAGTGAATTAAAAAATTAACCAACTTCAAGTGAGCCTCAAAGTGTTTAAATCTTTAAAGTACTGAATCGATTTTGATGCACTATGTCCTGAATAAAGTACGCACTTATATTCAGTTGTATACATAGTTCAGGCTATATGTTACTGAAATTTGGTTTAGATTGGTTTGGAACCTCAAATGATTATAATCCCATGTAAATAACTTGCAGTTTCAACAATATTGTAAAATATTGAATGTATAGGTAAATTCGATTTTGAAGTCGTTAAAAAAATCAAACCCATTTATAACAGTAATGAATAAATATGTGAATCCTTTAAAAGGAGTACTCTATGTACCATTTGGTACCTACTTGAAGCAAAATGACCAACTCACGTTCAAAAACTCATTTTTCAGGCACTCAGTGCGCAGTATAAGTAATCTACATAGAATAGACCTATCTACTACACTACCTATTTCAAAACTTACTGATTTTACCAATAAGTCACCGGTTAAGACTGGGATTTACAATAAGTTATCTACATGTTATATTAGCATTCTTTTCGATTGGTCATCTTTTATTTCAGTATGCATAATATTATGGTCTATTTTAGTTACTTTCGTTTTCTGCAATAATGTTTCCTACGAGCAATTTTATACAAAGGCGAATTTCGAAGCAGCAAACGAAGTTTAGTCGAACTATAAATCTAGAGCCACACTACACCACAGTAATGTGGCTCTACCTTAAGACTGGTCTGATTATAGTACTTTAGGTTTGTGATGAGTCGATAAAAACAAAATCCTACAATAAAATTTAAATAGATGTCTAGTATACATAACTATATGTTATAAGTGCGCTAGGATGTCGATCTCTGAAGGGGGTTGCGTGTGAGTTTCATTCAGAGCTGTAGACCCAGACACAGTGACTATGACTGGCTGGTGGTCTGTGTGGACGATGGTGACGAGGTGTTCGTCGGGGTCCTTCTCTATGGTCGTGTGTTCGATGTTGTTGTACTTTAGTTCGATGGGCTGCAGAGTATCTGAGACGGCGACGGGCGGGTCGGCGCGCGGCGCTCTGTATGACGGCGGGCCGCTGTATTCTGAACCGCACCATGTCGCTCCCGCTGATCCTCTGTGGATAACCATTTACTGTTAGATACGATCGACGATCAATGATATACCTAATCAATACGATGACTTCGTGAAGAAAACGTCTAAGAAAAAGAGATCAATTTAATGACAAATTTAAAAACATTTTTATACCTATTTTAAGCTCAGTAAGCTCAGCTTCAATAAGCGAGGGCGAGACGCAAGTTTTAAATTTTTAAAAGTTTAAAACGGCTTGAACAATTTCGTACACTAAAAATATGAAAAGATTTCGAAGAATTGTAAATATTTCATATATTTTTAAAGTATTGAGAGACTGTAGTTATATGTAAGTAGTTTCATCCCCGAAACTCGCAACAAATTTAGTTGAAATATGATACAAAGGAAGTCAAGGTCTTGAAGTACTCTCTCAGTGTATAAAACCGCAAGAAGCTGCCAATAGATAAGAGAGGTTTTATTAAACCGTCCTTATGAATAGCTGTATTCAATGGCTATATAGTCATGTCTCTACATATAATAAATAAACATGGCAATGGCAATATTCCAGCTTTACGAAGATTAGATTCTAAATAACATCGCAATATCGCTCGTCGCGCAGATTCTAAGCGAGTTTTATCCACACTTGAACAGAAATGAAAACATTGGAGGTCGTAGAGCAACAAGCAATAAATAGGAAAAGGAACGGTCATGACAAAATCGCGGCAGATGTGTGTGAACATTCTCAAATGCTCGCACGATTCCTAAGAGCTGTTGTTTACTGTTTATACGTACTTATATTTATTATACACTGTGTGACGGGGTTGGTGTAAGTGTTATAAATTTCAGTAGCTCAGCTAGTTCGTTGAAATTTAGCGACTATATTTTCACTATTTTGTATGACTTCATTATCTTGTAGATTGTGGTCTCACTCTACAAAATTGCGTCTGACTTTTTTACAAGCAGAATCTGACGAATTTTATAAAATAATTAGCTTATGGTCTACACCGAAGACATCCTGAGTCATTGTTGTTCACTTTTCCACAACGACTATAATCTGAGTAGATTTTTTTTTGCGTAAGCTACAATCATTTGTATCTTGGTTAGAGAAGTAGATACTAAAATCCAGCTATGGCCGATCTAGTCCTAATATAATTTTTGAAGGCAATATCGTAACAATTTGTATCGTATTGTGATTGTATCGTACCTGACTAGACTGGCTGAGTTGGACCTGTAGGTTGGAGGCGGCGACACCGCTGGCGCACTTCTGTCTAAGAGAAGTAACCTGGAACCAAAGGAAATTATTAGAATTTAGAAAGAAGTTTGACTTGGAAACAGTTTAGCACAACACTGAACCGTTATAAATCATGAAACGGTTCAAGCTCACTCTTATATGATAAGATATTGAAGCCTTTTCTCTCAAAACAATAATATTAGAGCGGACTAAAACGTGGAATGAATAGATTTTGAAGTTCTTTTTCATTTATTTTATTACGTGGTTGCCAAGAAGCTTGTAGTTTTTATTTTTGCTCCATTGAGGAAGTAAATTTCTATTTCATAATGAAACTAGTGGTCCCACACGCACTTTGTTGCGTCTAAAGTCTAACAAAAAATTTTCAACGTTGTTCTACTACAATATGCATAATTTATTATACATACATACTCGTATTATAAACTTTCTTGATGAATGAAAGACCGCAACAAAATCCGTTGCGTAATTTAAAGATCTAAGCATAGATAGGAATGGACGACAGACGCGGTGTGCGATTATTTTATTAGTATGTAGTGCAGAATACGAGTTTATCAAGTAAAGTACATTAGATAAGTACCTTCTACAAGTGTACGTAGGTACTCACTTGATACAATATCAAAGACATTATGCTACACGACTAGGTGGCTACCCAGTTACCTAAGGTTACATTTAAAATTAAAAGATGACTGTTGAATAGGTACACATACCTGAGTCTATACTCTTGCATGGATGCCTGATAAGTGGGCGGTGGCGGCCTGTAATGAAACTCTGGATAGAGCATAGCCGCGTACGGATGATGCGGGCGCGCGTAACTCGGCGGTAGACGGGGCACCAGCCGGCGGCACGACGCGCGTCGCAGCCCGAGCAGGGCGCAGGGAGCGTCCCGGGCTCCCAGTCGCCACGCGAGACCTGCCGCTGTCACTAGCACTACGCCTATACCTAGAATAGATAAGAGAATCTTTAATATACTTTATTTCCAGAAGTATTGCACACCGCCTCTATACATGTTCTCAATATTCCTTCCAAACAGGTTGTCTGTAAGAGATTGCTCTATGCGATAAGACCGCTGATAATATACCTTTAGCTTTGTGTATCATCTACTTATGAAACAATTTCATGTAACCAGGTTTGCAATAAAGTATTATTGTATTGTAATAAAAATTGTGAGAAGCCTAGACTTCTTGAGTCGAGTGACAAGTGTCTGCGTGCTCACAACTCATCCAGTAAAACTGTAGAGGTATCAGTCGGAAACCAACAGCGTAGGTCATTTAAAAAAATAGTGCAGACAGACAAAAGGCCAGAGTGATTTCACTGTTGAATGAAGACGCAAACATTTTATTAAAATCTTTAGAGGATCACATTTTCCGATTAAAATTATGACTCGCCAAACATTTTTATTAAAAGCATATTTTGTTTATTGGTTATTTATTATTAAAAGTAAACAACTGCCTTTTTTGTAATAATTAATATATTTTTTTCTTAAATCTAATGTA
The DNA here is from genome assembly GCA_947507615.1 of Hemithea aestivaria. NCBI lineage: Eukaryota > Metazoa > Arthropoda > Insecta > Lepidoptera > Geometridae > Hemithea > Hemithea aestivaria. Next base: position 9,501,252 of record OX382329.1, on the reverse strand, counting down.
TTACTTATATATAAGTACCTATACACACTGTCTGGACAGGAAAAAAGTGCCATCGAGTCAGTGTTACACGTTGGTAGATTACCCACCAACTCCGTTAGTATTTTGTTAATAACATTTATCCCAGAAGTTATCAATAAAGATGTCATTGGTTAACGAATAGCCCAACAATTTACTACTATTACTAAGAGGTTATCGAAAATAGCTCTGGGTTACATTAAATTGTCATCCAATGGCCACTATTATATTTCAATACAGGAATAGCTAACTAAAAGCGAAGGGAACAACTAATAACTTTACACCTACGCGCGAATATTCATAAAAATATATAAGGAGGAAGCTTGCGAATATGTTTTTATTTAAACAAACATGTTAAAATAATCTTACTAATATTATAAACATGTTTGTGAGAATGTATGGATGTCTGGATGTATGTTTGTTACTCTTTCACGCCTAAACGAGTGGACCGATTGAGCTGAAATTTGGTATAGAGATAGCTTAGACTTTAGACATTGGAATAACACATAGGAAACAGTATAATAAATATAAAAGTGTTGAATATTTAATAAGATAAGATAAGAAACACTTTATTGATCCACAACATATAAAGTAAATTTTACAAACAACAAAATTAAAACTAAGGGTGTATCAATTGGCGGTCTTATCGCTCAAAGCGATCTCTTCCAGACAACCGTGTTAATGTTTTATCAACTAGCTGGGCCCCGAGGTTTCGCATGAGTCGGAATATTGTGGCAAAATCTTACATCATTCAAAAATTTTTACATCATTGTGTTTTAAATCCTGGGTAGCACTGTACTGATATTATTAGCAGTGTTATCTCTTACCATCAGGAATCAGGACAGAACGTCTTGCTTGTTTTCTTACATTTTCAAAAAATCGAGATGAAAAGTAGTATATTATGGACTTACCTACCAAAATGTTCATAATACGAAGAGTGAATGAAAAAAAACATTTACTTTTATAAATTTAATAAAAGTTCTCGTAGACGTCTACAGCCTTCGGTTAATGTCAAAATATCAAATATCGTTGACGACCCCTGAGAGTTTTCCGCTTTTACTTTAAGAAATAATTTCGTACCAGAAAATATCTAACGATAATTATGTAAAAAGCTTTCACATTACTAGATATTAAGTCAGCTTATAACGTGAATTACTATTTACAAAAGAAAAATTTACATAAACATATACAATATACATATTTTTACAATACACAGTGTTTGTAATAGAACTCCGCCGGAGTGGCTTGGCCGATTTTTAAGACATTTTTGAATATTTTTTACTAGCTGCGCCCAGCGGTTTTACCCGATGTAGCCTATGTATTTTATATAAGCTATCTCTTTACCAAATTTCAGCTTAATCGGTCCACCCATTTACGCGTAAAGAAGTAATAAACATACACACTCACAAACTTTTGCCTTTACAATATATTAGTGTGAAGTAGAGATGAAGGCGAGATAAATCCCTACCTCACTTAACTGAAAATCGTGATAGTATGTTGCTGAGTGAATACATATAATAATATGTATCTACATATAAAACTATAAAAGCTTACAGTTTCAGAAAAAATAATAATTTAATGGATGCTTTTACCAGTGAACCATAGCCAATAAAGTTTTCTCAGAAAGAGAATATCTAGCGACAGAGTATTTACTAATTTACCCAAGCTTCACCAACGGGAACATTTTAATATTTAAACTAGATACAATTTTGCTACAGCAGTAACATGTTGGTCAGAGCAAGTCTGTAAGCAATCAGCCATTTAGCGCTTATATCTTATTTTAATGATACATAAGTTATCGTAGTACTTATGTCACAAGTATCAAACAATGAAAAGTTGTCTTGTTTTTAAATTGTAAAAACAAAAGAATTAAATTTTGTTTCATCTTTACTTAAAGCTTTAATAGGTACATACTTCGTGAAAAATGTTAATGTTTTTTTTTACTTGTGCATATTTTAACGTCACGTCATGTTGTTTGACTAAAATTCAAATAGTTTTATTTACTTTAGGTATTCAGTTTCAAAATTCGTCATATCCTGGGAGCAAGACGAAAATAAATGCTACGATTTTTTAACTCAAATTTCGTCGTATTTTGCTAGCAAGAAGTTTGCGCGCTGAAATAAATTCCTTAATATAAAATGCACAGAGGATATGTCAGGGTATATTGTCGAAGCATTCATCCGAGCAACGAGCAACTGTTAAATAATGTTCCTGGCCGCAATCACGAACAACGCTGAGCCTCTATAATCCACATCCCGGCCTTAATTATTGCTACACAGCTTTATTAAAACTCTGTCAAAAACACTGTATAATTATTAAGAGATTACCGGGAATATCAACGAAACCAAATATTATGTTACACTGGCGAAAACAATTAGTTTCGGGTCCTTTCATTTTAAGGAATAATAGTTATTGTACCTACCTATAAACATCTATGTAGGTTACTTTGATATTCCCGCTTTACTCATCAGATATACAGAGTTGCCTCTAGAAATTAGCCTATGTGTCATGTGTTATTTTACAAATTAGGCTTCCTACGTATCAAATTTCAACCAGATCGGTCATGCCGGTTAGGCGTGAAGAGGTTATAAACAAACTCGTAAACTTTCGCCTTCATTAATAACATCAGGAGTCTATATCTAATTTTTAAGTTGATTGTGGAAATTAAATATCTTTAAGTTCGATTTAGAACATCACGCACCTAAAAACTTGAAGTTAAATTTCGAAGCACCTTGTTTGAAGTTGAATAGCTAAAATGTCATCCTATCTAACGTGAAAGTTTTAAGAATATAATATGGATGTATAGATGTCTATATATATGGTTGTTACTCTTTCACGCCTTAACGGGTGGACCTATTGGGCTCAAAGTTGGTATAGAGATAGCTTAGACCCTGGAATAAAATATATAGGCTACAGTAAAGCGAGTAAAACCGCTGGGCGCAGCCATCAATAAAAGAACATTTCTTCGATCGAGATTAATGTGGCTAAATAAATTAGCAAGCCAAAATGATCGGTTTCATCAAGGAAGCGTGAACCGTGAAGCTCGCCGAATGAGTGACGTAAACAAATTAAACGATCCACACAACAATAGATCGCTCGCCTGTAACAATATCATCTGTCCCTAACGCTAATGAAAATCCAATTAATTCCGTTCCCAAACAAAGAATACGTAATACTACATGTAGTTTGAACAAATACAAATGAAGCATCTATAGTAAGCCTTAAGCCTACACACATGTCTATTAACCTTGTGTCTTAAGTTTTTGTAATGGATTTCAATAAAGAATCTATGTTAGATACATATTATAGTATGTAAAATTGTTATTCGTTTGAATACTTAAAACATCCACGTACCTCTAACATGCACGTCTTGAAATACATTGTGATTTTATTCATTATAGGTAAGCTTTTCACCACGATCCCACGTGATATTAAGCGACGATGCGGACGTAGATGGTAGCAGACTAAACCTAGAAGGCGGGATAAATTCCTCTTATTTGCATAAATTGCACAGCAACGATCGTGTATACGAACTACGAACACACCCAATAATAATACATGCACTTACTATAAGTTATAAGGCTTACTACGGGTGCTTCATTTCTGTATACAGTAATCTAAGTCCAATAGCTTTTTCCGTCGACGGTTCCCAAACTCATTTGAAGTTTAATTGAAAACTTTGGTCGATGAAGGGCGGTGATGTAATGAGATTTGGGCCTGTTATTGTCATATGCACGCCGCATATCAGATGAGGCGCATTGTTTCACTCGTAATTACTGGTGGCCGCGCGTTAGCCGGTCGGACCCCTTTCATTTGACTTATGAATGTTATATCTAATGTACACGCACAGACATCACGTTGATATGAAATACTAGCTGCTCCGCTGCTCCCAGTGGCTTTACACGCTGTACAGCCTATATGTTATTCCAGGGCTTAAACTATTTCCGCCGGGGCCGCGGATGAGTGCTTTGGCGTACCCGTTGCCCCGGCACTATGGCGTCCCGCAGGAACACCCCCAGGTATTTTAGTGGGTATCCCCGCCGCTACCATCTTTGGCGGGGGAGTCCCACATACCGCCTCACGCCCCCCAGCGTAACGCATTTTTCCTGGGTCAAAAAAAAGGCTTAAACTATTTCTATATACTAAATTTCAGCTCAATCGGTCCACCCGTTTAGACGTGAAGAAGTAACAAACATACACACTCACAAACTTACGCCTTTTATAATATTAGTATGATGCGAGCTTGAAATGTCGATATTATTTTAGTAGTAAAATTAAGATTTGATGAAAACCTTTTTCTTAATATGTTCTATATTTAAAAAAAACACCTGAACCTGCATTTTATAGCATTAATACGTCCGAAATGAGCTTAGGACATATAACTTGGGTGTCTTGAAGTCAAGGGTTAATATTATGTATTTACAAGGCTTGTGTGCAACATTTGCTATCCTTCGATCAAACATTTCCGACCAACGATATATTAGGTCGTTGCTGCTATCTATACCAACAAGTAAGACTGTAATAAAACGCAGCCCTATCAAACGTTTAAAAAAATAGAAAAGCTGTGTCGTAATGATTTATCTCCTAATAAAATGTCTATAACTAACAACAGGGTATACCTATACCTGCCTACCGTGTTAGAGCGAAGTTATCGAGTTCGTTTTGTCGCCTCGCCCAGTGGACCGTGTAACTTTAATCAGCTATCGTGAAAAAATACTTGAGCGTGAAATGAGACGCGAACTGGCAAATGATCAAAGCCTCGGCTTATTTTTCTATCATCAAAATGTAATAAGGTACTCAGGTGTTGTTGCTTGTCGAATTAAAATATTAATTTAAAGTTTGAAGTAAAATGGGGATGTTTGATCAAATGGACATTATGAAGTCTATCCACTAGCAACGCAATAGATTGCTGATTCGGTTCCTGTCTTGGATAATAAATATGAACGGAAACCTCCGCCGCTACGCATAAAAAATAGATTAGATTAGATTTATTTAATTAATATATCTCACTCAGACAGCCAAACAGGGAGAGGAAAAGAAATATCGAACGACGGTGGTTTTTTTTACGCAAAGATGGAAAAAGACGAGCAAGACGCTCTGTTGATGATAAGAGATAATGCTGTCCATAATCAGTACAGTGTCTCCTAGGATTTCATAATGATGTATAATTGGAGGATCAACGTTTCTTACTCAAAAGTCAATGATATTTAGACTCTTTAGCCCAGTAATTTCACTAGATACAGTGACCCTCCTCCCGAAGCACAGTAATATTCGCACATTACTGTTTAGGCTATAGAATAACTGGCACTGTTGGTGAACCCACCTAGTCGACCTCCCGCAAAGGAAGTCAACCCTGGTAAAGGTTGGTTGCAAGTAAAATAGTGGTTACCTATCAAGAGCAAGACGCTTTCCTGATGGTAAGAGATAACGCTGCCCATAATTAGTACAGTGCTACCGACCGCACTGCGCCAACTCTTCTTACTTGAGTCATAAGATGTTAAGACTTCAGCCCAGTAATTTCATTAGCTACAGTGCCCTCCTACCGAAGCACAGTAATGCAAGTAAAACGGTATTTACCTATCATAAGTAATAGTAATGTGAGAGGCGCTCGCGGGTGCGGTCGCAAGGCGCCCAGTACAGCGCCAGCCGCAACCAGGCAAGCGCCGACTACGCCGAGGAAAAGCACGCAGAGCCGCAGTGGAGGCCGTCCGCAGCACGACTTGGGGGCGTTGCCGTCGCCTTCTGAACACGCGTACGCTGCTCCTCTACCAGATCTGAGAACAAAGAAATATGATATTTAATAAAAAAAACTATTTTGAAACACCACAACATGTACCCACAAAACACTTAAAATTTCAACAATAATTTCTAAAATAATTGTAACAAGTGATCGCTAATAGCGCTAGCTATAAAACTGAAGATTAAGTAGGTACAAATTTATTTGTGTAACAATTGGCGGTGTTATCGCTCAAACGATCGCTTCCAGACATCCCAATTAACTGATTTAATATAATGGTTGAATATAGATAATGATAAACAGTTTTATGTTATCTCATACCTGTGAAAACTTGTTTCAGACCTCGTAGCTAAACCCTTACATAATCTGTAAACCCTTGACCGATTTGGCTCATGTTCGAACTTCAGAATTTTATAGAACAAAACTTTTTGCATGTAACATTTTATCAAGATTGGATCAAAGGTTCCAGCTTAGATAACAATCATAAAGTGCATCATAGGTCTCGTTTGGTTATACATACTCGTAAATTTTAGATTAATAATTTAAAATGAAGTTAGATATTTTCTTGTTATTTTTTTGTATAAAATTAGTGTTTAGGAAATAAACAAGGCCAGATTAAAAGGTGTTTCCGTTAACATAGACGTAAATAAAAATAAACACTCTGATAAAACATCTAAAAATAAATTATTTTTATATTTACTTGGCTCTGTTAAACATAATTTCTACAAAATGATCACGTTATAGAACACGTTTTTGATAAGGGCTTCACGCTAAAATCTCTCGTTACACAAATTCAACGGAAAACTCACATTTTTGTGTAGCGAGGAAAATTTTAATTATAACGTTTATGAAAATATTCCTTGAACGAAACATTACTAACACGTTTTTAAAGTCGAAAATTCATTGAAATATTCCGGAAGCTCGAGATTTAGAAATACAAACGCAGGAACACCTACTTCTTAAATAAATTTATTATAGAAAAGGACAGCGTGACTGCCTGACTGATGTTTAACGTACAGCTCAATCTATCAAACGGATAGAGTTGACATTTGGTAGAAAGATAAATATGTACTATGACGTGGAAATCTGCTAAGAAAGGATAGAAATATTAAATACTAGCTAATGCTCACGGCTTTGCCCGCGTGGCAAAATCCTTTCTTAGCGGAGGTCTACGTAATAAAACCTATCTGTATTCCAAATTTCAACCGAATCCGTTCAGTGGTTTGGGCTGTGCGTTGATAGATCAGTCAGTCAATCAGTCACTTTTTCTTTTTATATATTTAGATATCACCGGCCACCGTCATCCGCGATTTATTTTCTTTTCCTTGTTTGGTTTTAAGATTAACAGTGATAAGACCGCCAATTGTTACACTGTTTATATAACAAAGTATCAAAAAAGTGTTATCTAATCTAATCTTATCTAGAAATAGCTTTAGAAATAGCGTCTAGCGTTTTGCTTCGTCGTTTTTAATGAGAACTGGTCGCATTTGTAACACTTTGCCGTCATCCGTGTTTCCCGAGCGGTACAACTTAGGTATCTTCAAGGCACGAGTGAATAGGTACCTTTCTAGGCATCTTACGTGATCCATCGTCGACCACATTTTCACTTTCCATCAGGTGGGAAGTGGTCAAACGTAGGCCTATTTAGTATAAAAAAAAATGGTAAAAGGATCCAATGCGGGTAAAGCCGCGAGCATAAGCTAGTAATACATTTTATTTCTTGTCCAATAACATTGGCGTCACCTTTCTATGTTCACAAAGAGTTTGAATATAAACGGGGTTGTGAGTTTATGAGCAAACATTTCAATGGGAAACCTTATTTCCAAAACATTCGGCGACTTGCGACGAAGTTGATTATAATCTTTCGGGGATTCAGCACTGGGAATATTATGATTAATTTGTTTTGTTTATTTACGGAATACTAATATGTTTATTCCGTTTCTGTAGATTTGTACTGACTTGCCAACTTTGCTTGGCAGTGTGGAAAGAATGGCTGTTCCAATGGGATTTTCTACGGACATGTCTTTCCTAAGGTTCCATTTAACGCTTGAGAAATGTAGTAAAGTTAAAATCTATGTACTCGTAGCAATGCTCATAGCATTTCAATTTGAAAATTGGCGATTGGCCGAGAATTGGCGCCAATCAATTAGATGCATGCAGCTTGGATTGTTTTTTTTTTTATGTAAAGAAGTAAGAAGACGAGCAAAACGCTTCTTACTTTGTTACTCATAATGATAAGAGAAAACGCTGCCCGTAATCAGTAAGTATTTGTTCACCATACAGCAGTCAATCATATCCAATGAGCTGCCGACCAAATTGTACCTTAGGCTCGCAACTCGACGCAAGAGGGCTTGATAAAGACAGTGCCTTTGTATTCATAGAGTACTGAATTATTCCTAGAGGGTGCTCATTTTCAGCCAGTCGTTAGCGTAGAAAAGTCTATAATGATACGACCGCGTAGGTATGGTTTCCACGACTAACTTACTAACTGAATCGAGCTTGCATTATGCATGAGCCTTTTCCACGTGATGTGAGCCTCGAGGCTTCTCTAAATCCCACTTAACCTGTAAGTTTTCATATAATATTAAATTTAGCACTTTTAAAAGCCTGTTTCAACTATTATTAGGCCAACGTTGCCTTGGTTATCTTGTATTTGAATTTTAATGTGGCCTAGTTTAGAATAAATGTATGAATAAAAATTGTAATGCCTATTCTAGTTTATGTTGCACGCAAGTACAGAATACATAAATTTCGAATTTACCTAGATATTGTATTCAATTTCTTGTTCTGTGTTTACACTTCAAATCTTTTTTATAATAATCTGTAATAAGACGATCAAATTAGGTGCCTAATGGTCTACGGCACTGACCTGCGCCTGTTACCTTGAGATATGAATTGTTGATTTTTTTCTTTTTGAACACTCTACCGCTCGTTCGCAAGGCACCTTTATGAGAAGAACGAACAAGAAACTCATAAGGATTGCATTTTTTAAATATGTGTTTACAATGTTTATCTTGGTTACATAATTTATTGTACGTTTGAGGGGTACCAGCTGGTTTATCATGCAAAAGTTTCGAGCTGTCTTTATTGACACTAATGAATAAATGGCAAAGGTGTGGTTTCCCCAGGCGACTTCTGCAATACAGAGAGATCTACCACTACAAAACATAATCATAAACTTAAATTTGACTGCGAAGTGATAAACCATTACGCTAATTGTCATGGGTCACGGCTTGTGCTCTTTTGGTCATACTTGCTTGCATGCAAACGCATCACTAACCACTACGTACTTATGCAAAGATGCGGGCGCAATTGGACTCATGAACCGTTTCTAATGAGATGTTTTTGTTTCTTTACATCACACATCAGTATGTCTATTAGATAAATACCTCATTACTTCGAATTAAACGTACAACTAGGACATAATATGGTAATTTCTAGAAACAATAGTTATAATTTTATTAAGACGATATGTTATAACATATGATGAATTCAAATATTATAATAACAACATTGAAATTTAATTCAAAGAGCAATTTAACTTCGCCGTACATCCGCGCTCTTCTCTCAATATTGTTACTTAGTGTAATCGTATTTTGTATTGTATGCTTCACTCGTAACGTAATTCTTTGAGTACATTTGAACTTTAAATCCGTCTTTTGTATGTCAGTACGAGCATTAACGAACTTTATTGAGGAGCACGGCTCAATGCTCACGAGTTTGTCGACCCCGTATCGTATGACCCCTATAGGAAGAGGGGTTCCTATGTTTAATGGTATAGCAGCTTACACAGATAAAACTCAGTTCCCTTTTATCTTTGTCACGCTTCACGATCAATCGAAACTATTCATCGCCCTAGACTCATTATTACTTATTCCCATTTCTTTGTTCAACACAAACTAATTCATTGATGTGAGTCCACCGGAGACGTAAGTCGTTATTAGTATTCCTTGTAACATCCCTAGAATAAAACCGTGCCGTGGCAAAACCTTTTATCTTTCAGTGCGGCAAAGTATCGTAGAATTGTTTCTTGGGCGTAAAAAAGCAATAAGACTGGGGGCTTTCGTCGGATGAACGTAAAGCTGGCGCGGCCCGATAGTTGTCCGACGTTTTGATAAATTACTATCGGTACAATAACATTCATTTCGTTGCTCGGCTCTTGTTTTTAATTTGACCAGTCATCGTCGCCCTCAGAACCAAGAGTTTGGAGAAAACACGTTTTTCGTTTCTGTTTCGGAGGATAAGTTCTTTTGTAAAACTTTTTGTCGGTATCACGCTTAGTAACATACTTTTTTCTGAGACAAACGTAAACCTAATTTGACTTGTATTTTTTATAATTATGGTAAAAGCAATAACAATAAAACGTGGTAATAATAGCGATCGCGTGCGCGATCCTCGTACGATAGGGTCACAGTATGCAGTAGATAAACAGCATTGCATTCGCCAGATGCGAATGTGATCTTCCGATAGCAAGGGATGAGCCGATGAGTCACCGTTTTTACGACCCCAGTAATGCTCGTAATGGGTTACTCTATGTAGGACCGAAATATGGAACGTATTTTGTTGCCTGGTAGTTATTTCGTCGACGGTTAAAGGCAGGTAATCAAGGCTCGATGTGTACCCTTCTTACAGCCTCAGTAATGGTTTCAGAGCAAAGTAACGTGGAGGCTATAAAGACGCTGAAGATTAACATTGACATTTAGGTTCCCTGCCGCAGATAGGCCTCCCCGGAGTAACGTTGAGTGTTATGCGCATATTAAACCCACATCACATCTCGAGTGAGCTTCGGAGCGCGAAATTTATGTCGTTAATAAGGGCTGAGGGGTTAATTAGCTGATTTATGTTGGCCATATTGTGGCGCGTGGTATTATGGCCTGCCATTGACAGTTTAATAGCCTCTTACGGTGTAGGTCGACAGTCACGGTCTCGGCTCCTCGATTATGATGAAAGCGAAGATGTTTCCGACGTGTGACGAATGCGATCGATGACGAGTCAATGGTCATTCGGTTATGAAACTTTATTGCGCTTTATTTCTTATACAATAAATAATTGAATATTAATAACACCTTTTTGATTGTGTTATAAAGGTATCTACCGTTATATAAGATGTTTCATAGCGTGTCTTAATAGAACTTTATGAGTACAACTCTACAGCTAATTAGCTACTCGTATGGCTTGAAGTTTATGAACGTAGCGCAGCGCAAGAAATGTTCCTAGTTGCAGCAGCTGCTGACAATATTTTTTACTTTTTAGTGCAACGGTGAACGGTCTCAGAATACGAGATTAGATTTTTTTAAAGGCGGATTTTCATGGGTTTATTTTATAAATAACATTCAATTGATTAATTTGAGCCAAAGTACAATTTGATGATATTGATTTAGGAGCACTCAGATAAACGTAAGCAAAGACATTACTATGAAATACAACCATTTAAAATCAATCAAGAGAGGATTAAGGCCTTATCTTAATAGCCAAATTATGTTTATTTCATCTATTTTCTATGTTTGTAGACATAATAATCAATGCTACTAATAGTTGTATCTTATGCATGTTTGAATCTAAAAATCAAACTGTTATTTAAGAGACAAATGCTCACAGTGGGGTACAGCCTTTATAATACACTATTCCAAAACTTTCACTGTAGTTTTTAATTAATTTTGCTCTGTAACAGTTGGAAACAAGCTAAAACGAATGGAGTTGCAATCTGCTCGTTCATGCACTACTATGTCAATCTTTGTTGGGAACACGATAAAAGTAAATAGCACCGTTTCAGAGCGACAGCTAGTAATGGCCACAGATACTTATATGTATCGGGATGCATGCCGCGAATATAAAAAAATGATTTTTTTATTATTTAAACAGTATGGCCTATGTTTGACCACATCCCACCTTATGGAAAGGCAGATCAGCTCGACGATGGATCACGAAAGATACTTAGAAAGGTTACTAGTTATATATACCTATTTACTAGTTGTATCGTTCGGGAAACACAGATGACGGCAATGTTGTGTGTGTGGGCAAAAATAATGTATGTATTTCTAAAGTGCACTCTATTTAGCAGTTTCAATATCGACAGTCTTTGCAATGGCATTTTAAACGCATCAATAATACTAATTATACTTTTAATACTTCGTAATATAACACAAAATCACAAATAAATGGCAAAAATGTATTTTTTTAATTTGTATCAATTAAGATATTTAACAACTAAACTCACGGGATAAAGTAAGGCCAAATCTGGCTCCAAGTTTAGACTAATTTCGGTTATTTACAAGACGGTTGAGGTTATTCCTCATTTTTTTTTATTTTAGAAGAAAATAAAGAAAAGAATTGACATCATTGCTTTTAAGTTAACTTCAACCGTACGTATTTGCGGCATCTATCTCTGTACATATTTGATAATGGCTGAATATGATAGCGCGTGCTATAAAAATGGCAATTCTCTGAGCAAACAAGCGTGCCACCCTTGTGTCGGGCACGCTCCATCAAATATAAATACGAGTATGTACGTCACAGGAAACCTAATAATCATACTGTATGAAAGTGCAGAGCGAGGAATAAATTGACAATTATTCTGAATGCCAAAGTTTGACTATATTAATAACTACCTGCGCCTAGCGGTTTTACCCGCTGTACTATAGCCTATGTGTTATTCCAGGGCCTAAGCTTTCTCTATACCAAATTGCAGCTTAAGCGGTCCACCCGTTGAGGCATGAAAGAGTAACAAACATACATCTAGAGATCCCCATACATTCTCGTTTATAATATCAGTTAGATGCCTGAATAAAATACTGTCATAACTAATAAATGGACCTTAGAGATTGTGAATAAAAAACTTTTTTAGTTAAGCTTGTGTTTTATTATTATAGGTGAACCATCTGTTATAATTACCCGCAAAACAAAATATAGAAATAAATAGAGCTGAACCTGACAGTTAAAGCTTTATTGGACTAGACAGAATAATAAGCTAACGTGCTTTATTATAATTTTGGAATAAAAATATATAGACTCTACTTGTTAGGGGCAAGCCGCAGTTTCTAAATAATATATGAGTTTTAAAACTGCAGTTCGAGTTTCAGAGCAGTTAAATTGTGCTCGTGATTTGTGAATTTACTCGCATTTATGATTACCTGACCGCGCCATTCAGTTCAGTGATCAGGATAACCTTTCGACCATTTTTCAAAACATTTTCGGCATATTCGTCTGGAGTAATTTCATAGTAGGAGTAATGACTGTCTATCTATCTGACGTTCTGGTATTCCATAGTTCTACCATTACGTGTTATTACAAAATGCAGACTTACGAATGTAAGGACTAAAAATCATGACGTCCACAGTAAGTTCTATCGTAAGTCCGTGATTTGTAAAAACGCGGTATGAGTTTTTGTCCATTCTTCTCCTAATAAACATGTTCTTTTAAAGTCTTTCAACTCTATGTTATGATACGTATTTCAATTTCATATATTATGAAATTTTTATTGTTTTTCTCAATAATATAAACTAATACAATTCTTTTATATTATAAAAATATAACACCCTAAAAACTTTAACTAAGGTTCGGCGTACCATATCGCACGACGGCTGTCATTCGAAGTCATTCCGTATCCTGCCGTATAGAAGTTGGAGCGGTGTTTAACCGAGCGCTCGAACCTCAAATATTTCACTTCGCCTGTGGATTTTGTCAGTTTGTTTATACACGAACACAAATAACACGATCTACCATGAGACTGTATTTTTTTTACTTGAAAATATGTTTAAACTTTGGTTTAATACTAATCAACTATTATCTTACGTCAAGAGGTAGACTGATCTTCAACTTTTTTGTTGTTTTATCTCTATTTTTGTTTTTCCCGTGTGTGCGACAGGGATTTCATTCTCCTTTCTTATTTTCATCCTCTTTGCTTTTCTTTCAATGCGCTAATATGCGCTATCGCTATTTATTTTTTATTCACTTTTCTTACTACTTCTTCCGCATAAGTCTAAACATCAAATCTTCGACGTTTAGCAAGATACTACTTTTGCTATTCCTATTGTCATTGCAAAGAGATTTGCAGCTTTTCCCAGACATTGTGCTCTTACAGATTTTTCAAAAAGGGTGACAATAGAAAAAAATAAAAATTTGTGCGTGTACTAGTTTACACACGTAAGAAGTGAAACTTCTTTAATTAAATTAAATTTAAATTTTAAATTTATAAATTTTTTAAATTCATGTTCATTGGAGAAAGTGAAAGTACTCTTCGTCTGAACCAACCGTGGTAGGGGCAAGAAACAAAAGATGGCGCGTAACTGAAAATGTGACGCGTAACCGTGACGCGTAACCGAAAAAATGTGACGGTAAATTTTTTCCAACGCCGATAAAGAAGTTTCACTTCAAAAACAGTTCTTGCCCAACGTACTTGTCCCGTATTTCTGGACTGATTTGCTTTTTATTGGCCTACGCTGCTGGTCTCTAATGAACACCTCTACTGCCTTACCGGAATTAAACAGGAAATGTTACCTATACCTACATAGTAATAATAGTAAAATTATATCAGTTATTTTTTTATTATGATTCTCATAAAATATAGAGCAAACGTACAAATAAATTAAGTTAGTTAATAAAGCTACATACTTAATTTTTTCACTCGCAGCGCTTTAAACCAACTGAAAACTAGAATAAACACTGTACCTAATTGCTTGTTGTTTTTGTTTATTTTTGTGACCATAAACCATAATATATTTATGCTAAAAATAGCCTTTTTTATCTTGCTCGATATGATCATATCAATCAAACAACTTTGTCCAATCTTATAAGTTTGGACATCCTGACAGAAAACTTTGGCAAACAAACCGTATCAATATTTGCTCTCATTTTATGATTCCAAGTCTGATGAAATGGAAGAACTGTTGACTGGACATTTTAAATTTAAGCTATAACATCAGAATTTTAAATGACAGATAATTTTGCAAAATTGAGAAAACTCAATCTTTTTGATACAGATTTTATTAAATGTCATTTCAAACTTTTCTTTTCTGAACGGATTAATATATGACATATATTAATCAGAAAATCAAGATACATATATTATATGTATCTTGATTTTCTGTTTGCGTGTCTGGAAAAGGTCAATAATAACGATATGAGCGCCAATTTTAAGGAAGACTTATTTATTATAAACTAGCTGACCCGCGCGCACTTCGTAGCGCGTGACAGTAAATTATTCATATATTAATGAATTTGATACAGACCATTTAATTCGATTTCCAATTCCACGGAAAAGAGGGATTCAATTCACGGGTTTTCTGCGACTTAATGGGCGTAGAATTAGTAAAGGCTGGCAAACCTTGCCAATATGTAACTACGATCGAATCACCTACTATTCAAAATGTCTATTGGACGTTTCGCCTACGTTCATAATAACTATTGGTTGAAATCAATATTGGACGATTCGCCTACGGTTAACTCAGCTACGGTCGATTGAGCTATGGTTGATTAAACTATTGGACGATTTGCCTATTTTTGACCGAACTAACGGACCGTTCACGTATTTTTAGACCACGTTTCCGGCTGCTAGTCAGGTATGACAGCTAAAAAATACTTGTTTATAGTACAGAATTCAGAAACGTGTTGTTTTTATTATGCCACTTTGCCATGATGAGGTAGATGAAAGAAGATGCCAAAATGCCTGAAGATGCCATGACACAGGATAAATAATTCAGTAATAAGAAAAATATCTGGCGCTTCGCCGGCCGCTGCCGCGGCACGCTCGCTTCGCTCGCTCGGCTCGCGCATTGTGGTCACTGTTCAAACCTAACCTAACCAACAGATTTCGGTTTGCCCTGAATACTGTACTAAAAACACGCGTAGCAAAGAATTTATAAACCGTAGGTGAGTCGTCCATAGTTGAATTAACCAATATATCAAATGAACATTGGCCGAATCGCCCATTAGTTCACATGCCCATAGTTTAATCAACCGCAGGCGAGTTGCACTGTAAGCGAGTCGTCCAATATGTGAAATGAACTTATGCGAATCGACCGTAGTTATATCGACCGTAGTTGAAACGACCGTAGGTATTATGAAACGTAACCCGTCCATGCGGGCAAAGCCATGAGAATAAGCTAGTGACTGATGTATCTGTATAACGTACAACCTCAACCGCTAGATGGATTGGGTTGAAATTTGGAACATAGAAAGGTTTCATGACGTAGACCACTGCTAAGAAAGGATTTTGCCGCGCGGGCAAAGCCGCGAGCATAAGCTAGTAAATAATATTATGAAACATTTTTTGTGAATAATACTTAGATTTCAGAGACGTCCTGGGATAAGTCCCAGAACTATCGTTATACCTATACCACAGTACAAATTAGAACGGCAATAAATTACCACTTACACATATAGTACATCAAGATTAAATACAGTAAACAAAAATATATCAAATTATCATTTAAATCAGAAAAACTAATAAAAATACGGAATAATAACAGCTTGATTCCGTACAGTTACTCTTGACTTTTTTCCGCGTCATTTAATGGTGATCTCTTTACCGTGGGTAGACTTCCTCTGCAGGAGATCGGCTAGTACCCCAACAGTGTCAGTTATTCTGCCGCCTGAACAGTGATGTGCAGACATTACTGTGCTTCGGTAGGAGGGCACTGTGGCTAGTGAAATTACTGGGCTGAAGAATCTTAACATTTTATGACTCAGCAGTGCACCCAGAATTTAACCTTCGTTAAATCCCAGCGTTATCTCTTACCATCAGGAGAGCATCTTGCTCATCTTCTTACATCGTTGTATAAAAAAAAACTAAAATGAAATTTTCTGAAATGAAACTATCATATACCTACGTACTCAAACTATTTATTATAATATATCTATCAAATTTCACCTTTCAGCTCCATCATCAGACTTCAGATCACTTCCATGTCATAAAATTATTGCATTGTCATCCGATTCCCGGTATGCAAAATTTCTGCTCAATCGGGAACTGTGACTGATAGGTAGAGTGCTTTTCACAAAAGGAGTTCTTTTTGCGGGGCGCCACTATCGCAAATTTTAAAAGTTAGCATATTAAATAACTTTAGAATCTTCGATGTATCCTTCTGCAATCTTGTTACACTTCTAGCCACCATGGCGTTTAAGAACTGTAATATCAGCGCCTGAGTCAGCTAAGAGTGTTGCTGACGTCCGCCTCAGGCAATGCCCAGTGTAAAGATGGGAGTCCGGAAGCTGAAGAAATTTAGCAATCGTTTTTGGCATATCACCGATTTTATTGATGCCTATGGGCTGTTTTTTACTTTTTCCATTATCATAATGTAAGAAAAATCTTGAAGTTTTTGTATTAGCGGGTCGTAATGCCGTATACTTGTCCACCACATTCACATATTCTTCACTAATGACGAATGATCTGTCGATTTTAGTCTTTGTATTCAATAATTTTACTAATATTAATTTGTCCGAATGCTTTTCAACGTCGTTTACCTTAAGATTCAACAATTCATTTGAGCGGCACGCACCATTTATGCCAATAATTAATACAACCTGTAAAAAATAACAATAATTTAGTTTACTTATTTTTAGATAGGTTTTCTTTGAAATAAATTAGCTTTTGTATCAATTTACTTACTTTTAAAGCGAGGTATTTACTGTCTGGTGCTTCATTCAGAATTTTTTCTATTTCAAGGTCACGTTTCGTTTTCAAGACAGCTTTTATCATAGAAAAAATGCTCCATAATGTACTGGATTTTCTTGTTTTAGATAGTTCCATGAAATATGATAGTATCACGGTCTCGGAATATGTTTTTGCATTTTTTGAGAGGCGCCAATTATTGAAGGATTCGTACGCCTTTACATATTTCACTTTAGATTTTTCAGGCAAATAGCTGAACTCGGCATTCGAAACTTGTTCTTTCAACTTTTTTGGCGTAAGACAACTACCTTCATCACTGGGGTCACTCATTTCTTTGTAATTAAACAGACTATTAGATCACAAATAGAAATTTGCAAAAGTTTACAACTTAAGTTGAAAATATTTAGTTGAATCTTTACCAAGAGGTTTAGAACCAAATGGAAAATGTGTTGTGAACACCACTGTCGCAAGAAAAATGACAACTATAAGTGTAGTAAACTCTAAACTTCTACATCCCGCCATTTTGTATTTTTTTATTTTTATTAAAAGAGTTGCGTTCGAAATTTGTGTGTGTGACATATTTATGAAAAACAAATTGTAATAATATTTAAAAAAAAAAAAAACTCACTTACGACTTATTATTCTATATAGTATTTTATTTAAAATATTATTAGTCCGGTCAATTTAGACCAAAAAATGAGAGTGAAGTTACATAAAGTCCCAACAAGCTGAATTTTTGTAAAGTTGTTCAAAACATAATTATAAACAATGTCTAGAAGTTCCCCATCATTCCCCTGTAAGGAAAAAAAATAATTCAAGGTCAAAGGTAAAAAAATGAGTATTTCGCGATTTTCAGCAAAACGGTAAGTTTTATCATAAAAATATCTTAGACAAAATTGTAGATCATAAAATTGTCTACAAAAAATTAGGCTCGAACTATGTCTAAACCAAATTGTAGCTTAATGGGGTCATTAGTTACTGATTTCGTATTCAAACATTGACCTCCTTTATCCCGCCTTAGAGGTTGATTTTTGGAATAAAAAGTATCCCATATCATTTTTTAGGACTTGGTCTACCTTTGTACCAAATTTCAGCTCAATAGGGCCAGCGGTTCTAAATTTACCATACAAACTTTGACCCCCCCCTTACCCCCTCTTTAAAGTTAAATTGTGTCATAAAAACTATTCAATGTTCCTCAACACAATCCCAACAATCGTTTTACAAAATTTCAGCTCAATCGGGTAAACGGTTACGGATTTGCATACAAACGTTTTTCGGGAATAATTCCTTTTCCTGAGGGAATTTCAAAAAATCGCTTCTTATTGCACGATGAAATCTTCCAAGGAATACGCTGTCCAAATTTCAGCTCAATCCGTCCGGCCGTTTGGGCTGTGCGTTGGTAGCACGAAAGTGTACGAACGATTTTATATAAGAGATTACAACTTTTTGAATCGTTATATCTCAAAAACGGTGGCTCGTAGAAAAAAAAGTATTAAATATTTTTTTGTAGACAATTTTATGATCTACAATTTTGTCAAAGTTGTTTTTATGATAAAACTTACCGTTTTGCTGAAAATCGCGAAAAACTCATTGTTTTGACCTTTGACCTTGAATTAAATTTTTTCCTTACAGGGGAATGATGGGGAACTTCTAGACATTGTTTATAATTATGTTTTGAACAACTTCACAGAAATTCAGCTTGTTGGGACTTTATGTAACTTCGAATGTCTAAATTGACTGGACTATATTGAAAAAATACAATTTATAAAGTTAAAATTCAATAAATAACATTAAAAATTATGTGCATCTCAGTTAAATAAAAATTGTACACAAATAAGTTTCAGAACACACCAACTTCTTCATAGCCAATAAAATTGTGTTCGAAATTCAAATCACTTTGCCTCTCTACTCTCTAGAGAGCAAAAACGGCTTTTGCTCACTGAAATCGATGACCAAAGACACTATTTTCGTGCGAGAGTGGTGAAAAATTATTTATGGCATGAAGTCCAGAATTTATCGAAAAAATGTAATTTAGTTCCGCAAAATTCCGCGGGACCTCATTCGTGAGAAGGACTCTACCACTGAGGTGTATACCTAAAATCATAGGCGGATCCAGGATTTGGTTTGGGGGGGGGGGGGGGGGCAAGGTGCAGACGGGCAAAAATATTATAATTTTTATTACGAAAAGTGTATGTTTAGCTCGCTCTGAGCGGTTAGGAAGTTTAAACATCCATTACAATAAGCTAGCTGCGAGCGCCGAAAAAAAATTTTTATTTCAGAAATATGTGCGAAATTCGTAACTCTACAATGCTTCTGGGGGTACCTTGGCCCCCTCCCCCCCCCCCCTAAAGCTTAAACATCCTTTATAATATGTGCGCGAGCAGCTTGCTTAATGACTCGGGGGGGGGGGGCGGCTTGGCCCCTTGCCCCCCCTCCCTAAATCCGCCTATGATTATCTATAACACAGATAAAAGGTTCTATAATAATCATTGCAAAATTTTACTAACATTATAAACGTGACAGTTTGTGTCTGGATGTATGCCTAAATGCAGGTTTCACTACTGCGTGCCCGCCTATGCGACAGCAATAGTTTCTAATAATGTTGTTCACTACGGCTTTTACAGCCCAAAACTGCACATCCTACCATTTCACTACCACTATGAGTACACATAAACCATTAATTATTCCCTGAAAGCACTTAAAATCTTAAAAAATAAAAGATAATGATGGTATATTTGTCACAAAGAAATCATTTGAACCATAGTTTGAACTTGTGACAAACAAATAAACCAGCCACGCTGAAAGGGACGGAAGAAAAATAGGTTCTCCTTTTTCTTCACATAGAATTTTCCCTATTGCCGTCACGCTCACACATAATATGGGTACTTCTAGTTGTATTAGTTCTTAGCCTAAATGGGTGTGAACAGATTTTATGTCTGTGTGTCTCCGGATAACCAGTGATTTTTACAAAAGATCCCCCTAGATGGAGCGCCACAATCGCGTGATTTTAAGTTAAAATATCTACAGATTTTTAACAATTCATAATTTCTCATATTTAATTTCTCAATTAAATAGGTACATAATATTTAATTAATCTAACAAATAAAAAATATATAATAAATGAAGTATTCACAGCAGGGGGAGGGCATCGGCGGATTTTTTGTATATCAACACTGGTTGTATTTGCTACCCCACTCGTAGCGCCACGTGACGCGCCGTTTAGTAGCGGCCAGTTTAAGGAACTACGCGGGCCTCACGGAATATTCTCTTTAACAAAAAAAAATCACGACTTCTTATTTTTTATAAAACTGTTTACCGTATTATTATATAATAAAGTATACATTTAAAATATCTACATTTATTAAATCGATTTTAATATCCCCAGAAATGTAAAATAATCCTCAAAATTATGATTATTTTTTGTTCTAGCGAGGGATCAAGTTATACTGGTCAAGCAAATTGCCTCTCTTTCTAATAAAGCGTATTCTCCAAATAGCTATCCTTGTCTACTGACTCGTATTTAGCCAGTGTTGTGAATATTTTGACGATTGAATCGATGCATAATAATCGATTAGAGGACAAATGCATACCACATCTTCGACCAGGTCTAATTGCATGCTATCTTTAGGTACAACTAGCGCATAATATGTTCTGTAGGCCCATGTCCTAGCTTCATTTATTCCTATCCAGTTTTACCCATTGAAAAGTACCTACTGTTACCTTTTGTCAAGAGCCTAGAGAGGCTTATAGAGCCTAAGCTACCTATTATACCAAATTTGATTAGTTCAGCTGTAAATATGTTAAAAATAGCTAATGTGTAATGTGTATGTTTATTAGAAAATATTCCAAAATAACATTGCAAGAAATGAGTTTTAAGGGGTTTGCCCACTATACCGTACCATATGCCCGTTTGCATTTCTTCTTTCTCTCGTATTTTGCCCGTGTTCAAAACAGAATCTAATCACGAGAATGCAGTACCATTTTCATTTTTGCATGCCTATCAATATAATATGTTGCTTACATGTTCAAGCATCTTTACGTGTTAACCTTTTTCGTTGAACTGGCAACAGATGAACTTTGATGAGTTTTCTTTATTAATAACGGAAACAAGTTTATATTATTATCTTTTTATCGGTCATCATTCGTGGCTATAAACCCGTACACTCACTGCATTCTGGTCCCTACACGCAGTTGTTTGACAACATTGCATGCCATGCATAGACCTGTCAGTATCAGCAACATATTCTCAGCGATATTTATTGTTAACGCTCCGTGCAAGGCTCGCAACGATGTTCTCTTACTTTTCAATGCATACAATACTGCCGTGGTATATATAATGCGGTTATCTACCTAAACCTAATTTTGAGCTATGAGCAATAATGGCATGGGCCAGATGTTCATATTTGTAAATAAACGGCATAAACTCAGTTGTATTTATTTCGGCTTTGTGCCGACCGATTCGATCCTGTACGAGGATCTTCTTTAAGGAGTAGCTGCAGTCGGCACGAAGCCAAAGTAAATAATGAGTTTATGCATAAAAAAAATAGTGAGTTTATGCCGTTTATTTACAAAGGTGAATTTAAATATTCACGAATCGTTTAGTATAAAAAGGGCCCGATGCTATTTTTCGGTTTGGCGTGTTCCTAAGACAATTATTATTATTGTATGATACGGTATAATGGACAGTCACCTTGAAGTCCATGTCATTTATAAGTTGACAACTAGAGCAGATGATTTTTTATAGAGGGTTATTCTCATAAAATTTTATCATGGCAGTAACGTCACAATTTATTTTTTAACCCCCAACACAAAAATACGGGGTGTTATAAGTATGACATGTCTGTCTGTCTCTGTATTACGGTTTTTTTTTTTTTTTTTGAGATTGTTTTTTGCCGCCATGAAATGGTGATTACATTTTTTTCCACAACTCCCTCAACAAGGGAATTAAACGAAAAGGTTTGATTAGTAGAAAACTTCAAACTATAAAAAACAGATTTTAATAAACTAACATCTGAAAAACTAAAAGATGGTTGCAACCACAAAATTACATATTTTGAATGCGTTGGGGGAATTTTTAATTTAATTCACTTGTGTTGTAAACATTGGGTAGTTCCCGTGTTCCCCACTATTCGTCCCACTAGTGGGGCAGGTAGAACTGTCAAATATTTTTTGCTTCTCACGCGCCCCACTGATTGCGTTTTAGTGTGGCGGGTGATAATATTAAAAAAAGTACACTTCACGCGTCCCATCAGGGCGCTGTAACTCATGCAAAAATATAATTTATTGGGCACGACTAAATGATGAATGGTGTTATTAATGCAAATATTTTGCGAAGAACTAGGAGATCAGAAATTATAAGGAACTATGTACTATTTAGAAGACAAACAACACATAAGAAAATCATCCCATCTGATAATATATTATTAAAATCTCGTATTGCGGTTATTTAGTCGCACTTTCCTGATTAATTCGAACTTTTATGTACTTTTGTGTAATTTATATGAATGGGATAACATGTGTTTTTTTCATTAATAGACGCAGGTACAGGCAAAGCAGTACAAGTCAACGAATACTCGTATGTACGACTTCATTTCAATTATGATCTCCTGGTGCCTTTTTCTTGTTATCTACCTTGCAAATATGTGAAAGTGATGGAAGAAATGAAGGGTCTTGAGGAAATCTTCATTTCAAATGACAGCTATCAAAATTAAAATATCAATATCTCGGAAAGTTCTCGTAGTCTTAGGCTGATGGTGTCTTGGAAGAACCTGCCCCACCAAAACGCGATCTGTGGGTGCGTGAGACACAAAAATTACGCGCGGGCACGCGGGAACTACCCTAAAAATTTGATTTCAACGAAATTTTAATATAAATAATAAGTAAAGTAAGTAGGTATTTTAGGATGTATCAAAAAATATGACACGTGAAGTTGCGTAAAGTTACCGTCATTTTTCGTGACAAAAGATCATCTCGTATTTTGGTATATAAAACCTATGGCGAATGCGAGTCAGACTTGCGCACAAAAAGCTACGTATCATTCGTTATCTATACAACAGGGAGACACTTTTATAATATTATGTCTATTATTTATAATATTTACAATTTTATCATATAACCTCTTGTTTAGTCGCATCACGCGGCGCTGCGAGTAGGTTAGTGAAAACCTACAGTATTGATATACAAATATAAAATTTGCTAAAATATAAAAATGCTCCGATGCCATTCCCCTGTTTTTTTTTTCAATCGAGATACCTACAAATTTAATATTTTCTTTTTTATGAGCGGATGAGAATATACCATCCACATCATGAAAACGTCATTTTTTGTTATAGACTAAAATAAGTTCCGAACAAGAAATGAAAACTCTTTTTAAAAGTTATTCACCAAAAACATAAAAACCTGACCTCTTTTTAACCCCGAAGCAAAAACGACGGGGTGTTATAAGTTTGACGTGTCTGTCTGTCTGTCTGTGGCATCGTTGCTCATGTACTTTGTCTTACTTCTGGGTCCCGTACAGATGAACGGATTTTGATCTTGTTTTTTTGTTTGAAAGTAGAGTCGAAAGGTAGTCGAGAGTTTTCTTAGCCGTGTTTGGTGGAAATCGATCTAAGATGGCCGCCGCTACAATTTGGCCGATTATTTTTTTTCTTCACAACCTCGTCAAATGTAAGGGTATGAAATGAAAGGACTTGACTAGTAATATACATATATGCATTACATTTAATACATTTAAAATCCAAGATGGCCGCCGCTAAAAAATAGCTGATTAATTATTTTCTCTATAATCCCGTCAATGTGGGCATCAAATTAAAGTTGAAAGGGCTTGACTAGTAGTAGTATGTAGTATATAATATTATTATGATAAATTTAAAATCAAAGATGGCCACCATCCACAAAATAGGTAATTTGGAAAGCGTTGCGTAGGGGGCAATTTTTTTTTTTTATTTAATTCACAAGCTTTTTTTTACATTCGCCTGTCCCGTTGTCTATAATCAAATCTTGCAAGTAAAATTTAATCTACTTCCCAGTTTTCAATTTAGCTTAAACTTTGCATGCATGAGTATAAATCGGATGTCTTTAAGAATCTAAATTTATATATGGAAAGAGTGACTGACTTATTGACTGACTGATGTATCAACGCACAGCCTAAACCGATGGACGGATTGGGTTGAAATTTGGAATATTAATAGGGTTAATGACGTAGACCTCCACTAAGAAAGGATTTTGCCATGCGGGCAAAGCCGCGAGCATAAGCTAGTATTTTATATTTGACTTGTTTAAAACTAAAACGCTATTTTTGCTTTAAGATGAAATCGGAACTAACAATGTCTTTGGAAAGCAAAAGTCTTCCTTTATGATTTTCGACATTAACACCATTTAAAACAAAAGATCAGATTTACAACCGTGCGTATGTTTTGCCTCTTAGTCAAAAATATTATATTATCGCTTTGTAATCGATTACTTGGCATAATCGAGTTTTAAATTGAAACTTTTTCGTTGCCCATCACTAAAACCAGCGTAGCCAATAGGAAAAGTGGGCGGAGTCGTCAAATTGTGAAAAAAATTATTTCAAGGAAAACTTTGTCTATTGCCCCTCTATTGGATATTTCCTCGATGATTCACAGTAATTATAAATCTATTATTTAGTTCCGCTAGGTTACGCGGGACTTCTTTTCTAAAACTGTTTGCAGAATAAACGATATTTCTTTTTCTTAGGACATTAGTTCCATTATTTTCCGTGGCGCTAGCTTGTATGAAAAATAATTTACTTTTACAATGAACTGTAAATGAATTTTTCTATTTATCTTCAGATGATTTTACATGTTTTAGAAATTAAAAATAAGCAGCAAAAAGATATTTATTACTGATATTTACACGCATCATGCGCACATTAGATTATTTTCCGCTGGCGCTGATTCATTTGAGAAATAAGTTACATTTACTAATTTAAATGAATTCTAATGTGTTTGGCTACTATATAGCATCAAAGTACTCGTCAAGACGAATCAAATGAGCCCAAACTCGATGGGGTTTTTTCTTTTAATCACGGAGTTCCTATGGCCACCTTCCAGCTCCGTTTCGGACCCTGGTTACTATATAGTATCAAAGTACTCGTCAAGACGAATCAAATGAGCCCAAACTCGATGAGGTTTTGTCTTTTGATTACGCGGTTCCTATGACTACCTTTCTTGTTTATTAGCATTTTATATGCGAATCTTTAGATTGATATAACTCTTTTATTTATGAACCGATTTGACTAAAACCAAGACTAAGGTTCAAGTAGAGAAAACTGCAACGTATTAGTGAAAATTTTATTCAAATCGGTGGTGTTGTTTAACCACACCAGTGACACAAACTATTTACAAATTTAGCCCAAATTAAACTAAAGGTCAACCACAAGTTTACAGCCATACCGATAGATGGCGTCTGTAGCGTTTTTGGCACTATTTTTTTTTTGAATTGAATTTACTGTATATTCTATTACTTTTATTTTGAATTTTTGATGTAAATTAGGGGCGATGTGTCTGATATAAATGATTATTATTTATTTTATTATTTTATTTTACGTTTCCCTAGGAAAAATTGACAAAATGTTTTACGAATTAGATCGCGCAAGCGACTTTTTCGCGTCGTTTTGTTCATATGCGTATTTTCACAGTTCACCTTAGTAAAGGATCACAATGAATGGGGAGAAATTTCCATTCTTATTATATGTATATATATATATATATATATGGATTGAAATAAATATGATATTTTGGCGTTTTAGAGACAATAAATAGTTATCTAAAATAACATATTTGTAATTTGGACTTGGAAATAAACATTGTAAAAAGTTAAGGTATTTTTTACCATTCTTTGCGAGCAACCCGTATCAATACGTGGACTATCAAATACATATTAAAAGTGGTTGATCCTATCTCTACGTACCTATGTATATAGCATAGCTGCTTAGATACTTATAGAGAGGACATTTTAAACGAAAGTCCGTTGTGACATAAATTTCACAAAATGTTATAAGAAATATTCATTAAAAAGAGGTAGTATACATTAATAAGTTGAAAGCACAAGTTTATAGGAAAGCGGTACTTTTATTAGAGTGTAATTAGCGCAGAGTTTATTAGCATCGCCTCCGAGCTTGTCATGAATAGACGATTTCTTGTTTACTGTGCTCTTTATCGTTTATTAGAAAACTGCTCGAAACTTTATTTGTGTGTAAAGAATTTTGTCCATTCATTGATCATAAGGTACTTCCTACCTTAGTAGTTGTTTTTTCTATTTCAGTTGTGTTGTTTTTGGCGTATGTACAAAAGGGACAAGAGGTACAATAAGGTATTAAGTATTATAATAACTTACAATAAGTATCTATTATACAGTTTTTCGCCCTCTTAAGTTCTTCGTCCTTATAAATTCTGAATCAGTTTCTGTATTTTATATAGGTATTCGTTGTCAATAAATAAATATGTGGAGGTCGTCTTCTCTTTAGCAGAAATATATACCAATAGGGATGTTGACACATGTTACAAATTCATATAAACTTATGTTTTTCAGATAAAAGACAGTATTTAAAAACCTATAATCACATTTTAAGGATCTATTTACAAGCCAAAATTGAATAAAATCAATTTTAATTTCAATAATTTTTACTTATTTTTACGCGAATGCGAACGCCAATCAGAGCGCGTGACGTCACACCACTGGCACGCACCGCACCGCACGCAGTCAGCGGGACTTACGCTGCCTGTGAAATGTTCTTGATTTCGACACATTTTAATTATTTATAACTTATAAAAACCACTGAACCGATTTTGATGCAACTTATACGGTGCCCTAAGTTGGTCCGAATTTAAGCAAAAAAAAGTCAATAACCAAAATGGATCTTATATTTTCAGAGAGACATTTTAGTTATTGACTTTATTTTTGGTTTAAGTATGGACCAACTAAGGGCACAGTATAAGTTGCATCAAAATCGGTTCAGTGGTTTTTAAGTTATGAATAATTAAAATGTGCCGAAATCAGGAACATTGCTTAGGAAACGTAAGTCCAGCCAGTGGTGTGACGTCACGCGCTGTCAGATGACAGTTCGGAACGTTTTAGCCGGAATTCAAAAAATCATTTTTATTTACGTATTTTTAAATTGAAATTTCATATATTTTTGCATAAAAATATGATATTCGTGTATGAAATGGGTCTATCTATCATATAAAAGCAATTCCAAAAATTAGTCAACATCCCTATTTGAGAGACGTTTTTCTGATCGTCACGACTTTAAGCTCTGACATTAATAAATTAATAATATTATGTTCTAAAAATGTGCACAAGGTGCCGGTTCTGTACAGTAAAGTGTTATTAATTATATTACGATACGTAATAATATAATGTGTTAAATAATATATACCCAAGCATTGTCTCTATCCAAATCCAATATTATAAGTCAAGGACCTAGTAATACCGGAAAAGCGCGCGCCATCCATTCTCGTCGCATAATCGATCAATATGAATTCCTACATCAAATAGAGACCAAAAAACTCACACACCTTGAGTTACAATCATAACCGTGTGATTGCATATTTGTCACACATACGGAACATGGTTTTTGTAATCTTCAATGCGGGAGCATACTTCTGTGAGCTGTAATCTTTTGAAAATGAAATAAGTAGTACTCTTCAATATTACCTCACACCAAAAAAAATGTACACACGGCGTGTTAGTTGAACAAAAATGGTTGCTTTCTATCATTGTTAGTCCATTCTTTTAGTCCATGTTTCTATGCAGAATTTATATAAGTTGTTAGGTCATTTTCGTTCAACTTTGTCTCCTTTGCCAGTCTTTCAGAGTGATTCTCTTATTTGTACTAAAGGGGCTAGCATGGCATGCAGGCACTTACTTCATGTCAAAATTACGACTGTCGTTCCAAACAAAATAATAATTTATGGGATAACAGTTATAGTTGTAGTTTTGACATTACGGCGGGATCCTGCTAAATCCCGCACGCCATGCCACAAGGATAAGCCTATTATTTATTTACAAGGATGTTATTTTTTCTAATAACATCCTTGTCTTTTTAGCTATACCTATTTTCTTACCCAATAGCATTGCTACGTCACGCAAATAATTGAGATCAAATTCACCGAGGTTAGTCTACATTTTGTGTATGGCCGATGGCAAGGACAGGCAATTTGCCAATAGATGGATGGGGGCATCTTTGTGAAGGAACGTCTACCGGTGCGGGCAATCTAGTAGATGTCGATTTCGGGAACATCAAAGGAAGTCTTCGCGGAGCATTGCTATAGGGTATGTCAGTAGTGGAACATAGCCTATAGCAATACTCCTT
Source organism: Hemithea aestivaria (assembly GCA_947507615.1). Classification (NCBI taxonomy): domain Eukaryota; kingdom Metazoa; phylum Arthropoda; class Insecta; order Lepidoptera; family Geometridae; genus Hemithea; species Hemithea aestivaria. The sequence goes on along the minus strand of OX382329.1, from coordinate 9,472,557 downwards.
TTTAGCGTCTGAATTAAAATGTCAGCTTTAACCTGAGCGCTAAGCTGGACTTTTCATGACGTTTGCAATTTAATCTGGACATTGTGATCAATCCTGAAGGTTTCTCTTGTATCCTTAATCCTTATAAAACGCGTGTGATTAGTTGTACGTATGAGAGGCAATGTAAATCACGTAAACATTATAATTTGGCCAGAGGCGTCAGTCCTTTAGTAAAATTACTGGGCTGTAGAGAATTAATAATTTTATGACTCTTGAGACTTGTGTAAGAATCTCTTATAAATATCATACCATTAGGAGCGCGTCTTGCTGGTCTCCTTACTTCGTCGGATAAAAAACAAAAAAGCAATTATCGAGTCTTGACGAATATGGCTATAAATGTTTCCTATATTATTCGCAAATGTGCAGTCACCTTTAAAACTAGGAAAAGCAAGATCACGAGTTAGGGGCAACATCCTGATGCGTGCACTCTAAATTAGCGATGCTCATTTGTTTGTCTGTCATTGAACCTCATAAAGAATGTAATGGACTATTGTCATAGTATCTTAACGGCTCTGCCACAATGAATAGGCACATCGATAATGTTGATTGCTCGCCATAAAGACGTCAAATGTTTTTATTTATCTTATAAGATAATAGAAAACTATCGACGTTACCTTAGTAGATCTGACAATTAGTTATTAAAATACATTTTCTTGCATATGTCACTGTGCTCCGGTAGGAGGGCACTGTAGCTAGTGAAATTACTGGGCTAAAGAGTCTTAACATCTCATGACTCTTGAGTAAGAAGCGTTGGTGCAGTGCTCCTAGTATTTCACATAATTGTGAAATCCTAGGTAACACTGTACTGATTATGGGCAGCCGTTATCTCTTAACATCAGGAGAGCGTCTTGCTCGTCTTCTACTTCATCACATAAAAAAAAAAAAAATATAAAGACATCGTGGCTACAATGGAAGCGCGATCGCTTTCTGGTGGATCTACCAACAGTTAGTACTAAACGTTTTGTCTCATTAGAGAGGAATTTATCCCGCCTTCTAGGTTTAGTCTGCTATTGTCTATGGCCACATCGTAGTTTAACATCACGCAAAATCGAAGTCAACCCATAATGAATAATAAAAAAACATTTATTGTCATAAGGACCGCAAAGTTATGGAATATTCTACTGTTTGTAGTCTTTCCAAAAAAAATTATCTGGGACTATCTAAATCAATAGTTAATAAATAGGTTTTTGTTGAACAAGCGTGGTAGGTGAGATTGCAGACAAACGCTAGTTTGGACGTAATAGAAAAAAGTGCACTTTTGGATCTGTTTTCTAAACTATGGCTGAGTATTAATAGACGCGGTCAGAGCACTAAAATGTAGACAAACTCAGCGGTATTATCGCATGAAAACCAATTCTTACAACCTGGAAGGAATGTTGAGATGTGTACCCGGCTGTGGTATTTTTTATAAAGAATAATATTGTTACTTTTAAAAGGTTATTCTATCTAATTATAGCTAATGACGTACCAATTAATTATCCTAATGAGAATGCTAAACATCAACTCAGCAAGTAGGTGCTTACAGCTGTTAAATCACAAAGAAAATCTGCGTAATATTGCGTGAATCGTAATTAATTATGCAACAATGTAGACTGAATAATTAAATACCTGTTAATAAGGTAATGAGTATTGATGAGTTATGAGTTTATGAGGCATCAAATCGCTTCTTTGTTGATTGATTTTAAAGTTGAAATAAGACCTTTTTAATAAGATTTGTTTTTAAACTGTTTTAACTTATTTTGTTTATAATACCTCGAGTCACAAACACTTTGACTATATTAAAAAATCTCGCTGGCTAGTAAAACAGCTTTAAGAAGACAAAAAGTTCACAAAAAAGAACACAAAAAGTTCTTATGGAGATTTTCAAAGTCCTAAGATAATATTTTTTAACAAAGTAGAACTGTACACAGTAAGTTTCGGACTACGGAAGCCTCTATGTGAATGTAAGCCAGGTTTTAACGCACCTCTTTTTTCAATTTTCAGTTATATTGATATAAATTCAGCTTGAATTTGATGATAACTTTATGAATTTAAGCTTTCAGTTTTGATGAGGTAATAAAATAAATAGGCCCGCTTAACGACAAAATCATCTCTACAGATATTCCCAAGTACGAAAATGTCGCGTGAAAATCCTGGTGAAATAAATTGAGGTCTGCGATAAGCGCTCCCTTTGACGAGCCCTGTCTACGGATTACAGTTGAAAAATGATGGTTTACCTACGCTTGGCGTCGTGTATGTTTTGTTACATGTCTGAGATGAGATAACATACCTATGACATATGTATTCTAGCATGCCTACATATATCTTGCTTTCACTTTGTTTAGATTGGATGGGATAACTCTTCATTCATTACCATAATTACTATACCTCTAGAATAAGCTTTAAATTACATATTTGAACAAAAGTCTTACAATTGGCGGTCTTATCGCTGATAGTGATCTCTTCCAATATTAACTGAGGCTATTTGTGTTTATCTCTTGATAACACTGATTATAATTTACCGTTTTAGTAGTACATAATATTATTTTAACTGACTAAAAAGGATACATAAACTTAACTAAACATATTTTTCTGTCGTACATACCTATGACATTTAATAAAGACCAGACAAATTAAACAGGAAGCTCTAAAGTACCACCCACATAATATGTCTATGGCCCATTATAATAGGTCCAAATGATGCACCTACTGCATAAGGAACTTAAGACAAAAAATATCAATTAATCAATTTTGGTTGGTATTTAACTAATGATTATGAAGTAATAAGTTCAATATTATTTTTCTATTGGTCTCAATAAAGTGTATTCTATTCTACTTTTAAACCATATTTAATCATGTTTTTAAAATATCAATGTCCATATTACAACAAAAAGAGCAACATAATGTCGTAATAAGTTCTAAACAACATTATTTTGTTTATTTTATAAACACAGAGAGAAACTTTGAAACAAAAGAAGAGTATTTTCCTATCGCACTAAAACAAAGCACCGATGCGAGCACGAAACTCTATTCAGATATTTTTGTTAGAATATCTATTGCATATGTGAGCAAAAAATATAAAATAATACACATTTTTATCAGTCAAAGAGAGTAACAATAAAAGTTTCGCACAGTGTGCACGTCGAAATGATTTTTTGCGTTCGGGTCAGACGTAAATAAAAATACAAAGCCGGCTAAATCGTGGCAGGCCGTACGTTTTTGCCTAAATCCCAGGCTCGGATGGATGTGTGAGCGAAGACTGGCATGTGTCAAATCTCGCGATTTAGGACCAAAAATGAAAATGTCACGTTATAATAGGATTCATCTGACCCGAGTGACCGCGCACTGAAATAATTCGTTCAGTGCAATGACCTTATTAAAGCCACATAACTAAAACTATATTTAAAAGCTTTGTCGAAGAGTAAATAGACTGCAAAAGCTTTTGAATACTGCCACAAATGGGTTGGAGTTTAAATCCGATTCACATTTTTAGGGTTCCGTACCTCAAAAGGAAAAAACGGAACCCTTATAGGATCACTTTGTTGTCCGTCTGTCTGTCTGTCTGTCTGTCTGTCAAGACCCTTTTTCTCAGGAACGCGTGGAGGTAACAAGCTGAAATTTATAGAAAATACTAAGGTCTATTGCCTCTTTGAGCTGTGAAATTTTCAAACTTTTAGGCCAACGCAATCAAAAGATATAGTCGAATATGTCGCAAATTTCAGCAAATTTTCGACATTACCATATAAATCAAAACCTACGGGGCACTTCCCATGAACTCAGAATCTTGAAATTTGGCACGAAGTAATTCCTTAGAGCACAGATAAAGGAAAAATTGCGAAAACCATACATTTTTATTTGCATCATATGAAAAAAATATTTTGAATAATTTTATACCTACTACCCCTTTTCTCATGAACGCGTGAACGCATTAAATTGAAATTCATATCAAATACTTAAGTCTATAATACCTTTAAACTGTAATAAAATCATACCTCTATATCAACGCATTCAAAAGAAACAGCAATTTTAGTCGCAATTTTAAACTCGCAACTACTCTAAAAAAATCAAAACCTACAGAGAACTTCCCGTGAACTTAGAATCTTGAAAATTGGCACGAAGCAACTCCTTAGAGCACAGATAAAGGAAAAATTGCGAAAACTGTACATTTTTAGTTACATCATATAAAAGAATATAATTAATAATTTCATACTTACTACCTTATTTCTCATGAACGCGTGCAGGTATTAAACTGAAATTCATATCAAATACTAAGGTCTATAATACCTTTAAACTGTAATAAAATCAAACCTCTATCTCAACGCATTCAAAAGAAACAGCAATTTTAGCCGTATTTTTAACTCGCGACTACTCTCAAGGGAATCAAAACCTACAGGGTACTTGCCGCTAACTCAGAATCTTGAAATTTGGTAAGTACGCAGCAACATCTTAAATCATAGGCACAGGAAAAATTGCGAAAACTGTAAATTTTTAGTAACATCATATAAAAAAATATTTTTAATAATTTTGTATTTACTACCCCTTTCCTCAAGAACGCATACAGGTATTAAATTGAAATTCATACCAAATACTCAGCTTTATAATAACTTTAAGCTGTAAAAAAATCAAACATCTATGTCAACGCAATCAAAAGAAACAGCAATTTTAGCCGCATATTTTCAAACTCGCAAGTACTCGCAAGGGAATCAAAACCTACAGTATAATATTATACCCACTTTTCCTTAGGGTTCCGTAGAAACCCGTAGGTTTGTACGGAACCCTCGGTGCTCGAGTCCTACTCGTACTTGACCGGTTTTATTATCCCTGCCCTCAATTTTTAAATTCATAATGGTAAAAAGCGCCTTACTACATTGTCTCATAAATGTATTTATTACATTTATTGTTGTTTAATAAGTTGTTTTAATTTATTAAAATTTCTCATAAAGCCAACTTTTCCTAAGGTGTAATATGTAAGATAATTCTTTATTTATTATGTTTGAATAAATATATGTAATAAATAGAATATTATATAATAATTGAAAAAGACACTTGATCGGTCTTTCGATCAAAGCTTACAGATACATTAAAGGTCGGAAGTAACAGTCTCCTTTGAGCTTTTATTCTAAATGTATAATGAATGACACTTATTGGGGTCCATCTTATTACGTATTCATAAAAAGTAGCTTTAATCTAAAATCTGATGACAGAGAACTTTTAATAAAGTGTCCGCATTAGGACAGGACAATATTATATTCTTTTGTATAATATTGTGTTGGGCTGGACACTTCTGCTGGATTTCTGATGAACAATGGGCCCAAACCACCACCATATGGACACTGCAAAGACTCAGACGTCGCGGAGGGACCAAACGGAGATGGCGAGACGAACTAGATTCCTTCTGCAATAGCTGAACAATCATAGCCCTTGACCGATACGAATGGAGAGAGGGAATCCCTTCCCTTTGCCCGACAGTGGGACAAACCAGGCTGAAATAAATATTAACAATAATGTGGTCTAAACTTTGAGAAAAAAACTGTTTAAGAATCGAATAAACTTAAAATGTTGCTGAAATAACTCCATAGATATCTAGGTTTATAGATTCTTACAGCTATTTTCTTACGTGATATTGAATTCATGCAAAACAGGTGTGGGTGGTTTCCTTAGAAATCGAGTGTTGTTTTTCTCCTATAATGAAGTTCATGTAAATGAAGCGCTGTACGTAATGATTAAGTATCAAGAGCCTACGCAAAACCGTTAGGAATACTGTATTAAATACTGCAGATACATACATCGTGAGATTACAGCTATAGACTACGACTCTATAGGAAATCGGCGGATTTGGTTTGCATTAAGAATTCATTGTATTGTGTTCTTGAAAGTTAATATAAAAAAATCAAGTGACTAGGCGCGGGGGGGTTATACTATCTTATACTCCAACAGAACAGGTTACCCTACTTATGCTTTCAGAGTCAAATCATAATTATAGGCTGTGTGGCCAACCTATAATATATGGAATACTACACGTGGGTAGTGGGTATACTAATTTTGTAATTCCCATTGAAAAGCCTATGTGTTATTCTAAATTCCAAGCTGTCTACATTCTAAACTTCGGTGTACGGCATCGTTTTCAATAAAACCAAGAACAAATTATTTTTCCTTCTAAATTTGGTCTTAGACTCCATCTTCGACCGCGTAGTCGATTGGATTAGGCGAGGCAGTCAAAGCCTAACCCGCAGCAAATAAAGAAGACCACCGAAAGAATAACTAAGGATACTTATTACCTACATGTTTATGTAAATTTAAGATTGAAATTCCCGTACACAAAGCCAATGTATCCACGAATTTATACAACTTGTACCGGGCAAAAGTTTTCAGCTGATTCTTTATTCATTCACAGCGATTTCCATAGGAAACAGGGTGAAACGCATTTGAATTTCTTACAGGAAATATTCTCTATTGATACGAATATTTGTTTTCTGCTCAATTCGCCGATCGGAAATCGCTAGGGTACTTTGCAAACAACTGTTCGATTTATGAGTGCTTTTGAACCTATCCTGTATCGGTGTACCTACATATGTATATCTTTGTGTGCAGCACACATATTATGTATCTAGAGATAAGCCACTAGTTCAACTTTCGAGTCAAAGGAGTATTGCTCTATAATAGGGTGTTTTTGCTGTGGCAAGCCATTCGTACCTCGACTAAAAGACTGGTTTCATAGAAAATACTAAGAAAGTGTTTTGTATCACACTGTTAAATTGTGAAAACAATCAAAGAACGAAAAAGCACTATAAGTTCTTTTGATTTCGTCATCATTACTGCATATCTTTTTCATCTTTTATAGATGTTATCTATGAAGGATGTTTTATAAGAAGCATACATATTTTGGATCGGCACTTGCGGAGATGTCTGGTAAGGCTGATACGGGAGCAGCATTTTATTTTTAAAATCAAACAATATATAAATTCATGTACTTACGACATCTATCCCTCGTTACACACATATTATCTGTAGGTAGTGTTGTATTGATGCAATACTAATTTAGGTACCTAGTTAGAAAGGTTTTCATAGAAATTCATGTACCAACTTACGGCATCTATCCCTCCTTATCTACATAATATTAACTACAGTGTGTAGTATTGATGTAATACCAGTTTACAAACCAGATAGAGTTATACGAGTGGTCACATTTGCATGTGACTGTAACTCATGCGCTCCACATGCATAGAATAAATTATTGTATTATAATTTTACTTTTACATTGATCATGCGATTGAATGCAGCTAGAGGTAATAGACGTCTACTTTACATACAACCATTCATCACGCAAAACTTCCTATGTATTTTAGGCATATTTTTAAACGGTGGAAGGATTTTTGTTAATTTCGATTAATAAAGTCGATAAATACAATCGGGACTTCTCGCGTAATTATTTTAATGCTAGTTTTATGTTGTTAGTTTAAGGTGGAAGGTTTTCTTAATACGTGGTCCTGGGTCCTATCTGGGTAGTTATTGCACGACCTTAATAACTACCGCGATTTGTTTTTGTTAGAAGAGTAAGATGAACAGGGAAATAACTAGGATAAAGTGAGTTAATGTGACAGATGCGCCTTGTGATTAGTGATAATATATCACTAGGTGAATAAGACAATCCTGACTTTTATATGACTTAAGAACTTATCCGAACACCTCTGTAATATATTTTAAATAGACTCTGATTTAATCTTTCGCGTAATTCTGGATTTCAATGGGCAAAATACCTAAAATTTGCTAGTTTCTTTAAAAAATACAGGTGTCATATAAAATAATCCCATACCTTATCTTAGATCTAAATGGCTCATTCTCATTTTAGGTCAAATTTGATGGTCACACGGTTATATTTACTAAACGGTTAAAGAAAGAGACATACATTTTGGAAAAGTGGATAAAACAAACATAAAGCTACAAAATAAATAAAGATTGTCATAATAGACGCAAAAAATAATACTACAATTTAACATGAAAGGTCAAAAACGGGGCCATTTTTCGTATTCTCATGGTGTCACACTTTCCGTTGCAGTGAAACATTTGGGCACTACTTTAACAAATTTCGGTGTATCTGTATATAACATATACCAAAATTTTCGCAAACAAATACACTTTACGATAAACAGTCTAAAAAAAGCCTTTCATTATTACTTTGAATTTAAAATGACATAATGCGGCGGTCACACGATTTTAGGTGCTTTAAATTTGCGTAGTTTAACGGCTGCTGTTAAACACAACATCAACAATCCAATACAGAGATCGATTCATTTCAATGATGGCCATGTATTGCAATCGTAGAAGTAGGATCTAGGACTTATCGAGCCGTGGGAAAAAATGTAATTGCCAAGTTTCAATTTGTTCATGGGTGTATCGATCACTTGCATGGACAACATTTTTATGCATTGTATTTTAGTTATTTAAATCAAAGCTAGCTTTTCGAAACGCCAAAATGTGCGAGATAAAGATGTAGTATTTTATTTTATACATTATACCTAAACTTTCCAGAATTTCACCAAAAAGGGATATTTTCGTCACCAGCGTAGCATCACCTTCATGGCGTTTTTACCACGAAGGTGATTTTTAGGCCACGAAAGCGATTTTTTTGTATTGTTTTCTTTTGAAAGGGCCTTTTTATCAACTAAAAAGTACTTTATCTGTTATGTTAGGGTTTTAATACATACATACCAAATTTCTGACTAATAAAAAAGTAAAGTGAATTGTAAAGTAATATCTCAAATTACGCATATTTTCTTCTGTAGTGAGGTTTGTTGTTACGTAGAATGTCGTTTTATTGTACATTTTTGGTAGATTTAGTCTTTTAAAAGGGTTTTACTTGAAAAAGTTGTAAAAAAATAATGACTGAATTACTTTCGTGGCGCCGAAATTTTCAAAACTGTTTTTCTTCAAAATAGAACGTCCGATTTAAATAATTTATATAAATGTTTACTCGTGCTATCCAGCTCTATAAAATGTTATACACAAACATTACAAATAAGCAATAAATAAGAATTGCCATGAAGGTGACGATGAGAATCGATTCCATGAGAATGAGCCAAATAGTCAATGTTCCAAATTTCAGCACAACTAGTCCAATAGTAATGGCTATAAATAACCAAAAGTTCATTGAAAAAGATAAATAAAGACATTTTAAAATCTCTGAATAGTCATTGCAGGTATACATTCTTGGGGCAGGCCCCAAGTGCGTTCGAATACTTCCCCGTAGTCTGCCCTGGACCCCGTCTGACCACCGTAACGGAGTGGCAGACGGGTGACCAAACTTCGAGCGCGATACTTGCGGGTAATTTATGAGTGAACTAAATACAACTATTATGTCGGAGGCTATGCCTATAGTGCCGGAACGTGACGCCCCCGAGCGTTCCGTGAAAGGCCTTTCTAAAGGCCAAACAAAAGGCCCTTCTCAGGGCCACACAAAGGGCCCTTCTCAGGGCCGTCCCCGCCGTTCGGTAGTTGGCTCAAGAGAGTCTTCTATCGACTCTTGTGCGGAGCGGATGGTGGTCGAAGACCGCATGGAGGAGGACACTGCACCAACGGTGGCCGCTCCTGTATTGGATGAACCTGGTGGTGTGCAGCAAACCGTGAATAAGGATGGAGTTAACCGGAAGCGTCCTTCTGTCTTCATGTCGGGTCTCATTACAGACTCAGATACGGAGATTGAGGGATCAGCAACTGCTAAAGTGCCCACATCACGTAGGGGCAGATCCGCTAAGGTGGGTCACACACGTGGTGACTTCCTCAAGCCCCGCTCTGTAGCGTCAAATGAGGAGTTAGAGGAGATCCTGACTAAAAGGAAATTTAAGAAGGGAGCTAATGTCACTGACGTCGCCGGCGTCCTGTCAGACTTGGGCAGCGAGTCTGATGCCCAGTCAATGGCGGAAAATATGAGCGACATGAACGCCCATGAGCTGCGTACACAGGCAGGTGGAGTGCTGGCTTGCATTCTTGAGGTTGCCAGGAAATCTGGGAACCTGAAAGGCGAGTTTGTCGCTCGCCTTAAAAGGTCGGCGTCGACTCTGCGAGAAGTGGTAGACACACTCGCCAGTCGTAGTGAGGCGGAGGAGACGCGGCGTCTCCGGGTGACCAACAGTCGCCTAAAGAAGGAGGTGGAGGCCCTTCAGGTAGAATTGAAGGGACTCCGCAAGGCATATAGCGATGCCCGAAAAGAGGTTGCCACGGCAAACACCGCTACTGTCACTGCTGTTTCTGCTGCTGGAAATACGCAGTCGTTGCCAGGGTCTGCTTCCATGGCAGACGTTATCGAGGAGCTGCGAGGGTCTTTGACCGCCACGCTGGGGCAGATGATTTCTGCTCGTATTGAGGTCCTAGAGGATCGGCTGCTGCCTGCTCCGATAGTGCGTCCGGCCTTGCGTGCGGACCTGAGCAAGGAGGTAGCGACCCCTGTCGCTTCGAACAAGCCGTCGTCTGCCTCAAAATCGAGTGGGCGTAAAGTCCAGGCTAAAAAGCCTGTGACCACCCTTGATGTGATACAACCGACTGCGGGTCCTTCGGGGACCCAAAAGTCTAATGAGGTTACACCTCCCGCCGTTGCTCAGGATGAGCCTTGGGTAACGGTGGTGAGAAAAGGGAAAGGCAAAGGCAAAGGTAAAGGGAAATCCTTTCTTTCCCCAGCCACTCCTGCCCCTGTAACGAGTGCTTTGGGACCGGCCCCTACGTCGAAGACAAGAACGGTAGCCAATTCGACGGCTCCAAAAATGGCGCCGAAAAAGAAGGCGTCGCTAAAAACCCCTAGCTCCGCGGCAGTAGTACTGGCTCTACAGCCCGAAGCAGCGCAGGAAGGCGTCACCTATAGTGAAGTTATGAAGAGGGCGCAAGCAGCGGTGGACATTAAGGAGCTGGGTATAGACCAGCTCCGATTCCGCCAGACGGCAACGGGTGCCAGGATGCTAGAAATCCCGGGCGCTCAAAATAGTGAAAAGGCAGACAGGCTAGCGGATAAACTTCGTGAAGTCCTGTCTGACGTGGCCAGCGTAGCCAGGCCCGTCAAAACCACTGACTTACGTGTGACGGGCTTGGATGACGCTACTACCGAGGAAGGGCTGGCCAAGGTCGTCGCAGAGATAGGCCTCTGTGATGTGCGGCTCGTCAAAGTGGGGCGAATAAGCCGCGGCCTTGGCTATGGTGGAGCGGGCTCCACTATTTTGTCCTGTCCAGTTCTGGCGGCCAAGCTGCTCCTGGACAAGGGCAGAATACTGGTAGGGTGGAGTTCGGTACGGGTGACGAGTATGGGTGATCGACCCATGCGCTGTTATAGATGCATGGGGCTTGGCCACACACGCCCTCAATGCACGGCGACGACCGACAGAAGTGACCTGTGCTTCCGGTGTGGAGGTGCAGGCCACAAGGCGGTAACATGCAGCAAGGCCGAACCCCGCTGCGCTATCTGCGCCGAGTCGGGTAGGCCCTGTGGACACAAAATGGGAGGGCGGAGTTGCATTCCACCCAAGACTAGAGGACAGGCGCCACGCTCTTTAGGCGTCGTCCCTGCAACAGCGACAGTTGTAGCTGCCGCCCCGAGTGTCGTTCGCCGGGAAAGCCCGGTAAACGAGATTGTTTTGATGTCCGATTAAATGGATCGGGTCGGGCATCAGAACATACTTCAGACGAACCTTAACCACTGCGCTAGGGCACAAGACCTGCTCATGCAGGCCTTAGTGCAGTGGGAGGTTGATTTGGCAGTGGCAGCGGAACCGTATTACATCCCCTCCAACCATTCTTATTGGGTTGGGGATCTTAGCGGCGCCGTCACAGTGATAGGGAAGGTATCAGGCCCCCCCCTCTCAGTCTTGGAAAAGGGCATGGGATATGTGGTTGCCAGCTGGAAGGAGTATGCTGTAGTTGGAGCGTACTACAGCCCTAATAGAACCGTCGCGGATTTTGAGATCTTCATGGATCTCTTGGCCGCGGCGGTAAGGAGACAGGCGCCACGACAAGTCCTCCTAATGGGGGACCTGAACGCCAAAGCCCGGGAATGGGGCAATCCCATTACTGAATCTAGGGGAGAGGTCGTCAGTGAGTGGGCGGTTGCCACGGGCCTAATCCTTCTGAATAGAGGCTCAGCCCACACGTGCGTGCGGCATAACGGCGGGTCCATAGTGGACCTCTCGTTTGCCAGTCCTGCAGTGGCAGCTCGTATTCGGGACTGGAGGGTGGAGACGGAGGTGGAAACTCTATCGGACCACAAATATATCCGGTTCGAGATCGCCACCTCTGACATCATGGAGAGAGGAAGAAGACAGCGCAATGTGAGATCTGCCTTCCCGCGCTGGGCGATCAGCCGTCTAAACGCTGAACTGGCAAAAGAGGCAGCAATTGTCCAGGCATGGGTGGGTGGCACCGCGCACCCGGAAGTGGACGAAGAAGCTATCCGCTTCCAAAGTGGAGTAACAGCCGTCTGTGACGCGGCCATGCCGAGGACCCGGCCGTTGCCAGGTCGCCGTGAGGTATACTGGTGGTCCCAAGAAATTGAGGCTCTCCGAGAGGCCTGTTCGGCTGCACGGCGCCTCTATAGCCACGCCAGGCGTAGACGCCATGGTCGTAGGGACGATCAGCTGTCAGTTGAAGAGTTGGCAGCTGAGGAGCAGCTGTATAGCTCCTACCGTGACGCAAAGGTTGAGCTGCAGGTGAGCATCGGAAAAGCCAAATCCCTTGCGAGAGAGGAGGCCCTAGAGTCCCTCAACAGGGACCCCTGGGGGCGTCCCTATAAAGCGGCACGTAAAATGTTTCGAGGCCCGACTTCTCCAGTTGCCGAGTCCATGGAACCGAGGTTCCTAGATAGGGTGCTTGAGGGGCTTTTTCCTAACCGGGAACCTCTTTTTACCCCTCCAGTGATGACATTGCCCTTCCCTAATGAGGAGGAGCTGGATCCAACCTCTATCCCGTCAGTGTCTGGGGCAGAGATGACGGTCGCAGTACGCAGCCTTCGGGGGAAGAGAACCGCACCGGGCCCAGATGGGATTCCGGGTCGGGTACTTCACATTGCTCTGGGGGAAATGAGTGACCAGCTTCGGAACCTCTTTGACGCGTGCCTTGCGTCGGGGAGGTTTCCAAAGCCGTGGAAGGACGGGAGGCTTTGCCTGCTGAGGAAGGTGGGGCGTGAGATAGACTCGCCGTCAGCATACAGGCCAATTGTACTGCTCGACGACGCGGGTAAGCTACTGGAGAGAGTGGTGGCTGCCCGTGTTGTCCGGCACTTGGAGGAGACTGGGCCAAGGCTGTCCGAGGCACAATATGGGTTTAGGGCTGGGCGGTCCACGGTGGATGCTCTGCTTTGGCTCAAGGGGTGGACAAAAGATGCGGTCAGTGAGAGGAAAAAGGCGTTGGCAGTTTCTTTAGATATTGCCAACGCCTTTAACAGCCTTCCACACGGAACAGTACAGGAGGCGCTTCGTTATCACGGGGTGCCCCTGTATTTACGTAGGCTTTTAAATGACTACCTTCGAGATCGTGAGGTTTTGGTAGTAGGACGTGACGGCTTAACACGTCATCGTGTCTCCTGCGGTGTTCCACAAGGGTCGGTACTGGGTCCACTCTTGTGGAACATTGGCTACGACTGGGTGTTGCGTGGCACGTTGTCCGCCAATATGCGGGTAGCCTGCTACGCGGACGACACGCTTGTTGTCGTTAAGGGAAAGGACCTCAGGGAAGTGTTGCAATTAGCCTCGGCTGCCACAACACTTGTAGTCAGTCGCATACGCGCCCTGGGTCTGGAGGTGTGTCTCTCCAAGACCGAAGCCTTAATGTTTCATGGGCCGCGCGGAGGACCCCCTCCAGGTACTAGGATAACTCTGGATGGAATCTCGATCCGGGTTGGGACACAGATGAAATATCTGGGTCTTATCCTGGACGGGAGGTGGAAATTTGAGGCGCATTTCACAGCGCTCGCTCCCAGAGTTATGGGAGCTGCTGCCGCATTGGGAAGATTACTACCCAATGTGGGTGGCCCGAATGCCACTTGCCGTCGGCTGTACTCCGGGGTGATCCGGAGTATGGCACTGTACGGGGCACCTGTATGGGTGGACGCCCTCAATCGCGCAAATAAGGCACTCCTGCGACGTCCACAGCGAGTCATTGCGACGAGGGCGATACGCGGGTACCGAACGGTGTCTTGGACGGCAGCGTGCGTATTGGCCAGCGATCCCCCATGGGAGCTGGAGGCAGAAGTCCTTGCCGAGGTGTATCACTACATCTCGGCGAGGAAGTCTCGCGGAGAGCCTCCAGCGAGGGAGGAGATCAGGCACATGCGGCGACAGGCGCGGAGCGCTCTTTTAAGGCGGTGGACGGAGGATCTGACTCCACCGGTTCCAGGTCAGTGGACGGTGGATGCCATTCGCCCGGTCCTGCACAGATGGGTGAAGCGGCGGTTTGGGTCACTGACTTTCCGATTGGTGCAGGTACTTTCCGGTCACGGCTGTTTTGGTAAGTACCTGCACCAGATCGCAAGACGAGAGGTGACTCCAGTATGCCATGAATGTGGGGCACTAGAGGATACGGCGCTCCACACGCTAGAGGTGTGTGCTGCATGGGATCCGCAGCGGCACACACTCTCAGCTCTTGTCGGAAACGATTTCTCCCTGCCGAGTGTGGTTAACGCCATGCTCGACAGTGAGGAGTCGTGGCAGACTGTGGCCTCTTTCTGCGAAGAAATTATTTCGCTGAAGGAGGCGGCGGAGCGGATCAGAGAGACTGATGCACTCGCTGACCCGCTACGCCGCAGACGAAACGGTGGGCGTAGGAGGCAATATGTTCGCCTCCTCTCTCCGCCGTCATAGTTGGGTTCACCGATCGGGGGCCGGGGGGCCTCCTTTCGGCTTGCACGAGCTCAACACGTCTGGGGGGTGATTTTGGTAGGTAAGATCACCCCCTCCATTGGCGCAGGGGCCCAGTGACTGGGCTACCGCTGGGGTGGGATGGTGAATGCAACTGCGACCCCATCCTGCCCCATGAAGGCGGGAAAGACGGCCTACCGAGGGGTTTTAGTGGGTATTATTGTCGGCCTTGCACTCCCGCCGGCAAATGAGTCCCACATAACCCGTGCCTCTCCCCCGGGAGGTTCGGGTATGCATAAAAGCATTTCCCCTCGCAAAAAAAAAAAAAAAAAAAAAAAAAAGGTATACATTCTTATTGTACGAACATACAGTTGGCAAAAAAGCTTCTACCTACCATGTTAATTCAGGCCTGAGGGTTCAATTGGGATTCTTTAGGGTTGTTGTGTGGGTGGTTTTTATCGTAGATTGCTTATAGGATAAGATCGCTCTTCAGTCTTATTAAACCTCCAAAGGTATGCCACAAAACCTTAATTTTTTTATACAAAATAGTCCTACAACCATATCCCACCTGATGGAAAATGTAGATGCGGTCGACGACGAACCACGTAAGATGCCTAGAAAGGTATACCTATTCACTCGTGCCTTGAAGATACCCAAGTTGTGCCGCACGGGAAACACGGATGAACGCAATGTGTTTTAAATGTGACCAGTTCTTTTTGAAAATATAAATTACTATCTGTGTGCCAAATTTTAACCGAATCTGTTCGAAAAATCAGCAGTTTGGTTTGTGTTCCTTTAAACAATCCCTTTTATTTCCCTTAAATACCAATATTTTGACAGAAATCAATATTTTGTATAAGAAAGCGATGCGCAACAACCAAAATTTTAAGTAGGTACACAATTTTGGTTTGTCTCTGGAGTTTGGAGCTTTTGGAAACATCAAAGCCGTTCCTTTTCTCTATTTGATCTGTGGTTTTTATATGCCTTTTCACGAAACAGGCGCAGCTGCTGAATGAACCGAACCAGATGTGGAGATCTGCCGTTGTTAAATAATTATTTACTTCTTTATAATGGACCGTGAATATTGCAAATGAGAAAACAATTAATATTTCCACGCGCGTTGTGCCATTTGATTTGGGTTCAAAAAGGAAAATAATTAAAACAGAAATATAATGGATTGCTCTATGCGATAAGACCGCCGATTGTATACCTTTAGCTCTATGTTTATTGTCTACTTATGAAACAATTTCTTGTTACCAGGTTTGCAATAAAGTATTATTGTATTGTATTGTATAATGGGAATTCTAGGAAAATTAAAGTTTGTAAGAATTTACCTAGTCAGGTCATAAATTCTGTCACATGTTTAATATAAAATTATTGGAACAAGTTTATTTATTATGTAACCATTTATATACCAAAATGAACTTAACAAAACATAGATTCTTATGACAATAAAGTTTATTCAAAATGACCTCCGTGATTTTGAATACAGGCCTTCAATCTGGGCGGCCAGTCGTCTATCGCAGCACGAACGAGGTCCATGTCAATATCGGCTGCTGCCTTAATCAAGGATGTCTTGTGTGACTCCAAATTGGGATGAGGCTTTGAGCACGCCTTTTCCTCCAAGTGTTGCCATATCTTGTAATCTAACGGACTCAAATCTGGACTGGAGGAGGGCCAGTCTTCGTGCCGGATGAAGTCGATTTCACGCGCCGCCAGCCAGTCTTGTGTGCTCTTCGCTCTATGAGCTGGCGCCGAATCTTGTTGGAATACCCAGTGCCTATTATTGAACATGGTATGAGAAACAGGTTCCACAAGGTTCGTCAGGACTGTATTTTGATACACAACTGCATTCGTTTTTACACCTTTCTCACAAAAATGTACCTCTGTTAAGCCCCAATAAGAAACTCCCAACCATACCATGAGCGAGGATGGAAAATGACCTCGTTGGACACGCGGAATACGGTTGCTCGCTTCTTCACTACTGTGTGCGTACACCTTATCATTTTGTTTGTTGTAGCTCTCTTCTACGGTAAAAAATTTTTCATCCGAAAAAAGAATTTCTCGATATTTTTTTCTCGCGTACCGCTTCAACAAAGCGCGGCATCTCTTCAGTCTCAGGTCCATTAGACGAGCATTTAAACGATGTCCTGTGTTTCTTCGATATGCCCGAAGCCCTAAGTCTTCATTTAACACCCTTTTCACCGTGGTTCTGCTTAACCCCATCTGAAGGGCCAACAGTTTCTGCTTACGTTTGGGATTTCTTTGAATTCGCGCCTTCACAGCTTTTATCACTGCTGGAGTCCTAACAGACCGAGGGCGACCACTTCTTGACCTGTCATCTACACTAGAGTCTTCATTGTATCGTTTGATGGTACGATAAACGAATCTTTTGGTTATATTCAAATTTTTCAGTATGTCAAAAATTTGAATTGGCGCGTAACCGCAACGATGCAACGCAATAACTGCAACACGGTCTTCTTTAAGCGTCCACTCCATATTTAAAAATGAGTAAAATTCTAAAAAGTATACATTTTTATTTTCATGAACAATTCGAAATTCGAATTCAATAAACTTTTTTGTGGCCAGCATTCTAAAAGAAAAGTTTTTACTGTGTGACAATACTTATGACCTGACTAAGTATGTATGTGTAATGAGTATGTTTGTTACTCTTTCACGAGTAAACGGGTGGACCGATTGAGCTGAGATTGGGTATAGTGCTTTTAATAACATAATATGTAATATAATGGATTGCTCTATGCGATAAGACCGCCGATTGTATACCTTTAGCTCTATGTTTATTGTCTACTTATGAAACAATTTCTTGTTACCAGGTTTGCAATAAAGTATTATTGTATTGTATTGTATAATGGGAATTCTAGGAAAATTAAAGTTTGTAAGAATTTATGTATGTGTAATGAGTATGTTTGTTACTCTTTCACGAGTAAACGGGTGGACCGATTGAGCTGAGATTGGGTATAGTGCTTTTAATAACATAATATGTAATAGGATACTGCACACCGAATAAAGCCTACTGCGCCCAGCTAGTTTTTTTTTTTTTTTTTTTATGTGATGAAGTAGAAGACGAGCAAGACGCTCTCCTGATGTTAAGAGATAACGGCTGCCCATAATCAGTACAGTGTTACCTAGGATTTCACAATTATGTGAAATTCTAGGAGCACTGCACCAACGCTTCTCACTTAAGAGTCATAAGATGTTAAGACTACTTTAGCCCAGTAATTTCACTAGCTACAGTGCCCTCCTACCGGAGCACAGTAATGTTTGCACATTACTGCTCAGGCGGTAGAATAACTGGCACTGTTGGGGTACCCACCTAGACGACCTCCTGCAAAGGAAGTCTACCCCCGGTAAAAGTAGTTGTTATAAAGCCACGTCTCCAGCTCCTGTTTGGGTTCAAACATTCAACATGAGCATCCAAAAAAAAACTCGGCGAATTTGACTTCTTGTTTGCTCCAACAATATTTTTTGATTTCTATATCCGATGGAAAGCACGTACAACAAAACATAATATCAATATTCATCAAAATCGCCGAGATTTTTTTTGGTTGTTGTCATGCTCATGTTGAATGTTTGACCCAAACAGGCGCTGGAGACGAGGCTTAAAGCACATAAGTAGGTGTACTACATAGTTTTCAGTCGATGACGGCCAGAAATCGGATGACTGTAGTGGGTAAGCTGCCATACAAATTGTACTACATATACGGATTTGAATCGGACTCAGATTGTATATTTTGTGAGTAAGCTCATCTTTCTATTTTTGTTAAACCTCTTTTTAACCCCCGACGCAAAAACGACGGGGTGTTATAAGTTTGACGTGTCTGTCTGTCTGTCTGTCTGTCTGTGTGTGTGTGTGTGTGTGTGTGTGTGTGTGTGTGTGTGTGTGTGTGTGTATGTGTCTGTCTGTGGCATCGTAGCGCCCAAACGGATGAACGGATTTTGATTTAGTTTTTTTTGTTTGAAAGTAGAGTTAGTCGAGAGTGTTCTTAGCCATGTTTGGTGAAAATCGGTCCAAGATGGCCGCCGCTACAAAATGGCGGATTACTTTTTTCTTCCACGACCCCCTCAATATGGGTATCAAATGAAAGGGCTTAACGAGTAGATTACAGCCCACTATATAAAATTTAAAATCCAAGATGGCCGCCATCAAAAAATGGTGAATTACGTATTGCGTTGGGGGTTTTTTTAAATTTTTAATTTAATTCACTTGTTTTGTGTAGACTGCAGACACTCAATTGAAATTCTTTTATGTTTGATGTATGTATACTCAAATTATTTCATCCCGTATTATGTAAACAGGTATGTACTAAATAAACTTAACTTTCACGTTAATATGTAGTAGAAATGTTCTCAGCGTTAAAAATGTTTACATTTAAATAAACATGATAAACATAAATATACCCGTAACTTTTACCATTCATTCTATTTTCTAATCTCTTCAAACGAATGACCAAAGAGATAAGCCTAAAAAGAGATTTTTTCCAGTGATATCTACGTATTTATCTTTTAAAGCAAAAAAGTCAACTTTAAAGCTATAGGTACTCGTATTTGAGTTATCTGGACGATCCTTTACTGTTTATTGTTTGCATAAAACCAACATTCATAAAACAACTCGTATCTTTGCAATAAAAAACTCTTTGATAGCAACGAAAAATAACAAAAAATATGAACAGAAAGATCTAGATTCTAACATTAGGTTTGTAATAATGTTGAAGAAATCCAACATCATGATAAATTCAAGACGTACTCAAGTAAGTAACGTGAAATCTCTAGAGAATCTAGACATTTTCAAATGATGTGGATAATACATATTTTTCGCAAATGAAAACACACCGAGTAGAAAACGTTCCTTTATAAAATGCTTAAACGAGTCTTTCATCAAATGTAAATGCGAGCGTTCTCGTTGACACTAATTTACATCCGCAAGTAAACATGGCCTGTGATTTTATCCGTTGAAAGCGTCCGCCGTCCATCGCTACGTTTTCAGTCGTTACCGACTCACAATTAAACGGGGTTACTATTCTTTGTTTGGTTTCCGGGATTTAATACTGTTAATAATTTGAAATTTTATTTTGATGAGGTGGTGGCCAAGGGGTTTTAAGAAAGAAAATAAATTTATTGCTAAACATAACAACATAATTTACAAAATAAATGAAATTAAAAGGAAAAAAAAATTTGGCAATAGGAATAGCCTCAGCAAGTAACGACGTCAACCCAGAATTAGCGTCGTGGCTGGTTTCTGGGTTATGTGGTGCAGATCACCAAGTTCCAATCCCGGCTCCGCACCAATGACTATAAGTTGTGTGTGATTTTGTTACTATATCACTATTAAACTGGTGGTAGGCTTTGGCCGTGGCTTGTTATCACCAGCTGGAAAAACCGTGTCGCCAAACGATCGTTACGATAGTGTTCCGGTACGATGATCAGCGAAGCCAGGGACGGATTTATCCCACCGTCTAGGTTTAGTATGTTACTATCTTCGATGAACAACGCAGCAGTCTCTCTAAATCGATACAGAGTTCTTTATTGAGTTTACAAAGAAAAATCGAAGTCACTTTTTCAATAACGAATTCAATAAATACTCTTAATAAATGTTATGATTGATAGTGACTCTGTTTTCTTCGTTAAAAAGAACCTTTAACCATCTTTGTAATAAATTTGATATCATATTATATCGTAATGTATTAAAACGACATAGGTATAGGTATGCCAAACCTTTATACTAAAATCAATTCATTTATAAGTATTGAGCAAATTTTCGTATTACATTAAATATCGCAGAGGCCAAACTTTTTGTGTGTATGTTCGTTATTTATTCACGGCTGACTGAATAGATTAGTGGCACATGCTACTTTTCCGTGAGTGAAACAGTTGACTTTAGCTATCCTCTATTAATTATTAAGACAGTAATTGTTGGTCGTCGTGGGTCAAATATACGTGTTGAAAATTAAATAAAGTATTTTTCTCTATACCAGCAATCAACGCCAACAATATCTCTAATTTACAAAACATGGTGAACCTCCATTCACAATTGAATTTGTCAGTGCGCTCTACCTCCAGGGCCCAGGGTGATGAAAAATTTCCCTTTCAAATTATGAATTTGATACCGCCGTCACGCGCTTCATCAATTTAATTAAGGAGAATTTTGTTTCTGCCTTTATTAAATTCGTTAGTACGCTTTTTAGTCACGTAATTAATAAGGAAGTTTCATTTTGAATCGTTCGATAGAATAAACAGGTGACGATCGAAAAAGTTGGATATGAATCAAGTGTTATTAAAACGATTGTCTCTCTATATTATCTTAAATTAAAATTTATAATATATTTTTACTTATTGAATAAATATAAATGTTTATTCAATAAGTAAAAATACAAGAGTTCTCTTTACTTATTGTTATAGCTTATCTCTGCAGCTTCACTGGCCCAATTCAGATGTTTTGCCTGACAATATCGAACCCTGGTTTGAGCACAACAGGGGATTAGAGTACTAAAATATATTTCTTAGCATTAAGATGTTTTCATCATGATTTATATATTAATGTGTCAAAATTAAAATCTGTTAAGCAATTTGCTTATGTACGTTAATAGTTAATGCGTAGTCACACTTTCATTTTATACTTACAATCAATTAACAGATTTTCAGAAGTCGATTTATATTTATTCAGAAACTTAAAATAGACTGGTTGTTAGCAAGCAATTTACCAACCGTCAAACTTTACAGCTTTCTCAATACAATGAATGAAACCTTTATTGATCCATTCATTACGGTAGCCAGCTGAGCCTTGCAAATCATTGCACCATCTGCCAAACCGGGGCGTACTGAATGAGGCTGACAAACGTGGATGAAAGAAACTAACTGAATCTAATCATGCTAGGTACTATTATTAAGGCGACATTGTTTATGTACATATTTGTTACCTATAGCGCTCAGCTGATCTGAAAGTAACTTATGTATTATTTCAGGGTCTAGGATATCTGCAGGGCTATTCACTTATCGGTTAGGGAACCGAACCGAATACCGAATTATCAAAAATGTATGAAATGACGTGACATGACATGTTAAGTTGTATCTACATAATACGTCATTTCATACATTTTTGACAATTCGGTATTCGGTTCGGTTCTTTCACGGATAAGTGAATAACCCTGCTGTTTACCAAATTTGAATCGGTATAAAACCGTTTAAGCAGAAAGATGTAACAAACACACATACTCCTCCCATATACTAGCAAGGTGTCAAAATCTCTTTAAAAAATCTGTCTATCTTTTTGTTTTGTTTGAGAATTTGATACATCGCATCGCGCGAACATAATATTATCTGCGATGTATGGCTAGCCTATAGCACAAGTGACTGGACAATTAATTGTAGGGTAGAAACAATTTTATAAAGTTAGGATCTTATTATTTTTTTCCAAAATACCTACCTAATCGTAAAAATAGTCAAATCGTTGATTAGTGGTATAGCGTCCACAATAGGATCAAGGCAGATCTTAACTCTAAGAGCTGATACCGTTCTATGCGAGCACCTATACATGATTAATGGCATAAGGATTATCCTCGATACTGTGGGATCGCTTTGCTCGATAATCCATTCGAATTCAGTCAACACTTAAACTTTTATCACTTCTATTTTAAACCTTATGAACAAGAAAATAAAATTCATTCTTTATCGTATTCTCTTAAATTTCAAAGCACTAACAAACCGTACTACAGTATTGGCTTACTTAGGTTAATAACTATGAAGCGACATAAATAAAATGTTCCTAAGACTTACAAAAACAGTTAAGTTAAAAGGCGCTTCTTAACTTGGTCGTATAATACACAGTTATAATATACGTCAAATCATAACTCTCTACTTATCTTTTTTAGCCGGGTTATAGTGAAGTTAAATTTTCGTGTTAGCCCTATACGGTCTCAGAGAACCTTAAAGTTTTAAGGCGTTTATTAACTCTTTCGTACAAAAACACTTTTGGGATATGCGACAAAGTAAAGAAACGCTAATATTATCTTAACCACTCTATGACTCTAAGAGCATTTTATTTTGGTCGGATAATAGTGATTGCCGCCAGTGTAAATCAGCTAATACCGCCTCTCGTCTTCGAACCCACTCAGTTATTAGATAGGTGCATTTCAAGGTATTTGGGTCAAGTTTTAAAAACGAACAGTGATTTATGAAGTGTTTATTATTCATATAATAGGCATGTGTTCACTTTCTTTTGATTAGAATAACAGATAAGGTGTTTTATAAGTTGCATCATCGCTTCTGGTTTTTATTCTCTTGTTTATCCAAAACTTTACTTTGAAGTAGTGCTTCAATAGGGTAAAACTAGTATTTGAAAAGTATGGTACATCTTATATATTTATAAAAGTATAGCAATATGAAAGGTATGAGCATAGCTTTCTGAAAAATATAAGTCACAATATTAGAATTAAATTGCACATAAAATTAGCTAAAGCAATAGTAATACTAGCAGACTGCGCATCATAAACAAAATTGAAGCCGAACTCTATGAATACTATATACTCATTTGCACATTCTCATACTCGTATTGTGTAGAAAGTAGAGATTTTCATATTAATTGGCTAGCCAAACTTGTCGATAAATACAATTTTGTTTGCTAAATAACATTACAAGTGCACTTTGTTGTAAAAATTACACTGCGACACAAATTTGACGTAGTGTGACGTGGTGGGGAAATAAATTAAAGATTATTTGTAAATTACCCTAAGACAATAAATGACAAAGCCAAAAAAGTTAAACGAATTGCCTGTAGCCAGATCGACGCGAAAGTTAGATAGGCATTTGTTTTCATTCGACAGATTAAACATATTCTTTTTTTTATTGACCGCATATTGCAAGTGTTATTTTTAAGAGCGCGGTATCTACTTTAGAGTTTGTGGTCATGGGCTTTGTTATGAGGTTTATTTAATTACGGCCTCCACACGCGATTCAAATGAGCATTTTAATTCATTTACGGCCGAAACAGGTGGACATTAAAATGCGACATTACGAATTATTACGCGAAATGTGTTATGTTTAGACACAAACAAAAGTAATATAAAATAAGCCATTAGAGTTTATACGAGAGCAGATTTGTGAAGCTCCATTAAGAGTGCTCGTAATATGTTTTTATTCTAACGCTGGGTTTTAATTAAAGTTTATTTTTGCTCATAAAACTAGTTAACTAGACTTGAGTTATTATAGCTTTTTAAATACGGTCTTTTGTTAGCAGCAAGATGGGTGGACGATTTCATATAGTTAAGAGCATACACCACGCTGGACGCTCCATCGCTCACACTATTAAGTAAATTTTGAAATACAAATTTGCAGTCGTTTAACTTTTTGCAAATTCCACAAAAGATACTGTACAATATTATTTCAACATTTATAGGTATTTTAGTTTTTGATTCTGTAACAAGTTGCTTCAGAAGCATTGTCGACTGAGCAACAATAATTACAGCAACTGGGACTATTAAAATAATATATGAAACGGCTGCTTAACATACGTTGTTAGTTGGCAGTTGCTGTGATTTGAGAGAACGTTGAGGTGTGAGTGTGTGTGTGTAAAGTTTTGATTTGTGTTTACTTAAAGATGTGAGATATCAACAACAATTCTAAAATTAGCAGTAAATACTGCAGTTCCCGTTTAATATATATACTTTAAGTTTTACAGCAACATGCTCCATTACAGTGTTGTTTCCATAAACAATACGCAAGAGTTTGACGTATCCCTCAGTTTCAACCCGATCCAGCCATGGCTTAACGTCCTATTAATATGTAAATCCTGGATTAAACCCACCACCGTTCGTATCGATTCATATTGCAAGTACCGAACAATAACTTATACACGCAGTAAAGTACGGGTTATGGAGTTATTAAAATTTTCTTGCTAGCTACGCTCTGTGGTTTTACCTGCTGATATATAATAATAATTGATCATATTATTTTACATATTTTATTGTCTTTATTTTTTTTATTTATATTTTCATTGTATTTTTGTCTTATACGTATATTGTACGCAATGAAAATTATGCATAGGGGTCATTTTTACTTTCAGCGAGACATTCTGACAAAAGTGGAAATTTCCATTTTTTATTTTTAAAATTGCGATGTTTTGTGAAAGGAATCGTTTCTTAATGCGATATATTACTACGAATACGTCTGTATTAAAGCTCTCTCGCAAACGTACATGGTATATTATGGGTAACCACTCGCCAACATAAGGCGGGCCGTCTCCTTGTGCATCAGTGTCAAACATACCTAACATAGAAAGGTACATAGTAAATCGATGCCATTGACTCACGAAGTTTTCTATCTTCTATTTGTAAAAAGTCCGTTTATTTGCATAGACACACCAATCTCCAGATATCAAATCTAATCAATGGGAACAAGGCTGGTTGCACAATAGCTGCACGTACTTATTTCCTTCCATTATGATTGTGAAATGTTTTCCGGCTAACATCCTTGGTGTCTTTTGCACATTATTTTTGTATGCAAATTAACTGTTACTTAACAATGGTTATGTCGTTGCTCGTAAAGTCAATGTTTGTAGATTGTAGACAATACAGCCTCAACCAGCGTAGGTCCTTTTTGACCTACATATGCTAGAGCTTTTTTGCGGCAAACTCGTGTATACGTTAACCAAATTGTAATTTGCCATAAATAAAGCTTTTTTCTTGCGTGATTTTTTTAAAGTTATTTTTAATTTATATAAAGAACTGATGAGGGAAAAGTCGTTATATTATTGCAAAATTTACATTATGATAACATTTCAAAGAACTATTGTTGACTTTTTTTATCCCAGAAAATAAGGCGCTTGGGTTAGAAAATTTTGAATATTGATTTCTAATAAAAATACGGTTTTGCTCTACCCCTCTAACTCCTTTTCTGCTCTGTTCCTTTGCATACAATAAAATATCAAACCAAAAGGATCCATTACGTATGCCGCTTGGATGGTGGATAACTCTCGACTTTTTATATTGTAGAGTAAAACAACAACATTAGACAAATATGCGCAATACCGGTAAACAATATTATTATTATTGTCGCAGTGGAAGCACATCCTGGGGCGGTGACCAGGTGTCGGGAAGTGGCGTCCTCATCGGTCGACTGACCGCGGATGCAGTACCGCAAGATATATGAGAATGAGAATTGACTGCCTATAGAGCACATACGTGTCTTATATCTATAGGAATGTTGATGATATTCTTGGTACATGTAGTCAAGCTGTAGCAATTCTACCGACGGACATCACAGCAGACGGCATTGCGGCATCCTTACTTAGTGTCTCTACCAACTGCTAGCACCAAGAGTTTTGCTTCGTCATTTTTAATGAGAACTGGTTGCATTTGGAACACTTTGTCGTCATCCGTGTTTCCCTAGCGGTACAACTTGGGTATCTTCAAGGCACGAGTGAATAGGTACCTTTCTGGGCATGTTACGTGATCCATCGTCCACTGCATTTTCACTTTCCATCAGGTGGGATGTGGTCAAACGAAGGCTTATTTAGTATAAAAAAACCGTATGGCGACGTGCATGTGTATTTGTTAATTAAATTTCTGGAAACTATTAAGATAGGATGTATTTATGTATCACTAAATAGTATAAAACAAGTAGCTTCCCGCTGTCTGCCTGATTTCGATGTGGTTTTACATAAGGTCACATATAATACATGTATAATATAGTAGAGAAAAACTGATATTTTTTTGTTAGGCGCTACGAAGTGCGCGCGGGTAAACTAGTACATTTATATACAAGGTTGAACTCCTGTTTGACTTTATTAGGTACATAATCGCATCTATACTTTTAAAGCTGAGTATATCGACCTTGTTTTCTAAAGTGTGAATCGGTTTGTACAAGCCCAAGACAGATTTCTATGTGTTGTTCTTCCTAAGGTAGAACATCGTAGGTTTAACAAACATTGCTTTTCGACAACTCCTATTTATTGACTCGTACCTTAACTTAAGCCATTAACGATCGTTTATAATGGACACAATCCTCAATTTATCACGATCAAAGTCCTAAAGGGCCGAAACAAACTCCTACTGTTTTATCTACAACCGGATACCGGTCA
This sequence comes from Hemithea aestivaria, assembly GCA_947507615.1. Taxonomy (NCBI): domain Eukaryota; kingdom Metazoa; phylum Arthropoda; class Insecta; order Lepidoptera; family Geometridae; genus Hemithea; species Hemithea aestivaria. Next base: position 9,445,620 of record OX382329.1, on the reverse strand, counting down.
ATGTAAGTACATTGGTAATGATATTAACTACACGAACTTGAATGTGGGCAGTGGGCGTCCCTCTGGCATTAATAACTCCGGTTTTACTTCTCAATGAATCATGCAGTCCAATTTTACGTAACTACCAGCCAATTGTATATTTTTAGGGCTCCGTAGCCAAATAGCAAACAAGTGAATTAAATTGAAATATTTAAAAAACCCTCAACGCAATACGTAATTCACCATTTTTTTGATGGCTGCCATCTTGGATTTTAAATTTTATATAGTGGGCTGTATTCTACTCGTTAAGCCCTTTCATTTAATACCCATATTGAGGGGGTCGTGGAAGAAAAAAATAATCCGCCATTTTGTAGCGGCGGCCATCTTGGACCGATTTCCACCAAACATAGCTAAGAACACTCTCGACTAACTCTACTTTCAAACAAAAAAAACTAAATCAAAATCCGTTCATCCGTTTGGGAGCTACGATGCCACAGACAGACACATACACACACACACAGACAGAGAGACAGATAGACAGACAGACATACACGTCAAACTTATAACACCCCGTCGTTTTTGCGTCGGGGGTTAAAAACCGAACATTTATAAATTCGTCATGTCTCTCTGATCGTCCATATTTCAAAGCCACTTTTTTCCAAAACTGTAAGAACTATACTGTTGAAACTTGGTAAGTAAATGTATTCTGTGAACCGCATCTAGTAAGCAGTTTTTTTATACGTCATTAATTATTGTGAACCGCAATTTGAATTACAACGAAGTAGCGGTACTAGAACTTTTATAATATGACTTGCTGCTACGTAACCCTTCATGGGCAAGTCAGACTCGCACTTGGCCGCTTTTTTTCATTCAATAATTGTAAGTCTTGTTTCCTTTTATATGTCCGTGAAGGCAGGTAGTAAGGTGACCAAGTCTTTATGCGACATTTGGCCCTCGAGGGATAAAGGCCGGGGCAGCGAACTTGACATAGATCTATTGTCGGGTTGAACATTGTTAGTCTTCATATTGTTCGTCATAGATTTATTGTCTTGCGACGTCACATCGTCTGCGGTAATGGCTGGGGTACGACACGGTTCAAATTCGCCAATGGGTATTGATGAATGTCGGCTTTTATCATGACGATCTTGAAAGGTTTTGAACGTATTTTTTGTATTGAGGTCTTAAGTAGAACACAATAAATGTTATCTTTTATACGAGATATGTTTATCTCATAAGTAATGTACCTGTGTATGTGTGTGTGTAATTTTACCTTTGTAAAATCCTGGGTAACACTGTACTAATTATGGGCAGCATTTTCTCTTACTATCAAGTTATTAATTTCGTTGTATTAAAAAAAAACATGTTTTTAAATAAAACACAAACACATGTAGGTATAACATAATGGTTCCGACCCGTAATTCATAGATCATCCCTCTGGAAAATTATGCAAACGTTATTCAATACTCATCTCGAATTTTCATCCAAACAAAAACAAAAAATACCGGAGGCGGATATTATGGTTTCAATGAGAGCTTCGCCACGGATCACTAGGTCCACGAGCCCTCTAAAAATATGAATATTGTTTTTCAAGCTTTTATTTACTTTCACCTGTCCGTTGTCTATCTGTAATCAAATCTTGCCAGTTATATTTGACCCACCACCCGGTTTCCGCATGAGCTGAAATTTTGCATGCATGTATAAATCGGATGACAATGCAATATTATTATGACACGGAGCTGATCTGATGATGGAGCTAGAAGATTGCCTTAGGAACTCCGTAATTAAACGACGCAACCCCATCCAGTTTGGGCTCATTTGATTAGTCTTAGGTAGTACCGAGTACTTAGGTGCTAGATGGTAATAAGTAATAATATAATTAAAGTATATTTTTAAAACGTTGTTGGCGGAAGGAGATTATCTAATCTTCGTTTCGCCGACGACATTGTTCTTTTCTCTTCCTCAGCCACTGAACTACGTGAAATACTAGAAGACCTTCGCGGGGCGAGCCTTGAGGTCGGACTTCGAATGAACATGTCAAAGACAAAACTAATGACAAACAGCGTCCACCATAAAATCCATGTGGGTGGTGGGGAGGTTGCTTATGTCCAGGAGTACATATACTTGGGCCAATTAGTCTCTTTCCAGGCGAGACAAGATAAAGAAGTTGCTAGACGCACCGAGAACGCCTGGAAGAGCTATTGGTCCATGAAAGATCTAATGAAAGGTACTCTTCCGCTATCCTTAAAAAGAAAGCTTTTGGACATGTGCATCCTTCCTATCCTCACATATGGAGCAAAGACATGGTCGTTGACATGCCAGCAGAGGTCCGTTCTCGAGGTTTGTCAACGAGCGATGGAGCGCAGTATTCTTGGAGTCAAATTAATAGATCGAATTAGAAACACCATACTGCGCTCCAAAACTAAAATAGCTGATGTCACCCAAAAAACAGCGACGCTTAAATGGGACTGGGCGGGACATGTCTGCCGCATGCCGAAAGAACGTTGAGCCAAGATTACAACTCAATGGGTCCCCATTACCAAACGGCCACGCGGTAGACCAAGGAGGAGATGGAGAGACGACCTTGACTCATATGCGGAAGGATGGACAATAATAGCTCAAGACCGCGACAGATGGAGGGAGGGTAGGGAGGCCTTTGCCCTGCAGTAGGATCCTATGGGCTCATTATAATAATAATAATATTTTTAAAAAGGTTGGTTTTTAAAATTTTATTTGTGTTGTGTGAAACAAAATCATCGACGTGTACTTTGTAGCGATATATTTATCATGGTCACAGAATCCACGACCGCCACTGACAGTGATCTTGATATTTTTTACGAAAACTTTTTATAAAACTGGCATTTTGTCAAATACCCGGTTTTTTAATCCCGCAAAAAGGCAATAAGCGAGGTAGCGTTATTGTGTTACACAGTAATGATTCCCCGACAAAAAAATATGAATTATGAACGGCCATTCGTTTAAAATACCGTCCTGACATTTCAAGAGCTTATTTTTGCGGAGCTAGCGCGTTATGAAAAGCAATTTTGCGTTGATCAATATTTGCATGTCTGAAATTTCATTTAACTTTTCTTTATCTTCTGTGACGAGAAAATTGGAAGATTCTTGTGTGAAGACAATAACAAACAAGAATTATATCAATACGGATACAGTTTTTATTGGAATTTGTGTATGTTGATTTGGTCTTGATGTTTACATAACTTTCGTTATCTAGCAAAATTTTTACTGTATTCTAAACTGAGCTAGTATAGTGTAGTGTTGGTGAATAGTGTAAAGAACTGAAAGTGCTGCAAATGGATTGTGCATAAAGAACACATTAACAAAGTGGCTTCCCCTTAATAGAGACAATAAGAAAAGTGTTAATGGACACATTCTTAGTTTTAGTCTACCTAGCAATTTAAGTTAAATGTATATTACCTATTAGCCTAAGTCGTAGGCTAGATTGTACTATAAATATAGAAAAACAAAAATATAATAATACTAGCATACCCGGCAAACGTTGTTTTGCCATATAAATAATTTCCTAGTAATTTCTAGTGTAGACAAAAAATAGCTTACTTATTGGAAGTATGTATGTATTTTAGAATGTGTATATTGTATGTATGTAAGAATGTGGTATATGCGTGAAATAAGCATTATTTTATGGAAAAAATTTTCAAACAAAAGTAATAAATTAAATTTTATGAAAACATTGTCTCTTATAATTTTTTCATACAACCAATATTTCCATTGACATTTCAAAATAAAGATTCATAATGATTTATTTTTTGGAAACTATGAAAATCTTAATTGTTCAATTACATTTTTTTAATAAAATTAAATTTAAATTACATTTTTATAAGATCAACAACATTTTCGATATAAATAAAAAAAAGTATACTTACAACACAAAATCCGTTGTTATTGGAAGCTTGTGTCACGTGTTGAGCACTTTTGAGGTTATAAAATCACTTGATTAACTAATCGTGCAAAATACACTCAAAATTGATAATTTAATTATTATTGATAAAATATGAATGATTAAAAAGTTAATATGAGAGTTACACTGAGATAGCAAAATTATAATTGTCAACGTTACTAATACACTTGATGCATAAACAATAATGATGGCCGACAACTGTGTAGGGAGTGAGAAAGAAAGGAGACCGGCTTCGTTCTCATCCCTGCTCCGTTCTGTTTACTGGGTCAGAAGTGACACCTGTAGACATCTGGCGGGGATAACTAATTAAATGACGATTGATTAGTTTTCGACCGGAGAGGAAAAATGATTAAATTACTAAAATGGCTATTAAAAAATAAGGGTTGATCGTAGAAGGGTGAAAATTGAGGATTGTATGTATTTTTGTATGTTGTATCATACAAAAATAGAAATTAAAAATTTTGTCTAAAAATTAAAAAAAAAAATTTAGGGGTGGACTACCCCTAACATTTAGGGGGATGAAAAATAGATGTTGGCCGATTCTCATAGATACCGGATAAGCACAAAAAATTTCATCAAAATCGGTCAAGCCGTTTCGGAGGAGTATGGCAACAAAAACTGTGACACGAGAATTTTATATATTAGATAATATTACTTGTTGTGCTTTAATACATAAAAACAAGTGAAATTTTAAAAATACTTTTTAAAAACAAGCTTTAATTATTATTACCATCTTGCATCATAATAGTACTCGTCAAGACGAATCAAATGAGCCCAAACTCGATGGGGTTGCGTTGTTTAATGACAGAGTTCCTATAGCCACCTTCCAGCTCCATCAGATCAGCTCCATGTCATAATAATATTGCATTGTCATCCGATTTACACACGCATGCAAATTTTCAGCTCAATTGGAAACCGGGAAGTGGGTCAAATCAAACTTGCAAGATTTGATTACAGACAGACAGACAACAGACAGGTGAAAGTAATATAAAGCTTGTAAAAATCTAAACTGAGATTGTTTTATATACTTTTCCTAGTAGAATATTTCCCCGAGGTATTCGAGTCGTGGGAACGGTAGTTTTATTTCCCATCGACAGTATTTTGTTTAAAGTTTAGACGAGCGTCAAGATGGCGGGACCAAGTCTTGGATTTGCATGAAACATATACCAATATTTAGTACCTATTTAGTACTATTTAGTACCTCCGATCAAAAAATTAGTACCTCAACAGAAAAGCTGCGGCACAGCAAAAACCTTGGTCCCGCCATCTTGACGTCAAGATGGCGGGACCAAATTGATCCGCTGCTTTCTGGAAGTTCTGATGAATTAAAATATTTAGTACCTATTTAGTACCTCTCAAATATCTTTTTAGAATTTTTATAACTTTTACGGTTTTAAAGATATTTAGTAAAAACCTTGGTCCCGCCATCTTGACGTTTTTAAAAAAACGTTTCACATCTAAACGCAAAGTTTTTCTTAAATTATTTTCTGGTCAATATTTAGTACCTTTTTGGTACTAAATATTCGCCTTTCACAAGTTTGTGCGTGTGACTCCGTCTGCTTGGAATAAGCATTTTTTTATTCCCCATACAATTTTTTATGCTTTTCTGGAAGTTCTGATGAATTAAAATATTTAGTACATATTTCGTACCTCTCAAATATCTGTTTAGATTTATCATAACTTTTACGGTTTTAAAAATATTTAGCAAAAAGCTCCAAGCATCTTTGCGCCCTGTTAATGTATGAAATCCGGAATAAAACCTATCCTATGTTTTTTTCAGGGTCTCAAACTATTTTCTTACCTAATTAAATTAATCATATTAAAAAAAATGTATGTTTTTTCTAAGTAGGTGTGTTAAATGTAAGTATTTTGTTAGTTAAAATAATAATAACTTAGAGATTATATTAACAAAAGATCATTTTTCAGTATACATAATTATATGAAATACCTATAGTATTTCAGTCCGGTCAAAATGGACATCAGAATTATTATTGGTGTATTTATTAATAATAAACTGCCAAAAGTCACTAGCAATTCTATGTGTGCTAGAAAAGTTATTCCAAGTCATATTTTCAATTCTTAAAAAAATCGTATACACTAGATACGATTTTTTTATATTATTATTTTGATCGGTTAAAAAGAAATATAGATAGATAGATAGATAACCCTTTATTGGAACACAAGAGACAAAGCGCACCTCTCGAGGAAGAAAGAATTAACCCTAATTGTGACTTTTTATTTTTATTGCATAATAAAATCAAGAAAAATCCGATACATATTGTCAATTTTTTTCATAAATTTATCTCAAAAAATGAGGGAATTATTAAAAAAAAACTAAACTTGTACGACACTGGAATCAAATAAAATTACTCTATAAAACTGTAGTTAATTACTTTTGCGACCACACTATTTACTAGTTTTCCATGGCAATAACATCATAAATACACTTACGTCAATATTGTACGAACATTTTTACAAATATCTTTACATAACTACAGATAACTCCTTTTTAAAGAAATTTTCGTAAATATATCGTCGTGCAATTACAGTTACCATATTTTTCTACGAAACATTTATCAGCCTTTACCACTTTAACTACTAGTTACTCACTTCTTTCACGAAACTTTAGTCAGAATTAAAATAAATAAGTCTAATTGCTTACATTTTTTTAATTAAGAAATATTTGCATAGAGATTGGTTTTTATGTTTTTGGAGTTCAGCAGCACACGTATCCATGTAGCCGTTACGCTAAACGCAGATCATAGTTACTCATTCTGCTTTGCTTCAGCTTGAAATCTGGAGAATAGTGGGATTCAAGGCAAATGCTGAGCTAACCAGTCATAAAAAAAAGTCTCGGCATGCAATATCGTACCCGTTAGCGACTGGAAGGATAAGAGGACCCAAAAGACATCCCTGGAGGGTTCGAGTGACCTCGCAATTCTCACTCTAGTTTCTCTCGGTTGACGTAGTATAAGTTTTGATTTCTAATGACCTGTAGCTGAAGATCTCGATCCACTTCAGATTCTATGTACCGTGTCACTCTATAAATCAATGACTAAGAAAACGGTTTCACAGCTTCAGAAATCCCTTTCTCTAAAAGTATGCCTCTCCAACATTCAACGTCTGCACTCAAATTTTCTACTACCACCACTACTTTGAATCTGAAAACCGCGCTCTCTTGTTCTTCACGGAGCCAAAAAAAACAGGTTTGTCGTCAGATGTGTATTTGTCAGATTAACCGGAGGCTCACTTAAAAACAAATTCAAGCTACATGTGTGGGATGTATTTACGCTAGTGATGAACTCGGCAGTTTATATGGCTCTCTTTTTACGGAATCATAGCGTTTGAATACGTCTGGCCTCCTTCAATGTTTGTTATACCAATATATCTCATTATAATTAATAGGTTCATAGAACGCAGTAGAATAATTTGAATATGCTGGCTCCCAGTCGGAATACCTGCGATAGTGTTAAAGACATGTGCACCAGGGCTCACTCCGGTTTTGACTAGCCTTCAGCCTTATACGCCAACGTGCAGCCTGTTTTCAAAAAAAGGCAGTTGTTCTGGCCCTTCTAACCACTGGTATATCTCAGTCACGTTCATGAAATAGAGGATCAATCTCGACGAATGATCTCCTGTGTGCTCAACAATTCGGGTTTTGTTCTGGTAAATCTACTGTTGATCTGTTTTGCATATCACTCACTTCTTGGGTAAGCAGATAACATATAGCGGTAGAGCCAATAGAGACGGAAAGAAATAATGACGACGGGGGTGCGATGAAGAGAAGTTATTTATCGTTAAAAGAAAATTAATGAAACTTCTCCTTTACGAAATGTGTGTTTGTCGATAGCTAATCATTTTCAGATACTGGGAATTCCTCTCATTTTTGCGTTTTACTTCTGTGATTACATCAAGTCTAAGACTCAATTGACTGTCAGGAAGTTGGGTATTTTGGCAAAGGTACAACATAACTTCACCCAGGACATTTGCTTAGCTCTATCATTAAGCCGATCTTATGTGTATAGAATATTGTTTTCGTATTTGGGATGATACTGCCAAATACCAGCTTCAGACTCTGGAGTCGATTCAGGGGAGCGCCAAAAGGCTCGTGAGTGACCAGACGTTAGTGAATTCTAAGAGTTTTGAACACTATATAAGAGTCACCCCTTCTAACCGTTTTATTAGGATTTGTTTCAGAGAGTGGCGCAGTAATTACACAAACTAATCCTATCCCGTCCGTTCCCGCCATTCATTAAGCCCGTATCAACTTCAGAAGTCACGCCTTCCAGTAATGCGGCATCCATACCTTGTGGCGCAATAACTGATCGTATTTGAAACACTTTGCAGTCATTCGTATTTCTTCGTGTCATAGACTTTGTTTTTACTCAAGCAATGTTTAAAATTGGTTTAATCATTTTTAGTCATACTTCATAAATGAAAAACAATGTTATAATTTAATAAAAAGACATAATTGTAACACTTCTCCTGTCATAATACTATACTTAATCATTGAATACAAATGTATGAGTGGATGAATATTTCAGATTTATTTGCGCCAAAACGGCTAAGTGGATCTAGATGAAATTTTGCACAGATATACAATATATCCTGAAATATTACTTAGTTTACTTTTAAAGCTGTAAAACTACTCAACATAGCTGGTATTAAATTTATGACGAAACCTTTATGATTTTTGGTATATTACGACAAAAGCTACCTTAAAATGCACAATCAGTAATATTTACAAGATCTTTCTACGAAATTAAAATAAGTTAAAAGTTTTACACATGAATCCCTTATACTGGAGTCATTTAAAGGCTGTTTTTTATTTTGTGATTTCTTTTGTACTGAGAAACGACTAATAATTTATATAATAAATGATTGGAATAACGCAATATGTCAACATACGCTCCAACTGTTTGTGATATTTTCGTTTAAAAAAGCGCTTATTTGAAATACATTATTTATCTAAATATATTTTTCGAAGAAAAAGGATGCAATTTATTTTACGCAAAAAAACCGAGACAAAGTTTTCGTGGAAAAACGTCGTAAATCATACTTACGCGTAGAGTTTGTAAAGCCACCACACGTTCAGAAAGTCGTATGTGCAGTTATGTCAGCATCATAATTTCCGTTCCATGTTAATAAAGTAGTATTTCTGTTAACTACATAAATTAATTAATATATGTCGCTGAAAACTAGCGTAAAGCTATTTTTTAAGATTTACTCCATGACGATTAATTAAATTGCAAATTGAAATACATAGGCACGGTAAAGAGATATACAGTAGTTTGACTGAGCGTGATTTTTGAACATAAATACCTACAGTCTCGCGGTACATGCGCAAGTCATAGGGCTGCCGAGCAGCCGCTGCGCTGCCCGCATACAGTAGGTACCTGGTACCTACCTATTTCATATCATCTACTTACTTGAGCTACTATCTAGATGAGTTATTGTAAACTAATTATATAATTTTTGTATATTTATTGATATTTTTATTACAAGCTTTTATTTCATTTTCAAATTACCTACCTATATGTACCTACTTATGTCCGCTTAGGAACCACTGTATGTCCGTTACAAAATTGCAACAGTCAAATGAGATTTGAAAATATAATGTATCAAACTTATTACACCCTTCACCCCGCATTTTTTGCGGCTAGGACTAAAAATACCTAATAACACTTCAGATAAAGACAAGAGACAAGACAAGAGACAAGACAAGACAAGAGACAAGACAAGAGACAAGACAAGAGACAAGACAAGAGACAAGACAAGACAAGACAAGAGACAAGACAAGAGACAAGACAAGACAAGAGACAAGACAAGAGACAAGACAAGAGACAAGACAAGACAAGAGACAAGACAAGAGACAAGACAAGAGACAAGACAAGGACTCTTACTCACACACTTAGTCGGTCTCTCACTTGCACTCTTACTCGGACTTTTACTCGGTCTCTTACTCGCACTCTTACTCAAACTCTTACTCGGACTCTTACTCTTATTCGCACTCTTACTCGGGCTCTTACTCGCACTCTTACTCGGACTCTTACTCGCAGGCTTACTCGAATTCTTACTCAGATTCTTATTCGCATTCTTACTCGGACTCTTACTCGCAGTCTTACTCGAATTCTTACTCAGATTCATACTCGAATTCTTACTCAGTTTCTTACTTGCACTCTTACTCGGACTCTTATCGGACTCTTACTTGGACTCTTACTCGGTCTCTTACTCGCACTCTTACTTCAGCAGAATACTTTAAAGAAAAAAAAATAACTTCATACTAACTTACCTCAAAAACAGCATAATATCGCATGCTATTTTTTGCCATTTTATATAATTTATTATATTATGTACGAGTATACATACGTCAAAAGTAAATAACGTAAATTACACTAAATACCTACTTGCAAAAAACTATCGCGATGTCCGCCCGTCGCTGCGTGCCACCCGCTTATGGATTATATACCCACTTCTACCCACATCTACCGACATCTACCTACTCCCACATTCCGACTTTTTCTATGGAGTCGAACTACTGTATATCTCTTTACCGTGACATAGGCCAATCAAGGTTAATTTTTGCTATTTTTTGGTATATACTAAATTTTTCTCAGATTGCCGCTGATTTTTTAAATCAGTTTTTTGTTGCTCCTGTAAAGTTGGTGTTTTTCAGTTACGACTTTCTTCCTCGGAGGGTGCGAAAGTACAAAAACAACTAATAAACTAAAACAATACAAAAGCTATGTGTTACAATTGGCGGTCTTATCGCTAATAGCGATTTCTTCCAGACAACCGTGCAGGGAGAGGAGAAAAGTAGAAATTCACATGGCATACAGTAATTGGAGTCATCCATAGAAAAATAGCAAAAACATCTACAAGTATAAAGACATAAGCCTTTTTTGGTTATCTACTTGGCTAACTTGATTATATCTACCTACTAATAGATGTATTATATTTATAAGGTAGGTATATTTTTAGTTTATTTAGTTTTATTTATACAACTTCAGGGCAATTTTAATCATAAATCCGATAATTTTTTTTACAAAAAAGGGAGGGAAATACAGGGGTTATTTTAACTCATTAAATCATATTCTATATATGAATTAAAATTATCCCTGTATTTCCCTCCCTATATTGTAAAAAAAATATCGGATTCAGGATTAAAATTGCCCTGACAGAATTAGCTAAAATGTTTTCACATGTTGGTATTATTTAAGTTCGGTGACTATTCAATATTCTGGTGTTATGAGCTGGACTGATTATGGAGCTCTGACAGACCTACTGGAGCTCTCTATGATGACTGCTGATAGAATATTTGAATTTTAGCTTGCATAATATTATCGTTTCTTTCCATTTCACATTTAATTCCACATGATGATTTTTATGCAATTTTTCTATGGAGTCAAATAACAGTATATTTCTTTTTAACCGACCAAAATAATATAAAAAAACATCTAGTATCGTACACACTATTAATTGAAAATATGTCTTGGAATAACTTTTCTAGCACACATAGAATTGCTAGTGACTTTTGGCAGTTTATTATTAATAAATACACCAATAATAATTCTGATGTCCATTTTGACCGGACTGAAATACCTATACATATAATTATGTATACTGAAAAATGATCTTTTGTTAATATAATCTCTAAGTTATTATTATTTTAACTAACAAAATACTTACATTTAACACACCGACTTAGAAAAAACATAAATTTATTTAATATGATTAATTTAATTAGGTAAGAAAATAGTTTGAGACCCTGAAAAAAACATAGGATAGGTTTTATTCCGGATTTCATACATTAACAGGGCGCAAAGATGCTTGGAGATTTTTGCTAAATATCTTTAAAACCGTAAGAGTTATGAAAAATCTAAACAGATATTTGAGAGGTACTAAATATGTACTAAATATTTTAATTCATCAGAACTTCCAGAAAAGCATAAAAAATTGTATGGGGAATAAAAAAATGCTTATTCCAAGCAGACGGAGTCACACGCACAAACTTGTGAAAGGCGAATATTTAGTACCAAAAAGGTAATAAATATTGACCAGAAAATAATTTAAGAAAAACTTTGCGTTTAGATGTGAAACGTTTTTTTAAAAACGTCAAGATGGCGGGACCAAGGTTTTTGCTAAATATCTTTAAAACCGTAAAAGTTATAAAAATTCTAAAAAGATATTTGAGAGGTACTAAATAGGTACTAAATATTTTAATTCATCAGAACTTCCAGAAAGCAGCGGATCAATTTGGTCCCGCCATCTTGACGTCAAGATGGCGGGACCAAGGTTTTTGCTGTGCCGCAGCTTTCCTGTTGAGGTACTAATTTTTTGATCGGAGGTACTAAATAGTACTAAATAGGTACTAAATATTGGTATATGTTTCATGCAAATCCAAGACTTGGTCCCGCCATCTTGACGCTCGTAAGTTTAGACCGGACCGGACCGTGCGAATGTTCCGACCTTGCCGTGTCATGTTATAATGTACCTATCTATTCAACCATTTTCCTGGTCACAAACTTAAAGTAATTACGTATTCAAGTCTTTTCTTGGTTACACAATAGGTGCTTATATTACTCATATAATTATTGGTAAGGCTCTAGATGAGGCAAGCGGTATCAATGTTCAGTTACAAGGACTATTTTAGGGTAAAAACAGATTTCTGAAGGAATTATAGTTTTTTAATTTTTATGTAAAGGTTAGTTTTTGATCAAGATCATGCTAATCATCAGGTTAAGCAACAATGTCTGAATGAAAGTAGACTAAACCTATAAGAATATCGAATATCCACAGGTATTTGTTTCTGGTCTGGGTGGTTTTCAATATCTATACTATTATATAAAATAGAAAACTGACTGACTCATCTTCGCAGGGACAAAACCGCTGGACCGATTAAGCTGAAATTTGGACAGCGTGTTCTTTAGGTAACGTAGGCAGGTAATAAGAAGGGATTTTGCGAAATTCCCACAGGAACGGGAACAAAATGGAAATCTGTAACCGTTGAGTCCATCAAGCTGAAATTTGGTGTAAAGGTAGTTTTACTACCATGGAAAAATTCAAAATAGTTTTTATTTCAAAATTCCTACGGGAACGGGAACAAAATGGAAATTTGTAACCGCTAGGCCTATTAATCTGAAATTTTGTATAAAGGTAGTTTGACTACCATGAATGGATTCAAGATAGTTTTCATTCCAAAATTCTTGCGGGAACGGGAACAAAATGGATATTTGTAACCGCTAAACCTATAAATCTGAAGTATGGCATAAAGGTAGTTTGACTACCATGAATGGATTCAAGATCGTTTTCATTCCAAAATACCTGCGGGAACGGGAACAAAATTGAAAATCTGTAACCGCTAGGCCTATTACGTTGAAATTTAGTTCAAAGGTAGTTTGACTACCATGACTGGATTCAAGGTAGTTTTCAACCCAAAATGTCACGGGAACGGGAACAATCTACGAGTATGTCTATATTCTATACCAATATGTATTTAAAGTGGAAATCTACTGATTCATCATCGCAGGGATAAAACCGCTGGACTGTTTGAGCTGAAATTTAAACAGCGTGTTTTTTAGGTAACGTAGGCGACCGATAAGAACGGATTTTGCAAAAAAACAACGGGAACGGGAAAAAATGGAAATCTGTCAGCGTTGAGTCTATCAAGCAGAAATTTGGTATAATGGTAGTTTGACTACCATGAAAAGATTCAGGATAGTTTTCATTCCACAATTCTTACGGGAACGGGAACAAAATGGAAATCTGTAACCTCTAGCCTATTACGCTGAAATTTGGTATAAAGGTAGTTGGGGTACCATGAATGGATTCATGATCGTTTTCATTTTAAAATTCTTACGGGAACGGGAACAAAATGAAAATCGCGGTAACGCCTATAGCGCTGAAATTTGGAAGGTAGTTTGACTGTCAGGATAGGATTCACAACGGTTCTTCACGGGAACGGGAATAATATGAAAATCTGTAACCGCTTGGCCGATTAAGCTGAAACTAAATGCAAAGGTAGTTTGGCTACCAAGAAAGTACAAGATAGTTTTCAACCCAAAATTCTTACGGAAACGGGAACAATCTATGTCTATGCCAAAATTTTAAGTGGAAATCTAACTGACTTATCATCGCAGGGATAAAATCGCTGGACAGATTGACCTGAAATTTGTACAGCATGTTTTTTAGGTAACGTAGGCGACCGATAAGAAGGGATTTTGTGAAATTCCTACGGGAACGGGAATAAAATGAAAATCTGTAACCGTTTTGTCTATCAATCTGAAATTTAGTGTAAAGGTAGTTTAACTACCATGAATGGATTCAAGATAGTTTTCATTCCAAAATTCTTACGGGATCGGGAACAAAATGGAAATCAGTAAACACTAGGCCTATTAAGCTAAAATTTGGTATAAAGGTAGTTTGAGTACCATAAATGGATTCAAGATCATTTTCATTCCAAAATACCTATGGGAACGGGAACAAAATGGAAATCTGTAACCGTTAAGCCTATAACGCCGAAATTTAGTAATAAGGTATTTTGACTATCAGGGAAGGGTTTAAATAGTTTTCATTCCAATATTCCCACGGGAACGTGAATAATATAGAAATTTGTAGCCAATTAAGCTGCAATTTAATGCAAAGGTAGTTTGGCTACCAAAAAAGAACACAAGATAGTTTTCAATCCAAAATTCCCACGGGAACGGGACTAATATGGAAAATGTAACCGCTGAGCTGAATAGTTTGAAATTTGGTGTAATAGTAGTTTGACTACCAAGAAACGATAATGGATTGTTTATTCATCCCAATATTCCTATGGGAACGGGAATATTAAGCTGAAATTCGGTATAAAAAGTTGTTTGATTCCCAAGCTCAAGCGCATCGCCTCATTCTCGCTTCGTACGGTCGATTTGCGCATTGTGGATACTTTCCAACCTAACTAACATAATATGTGTACTAAACTCTGTAGGGTAATCTGACTGACTCATCATTATCACAGTAGAGATGAAACTCCTGAACCTAGAATGATAAAATTTGGAATACCTATCCTATAGGTTCTTTTTAATACCTAAACATATATATTTTTATTATCTTTTTGCTGAACTGATAGAGTTGAAATTTGGCATGCAAAGGTATTTAGGTACCAGGAGAGGATGTAAAATAGTGTTTATCTCAGATTTTCCCCTCTTATAGGGGGAAAAGAGGGCTATTTTTCTCCTATAAAAGTGGGGGCGAATGTTGTATTGAAATTTCTAATACCGCTGGGCTGGGCTGAAATTTAGTAAGTATAATAAAGGTAGTTTGTATACCAAAATAGGATATAAGATAGTTTTTATATTTTAGAAATCTCCTTATAGAAGGGGAACATGGGTGAAGTTTGTATGAGTTACCTATATTCGTTAGGCCAATTAAGCTTTTTTTATTTCTACAAAGGTTAGTTTAAGTACCAGGAAGGATACAAAATAGCATTTATCCCCGAAACCCCCTTTCAGAGAGGAAACCAGGCATTTAAGAGTTTGTATAAGGAATCAGTATCCGTCGAACTGACGTAGCTTTCATTTGGTTTTAACCAACGAATTGGGGAAATGAGTTTTAACACAATTTGAGTCCTGGGACAGAGCATAGGATAGTTTTTATTTCCCTGAAATCTTTGTAGTATCTCCAAAACATTGTAAAAGCCGCGGCAGTGGCCGGCGAAGCACCAGAAGTTACTAGAATATTTTAAGATAGAAATATCATAAATAGGATCACAAGTTGTAAAAGACTAAATTCATGTTAAGATGCGAATTTTATGTTCGTGATCATTTTCTATTTCTAGCAATGGTATTATACTAAATCTGTAGATTTGTCATTGAAGTATTTATTGCGTAAGTCTTATTATTTCATTTTATTTTTTTATTCATAATGGCACCCGAAGCGAAGCGAGGACGGGCCGCTAGTCTATTATAAGTATGTATTTACAAAAGAAAAAGTATATAAGTATATCCGTTATCCTAACCACCATAATAACAAGCATTAAGTTGCTTTTGGGGTTAGGTGGCGCTGTGTGAAACGTCCTGAAATATTTATTATTATTTATTTATTTATCTCATCTTGCCTTCACAGAATATAATGTAGGTTTTAATGTGTCGGGGTAACAAACGCTCAAATTGTATCCAATTTATATTATAAATAGATTTATGGATTCAATATCCATCTAAAATTATAAATGTAGTATGTGTTAGTTAGGACGAGTGTGTGTGTGCATGTTTATTATTTCATAACCAAACCAAATATTCGAAAATTTGGTAGGTACTAAAAACTAAATAAGAATAGAATAGAATAATACATTATTGCGTACCAAATAATTACAAAGATATTTACTGAGCCTAGGCGGTCTTATCGCACTAGGCAATAAGGTAATGTATTTAGAAAAACTCATAGGCTATTTTTCAGCTGGACACAGCTAGTGTGTTAATAAAACATTAATGGCTACAGTACATCTGTATTATTAGCATCTTTAGTGCGCAATAACCTAGCTAACGTTAACTTTGACCCTGCACACGCACCCTCTAATAACCACTAAATTAAACCAAGCATGCTAACTGTGAACCTTGAACTGGGATATTTTGCACGTATGGATCTAATTATGTGGGTACTTTTGCTCAGAATGTGTGGATTTGTGTAAAAATGTCTAGTGACTAGACTCTAGTGGAATCATGTTTAAAGTAATACATATTCTATTTTGTCGACAGTTTCAACGTACTAAAGTGTTTATAAAAACTGTTTTTACTAAACAGTAGGGGAATACGACATAAGTCTACTACTACATACCTGTGTATGTAGTCATAATCATGATCCATCTCATCACAATATTGGACATAGACCTGTTACTGGTGTTAGGCTTCGGCTGTGGCTAATGTTATATATCACTTATTGGACAAAACCGTGGCGTCTATCATTATGCTAAGTTCATGCACGATCTTCGATAAAGACAGGGAGGAATTTACATCACCTACGACGTACATGCTCGACAACGCGTCGACAATGCCACTGGTATTGCAAATGACTATTGACGACAGTAACCGCTCACCAGCAGTCTGCTTGTGTACCTGCCACTATAATTTAAAAATAATTCTGTCTTATCCTCAGGATGTTAGCGATGTTTTTTATTCATAATTTTTATTTAGGTTAATCATTGCTTACTTTTATTTTTACTATTATCTATATATAATTATTTTTGTCAATTTAGTATTCTCATAATACCCTGTCTAGTGCCAACTACGTCCTAGTATGGTACCTAAAATATGGGTAAAATCCGCGCTTCATTTCGCGGTATAAACCGACCAGTCATCAACATAACGGCCTATTAAAGCTCGACCAAAATCGCATAAACTTTGCGTTCGCGCTTCACATCGTAAATGCCCTCTAGGCTTGAGCTGGATTACATTGCCCACTAAATATAGGAATAATTTTACACACTAAATATAGGTAAAATTATATTATATTCCCCGTAAAGCTTATGGTAAATAAGTATTATTCAGATGTTCACATCTGCAGCCTCTCCAGCGAGTATTTTGTTTCCAACAAAAACAACACAACATTTTTCACCAAACATTGTCAAACTACACTTTTTGTTTGCTCCAATAATGTTTTTGCATAGCCGATGGAAAGAACGTACAAAAAAAAATTCAATATTCATCAAAATCGCCGCGATTTTTTTAAATATTGTCATGTTTATATTAAATGTTTGAACCAAAAAACGCGCTGAAGACGGGGCTTATGCCCATCACATATTAGTTATACCTACCTAGCGGTTTCACACTGAAAAGTTTCCTTTGAGATATTTTAGAGTCTAAGCCAGTATATAAGTACGAATTTCAGATCAATCACTTCAGCCGTCAGACATCAACTACATTCCTTATGCATAGGACATCAAGTTATAAGAACGAACTTATATGTACATACTCACACATACGCACATCCTCACTATCGCATTTCCTCTACGATATTAATGAAATTCACAAAAAGCGGTATGTCTATCATACCAAGTTTTTATTTTTTCATATATCCAATACAGAAAATGCCTATCACGTTGGAGCTCCAAGAAATCGAAGTGCCCAGCGGTTTATTGATATCGGTACTCCCGATAAAACTCATTTCGTAAGTGCGATCGTATTTGGCAGCTCGCGGCCACGGAGCCTGTTGCCCAATAGAATTGGAACAAAGACTGGGTGTTTTCGAACGTGGTTAGCCGCGCGATTGCAAGAAACACCCGATGGCTTGGTTGCGACACTTCTCGCCGCTCGTGACCGCTGCGCGTGTTTACCATTTACGAAGCTCTATACAAGGATATAAAATACTAGAAGTAGTTAAATAAAAAAGAAATGACGCATCCGTACTAAGCCCTTTGTATACTAGAACGCTCACACACAAATACACTATACTGTTGGAGTTTTTAATCCAAGCTGCACCCCCAATACACCTTCTCAGGTAAATAACTGTGGTCTCCAACGATTTGTGTAGAAATTGTTGGTGATTGTAAAACTATATAATACTAGCTTATGATCGTGCCTTTGCCCGCGTGCAGATATCCTTTCTTAGCGGAGGTCCACATCATAAGACCTATCTGTGTTCCAAATTTCAACTCATTTCGTTTAGCGGTTTCTGTACGTTAATAGATTAGTCAGTCAGTCACTCTTTACTTTTATATATTTAGATGTAGGAGACAGCCTTTAGAACATGTTGCAATCTTCTAATGTTTTCTGTTAAAATATGGTCCCTGAATACTTTTGTTGTCATGATGCTTTAATCTGAAAGTGTACAGGTGTGTGTTAGGTTATGTACACACACGAGTGCGCTTACTATGGGTGCTTCATATTTCACTAGTCTCAATCTAGTACGTTTTTATGCAATGCTGCACAGATATCTTTGTCAGCGTTTAAGCCAATTGATTGGTAATTAATTATTTTGACGAAAGGCTGTTGCCGAAGTTACGCAAATCCCTAAAGATGCCTCGCTTCATTAGGATTCGATTGAAATTCGGCGGTTCGCTGAACTGACAACGTAATCCCTTTAGCCTGATTAATTGCTAAGACACGTTGTATTATTTTAGCTACATTTAACTGATGGATCGTTTTAATGGTCTTTATAATATTTATATAGCTCTGAATACTCAGCTTTTATTCACGCTGGGAAACCTTTAGACGGCCCCTCTTTGGGTAAAAGTGGTTCTGGACGGCACCCCGTGACACCTCGAAGTTGTCGTAGGTAAACATCTGCGGCAATTTGTGTTTGTGGTTCTTCTCTTCCAAAAAAGGCTCGACCGGATTTCGTACATTTTAAAGATAATAATATAAACTAACACACACAAAAGCACGCCTCGCCGGGCTCCATTATTCTTGCAGTGCGGCCTGTTGTAGTTTGCTCTAGCGTTAAGAACACTTTGAAACTTTAAAATATTAAGACAGAGTTTTTTTTAATAATATAAATCCATTTATTTCAGGCAATAGTACACTGCCAACAATGGCAATATACCAGAGACTCATTTCAATATATACCTTATACATTATACATACATAATATTATAACTTAAAACTAGGTCACACTTAGCGCCGATCCTACTTATCTCAAAGAACGCTTCAAATTTGTCTGTGACTCTCATTCTTTCTCTCTTCGCTCTTCCAATAACTATATTCTAATGACCACAACCCCCATTACCTCGTCAAAATTTATAGGTAACTCCTTCACCCATTACTCAGTTCATTTGTGGAATTCTCTCCCTGTCCCGATCAGATGTGCAAAAACTCTTGAAAGTTTTAAAAACTAGTACGAGATTACTATCTATCACAAACATAATTATTATGCTCCTTTCTACATTATACAGGTATATATTTATTAGTAGATATGTATGTATTATTAGTACGAGTATGTATGTTATTTTTATGTATCGTTATGTAAGTAGGTATATTTATATGTTATCTTTATATATGTATAGTATTTAGTTAAATATATGTAACTACACGTTCTTGTAGCAAATCCCACTCTACTCTTTCGATCAACTTTTCCAAACAAAGGTTGGTTGCCTGGAAGAGATCGCTCACAGCGATAAGGCCGCCCATTGTGGACCTAATTGTATTTCAGTGCTAATATTAAGTAAAACTGTAATTTTCTTTGGTTGCAATAAAGAGTATTCTATTCTATTCTATTCTACGCCGACCTAGCCGAGCCATGGATTTACTATTTTGCGATGATCCAATGAGAAATCAGTCTAAGCCTATATAAATAGGTGGGATAAATCCCTCCTTGAGTACCCTCCCGAAATCAAGGACGTAATGTCCGTCTGGGGACACGTATCTACGGTTTCAAATATATCTTGTAGACCTTCGTGTTATTAAAGTCAAATATGTAATACCTCCTAAATCCTACTAATATTACAAATATTGATATTACAAATATTTTACCGGGGGTAGACTTCCTTTGCAGGAGGTCGACTAGGTGGGTACCCCAACAGTGCTAGTTATTCTACCGCCTGAGCAGTGATGTGCAAACATTGCTGTGCTTCGGTAGGAGGGCACTGTAGCTAGTGAAATTACTGGGCTGAAGAGTCTTAACATCTTATGACTCTCAAGTAAGAAGCGTTGGCGCAGTGCACTGGGTAGCACTATACTGATTATGGGCAGCGTTATCTCTTACCATCAGGAGAGCGTCTTGCTCGTCTTCTTACTTCGTTGTATAAAAAAAAATGTTTGAGTTTTTACTACTTCGGTAATTTATACATTACAGTCCTACACAAGAACTATTTGAGAGAAAAGATTTTCTTTTCGTTTAATTATGTAAATAACATAAGTTAAAATATCACCTTAAATAATGTGACCTTTATAAAGGCATTTGCCAAAAAAAACTTACATGAATAATAATAATATTAACATACAATTTTCATTCCTACGCTTGCCGCAGCAATATTTCAGCTAACACCAGCTTACCAACATGAGCACTAATACTTAATGGAATTAGATTGCATCGGATAATCGAATTATTGCTAAATAATATAAGAACCAGCGTCACGACTTCAAACATACAGAATCATCAGATATCTTAAAAGCAGAGAATGAGACAGCACTCATAGATAAAGTCATTTTTAACTGTTTTTTTTTTATTGAGGAAAATAAGCAAACAAAACAAACAAAACTACAGCTAGTACAGCAGCAAAGAATACTTGTGTTAACCACAGATCGGCCACAGGCCAATCTACAGAAAATACAAGTTCCAAACTCCAAACCACTGTCAGATGTAAAAGTAATTAAAATGCTGTTCAATGTATTTTTTTTATTATATAAAAAAAATTACAGCTGTTCTACTTTCATATTATACAATCCGTGAACTAGCCCAGTAATCAATCGATGAGCGTGTAAATCCACAGTATTGCCGGATTGCCGCGAATGTTGCGTTGACAAATCTGCCATCACTGTCACATTAACGTTAGTGCCTTTAATTACTGCAGTCGGTGATGTCAACCGCAATCTAATGACGAGTTACAGCTAAACTGCTGACTGTGTCAGTTATGCAATAGAATATAGGCAATATAATTGTTAGTTTACGTGAAAGAACACGTACACTTTTACTGGTAGGCTTCGACTGTAGCAAGTTAGATACCACCACGGTAAAGAGATATACATTAGTTTGACTCCATAGAAACGGGCGGAAAATGGAAGTGAATAGATGTCGGTAGATGTGGGTAGAAGTGGGTATATAATCCAGAAGCGGGTGCCACGCAGCGACGGGCGGACGTCGCGATAGTTTTTTGCAAGTATTTAGTGTTATTTACGTTATTTACTTTTGACGTATGTATACATAATATAATAAATTATATAAAATTATATAAAAATGGCAAAAAAATAGCATACTATATTATGCTGTTTTTGGTAGCTTGAACTTATCAGGAAATCCAGAAATAACATTTTTAACCCCCGACGCAAAATCGACGGGGTGTTATAAGTTTGACGTGTCTGTCTGTCTGTCTGTCTGTCTCTGTGTGTGTGTGTCTGTCTGTGGCACCGTAGCTCCCGAACGGATGAACGGATTTTGATTTAGTTTTTTTTGTTTGAAAGTAAGGTTAGTCGAGAGTGTTCTCAGACATGTTTGGTGGAAATCGGTCCAAGATGGCCGCCACTACAAAATGGCGGATTCCTTTTTTTTTGCGCCACCCCCTCAATATGGGTATCAAATGAAAGGGCTTAACTAGTAGAATACAACCCATTATATAAAATTAAAAATCCAAGATGGCCGCCCCACAAAATGAAGAATTGCGTATTACGTTGGGGTTTTTTTAAATTTTTAATTTAATTCACTTGTTTATCAAGCAACATGGAAAGGTAATAAAATTTAAAAGGTCAGTTAGTTAAAAAGGGGAGGAGGAGGGGGAAGGGGAGGAGGGGAAGGGGTGGAGGGGAGGGGGGAGGGAAGGAGGGGAGGGGAAAGGCAGGATGGGGAGGGGGAAGGGGAGGTGGGGGAAGGGGAGGAGGGGGAAGGGGAGGAGGGGGAAGGGGAGGAGGGGGAAGGAGGGGAGGGGGTGAGGGGGGGGAGGGGAAGGGGGAAAGGGGAGGAGGTTGTCTTGTCTTGTCTCTTTTCTTGTCTCTTGTCTTGTCTTGTCTCTTGTCTTGTCTTTTGTCTTGTTTTGGGTTTTAATATACGCCGCCACGACATGATAGGTAAGTAGGTAGTAGGTAGATAGCTCAAGTAAGTAGATGATATGAAACAGGTAGGTACCTACTGTATGCGGGCAGCGGCTGCCCGGCAGCCCTATGACTTGCGCATGTACCGCGAGACTGTAGGTATTTATGTTCAAAAATCACGCTCAGTCAAACTACTGTATATCTCTTTACCGTGATACCACCCACTGAACAAAACCTGTTGTCAAACGGTTATGATCACCATGTTTAGTAGATAGCTTGACATCAACGAAGTTATCGTATAATCACAAAAAGTACGCTTATTTAACTTCAACAGAACCGGTTAGCAGGTTCCCGTAATTACATTGTTGAAGTCAAATTAAAATAATAGGCGGTGTCAACAACCTGCATACCTATATTTTAGAGATTTAGGTCACCAAGACTCTAAGCTTCCAAATCTTCTACGAAATAGTTGAGACCCATAGTTTTACTTATTTTTCGAAACACGGTAGGTTCCAGAAAAAATTGAGAGGGTTTTGGACTTTTTGGATTTATGTCAGCCTACATACGGATCACTGGGCCACGGGCACGACGCACTTATTAAACATTCGTAATATTAGATTTACTGTTATATAATATGTAGATACTCACTATTATATACTTATTAATACTTTTAATAAAATTTGTAAAAAAATACCTTCACAAAATCCTTTTACCAAAGGGTAGCTAAGTATTCAATACTAATTGCATAGCTTGGCTTTTTCTTACAGATTTAACCTAATGAACAAGATAAGGTCTTCAGGTTTTATAACCCATGGTCAGCGAACAATAAAAATCTCAAGCTTTCTAAAGTCCTTACTATAAAATATGATGTAAATGAAGTTAAGGCGAAGTAGAAAGGAGGTAGAAAGTACTTTGCGGATACAGATATATCTGTGTCGACGGATTGCGTAACAAACGGAACAAATTGTTCGACTGATGTTAGCGTTCATACTCGTACGTGGAAGGGAATTACGTAGTGCCTTAAAGTGCATTAAACTATTTACTTTGTATGGTAGTGAAAACGAATCATTTAAAATCGGCACATTCTCGCTAAATAAAATATAATTAATGTATACAAAACTGCCTGAAATTTAGGGAAGTTGAAAACATACGTTCTATGGGCTTCCATAAGCTTTTTTAAAGTTACACAAAGACTTGATTAAAGGTAAGTTTTAAATATTTTTAAGCAGCATTTACTATTTAAAAAAAACTCAATTCACAGAAAAACGATGCAAGGATACCGAGAAATTGCTAACAGATAAAATTAGGTAGGTACTTTATGAAAATATGTGTTTACTTATTTTACCATTTTGTTTAATTATTGTTCATAGAGGTTCGTCTTCGTTTATTTATTCATCTAAAAAAAAAGAGTAACTGACTGGTCTATCAACGTACAACCTAAACCGCTGGACGGATTGGGTCGAAATTTGGAACACAGATAGGCTTTATGATGTAGACTTCTGCTAAGAAAGGTTTTTGCCATGCGGGCAAAGTCGCAAGCATAAGTTAGTGTTGAATAAAAGGTAAAGTTGCTCTACAGCATCAACTCCCCCTTACATGATAGGCGTTCTTAATACATTATGATGTACATAATAATACAAAAAAAAAGCAAATAGAAATCAAGGTTATCTTTTCTTTAAAAAACGCAGTGTGTAACCTTAACTCAGAACAGTTGCAGAATGATGTATCACAGATGATCTTCTTTCACTGTAGGTTGTGTTTATTTAGAGCAAATGTTATTGAAAGTGCTGATGTAATAGAGTAATCGACGTTACTCCGTGCTATAAACATCTTTATTTTTAGAATGCCCCAATATTGATGGATTACTGGGCAATCGTGACTTAAGGTACATCAGGATGATTCGTAGTGCAATGTTGCGTAAGACTTCGAATGGTATCATGACACTCCATCATACCAATGATACACACTGTCTTCATATTATTATATTCACTTTTCTTATTCATTTTACGTTAGCCCTTTGACCACGATCTCGCGTGATGTTAAGCCACGATGCTGCCGTAGATGGCAGCAGACTATACCTAGAAGGTGGGATAAATCCCGCCCTGGCTTCACTGAACATCATGCTGGAACACGGTCACAGTGACCGCTTGGCGACACGGTTTTGTCTAGTGGGTGGCAACGCCTCGGCCGAAGCCTGCCACCAGTATAGCATTCACTTGTTTGATATTCGATGTCTTAAGAGCTAAAGTTAAAACACGTTTCTTAAATTGATCGTGTAACGTGCTAGTTGATTACGCGACAAAGTTTAAAATGCTTTTTTAACTTTACCGCACTATGACTTTAAGAACATTTTAACTTTGTCAGTTAATAGTACTAGATACTGATGCGCGATACCCAATAGACCGTCAAGTACATAATAAATTTGTAGGTGCAATGCCTTATTAAAGGATTTATTTTGATGAAAATATCAATCTTTTAGTATATATTACGAGTATGTGCTATTAAGAAATGTATCAAATAAAACATCTGAAGATCGAACACTCATAATACGAGAATTCTTTGTGAACTGAAGCGTCACTCTTCTGTACTCAAGATATAATTTAACGCAAGATTAACCATCTCAAGATAGCGTCTGAGTATTTTTACGACAAGGAAAAGGCCTTCGTGAACAATGCGTAGTTATTAATTGGAGTAATATTAGAAGTAAATCGATCGACCTTAACCCAACAATGAGTGCCGTCCTCAGGCCGTAATTGGATGGAGACGTAGGCAGCATTCTAATGAGATTTATTGATGGAAATGCAGGGCAAGGCCTGCCTACAGCTCCCGACCAACCTTTACATACTCGGTGATCCAATTAACATTGCTTTGTTTACATTTATTTTATGTTGTTTTACTTGTGTATAAAACATAGAGTCGAGTAGATTATTAAGGTAAACGCCGCACATCGAAAACAAAAGAAATCAAATTCAATTGTTACAATGAATTCCATTCTTTAGTAAAACAGTTTTTTGATCGTTGTTTACATACTATTAAGACATAAAGGCTATGGGCCGTCGGATCACACGTTTGTATATTTGCCAATGTCAAAAGAAAAACAGCTTCCGCCAACTAAAAACCATGTGGAAAACTGTTCTTAGAAATATTTATGTTAAAAACTAACGATACACTGGACCAAAGAAACATACTGCCTATTCGAATACGCTGTAAAGCATTTTCACTAGTCAAAGCAACACTATGTAATAAAAATAAAATGGCTCCAAATAGATTTGTCTTTGGAACTTTGTTTTTTTTTATAGTCTGTGGTACAAAAGGTCAGTAAAAAGTTACATTAGTTACCTAAACTAGTACTCGTAATTGTGACCGCGATTCTTTATTGCCAATAAAAGTTATAACTCGTGTTGTTTTCTTATTACGACTGTAATAAACATTATATTTTCTACAAATATAGGTAACCTACTGTTTTATAGCTAATCCACAAAACGAAAAAGGTTTGGACTTGTGAAACAACCCTGAGGGGAGCGAGCTAAGATCGGTATTACTAAGTAGGTACATAAATCGAAAATGTTGAAAGTATTCGCAATCCTAATCATTATTTTTTTATACAACGAAGTAAGAAGACGAGCAAGACGCTCTCCTGATGAGAGATAACGCTGCCCATTATTAGTACAATGCTACCCAAGATATAATACACGGACTATATGGATGACTTGAATTTACCTAGCTACCTTGAATTTTGATTTTAAGCCAGTTTCGATAGAGTATTAGGTGCAGTAGAGATAACTAACACAGACTACCTCAATGCAAGATATTATCATGAGAAATTCTCCCACCGGTCCTTCCTTCTTACTTCTTCTTCCCCTCACCCCGTCAGTATCCTATTACAAATACCTAAATTCGATTCGTTCAAATATGTGTATGTGTATGATCTCTACACGCCTAAACGGATGAACCGATTGATCTGAAATTCAGTATACAGGTAGCTAAGACTTCTTTACAGTAGATAGTAGCGCGTAAAACCGCTGGACGCAGCTAGGTGGTCAATAAAATGGTCCCTTATTACTTATTACCACCGAGGTGGTATGCGTAACACATATTTCACAAAAAGGCCTCGCCACATATCACGCATTGCGTGTGCGTGTTGCTTTATTATCAGTTAGTTATTTATTATATCCGACGGATAAACCATATTTTGCGAACAATATTACGCCGAAGTGCCTATAAGTTTTGCAAGTTTATCGTAGGGCAATAAAAATGATACATTTTTGTTGTATCTAACAAATAAATAATCGTGATTTTAGCTACGGGCTACGGTCAAATATGTAAATAGAATTTGGAGTTCAGCGATCGGAGAGGAAATGAAATTAATGTGGAATAATATTCGTATAGATATCTAATAACTGCTTATTTATTACGAAGTATTAATTAGTTCAAAGATAGTTAAGCAATTATGTTTAGTGGCGAATAAAGGATTTTTTCTTATAAATACAGGGACTCGAGAATCACCCCTCTCCCGTAAAATCCTTTTTAGTATTTCGTAGCACAGTCAGCAAGTTATTTTTTTTATTACATCATTACATTTACTTTAAACTCTTGACGATCCCAAAATCATATCAAAAAAAAAAAGGAAAAAAAAAGAAAATCTTGGATCCGCAGGTTGAGTTATTTTATAACCTAGAAACATAATGCCCCACAATTCCGCAGTTTTACTATCATTAACGCCGTCATTATAATAATATGATCCATAAAAATATACGAGTTCTGCTTATTACCGCGTGTACTTGCCTCAATATCCTCGTTTTCATGAGTGGCGCCATAAAATATGTATTTGCATTACCTGAAACAGATATAAAATTGTTTTAATGTTTTGAAAGCTTTTACGTGATTGTTTATTTTTAAAAGAAACGAAAAATATTAAAATACTGCAATTACCTAGGCTATATTTTACTTATATACTTATTTTACATCTAAATTATGTTTTGAATCGATGATCGATATTTTCTAAATTTATGATTCATATATTTTTTAAATCTATGGATCAATTGAGCTGAAACTTGATAAATAAGATCCTGGAGAACACATACATAGGTTTCTATTTGGCGGATAAAACCGGTGGGCGTAGCTAAAATCTTTTAACGGTGAGTCTGCGAGTAAAATAAATACAAAATGTAAAATAAAATAAATAATTTAATAGCTAGAAGCTATAAACGTTAGACAGTCTGTGCGCCAGGTGCTGCTAAGCCTTATTTAGTCATTAGTGAAAGCTCACTTATTTCAGCAGTTAAATAACCTTACACTAATTATGTATGCCTAATTAATACAGCTTATCATAATAAAAAGTGCAAAATTGTAAAATTATTAAAATTAGCTAAATGATGATTATATTATACATAGTAATAATGTTACGACCAACCATCAAATTACTTTCGCAAAGTAATTCGCAATAATGAAAAAAAAAAAACATTCGTAGGCAGGCATCCAGGCATCAAAATTGTTTCAAATTTTAAAAATAATTATTAACAGCAAAAATATTGTTTAGAGATCGTTTTCTTTAATTACAACCTAGACATTAACAGTAACTAAGGCCAAAGAATCTTCAGCATCAGCATACATTCATCCACTACAGGACTTAGGTCAACCCCAAGACACGTCACTTAGCTGGGTAGGTAGATTTCTGAACTTCTTCTTCATGCCCTTATCCCACACTAAGTAGGGTCGGCACAACACGTTTTTCTCCTCCATTCAGCTCTATCATCCGTCATATCTGCATCCACTGGCACGCATATCTTCTTTCACACAGTTCATACAAACCTTTTTCGGGCGTCCTCTTCCCGGATTACCACCTATCACCATATTCATGGACTTTTTGTTAACATGATTTTCATCCCTCCGCATAATATATCCATACCAGGACAATCTTCCACTCTTTAATTTCTCTGTCACTGGTGCAACTTTCAGGCTTCCCCTCACATACTCATTTCTGATTTTGTCCATTCTTGTCACTCCACACATCCACCTAACATTCTCAGCTCCGCTGTATGCACTAGGTACATTTCTGAACGTTAACGTAAATTTGTTATAATTTATGTGGATTACCGAATTAAATGAAAATAAACACAGTTAGGTATTTCACACCATTACATTATTTTATTTATTACGTATATTTGTATTATTACGTAAAATATGTGAAGACTAACTAATAGCAACGTTCCGCTAAATATAACAATGTTTACCAAGCGAACTCATTACCAAGAGCCGGATCGATTTGATCGGAACCAGACTAATTGAGTAATACACAAACACATTTCATCTGCCATTGGTTACGCGTGATTGAACTTTGATTCAATTACATACCAATCAAATAATAACTGGGCTACCTATTTAATTTAATAATATAATAAATTTATGAAAATTATAAGGGGTTGTGAGTTTCGTCCTTACATGCGCCTCTATCGTTTACATGATATGACATAATATCATGTATTTTGAAATAGGTATAATATATTCGATTGAATTACCTTTTAGAAAATGTCTCCCTGTAAGCTCTGTAGATAGGTATTTTTTTAAAGTATGTATAAAAGAATTTTAGTCAAGTGATAAGATTAACAATGTAAAGTCGTTCGTACTCTGATGAGTAATAGTTACTAAGACACGAAAAGCTGTAATACCTCATGTGATCGTATATAAGACAGTCGTGTTGGACTTACCACGACGTTTTACTATAACTATTCATTGACCTAAAATCCTCCACCACCACTTTCTACCAGATGGGACG
This sequence comes from Hemithea aestivaria, assembly GCA_947507615.1. Taxonomy (NCBI): domain Eukaryota; kingdom Metazoa; phylum Arthropoda; class Insecta; order Lepidoptera; family Geometridae; genus Hemithea; species Hemithea aestivaria. The sequence continues at coordinate 9,416,279 of OX382329.1, read as the reverse complement.
AATTATAAATATGGTGCATATAAAAATTTACCTCTAGGTCGTATAATACATTACTACTTCCTTATCTAAACCTGGTAAATTAATAACGTTTATGCCCATTACCCACGTAGAACATGAATATTAACGAATTATATATATACGAAACCCATAGTCTCGCATTCAAATTCTAATTGTTACTCTAGAACGAAATAAAAGTTACAAATTACCAACATCGTTTATGGGTTACGTCGAGTAAGCCTGTGGTATTCCTAAACCGAATCGAAATTGCTATTTTGTGACGCAATGCGCTTCAGCGACCACTCAGCAATTAAGGATCGAGCTATACATTTACTGAGCATCCAAAACACGGATTGCTTATGAAATTTAGATTCGCTATTTTCCGTGGTTCTGTTCTAAGTCATTATCAAGTTTAGCCTCTTTCTATTTACTACTGGGCATTGGACAAGTCCCATTTATCATTCTGAGGCTATCCCTATTGACAAATAATGTTTTATTTTCTTTAAATTTAATTTATTTTGTAAATAGTAATTATTATGTTGTAAAATTTTGGCAATAAATATATTTTCTTTGTAGAAATGATTTCTTTGTAGAAATACCTATAGAATGTAGAGAGATTTATAATACAAACTGACCAGCGATCGACTTAAAGAGCAACGCTTACTTAGACTGTAGGTACCAAGTTTTATCAAAATTCATTCACATCACGTCATTCCTCTGACGACCTCTGTGGCGCGGTGGGGTAATACCCGCTTGCAACGCAGTAGGTTGCAAGTTCGATTCCCGCATAGGACAAATGTTTGTGTGATCCACAGGTATTTGTTTCTGGTCTGGATGGTTTTCAATATCTATTACATAATATGTATGTATTTACAAAAGAAAAAGTATATAAGTATTATATCCGTTATCCTAACTACCATAACACAAGCATTAAGTTGCTTAGCTTGGGGTTAGGTGGCGTTGTGTGAAATGTCCTGAAATATTTGTTTATCTATTCGAACAGAAAGTATCGAAGGCACTTTGTTCAAGATGAATTTGGGAAACAGTGTGACATAGTATGTCTAATTCTGGGGCTTTTAGAATCTTATCAGGGCATATATTTTTCCTTATTTATTCTTCGTAACTACATTGACCGGGCATCCAAACGCAGCTGTCTGTTTGTTTTTATTACAGCTTTAAGTGCCAGTAACAATTTTACGCCACAGTTCGATTATTTATGAAGGGAATCAATCGTAAAATGTTCATAAAGTACAGGTGCGCTTTATTTTGATTTGTTGCATTGCGATTGTCCTATTATTCTTTTGAAAGTGTCTCGAGAACTTTTATAGTGCACTCGTATATTTACCAATGTTCGATGAAACTTTTACAACCAATATAAAACTATGTATAACGCATTTTTACAATATTTTTAAAATGTGTTCGATTGTCACTTGTTTCTTTTGTTTTAAACACGAATGGGAAAGATCTTCATATTTTGTATTAAAAGTGTATGTATTCAGGGACTGCGCAGACGGCACACTTTTTGTACGATCGAGTCTGCGGCGTACAAAATGTCTGCATGGCGCGCAAAAAGTCTGTTGCGGATTTTTCACAGACTCAACGCACACGACGCACATCTTCGATCATTCTGTCGGCAGAGCTGTAGGGACGTAGACAGGCCCGGATTTAGCCAAAATGCCGCCCTGGGCAGTGAGAAAATGCCGCCCCCCTCCGCCGAAATATTATTTATAAACGCTCATCGGCTAGACATTTTGCTAAGAAATTTGTTGTCGCGTTCTTTCATATTATACGTAATTATGAATATTTATAAAAAAAAATATACATCTAACTACGAAAGCTGTGTGTATAGCTTGCTTTGAAAAAGATAAATTATAATTGAGAAATTTTATAATGCTAACTACAATAAGACCGCTGATTGTGAATTGTGACACATAGATTATAATACCGGGTTTTTATGTTTAAGTTTATTTTTCAATGTTTCAATAAAGTGTTTTATCTACCTATCTATCTGTCTACGACAGGTGTGCGTAAGACTCGCTTGGAGTGGCAAGAAAATTATAATATTATGTTGACTAAAAAGACTGCGAGCAGCTTGCTGCGAGCGAGAAAATTTTGTATATTTGACTACACAACAGTGGGCGCATACTTCACCCTGAGTGCCAAAATCGCTGCGAGCACCAAGAAAATTTTGTATATCTGACTGCAAAAAGTGAGTGCGTAGTTCGTTTTGAGTGCCAAAAATAAAAAAAAGAAGGCGAGCAACTAGCTGCAAATGCCGAGAAAAGTCTTGCTACGAAAAGTGGACGGATAGCTCGTTTGGAGCAAAAATCTTGAGTTTGTGTGGCCAGTATTCCAGACTTCTTATTATGAGCGCAAAAAAAAATTATAATAATAAGGGTAAATCCTGAGATCGGGCGTATTTAAGTGATTTCCGTGGCAGATTTTAAATCAAAGTATTATTGCATTTTACATGTAAAACATCAAATTTCCCATAATTATAAGCACATCAATCAAATAGGCATCATTATAACTTGTTTTGTTCAGAAGATATTTGAATTTAAATTTTTGGTGCCACGGGAATCAATAAAGTGTGGCATGGTAATCAAAATTAAAACTATTTTGTTTGAATTCTATGTTATTATTTAAATATTGACATCTACATACTAATCATATAAAATAGAAATGATTTTAAACGGTGATCCAAACAGATATACACCAAACATAAAGTATTAAAAAAGTTCTATATTGGCTCTCTATATAATAATCATGCAAACTAAATAAAATCAACGTATTGCAGTCTTAAACAATGTAAAAATATTTAATATATAGAAGAATATATATCCTAGAATATGAGATCAAGTTCTCAGTCACAGGTACTAACAGGATTCACTCCAAAAGCTGTCATCAGATCGTACATTTATCATTAGTTAGGTTAATCTGGACTGAAAGTTGCAGTCAGCCCATAGTTTCGTTTTATTTTTTCATCATACATCATCTCAGCCATAAGACGTCTACTGCTGAACATAAACCTCCCCTTTAGACCTCCATATATAACACCGGTGTTGGAAGCGACCTGCTTCAAGCGTCTTTCAGCGACCTAAATAAGGTCGTCTGCCACACTTGTGGGTAGACTGGGTTTGCTTGCCTGTGGTAGCCACTTGAACACTTTTCGACCCCATCAGTGCTATGTGGCCTGCCCATTACCACTCCAGCTTCCTGATCCGCGGAGATATGTCAGTGACTTTGGTTCATCTTCGGATCTCCTCATTCCTGATTCGATCACGTAGAGAAACCCCGAGTATAGCCCTCTCCATAGCTCGCTGAGCGACTTTTTAATGTGGGGGATATAATGGTGCCGCATAAGCCAGAGCGGCTGTCTACTATAGTACAATATAAAAAATCTGATGTATACAATATAAAAAAATATCTGAAATAATGAAATATACAAATATAAACTATCTAAATCACTTCCATACCTGCGGCTTCGCTGTATATGGGTAAAAAGTGAAAGAATGCGCAAGAAAACTCAGAGGAAAATTGATCACCGTGGTGAAATGCCATGAAAATCAATACCATGGAAATCTAAATTGTATAGTTTTTTGTCAATATTTTTAAATACCATAATTATAGACCAAAAATAATAAAATATATGATAGACAATACCCTTTTCCTAACTGCACACCCTAGTCAAAAAACCGTAATGGATAAAAAAATATTTTTAAACATGGAAAAGGTAATCAATGATCTAGTGAACCAAAACCACGGTAATCAATTTCTCACCTTCGTAAATCCAGTTTATAACAACGAGAGAAGGAGCCTCTCTTCACTATGTTTAGAGCGCAATCGAAGTTAGCTAATAGCGTGCGTACAAGCTTCTAAGTATTGTGGTTTATGAAATGTGGGTAGTTATGTCGCGCGCCATGGGAATCACTTTTTGTCCGGGGACAAACCTAAATTTGTTATTTTTTCTAAAACTACGCTGAGTACAGCCTTCGCGTATTTTTTTGATCATATAACAGTTCACCCTTTACAGCTTAGATCACAGGAATTAATTAAATTCCTTTTATAAATTAGTGTAAAACATATATTTTGTTCCGAAAATGTGTAAGGGACAGCCCACGGTAATCAAATTTCAGGGCTTTTACATTTTTTTTTAGATACTTGCAGCTAAATATAACCTAATGTCTATCATGCATTAGGTAGATTGAACCTTAGACTAACAGGAAAAAAATACATTTGGGTAGAATTTTTATGTTACGGGTAGTTTATTCCCCCAGACACGTAAAATTTTGTCTCTCAGGAATCATCCATAACCAGCGTGATTGAGAATACAAATTTTAATTCAACATCGGATGTTTATGGATTGAATATTTTTTTCTCGTTTCGAAATTTGCCGCCCTCAGTAAATTTGCCGCCCCCTGAAAATTTGCCGCCCTGGGCACTCGCCCCGAATGCCCCTAGTGTAAATCCAGGGCTGGACGTAGACGCTATGGAAATCGTGCAGAGATCGCGAAGTATTATTTTGTACATGAAGTACAGAAAAAGAAGAAGAAAGAAGCGTTACGTCCACCACTAGCAAATGCAGATTGCAGACTAAAGTGTGTGCCGTCTGCGTTAGCGCGCGTTGAAGCAAACGTTCTATTTTTTTCACACACTTTTTGTGCGGAGCGGCGCGACGCGGCGCGATCCGGTCTGCCCGAATTACACGGATTATTTGTGTGCCGGACTTTTTGCGCGTCGTGTGCGTTACTGCATATAATTGCATAGGTTCTATTTTCACAGACTAAAAAGTGCGTCATGGATAGTCTGTCGTCTGCGCAGCCCCTTGATACTAATTATTATACTCGCAGTTACTGCACGTTTCTTAACTAGAGAACTAGACTAGATAGACTAGACTTAATATATGTATTGAAAATTGTATCTCCTGTACCATATCCCACCCCACTCTTTATACATATCAGCCTCTCCATTCAAAGCCGGTTGCCTGGAAGAGATCGCTTTAAGCGATAAGGCCGCCCATTGTAGACCAAATTGTTTTATATAGTTTCTGTGCAGTTGTTATCTTAGTTTTATTTATATTAAGTCATTTATTGACTTTTTTTTCTTGGTCACAATAAAGAGTTTTTGTATTGTATTGTATTGTATTGTAGAGAAGTTTCGTAGCCGTATTGCCGTAATGTAAATTGAAAATCTAAAAAGTATTAGAAGTTACATGGAGGGATATGATTTGTGATGGAGGTTTTTTTTTTATAGAGAATAGGGCTGCGTTTGACCACAGTCTCCCTGTTGGTAAGTGATGACGCGGTCGAAGATGTAGCACACAGACCTAGTAAATACCTTTTAACCCTCGATTTAAAGACTCCTAAGTTGTAATTTACATGAAACACTGATGCTGGCAGAGAGTTCCAAACCTTCGACGTTCGGATAATGAAGGTTGAACTAAATCGCTTCGTACGGACAAATGGAATATCAACCATGTAGCGATGACGCAGCGCTGCTCCTCTAGATGTTCGGTGGTAAAAAGGAGATGGTGGGATCAGATCATGAAGCTCCTGGGCACACTCAACGAAATGCACTTTGTAAAACACCGATTGACTTGCTGAGATGAGAACAATACTCCATACACGAACGGACTTGCGCTTGGTACAAATTAAGAAGCTGTCCCGGTGTGAAGTATCGTCTCACTTTGTTCAGGATACCAAGTTTTTTCGCTGCAAGTTTTGCTTTGGACTCAATTAACGAGGCAAAATTTAAGGTAGGTGTTAAAGATATACCTAACAACTCAAGATGGTCGCTAATCGGCACTGATACATTACGGAAAGTTGGATTGAGCGTGAATGGGATTTTTTTAGTGGAGAAGAGGCACGCTTGAGTTTTTGACTCATTAAACCCAACGAGGTTGGCGTCTCCCCAGTCGGACTCAGCCTTCAACGCTAAGTATTTTTCTCTAAGTAGTCGTGTAAGTAGTAGTACTGTTCTTTAAGTAGTCTTTCTTCTTTGATAGATCCGCAAGCATACGCTAACCGCTAAGCTAGTAAACTGATAAAGAAACATACCAAATATTTAGGGCGCATTGTTAGCACACAATAAACTTGCGAGTAAATACGATGCTCTCAGTTCGCGGTGAAATAAAACAGTTCAAACACGGACATTTCGTGTCCTAGAAACTTGCACCCACAAGTACTTACCTACTGAAAAAGCGCACGAGGACACTGCTTGAAAGTTTAAACGTTTTAAAGTTTTATTTCGTTTCCCAGGTTGCTGCGACTTTTCGAAAGCTTCTCTCTCAGAAGTCTTACTTTTGTCTTGAGTATACATATGTTCGAGTATATTATGTATCTGCATCAACCACTTAGGTAATTTAATAAAACAATGGCGATGATTTCCATATAATTAAGGTTTAGTTACTTTTTATTCAACGTAATTTTTTTGTTCTTTCCTTTTCTTTTTTTCTTTATATAGTTATAATATTTTATTTGTAAATGATTAATTACCTCTTTTTTAAGGTAAACAAAAAAGAAAATAAATATATAGGGCTATTTAGGTGCCTATTAAATTATTCTTTTTTCCGATTTTGTAGATATCGGAGCGCAAGGATATTTCAAGGCAAGATCTTCAATGCCCTAAAAGGACCTATTATATCCTTTTAATGAGCCTTAACTGTCTATGACATAATATAATGAGCCAAAAGTTTGCTAAAGATCGTAGTGTATTGTGAAATTAAGGTACCTTTAACTAAAAGGGTGAATACCGTTGAAACTGCAGTATACCGTTTAAGATAGTGTATTTTATATAGTTTATAGTGTGTGTAACTACTACATAAAGTAACACAGTCATTTGACCTGAATATCACGTGCTTTATACGGCCGGATATTTTTATAGCCTAAACTCTTTTGACCTTCTCTTGATGTTTTTTACAGTAACTATGTGGCGCCGTGACTATTGAGCTTGATTGCCATTATTTGTTACACCAAGATCTTTTACGTTTTGCTGGATTGTTTGTAATAGGCCAGTGCCACTTGCGACATACTCTGTGTCCTGTGTCGCAGAATCTTGTTAACAAAAAAGTCATAATTTTTTTTATTGAAAATTTGATACTGCGAACGAAATGTGCGCGAAATACCGATCAGGCTTACTGACTTAAAGAGAAAAAACAAATCGTAATTATTTTATTTGTGAATGACCGATTAGGTGCTCGATGAGGCCCGAATTGCATCCCTTTCAATTTTATCGAAATCATGTTAATTATTTAAATGTTAACCTCTGGTCTTCCCTTATAGAAAGCGAGCTTGAAGTCGTTAATATTTTTTTATTCACTTGGAATTTAACCATATCGAAAGAAAAAAAAAAAACTCCTTTTAAATATTATTTCGAAAGGTACGATAATTTATTATTATTGTTCGTATACGAGTATAGCACACTTACTAGGTTTATAGCATATGAGGTATATGTTTCATGGTCCATTTAGGCGCAACAATAGACTGCAAAACGATTCGATTAGGATCTAATTAGATTGTATACGAATCCAATCAACGAGGTATCAATTGTTGTTGATTATTCAAACCTCAAACCATTGCGTTGCATGACACGCGCCTCTACGTGCGAAGCATTCGTATTACGTTAGTTAATCTACCACAGTATAAATAAGGCGCACGTCCATTGCTCGAATGGATGTGGACGAGACGAGTCCTGGTATAAAACCCAGCGCTGACTCTAGAGGACGAGGCCTGCTACCATAATGCTGGGTGGACGACATAAGGAGACACGCAGGACAAGACTGGATGCATAGGGCACAAGACAATAAATGTGATGGGGAAATGGATAGAAAAAGAAGAGGCTGACATCCAATAATGGATCCCGAACAGGTTCCTATGATGCCAATGATAAATGATGTGATAAGTATTACACTTTTGTACCCGTGTCATCCTCAGAAAAACTCCACCTAATTGTTTTTGATTTACTTGCCTGGACTTATAATTATTATATCCTACTACAAAATTGATCACCGATCTAGTCTTAATAAGTAATCTGTGCTCGCATGCAATCAGGCGTTGTTAGCAAGGTTAACAACCACTTATCTGGTGATTCCAAGTTCCGAGGTTTATGTAACACACCTATACTAAATATGTGGCAAATAATTTATTATGTAACTTTATCTTTATTATAATATTATGCATATTATTAAATAATTTGTGCGAATAATTAATATTTTTTTATCATTTTTGTTATTCGTTCACGATATGACCTCTGTCACTTACTTACTGATAATTTCACTGCAGAGATTTGAGCGATTTTAATGATTAAAATTTGCTTGAAGTGGAGCGGCAGCTTTAGTATACATAGATCATACATCTATTTCCATTAAACAAACAGATAAAATATCTCTTAGTAATGACAATTAAAAATGCATTGAATTAAATTAATTCCACAAAAACCTAACCTGAGATTAAGGCTAACCTGTAAAGAATAAAAAAAAATGTCACCTAAACATAAACAAATTTGCTGTGCACAAGTATACCCAAAGGCTCTAATCTCAGCCTAACTCAATTTACCCCCAGCATACCGCAACAACTGTTACATTGTTACAGAATTCCGCCGCCGAGAGTAAATTTAGGTCCAGGATGGTTCCCAAATCTAGGTGAGATTTGTGTGCCTCTGTAAATCAAAGCTACCAGCGCGATGGCACACTCGTAATAGGTACTCGTTACACACTATAGTAATATAAGCAGACACCGAGAACTTAAGTTAAGGGTGGAATTTATTCTGTCTTTTAGGTTGTCTACTACCATAATCAATTGCTATGCCACTTATAATCAAGTGTGATCAAAGACAAAGTCTATCCTATAGCAATAATTAAAAATGCTGTCTGTTAATATTACCGTGTAAAATGTGTAGAAAACAACTTTCCTAAAAACTTTCATAGAAACTTTTTTGCTAATAAATACATTTTTAAAATTTATTAGGTATATGTATAGGTTAACCTTTCGCCTCGCCAGATGTTAAGCGAAGATGCTGCCGTAGATGGTAGCAGACTAAACTTAGAAGGCGGGATAAATTCCTAAACACTTACATTTGGTATAGTTTTTCAAAATAAAATAAAACCTTTAGGTATATCTAAGACTACCACTCTATCACAGAGTCGGAGAGCACGTCATCGATTTGCTTTAAATCGTTAGTTAGACGTCAGTTTCGTATTTTGTTGATGCATCTGCTTTTATTACCATAGTATGTGGTACTCGTATTATGGAGAATTGGGTCGGCCTCGCTTTCCTGCAGATCTATTTTGCAGCTACAATGAAACATTACGGAGAAATTTAAAAATAGACATCCGTATTTGTGAACTTTTGTTTATATAGGGTTCTCTCTTGGGATGTTAAGTTGGAAAAGGTTATTTTCAGAGCGTCTTTTGGGCCCTCGCAAAGTGAAGACGTTTTGAATAATAAATAAACATTAGTTTTATTAGGGGCTTACTGAGTTTTGGCTGATTTGCTTACTGAGTTTGGGCTTACTGACGATCTCGCGTGATGTTTACCAACGAAGCGGCCGTAGATGATAGGATACCAAACATAGAAGGGGGGATAAATCCCTGACTGGTTTCTATGAACATCTTGCCAGAACACGGTCACGATTACCGTTTGGCAACCTTTTTTTTATACAGTGGGTGGTATCTAGTCACGGCTGAAGCAAAAAAAAAAACGAATAAAAAAAAGATTCCAAGTAAAAGTTGTCTCCAAATAGGCTACATTATGGTAAACATCGCAAAACGGTTCACATTTCACAATAACACGGTGCGCTCTCGGAGGGCATTGTCTTGCGAAGTCTCACCGCACGGCGATTCGGGGCTTACCTCCCATCAACCATTCATTACGCTCCACTCTACAGTTTAGTTCCACTATTTTTGCGGTATTTTACCATTGTACAATAGATAGGTAATTTTAGTGGTAGAAATAACTTTAACTACAATAAATAATTGGGGTTTATACTTTAAAAGAGGAATGAGGAGAAACCTGTTCTGTTGGAGTATAAGCCCAGACAATACACATAGTTATCTATATAAAAGTCAAATTACTAACACAATTTTGGTTGTGTGGCCCCACCTATTTGTTGCAGTTTCAAGTCACCGAGATAACGACTGCACCGAGATGACCTTGCTTTATATTATGTAGAATTTTGTACTAAATAAATAAAAAAATATTAAAGTTTTTTTAACTTTTTAGCTCATAGGGCGGAACATATTGATCTAAATATTTGGTAGGTAAGGTATCTTTAGAAACGAAAGCTTTTTCAGAGGATTAAAACAAAACGTAGCTAGTTCATATAATGTGATTAGATTTAACTTTGAATAAAATTTACATTATTTTCTTTGTAGTTCGAATTAGATTATTCATCACAAATTGTTACATTCGCTTTCAGTAAACGTCTAGAAGTTGTTTATTTACTACAGAGCACAAGAACTAATAATAAACATTAATACAGTTGCTTTGTAGTCAATCCAATTAGTAGTTTCGAGAGAAACTTATAATAGATAGGCTCTCTCATAAAACTTTGCCTCCGTATTAAATGTAACTTTGATAATTCCTAAACTAATTTTAGCAATTTATTTGTATGAAAATGTAAACATTAACATAATTAGTTGATTAAAGTAAATAAAAATACAAAAAAAATTATACGAATAATATAGGGTTTATGCAATACAGAGAATTTACGCTCCTTTTAATGGAGCTACAATAAAGTTAAATACACGTGAATAACAAAAGCAATAGGTAAACCGATTTTAAACTCGCTTTCTATAAGCTGATTTTGAAACAAAAAGTTCTAAATTAATTCAGGCATCTTCGTGAAATCTGTAAAGAAATATTTACCAAAAACTTCTGTGGACTGTGGACCGAGTTTAGTGGCTTACTATGGGGCCTGTATGTCCAGCAGTGGACCAAAGGGACCCTAATGATGATGAGACATAAAAATATTCTACATATTTCATATCATACATTAAACATTTATATTTGAGAAATATACCTAAAGACTCAGAAATTTCCACCTTTTTGAACTCAGTTAATAAAATATGTACATCTCAAACAATCTAATGATTGAACACAGCCATGACACATATACCCAGTACGGGACCCGACTGACCGCGTCTCGTCGCGTCGATTATACGTGTCCTTTTAAAGACAACATTAGTTCTTTCGCCCGTTCTTACTACCATCTGTTTTGTTAACCGGTTATTGGAAGGTATTCACCCATTATATTAACTCAACGCTTGGTGTAAGCTGATTCTACTTCTTCTTTTTCTTGTTATTTTTTTTGTTATGTATTTTCATGTTGTGCATCACGGGGTGAGAGACCAGGTGGAGTGACGACCTATGAAATGAATAAATATGTCTGGAAGAGACTGCGTGAGTAAAACCGAAGACCAGCTTAACGATTGAAAGACAGTGTGTAATGCGTTAAGCACTATAAGTCATAGGCCGTATTGGTTGTATTTTTCAATCATATTGAAAAGCTTTACCTTTTTACAACGTAAACCTTAAATTCTGTGCTTAGCTGCGATGCGAGTCAGAAAGGCATCGGTGTTGAATTGAGATAGTGGGCTAAGACCCTAATACTATTTTATTTGTGTTCGAGGACTATTTTAGTGATAAATGAATTATTTATTTTAAACTAGTTTGTCATTTAAGCTGCACCTCTCACAATCTGTTTCATATTAGCGGTGAATTTACTGACATTGATAAAAATTGGTTTTAATTCACAAACCGGTTTTAAATAATATGTTATCAATTGTATTGACATTTGATGATTTAATTTAAATAACTTAATATTTGGGAAATATTTTGATGACATCACCTTGATCTAACTTTAAAAAAATAAACATAATATCTAAATTAAAAAAAAAGTAAAATCAAAAACTTTATTGACAGTAAATTACAGAAATTATTTTGGAATTGTACAAAAATCTTTTCGTGATCTATACCTAATTATTGATGGCAATATGTTAACATCTCAGCTTTAAATATTATATAGATACAATTGTTAATTTTTAAATGGTTCACTTTATACATTTTTTCAAAAATCGGGTCCTACTATGTGTCTGTTTTGTAATTACGACATACATAGACTAAAAATTTTTTTTTGTCCATAATGTAGATTATTGTAAAATTTTAGACACTTTTTTTTTTTGTAATTCTGATAAAAACGTGAGAGATACAATGCACTAAAGTTGCTTGAGCGTGACGTCACACCACTAAATCTAGTACATTTTATTTAGTGGTGTTACGTCACGCGTATCAACACAGAATCTTATAAGCGTTATATCAGAGCCATTTTTTATTTTACGTACAAGAAAATAAATACATATCGAATATTTTTATAATAATATTAAAATTACGGACTTTTAAAATGTTGACCATGTCAACATCCCTATTGTGCAAAAACTTTTACCTATTCCAAGAGTCCAAGTCGGAAAAGTTTTTGATCACAACTAGGGATCCGCTTTCTCAGTTAATTACTTTGTATCCTGCTAACGAAGTGCTAACTTGCATTAAACGTACCTTGACACTTTGAAGGGCTTAACTAGAGTTAAAGGAAATGAGACTAATTTGTACCTACTAACAAGTTTTTAATACATCAGTAGATACTTCAAGCTAATTTATTGTCAATTATCTGCGCCCAGCAGTTTTACCCGCTGTACTGTAGCCTGTGCTATTCCAGGGTCTAAGCTATCTTTATACCAAATTTCAGCTCAATCAGTCCACCCGTTTAGGCGTGAAGAAGAGACAAACATACACACTCACAAACTTTTGCCTTTATAATATATATTTTTTATGTGGAGAAGTAAGAAGACGAGCAAGACGCTCTCCTGATATTAAGAGATAACGCTGCCCATAATCAGTACAGTGCTACCCAGAATTAGTATAGACCCAGTGTTAGTATATTAGTGTGATATGTAAAATTATGGATAATAAGTAGTTTTTACGACTGTGTCAGTGAAGCTAGGAAGGGATTTATCCCTCCTTCTAGGTTTAGAATGCTACCATCTTCGGTGCATCATAGTTTAAGAACAGGCAAGATCGTGGTCAAAAACTAACCAACGTACAATAATTTTAAAAAAGTGAACCGATCAACTTTTGATCGTGCTTTGCTACAGCCAGCATTCTCTCTGGATAGCGCGCATAGCAGCGCAATATTTAAACAAATACATCACGAGATACGAAAGAAAGGACAGATAAATAACGTCTCTTTAGCCACAAAGGAACAGGGTAACAAATAAAAAAAAAGCTACCAGATTCTGAAATTACTATAACAAACCTTTTAATTCCACATCTCTTTATGACGAACAAATCAAACTTTTAATTCAAACATAGACGTAAAAATAAAATTTAATTTAGGGACGGTAATATACTGCGCCGATAAAACTCGGTCTCCATAAATTACGAAGAGAGTGCCGACGCTTCATTTCATTTCTTTTTTTTAGTGGCGTCAAAATGGCGTCCACCAAAAATACCCCATAACCCAAGCGTTACTCAAGCTCCTTTCGTTTGAGTAAAATTAGTTCAAACTTTGTCTTTGGATTAGAATTAGATGAAAGAACATCCGTTCTGTCAATTTGTTAATTACTAATATTTGATACTAATTATTTCCTGTGTCCAACATGTTTAATCAAACACGACTTTAAACAAGCAATATTTTACTGAAGTCTTCCATCTGGTAAAAAACGACAGAAAATAATGTTGCAGTTAGTAAAACCAGTGGATAGTGTGGATTTTTTATTAATTTCCATATTTCGTAGAAGTGGAAATTGGATCAACGGTTTTATACCAGTTACCCGCCCTAATAAGCCAGCTCCACTTTGTGCAAGTAACTTTTAGCCATGTATCAGCAAATCCGTAACATTTTAATAATATCAACGCGACCAATTTTTTTTATGCACCTGATGGAAAATGCAAATGCAGTCGACGATGAATCATCTTAAGTCTAAAGACATATTCAGTATTCAGCGCATTATTTATGTGGTTTCTTTGTAATTTAGCGGTTTAGTTGTAATGATTACACGGCGAAGATGTGCTGCTATACGCTTAGCAATTTGGGCTACAAAGAGATTAGAAACCAGCAATACCAAATTACCAAATCTACCGTAACTGTAGACAATGATATTGAAACCATAGGCTGCAGTAATGTGGCAGATAACGCAGAACCAAAAGCAAAAGTGAAGCTCAGTTGAATTTATACGATTGTGTAAAAACGATATTTCTCTTTGCTCCTCTTTCTAGCGAGCCATACCGATGATTGTTAGTCGCGCTTCATATAAATAAAAAAAAACTATATTGGTAAATTAAACAAAGATTTTTGGCAATAAAATAACTCGTATTTATACTACCTATGCTTATATTGTCAAAACTAGAACCTCTATGTGACTAACTATTACGACTCTTTCGAAAACTATTAGACTAGGTTTTACAAATTCGAAAAGCCGTTTATTTCGACTTTTACTTCAAGAACAGCATCGAGGGCTCGACTTAAATATAGGGAAAATTAATGAGACATACGACTAAATGGTCAACAAACTTACTAAATGAAAACTTTGTACCCGATAAAGCTTGGTCTTGAAATGTGTTGTCTACGTTTACTATTACAGTTTGCAATTGATCCCATCTAGCTGTCATTACAAACACCGCTATGCAATAAACTCAATGAAGCGTTGTTAGATAAGCGCTACAGCGCCGTAATGCAAATTAAAGCCGCCAGCTATTTAGAACATCTATTGTTTACGACCATCCAATAAGAACAGAACAACGTGCCCAATCATCTATGTAGCCTAACACACCCTACCTAATTATTAGGTTATACTATAACGGAACGTAACTCGAGGGTACCAGGGTCACTACTCGTATAAATCAAAAATAAAAATATCTCAGACATAGAACGGAAAAGTTGAAAGGCGCTTCTAAATTTAGTGATGCAACATTATGCGGCAAAGTTCAGCAAGCGTTAGCGTTCAGCGATGCGTTTAGCCTTAAGAACGGGCGGTCATGCCTATGTAGACTTTATTTTTTTGGTATTTTCAAAAACAACCCGATAGGTGGATCTATCTTCACAAAATAAGTGCTTATATTATATATATTAAGTGGCTTATATATATTAAGTGGATCTATCTTCACAAAATATGTACTTAAGTGTTCCTAGCAAGTTTTTACTTATACATACGTATGTACGTGTAGTTTTAACATGTGTTATTATTCTTTCTATAATTTTATTTTACGTGTATATGAAGAACCGCAAACAATTTTTCCACATAATGTTATGTGGTCAAAGAAGATCTCCAATATGATATCACTTAATATCACCAACTTTTGATGAACAAAACGATGACATACAATGTTTGTCTTTGTATACTTTTATGCAAATAATTAACCTGTGATTCTGTGATACAATGTCTATTACAATAATTACAGTATGTATGTCGAGCAAACCCCAAGGCAACAATAGTAAATCACACGCAACACGGCACTGCAATGTCACCCTGAGGTATGAACTGTTAAGTCATACATTTACATACTACATACCTACATTACTAGGTGCTAGGTACGTATGCTACGTATTCATTACGCCGGACAATGCAATCGCGCTCTTGATGAACAAGGAAAAATTCCAACATTTTATAAGAACAATGGCTTCATCCACTCGTGTACCTACATATTTTCTCTAATCAGCACAATGTTAGAATTTCCCGCACGCGAGTATAAAGCGAGAAATACGAAACGAAGGTACAAGCATCTATTTTGTTATGTTATCTATTTTATGAACAATGTATTTGATACAGTTTGTTCAATATAAAGCTTTTTGCATTTTAAAGCCAATACTGGTACGAGATCGCTTTTACTACTTCATACTAACATTATAAAATGGATACACGTAATGTGTGTTTACGCTTAAATCTGCCTTTTAGGTTTGGTCTGTAATTTTAAAGATTTTAGGTCATACGTATTCCTTTTTGCTTCTATTACAGCGCAATTAACACATGATTCTCTTCTCTCTTATCATTTAAGATTTTATTTTCAACGACAATATATTATTATTATTTATATTCAACCTGGTTTATCTCACTGTTGGGCAAAGGCCTCCATAAAACTAATTATATCGACAGCTTTATTGTAGTTAATCAATCCATCAATATGAAGTAACAAAATCGACACCGTTCTTGATGAGTGTGAAAAAATGTAAAAGGAGCAAATCCGAGACTCGCGGCCGCTGTCGGCGCCTAATAAAAAAATCCATTTAGGAATGTCTGATTAAAATAGCTATTCCAAACGAAACGTTCAGGTCGTGGGACTAGATTAGTTTCGGGCGCTGGTGTTTTTTCCGGTTTAAGTTCGTGCGGTCGTTTGTCTCGATGCGATGTGCATTTTAGATTTGTACAGTCAGGTGAATCACATCACGTTTCCATCACGGTGAATTCTTTTGATATCTTGGAAAACATTTCACAGGAATTTTGGGAAGCTGAGTAATCACTTAATAATAGTAATGTTTCAATAATAATAATATTGTGTTTAATTTTATTTAAATTGCATACCATTCACTTATATGTATCTCAAGTATCATTTATGTTGAAAAAAAGGATTTTTTTATGTGATGAAGTAGAAGATGAACATGGCGATCTCCTGATGTAAAGAGAAAACGCTGCCCATAATCAGTACAGTGCTACTTAAGATTTCACAATGATATGAAATTCTAGGAGCACTGCACCAACGCTTCTTACTCAAGAGTCATAAGACGTTAAGACTCTTTAGCCCAGTAATTTCACTAGCTACAGTGGCCTCCTACCGGAGCACAGTAATGTTTGCACATCACTGCTCAGGCGGTAGAATAACTGGCACTGTTGGGGTACCCACCTAGACGACCTCCCCCAAAGGAAGTCTACCCCCGGTAAAAATTTTAGGACTGAACCTACTCTACAATTATTTTGATAAATAATAACAAAGCTCAAAGGAGCAAAATCAATCTTTTCTTATAATTAGTCACATTTTATATGTTCCTATATATCAAAATATCAACAGATAAAAATTAGCAGACAAGATTTGCATTTAAGATACGCTAAACACGCGCAATAAATGTTCGCCCGATGTGTGTCTAATTAAGAGTTCATTTAACATTTTACTTGGTTTACTTGAGAATTTAACACTTCGCGCGAACGTATGCGCTTATTGGAGCTGAAGTATAATAGTGCGTAACGTAAGAATACCACTAGCATGTTAGTGAATATTCTTTTCTTGGTAAAAAGAAGCATTTTAAAGAAAAATACCAAACGATTCACAGAACTTCTCACTTAAGAAGTTCTATAAAGTACAACTCAGAATGGAGCCGATGCGAAGGAGAAATAGAGCTCTGCATTAGAGTGCACCCCATTAAAACCACATGTGCGAGGCGTCACCTTAATGTCTTCACACCCGCCGCCACCGCGTCTCAATAAGCGGCGAGCGGTTTACTCACTTACTGGAGGAACTATACAGGGTTATAGATATCTAAGATATAGCTTGTAGCTTAAACTAGCTTGGTACATGCTGGCTATCTAGCTTGGTAATTGTAACACTTTGTTTCTAATGTGGTTTTTTTTTTAGATTTTCTATTGCACCTATTTGTGATGTATGTTCAATAGGCAGTTTTCTATTGTATTCTACATTATTACTAATAGATGTTGTTTTACGATTTATAAAATATGCGAAAAAATATCAGTTCTATATTGTGTATAATTAAAGGAACTAGGTATACAGGGTTATAGCTATTTAAGATATAACGTCTTGTAGCTTAACCACTAATTCTAAGATTTTGTTCTATTTAAAAAAAATACAAAAAAGTATTAGAATCTACATATATGCGTGTCTCACCTAGATGCAAGTGCTAACTTTTCTTACTCTTTTTTCTCATAATAAGTAAACCACAAAAAAATTATGACAATATGTGATGGTTTTCATAATATGATAACCACGGATTAACATACTCATTAAATTTTGTCACTTAATGGGGTTACGTTTTAAGTCGAACATTATATCATCTCCATCTTTGAAAAATTTATGCGAAACAACATTTTTATCATAAATTTCTAAAAGCCATAGAATAAACGTGGTTAGCGTTTATGTACCTGAGCTGATCATAGGATGTTAAGGATTAGGTTACAATAACCCTGCATATAAAAAGAGGGGTTATTTAACAATCACTTTTGTATCCGTGAGTTTAGTCGGTATATTTTCATAGTTTGTATTTAACAAGATAATACAATTTACTTATACGAGTAAAGTTTTTTCAGATGTATAAAGCGTTTACAATTTCATTATTAAACTCAATACTGTCCCAGTAAAATAAAATACTGCTTTATTTATAGCAGGTACACAAACAGGGGAAAATTGCTTTCGGAAGACATCAAAGGATCTCAATAAAACTCACTTATTTGTAGGCAGAGGCGGGACACATCTGTGTCTAATAAAACGACAGATATACTCGTAATGCCCATTTTATCCATCATTTTTTTATGCTAAGCACACTTATAGATAAGAAAATTGAACCAATTTTGATTTTGGTTGAATTATGTTTGCTTTTACTCGAAATAAGCAAGAGCTGGTTTTGAAGTAATTTTAATGCACCATTTATTAAGAAGTACATATTCTTTTAAGTAAAACAAAAAATACAAATTAGTTAAGGTGTGTTCAAATTCCTACTCGATACGCTTTAATACATTAAGAATATTGCAATTTGCAATTAATTATAATATAAACCTTTCCTCCTTTTTGAAGAAGTTTTAAAATAGGAAAATTGAGATCAAAAACAAGATAATTGAAGTGGAAACTTGTCAAATAAAAATGCAAATTGATAAATTATAAACGGCGGAAAGACGGCTCAGCTTTATGTTAGCGGTGTTGATAAAATAATGGTAGGTTGATTTAATAATAAAAATACTAGCGCAGTGCATAGGATTTTTATCTAAGCCCAGATTACCACTACTACGGTAATGGGACGACGTTTAGCTTAATATCAGAATGACGACGTGTTTGTCACGGTAATTGCATGCATAATAATTTGGTAATTAAATACTCTTTATACGGCGTAGATAAACAAAACGAAACACTATATCAATAATACAGGACATCGATAGTCGAGGTTATCCGCTTAAGCTACAAGACAAACTTTACCGTACAAAATCAAAGAAAATCCAGTCTTAATTGAATATTCTGTTTGGGTAACGTCGTCTTATTTCACCCTTTAACCCTTTCAGGACCATAAGACTAGGAGAGGTAATGTTATGGTTATTTCTGTATAATATGATCTTTTTTATGTCTATAAAACATATTTTAAAGTCAAAAAGTAAAAACCTATTTTAGTTTTTTTGGAATTTTATGGTACATGGGTGTCCCTATGGTCGTCAACGGTAAATTTTATTCGAAATTATTTACAGTTTTGTTTCAAGGCTAGAGGAATATCTAGGATCTAAACACTTATTAAAAACGCAAATTTACTACCTATAATCATTAATTTATAAGAAATGAGTCAAGGTACAGAATAAAACAATTCAATCGGTCGTATATTACAGGTGAACTTTGCATATTATACAGGTGTTGTTAGTGCGATTATCTTTTGGAACGTGCACAATACGCGCATCATTTTCTGTTTATCGTTTTTTCGATGGATTGTAATAGGGTAGATCGATTTATAGCATTGCATAATATGGTAAGTACTTACTCATTTTTTCAGGAAGCCACAGAGACTTGCCTGATCTACAAACAACCAATCAATCTATTCTGACCGTGCTTTTCTGTGTAAATGGTATATGCGTTGTTCACTGTTATATCAAAAAGGTCAAAGAATAGTCTTAGATAATCTATCTTCTTATTCTTATTTTAACTTTGACCTGCGATCAAGCTCGTGTGTTATATTTCGTTGATCCGTTAGACCAATGCCACCCATATTTTTATTGTAGTTTGATACGAAACATATTTAGTAAAAAATCGTACCTAATCGTACCATGGTAATCAACTTGAAGCTTGGCTGGTAGCCAGCTTCAATTATTGGTATGAAATGATTGACCATCACTTGGTGCATTTTATGCAACCAATCTTACCCTCCAGTCTGGCTAAACAGCGACCCATGCACCCTGTCCTAACGGGACAGTAAGAGAAGCTTTGCACATGGGTACAATATACGGCTCTAACGGTGTAGGTACCGTTAATCACCCAGGTAGAAAGTTCACCCGAATTCACACGGATTTTTTATATGATACAAGAATGCAGTTTATGACTACTACTATTATCTTAAGGCTATCCTAAGAATCTATATCGTTTTACAGTTGGCTGTTTCTATTCATTACACGATATTTTTAGAGGTTTATGACTTTATTGAAATCAGTTATTTTTCTTTTATTGATATTGCTTGGTAACTATTCGGTTTTTGAATAACTTCATAATATATTGTTCATATCGTCGTCCAAAAAAAGTATCCCTTCACGACCATAGGGACAGTACTGTCCCTTTTTATTTATGACTTTATAGCTTTATTAGGATCAAATTATCTAATAGTGTAGTAATTTATATAAATATAACATTAACCAGGCTATAGTTTTTTCATGAAATTTATTTATGATTCTCACTTTAACATCTTGTGAATCTTGAGAAAACTTTATCATTTTCGCACCAAAAGATATGTCATCTTTTATAGATTATAGACACAATATAATTCTACTTTTATGGGGCTGCTAGCTATGAATGGTTAAAATGGACATTTAAATTTTAGAAAACAAAAAAATATTTGAAATTGACCAAGAATTTATTTAGATTTTTAATTTTTTGTGTTGGGTACACGGATGTCCCCATGGTCGTCAAAGGGTTAAAATAAAATAGAGGCCAAAAGCGAAACATGTAAATTTTATCGTGTCTGGAACGGGGCCGCGCGGGTCGACACGGATTTTTTTCGAGCCAAAGGTAAAAGAGAAAACTTGGCTCGTATTTTCAGCTAAAACTTTTCCTGCATTGCTCGTCGGGAATACTTTTGCGACTTACGGAGCGAGCTATAAAAGAATAGCGGATTGTGTAGCCACCAACAAATCATCTCGGACTCTCCGGAGGAATTTGGGGACAGAAAGGGAATTCGATAGACCGCGTCTTATGATATACTGCCTACTGGCTGTGTTGTCATGAAATATTTCAGATACTTTACCAAAATATAGGTGTATCGGTCTAAGTTGATATTTCAGAATGCTTTAAAATAGAAACAATGTGACAACATAGGGTCGTTTCATTAGGGTCGTTTAAAATAATAAGGGTAGAAGTTTGAGAAAAAGAACTCACAATACCAAATCTAAACTTCATTTGACGGATTCGGATATTGTGCTACACTTGTTTATCTACTACAAAAAATCTGAATTATTACAAAATTAATAACTTACGCTCGCCGCTTCGCTCCGATAATGAAATATTTTCTTAGCACAGATAGCTTTTATGTCGTGGACACCCACGACATAAAAGCTATCTGTATGCCAGGTTTCATCCAAATTCATACAAAGATTTTTGACTGATCTACTAACGCACAGCGTTTATACCAGTCAGTTACGCTTTCCTTTTACATATCAGAAGATGTTTGTACGTACTTGAAACAGGCAGCTATATATGTCTGTCTATATAAAGAAGTAAAATTTTGGTACTTTGATGGTGTGTATAATACACACCATCAAAGTACCAAAATTTTACTTCATACGACAAACATGAGAAAAAATACGAAAGTTATTAATAAAAACTCCACTCCTCTAATGGCCAAGAGCCAGGAGCATTTTTCTTACAATCTATTTAAGTCCATTAACATTATCCGCGTTCCTAACTTTAAAATAACTGAATTTCACGTTTATCCGAAGCCGGCCGGTCACGTGCTAGACATTGTCTTCGAGTTG
This sequence comes from Hemithea aestivaria, assembly GCA_947507615.1. Lineage (NCBI taxonomy): Eukaryota > Metazoa > Arthropoda > Insecta > Lepidoptera > Geometridae > Hemithea > Hemithea aestivaria. The sequence goes on along the minus strand of OX382329.1, from coordinate 9,394,360 downwards.
TTTAAATGCTCGACTTTTTTCTCAAATTTAACTTGGATTTCACGGTATTTGCTTCGAAATTTCTTATAAGAAAGTTTATCTGCCCATAAACATTTCAGTTTTTAGCCGTGGCGAACAAAGTGAATTTATGAACACCATAAAGTTTGTATATTAAAACTTTTTTTTTTTTTTTTTTTTTTAGTCTATGCTGTCCCACTGCTGGGCAAAGACCTCCCCCAAGTGCTTCCATTTTTCTCTATCCGGCGCCACCTCAGGCCAGCCAACCTGGTAAGAGTCGAGGTCATCCCTCCATCTCTTTTTGGGCCGGCCTCGGCGACGCCGCCTTTCTTGCGGGGTCCATTCCGTGGCGATCTTTGCCCAGCGGTCAGGATGCATGCGACAAACGTGACCCGCCCACTCCCATTTCAGTTTGGCGGACTTGTATCCGACGTCCGTGACTCCCGTCTTAGCTCGAATGACGGAATTTCGCACCCTATCAACTCTTTTAATGCCTAAAATACTGCGTTCAATTGCACGTAAGCAAACTCCGAGGCGGAACTTCTGCGACTCGGTCAGTGACCAGGTCTGCGCACCGTAAGTTAGGATGGGGAGGATACACATGTCGATTAGCTTGCGTTTTAGGGAGATGGGAAGATCTCCCTTCATTAGCGATTTCATGGACCAGTAGCTCTTCCAGGCGTTGTCGATGCGGCGATCGATTTCTTTTTCTTGCCTGTTTTCGAAGGAAACTAACTGGCCCAAGTAGATGTACTGATCGACATAGTGTATCTGTTCCCCGTCTACCTCGACCTTACGTCTTGTGCTGTTGGTCATGAGCTGTGTTTTTGACCGATTTATCGCTAGTCCCACCTCGAGGCTTGCGACGCTTAGCTGTTCAAGCATAAAACTATAAAATTAAAAAAGATTTATAATATATAGCTGAAACTAGCATTACCAGAAAGTTATCTCTCTTGTATATATATTTTTTTTATTAAAATATCAGAGGCTTATAAGTACTACACCATGACGTAAACTATAATCAAAACTATTATTTAACTTTTGGACTGGGGTTTTACTAAAATACATTTATTATTTGACTTATATTATGGTCTTGGAATACCTATGTCGACATGCTGGACCTTTTATAAGACGATGCGACTGTCAGCAAAGTAATGGAAACCATTGAAACTTTCGTAATCACAATATGAGTCTGCATGCATCCCTGTCAACTCCATGTAGACTACCTCAATGTATCCTCGTCTTTCTGATTCGCTTAATGACTATGTATTTTATTTGACTAAATATGTAATAATAATCATTAATAAAAGACATGGACAGCACATTATATCCATGGCAATCTAAAACTAAAAAAAAACTCAATGCTAGAGTATTATTTATTCTTGCAAGTTAAGTTGTCCTGTATAGAGAGTCCTATAATACAAGATTTTCAAAATATTCAAGCATCAACAATTGCATCAAAAATGGAATGAAATTTTTATATCTAACTATAAAAGCTAAGTGAAAGAACTAAAGCAGTTCATAAACCAATATTTGAGTGTTAGCACATAATACTACAACGTAACATAGTGTAATATCAAATAATAACACGAATCAAGTAAATAATAGCTCAGAAAACTGGTAACGGTAATGATGTAAGAAACTTCCTTTACACATGTTGTTAGTGTTCATATTGAAAGTTAACTTAGAAAGTTCTGGTAGATCCATTAGTTGCTCTTATAATCGCTGAATAAATAACGAAGGGGAACGTTAAACTTAAAACGCACCAGAAGTTACTAGGACCTTGTACAGATAATACCGATTCGCTGCGAATTGATTCGCGCAAATCCATGAACGCGTTGGTCGAGATTCGAGATATAGGACGCCTGCTGGTCTATTCACATATCCGTCAGGGAACTGAGCCGAGGACCGAATCTATTTGATATGTCATTTCTTCATTCATATATTTTCGACATATTTAATCGATTCGGTCTTCGGTTCGGAACTTAACCGATAAGTGAATATTATAGCTGGTCCGTACATTGGTTTCACAAACATGGTGCGAGTGCGAATTAATAGCTCACGCGCGAGTCGAGATCGCGTGATGCATGTGCGACTTGTATCTCCACCGAATTTGACCAAATTAATTCGTCACTCCTTCTGAACAAGCCCTTTCTCAGCCACGTTGAATGGATAGATGTCAGTATAGCGCTCACGTACACTTCGTCTACTGGTTAAATTATAATATACATATTTCTTCGTCTGCACCGACAAGGCCGGATCTGACATAGAGTCGGAAAATAGCCGATCTTATCTTATTATGCAATTTGTGCTTATTGCGCGTGCATTATGGATTATAATAATATCGATGTTTTACTTAACTCAGATCGTAAATAAATTAAAAAAATCATTAACTGTCAAAGAATATGAACAAATTTTAAGCTTTAAACGAACACAAAGAAAACACCGGCCGAGTTAGGACATTGGAACAATACCAGATCTCGTATTCCAGAACTTTATGGAAAGTCATTCAATAAAACACTTTATTTAGAGCATTTTAAAGTTTTGATTCGTATAAATGATGAGATGGACCTGAGTTGTTCACTTCGTGGGTAGTGGTTTGCCTTTCACTTTGCAATATTATTGTGAAGGTAGTATCTATATACAGGTTGTGGGTTTGCCGCGGTCTTGGAGCTCTTTACTAAACACTAGAATATACTGAACTTGTTGCAAATGAATTAGTCTTAGTGATAAGTTTAGTTCATTACTCTAAGTAACTTTGCTTACGCCAATATGACGAATTTGTTAAAATGTTTGGTGCAGATAAACTAGCAGAGATTATGGGTCACTAGCTGCGCCCAGTTTTACCACTGTACTGTGACCCCATGTGTTATTCCAGTGTCTAAGCTACCTCTAATTTCAACTCAATCGGCTCTCCCGTTTAGACGTGAAGGAGTAACAAACATAGCGTTGGCCCACGTGAACGCGCGGGCGCGGGCGCGGGCGCGAAATATCAAACATACGACGTGCTATGAAAGTGTTCACGTACAAACGCACGTGCGATGCAAGCAAAGTCTGCCGCGCCCGTGCCCGCGCGTTCACGTGAACAAGCCCTAACACACTCACAAACTTTAGCCTTTATAATATTGTATAGGCTACTGTACAGCGGGTAAAACCGCTGAGCGTAGCTTATAGTATCTAAAATAATTTAACTTAACTAATAATAAATGATCGTTAAAGTTAGCTTTATACAGAGCAGTAATTAGTGCCGGAGTAGTGAAGCATGCTCAAAACACTGTATAGATTGGCAATTATCTAATGTAGACTGTAGACACAAGCCAATCGTTTACCGATAATATTAATTGATGTTTCTATGAATTTACTAATGAGCAGTTTGTTTTTAATTAGCTTTTACTTACTCTACATACATACGCCCAGCGGTTTTACGCAAGGATTTTACCCGCTGAAAATAAAAATTAAACTTCAACACTATCGGTTTAGCCGTTTATGCGGTAAGAAGTAACAAACACAAATATTATACTTTCTTTAATATATAATTTATTAGATTAGTAGAATTGGGTTTTTGTTAGTTTGTCCAGGCTTAAACTGAACGTTGCGCCGTTTCTCTATCAGTCAAGAACATTTGTTGGGTGAAATGATATTTCAACAATCGATCTCCCAAAAAGAAGGAAAGATTTATAAGTCGGAATCTTTGTGTGTTTACCTATTTATACTCGATGACGTCTGAACTTTTCAGGTGGTCTCACTTTAAATTTGATCGATATCGATGGCGCGGTTTTCAGGTTATGAATTAAAAATGTATGTCTCCCTAACGCTTCATTACATCATTAGGTATATAGTATAAACAAAGTCGCATCCCGCGTCTGTCTGTCCCTATGTATGCTTAAATCCTTAAAACTGGGAAACGGATTTTAAAGGTTTTTAAATAGATAGAGTGATTTAAGAGGAAGGTTTTTATTTTTTATATAGAATAGAACTTTATTCACGGCTATAAAACACAGAAACAAAAAAGAATATAAATAAAGAAACAGTATTTCTAACTAGGAACAAAGTAAATATAGGAATAAACAAACTAAACAAAATACACAATAATAATTATGTAGCCGCGAAATGGTCCCAACTCCCAACTCAGCATGTGTAGGCGAGTTAGACCTACGCTGGTCTTCCGTTGGAACCGTCAGAAATACCGTATATGAAGAACCGTATATGTATAAAATTGGGATTTATAATAAAGTTGAGGAACACTGTTAATTTTCTGTTAGGCGTAACGAAGTGCGTGCGGGTCCACTAGTATGATAATAAAATATAAAGCAAACTAATAGTTTAACTAATATTCCAGTAGTTCCCTATTCCCAATTAATGTAGTTTTGTTCAACGCCACATGATAGTGCAAGCGGCTATATTGTTCGCATGGCTTGCTGCGATAAACCGGCTGTTATGTTGAAATATTAAAGGCTAACACATGTACTACATACGTTTGGAATATTATGAACGCTCTCGCCTGTGTGCCTGGTTATGCATTTATTGCTTAAAACTTTAGAACCGTGAAAATACAGGGTAGATACTAAAGATTTTATAAAAGACGCAAGTATATATAATTTGTTTGTTACATTCTCTAGTTTTTTTTAGTGTACGCTTAAACAACCATATAAATACATAGTATTTTTATTAACATGTATTGTAAATCAACTTAAACTAGCCCAGCTCAACCTTGCAGTTTAGACTTTGTGTTTACTCTTCAAAATACGTAAAACCGCTGCGCTCGCGCTGGGCTCAGTAACAAATGAAGAAAGTTTACAGGCAACGTCAAAAATTACCAAACTTTAATTGTCGAAAGAGTTTTAAAGCAACTACAGTAAGCCCACCCCTGTATAGGTACATGCTCGAATACAAATTTATACTGTTCGCACGCCTCATCATTAGTAAGGTGTAAATAGGAGCGCTTATTTTTATAAGCCTCATATCTGAAGTCATCTTTCAATAAGAATCATAAACTAAGCTTCATCGTTTGTGGTATCACATCAATATTAAAAGCGTAAAGAATAGAAGTGTTTGCATTTAACAGCGTTACTTTTGATTGTGTGGGTAAATCGGCTGCACACGCCAATAATATAGCAGATCCATTATTAAATTTGTCTTTACGTCAAAGCATTTCACCAGCAATATAAGGAGATAGAAAAGTGGCATGTGGGTTTATGACGTCACCGCGTTTATATGGCCATCCTGGGTAGACGCTATTTCTGGTGTTTTCATGGCGGTACGCGTTTCCTCGTCGTAAAAGTCTAGAGCTGCAGTAAAGACATTTAGTCGGGCATGCTAAGTTCTAAGAATATAGTGACCATATAATCCTATTTATAATGCAGTGTATTTTTAGACTCGTTTTCTTGGATATCTAGATATTTATACGTTTGTTGAACGAGGCTTTTATAACCCGGGGTGTGGAGCGAGCTAAGATTGGTATGATTGTTTAGAAACTAAGTAATCATCACGTCGCGCTTATTCAGGGACTAGTTGAAGCCGCTTGAACCAATTTAATATCTTTTTTAATTCACAGATTTTTTTGCCATGGCCCCCCCCCCAGAAGCCTTTGTTGTAGAGTTACGAATTTTGCACATATTTCATGGTCAAGATTATATAATTTTTTTCTCGACGCTCGAAGCAAGCTGCTCGCGCACTTATTATAAAGGATATTTGAACTTCCTAACTGTTCAGAGCGAGCTAAACACACACTTTTCTTGGTAAAAATTAAAATATTTTTGCCTTTCTGCACCTTGGCCCCCCCCAGAACCAAATCCTGGATCCGCCCTTGTTGAAGTCTGTTATAGTATTCTAAAAACACTTGTATGATGTATGGGATAGATATTATACTTTGACTCTTTCACAAAGCAAATTGATATATAACTGAGTACACCCAATAAAAGCCTTTTCATTATTTATTAAAGTCATTTTTGTGAAATGTGATCAATTTAATGAACTCAGTTAAATAACAACCGACCGGAAACACAGCGGCAGCTGATTGAATAGAAACTGTAAATATTGTGTGTTTGCTTCCAAATATTCCATGTAAACAGAGCTGCATGCACTGTAATGAATGAAGGGTTCAATTTCATCAAATGTATTAAAAATAAACGAGAAAAGAAATGTGAGCCGGGGAGAGATTCATCCCACCTTCTAGTATGTTTAGTCTGCTATCATCCTCGGCCGCATCTTCGCTTAACATCACATGAGATCGTGGTCTACGGCTAAATAGACCATATACTGAATTTAATAAAAAATGTGTGAGGAAGGCCAAGACAGCTTAATAGCTGAAATAGGTGAACATAAGATTCACTCGTTCAAAGACATCTTGCAAATTTCGGCCAAATCAGTGCAGTTGTCGTTCGTAATATTAGTGCGTCGATGTGAGTGTTAGGTAACACTGATTTTATCGTAATGGCCAGGTATAATTGTTTAGGTTCAAACGGAAGTAGGACTCATTTTGTTTATTAAAAAGTATAAAACTAAATTTATTTAATAAAATTTTCACAACAACAAAATTAAATGAAAATTGAGACTAAATCTTCGTGGGACTGAACGGCAAGAATAAAATAATAATTTACCAAAATTAATTAAATAACGGTTAAATTCTGAGATCAAAAATGTAAAATTATGGCCAATCGAGATCATATAAAAATATGACCGACTCAAGAGAATTTATTAAAAAAAATAACAACCTACTCCACCTTTATACACCGCTCTAGATTAATATATGTATTGCAGCAATTGTAAATAATATATATAAATTATACAATTAATAATCACTTAGAGTTCGTGATAATACTGTACAGTGTTAAATCAAGGTGAACAGTGACTTATGTAATCGTATTTGAGCTACGAGCTACCTACTTTATTTATTGAGACAAAAACTCAAAGGTAATTTAAAACAACGCGCATAGCACTAAGGTACTTACAATATACTATATAATAGGTACTTATAATAAATCACAATTTAAGCCATCAAACAAAAAATCATTGCAGAACACAGGGAATAAATGGACTGAGATTTTAATCATAAAGTCTGATTCACACTGGAAGCGGAGTAGCGCGACTTTTAGCGGCGCGTGTGCTTTTATAGAAAAACTAAGCCTGTGACATTTCACTTTTAGGCAATCTTTCTTCTGCACACATCTATTACACACTACTAAATACTATCTAAAAATAAGGTTTTTTGACAAACACACTAGCAGACGGCGCACTTGATTATAGAACGGTTATCGTTGCCTATCTGTCGTTTGCAATATCAGTGGTTTTGCTGACGCGGTCTCGGTTTTTGCTGACCTAGCCTACAATGCGAAGTGTTAATTCCATATAAAAAACTTTTAGCTTTTCCGAGAAAGGTGCACTACTACACGCCACACGCTACTTAATGCTACCATTGTGATTCAGGCCTAAAACATTACAGATACGCACAAAGAGAATAAGTGATAAAAACCAACGTATCTATTACAATGTTTAGAAGGTTCAAAATATCACGTGCACAGGCCATTCGACACAAAGGTCGCTTCCGATATTCAGACAGCTGTCGATTTCGAAACTATGAGATTATTATGGATTGTTACTGTTGCAATAGCTATTGTTATTATAGCAGATAGATTCATGACCACGTCTCGAGAAATTTGACGTACGTATTTTTATTTTGGTCGATTCGTCCACTTTAAAATTGCAGGTCGTTCAAGTAGAAGTTACAGGTTGACATGTGTAATATCAAACAGGTTCATCCTTACGAGAAATATTTTCACATTTACTCTTTGTCAAGACCTTGCTTATAACATAATATTCTATCAAAATCTTTTTACGCATATCAGCCATCAACTAAAATCTCCATAATTCTCCGATAAACCGATGCTTACGGTGCGGCGTCAAAATCTTTTCTTCATTTTTCCTTATCACATGAAAACTTGAGGGAAATTTTGGGGCATAAAACGTGTAGTGTGCAGGCTTAGCCGGTAGGCGTAGCGTTTACAAGTCGGTGGGATAAATTGGATCCCTCGGGATTTACCGACGCTTTCACGCAAACCCAACCCAACTTCACCAGTTTACGGTCCGCGTGTGAAATATTCACATTCCCTGTCGAATGTACTTTACGTCTCTATAAACTGTAGGAACACTGAATGCAAATATCCTGCTTCCAGCTACATGATCCAGAGTACTGCAGGGACTTCAATCTCCCCTTGTGAGGGCATTATCGTTATTGACTTCCACAGCATACAAATGACTGCGTAATCAAATGCACCCCACATAAATATGCGGTATTACCGCTCCAAAATAATTGGACATAATATAATTTATGTTATGTTCTTTCTGTATCTACAGATTTTGTTCTTATCTTCGAGTCACATACTCAGAATTTATAACGTTATTTAAATTTACACACTTATTATTGTAATATCTTCTTCGGCCATGTTATTACTAAATACGCGAGTAGGTAGTAGGTACCTAATAATAAGGAGCTGTCAAAAGACATGTGCGTCTGTGATGAAACAGCGTAAGCGAAGGTGTTCCCGTATCAAAGTAATAGCACCTATTACACATACGTAATTGTATAAAACGTAAATGACGTCTAATTTGAAGGTACATGTTTGGGCATCAGCGCTGGGTAGACGGCTCAGGAACACGGACTAGTAATTGGACCGTCCCCCGCAGGGCACCCATTTCAAATCCCTAACGTGGACCCAGATTGCTTTAATGACGCACATGTCTCAGCCTTTTTGTGCCATTCCACTCAGAAATAAACAAAAAAGTAACGACTTAAAAATTATACAAAATATAAGCCTACGGAATCGAATGCCACCTAATTAGAATGGCCGCAGCGTACGTCAGGTTCGTGACGCCCTTCTTTGTGCTCCTTTCGCGTGTTGACCCGATTTTCTAAATTGCCTTCATTTGAGTGCATTCAGAACCGATTCGCTTCTGGCTGTGAAGTGGATCGTCAGCAAATGCGAGCGTCGCATTCGCTGACTGTACTCCGTGCAACATCGACGTGCCGATTCTATTCCAGCAAAAATGTATTTTGTCATTTATTATTCATTCGCTGAAAACTGGAAAGTGGAATAGATCGTGGAACGGCACGTGACTCCGGTTGTCTTCGTCTCATCGTGGAAACCGCTTTTATGCTTTCCTCTTATTGTGATCGTTGTCGCAAACGTGGTTTCCATTTACGTAACGTCAGACTGCGCGTGCTTTGTCTGCTTTATTAACCTCATTCATGTTTCTCACTATGAACTTCAATTTCAATTTTAAAACGAACTAAACATAAGACTATTTTTTTTAACATAATGATACAATTAAATCATCCTCACGGTTTGCTGCATCCGCTTCCCTATAAAGATAATTCTTGCCGACAATATATTATGCAGGTACATAATAAATTAGAGCTACTCGTGTATTATGATGAATTAAAACTGTAGATTAGTTTGAGTCATTCATTATGTTTTGCCTACATTACATCAGAATGCCTACGGTATATAAAGAATAAACGATTGAAAGAGTTTCCCCATCAAACGCCGTGAAAATGGTAACAACCATTGTTGTACAGCGTGATGGAATATACTTCTCACCCGTGGAAATTTACCAGGCTAGATACCGCAACGTTCATAATCTTCAAATTATTATTTTTTTAACAGCCAGCATGTCGATTTCTTGGCATTATTCCTAATTATACTAGATATATATGAAATAGTTTTTTAGCATTACGAATATTGCTTGAATTGAACGTGATATTGATCCACCTTTTCTACCAAAAGCTGTGCCCAGCAATCAATTCAATCAGCTCAATAACATATCGCATTGATCGCTAAAACTAAACGCTGTACCCGTTCCTGTATGTTGGTTCAGGATCTATGTATGTTACCTTGCACACCAAATTTAAAGTCAATCAATTTAACTGTTTAGGTGTGAAGAAGTTAGAATTACTGTGCACGTAGACCCACACTTTTACTTTTATAATATTACTAGCTCATACTCGCCGCTTTGCCCGCGCTGTGAAATCCTTTCTTAGCGGAGGTCTACGTCATAAAATGTAACCATATTCTAAATTTCAACCCGATCCGATCAGCGGTTTGGGCTGTGCGTTGATAGATAAGTCAGTCAGTCAATCAGTCACTCGTTTCTTTTTATATATTTAGATTAGTTAAACTTGATGATTTCGCGGCTTGTATCAAGGTATATTCCCCTCCAATGCCATTGCACGGTCACTGAACGGGAGTGATTTGTGAATTCACCTCTCATCCATTATAATAGACTGTTTAATGTTTTATATTATTGTTTGATTTCCTTATTTTTTTCTATTATCCTTTACGTTTTTAATAGGTTTATTTATACAATAATATTTTTTTAAAAATCCTGTAAAAACACTACACTCTGAATCGCCTGTTTTAATTTTTCTTTAAATTCTGATCTAACAATAAGTCAGACCTCATTTTCACGTGCTTTTTTTTTAAATCTATTATTAATATGATTATGTTGTGTAGGACAAGCTTATGCTCGCGCTTTCGCTCTCGTAGAAATTATATCTTGGTGGTCTATAGGTACGTCAAAACATTTATTTCTATACTAAAATATATCTACACAAAATTTCCAGAATTTAAGTGTCAGATCGACAGTCTAAATATTTTTATATTTAGTTACGAATGAAACCCTTACTACTTACGAGAACTACGATATCCATCCTTAACGAGACCAAACTTCGTCTGTTTTGATGTATTAACCTTAAACTTGAATTACCTGAAACAATCATAAAGACTTTTAAGTACACGCACATTAAACAACTATTTAAAAATTAACAATGTGTAAATACATCTCAGACATAAATCTTCTCGGTTATGATTTAAAACAAAATCTTTAGCATGTTACAGTCTACATACGACATATAAGTATACATATAAGTGTGTATTCATTCATAAATGCCTTAATGAAATATCTTCATATTATTTTCTTGCTAAAGAATATTGGCTCCTTCATATTAAAAATCATATTCGTTCAAAATTCCGAAAATGTGTGAGCATATTGCGTACATTCGTAGGTCATTGATTTTATCCGATACGTGATTGAATTGAATACTCTCGCTTTTGCGTCGCATTCGAGTATTCGGTATTCTTGACATGACAAAGGCATTTTTATGGAAGCTCCTCACCTCACGGTTACCCGGGCGAATGTATCGCCGTGATATAAATTCCAACCTTTTTCTGTTAAATTTTAATAAATAGGGAACATACGATACAGGCGTCACGCAAATGGACCGCTCAAATTAGGTTCATGCACACACGTTTACTTCAGTCAACCGGGGGTAGACTAGGTGGGTACTACAACTGCCAGTTATTCTACCGCCAGAGCTGTGATGTGCAAACATTGCTGTGCTTCGAGGAGGGCACTGTGGCTAGTGAAATTACTGGGCTGAAGAGTCTTAGCATCTTATGACTCTCAAGTCTCAAGTAAGAAGCGTTGGCGCAGTGCACCCAGAATTTACCTTTGTAAAATACTGGGTAGCACTGTACTAATTATGGGTACCATCAGGAGAGCGTCTTGCTCGTCTTCTTACTTCGTTGCATAAAAAATTCACAATCGGCATTGCAAGCGACACTTTCCGACCCAGTAGACCCTAGTTTGTCTTAGCGATAGCGCGCGCCCGTATCTTCCCAATTTATTTAAATCTAAGTTATTTCGCTTTTCAAATATTAAACGTATCAAATGATCCGTTGCGTCTACCTACGCGATCTATCGAAGAAAAAGTGCTTACCTGTCGCTTTCTAATTAATTCTTATCGGAGGAAAAGTATAAGTTGAACTGGGTTACACTTGGATAGAACTTTTTAAAGTTTCAAGTCGACCGTAAAATGATCTTATTCAAGAGAAAACTGCAGAGTTCATTGATAGATGAGAAAATGTGGCTGGATAAACGCTATGGTGGAAAAGCTGAGAAAAGTACTTTTAAAATAATAAGAAGGAACTGAAGTGCAATTTGAAGTAGATTTTTATCGACTTCACAAGAACAAGGACAGTTCTTCAAGTTAAGAATTAAAATGGCTTCGTCTTAGATACGCATACGATTATTAAAACGATCTTGAAGTGGTTTTATTTTATTCCCCTGTTATGACGAGCTATGTAGCTGGTAACTACGTGACCTAGGTATATTGAATTTGATTATTATATAGGGTCTTTAGTCTCTAATAAGCCAGTAAAATGAATACCACTGATGTATTACCTACAGTAGTGATTTTCGCAAAAATTCAAACGTTAAAATATTATCACATTACCACGTGACTTAAAGAAATGCAAACACTTTCTAAATACGAGTAAATATTATAAAAACTTTTTATTTTTACCGGTTTTGCATTGGAACGCTATCTATACATACATCACTACATCATCATCATCATCATCAGCCTATGTTCGTCCACTGCTGGACATAGGCCTCCCCCATGGCACGCCACTCAACTCGGTCCTCCGTCTTTCTTCTCCACCCACCCCTAAGGACCTTCCGGATATCATCGCCCCATCTCGCCCATGGGCGCCCTACACTACGTTTACCGAGACGCGGTCTCCATTCGAGAACTTACATCACTACATAATATGAAACAAAGTTGTTTCCTGCGTCTGACTGTTCCTATGTATGCTTATATCTTAAAAACTACGCAACGGATTTTAATGCGGTTTTCGTTAATAGATAGAGTACTTCAAGAGAAAGGTTTATGTGTATAATATAGTAGAGAAACACTGATAATTTCCTAATAAGCGCGACGAGTGCGCGCAGGTTTACTAGTATTAGATAAGTATATACATACTTCGTTTCAAAAACAAAGATAATTTTTGCGGGGTTCGAAGGTTATATATCTATGAAAATATCATAGATATATTCACAAAAACTGTTACATCCGATATATCTTATGATATATATCAGATATATATCCAATTTATTAAGATATTGATCCTTTAAATCCTGCGAATTAGCTAAAAAAATATCTTTGTTTTTGAAACGTAGTATAGGTACCTATATACCTAGTGGGTACGTTAGCATGAAGATCCTCATACTTATTAGTATGTATGCGCGAAGGTGAAAGGCATTTTCGTCTGTGTCAAGGACGACGTGAAGGCTGACTTTATTTTAATCTTCATAAACTTTCATGCACAACCAGTTTTTGTGTACCAGCAAAATATAATACATATTTGAATTTATAATAATAAAATCTATCGTGAAACAACTTATGTACAACGGTATACAAATGTTTTGCTCTACATTTATTACAAATTTATCTGTTCTGTGTTTTATAATTCTAATAATATTCTGAATGCGAAAGTATGGTACAGATAATGTGATTATTGTGTATGTCACTCTTTCGCGTCTTAATAATTGGTGCATTTGGATAAAAATTTTGTATGTAAACCTCAGGCCCTAAGCCTTAGAGTAGGTAGATACATAACGTAAGGCTACTTTTGGACGCGGCCGAGAGTGGTTTTTTTGTCATTTTTTAAATAAAATACTATGTTTTATTATACAAACAAAAAAACCTTGTTTACTTTGATAATATGTACAACTAGCTGCGCCCAGTGGTTTTACCCGCTGTACTGTAGCCTAATGAAGAAATCCGTAGACGAACTAAAGTCACCGACATAGCCCGGCGGATTAGCAAGCTGAAGTGGCAATGGGCAGGCCACATAGCGCGCAGAGCGGATGGCCGATGGGTTCGAAAAGTGCTCGAGTGGAGACCACGGACTAGCAAACGCAGCGTAGGATGTCCACCCACAAGGTGGACAGACGACCTTATAAAGGTCGCTGGAAGACGCTGGATGCAAGTCGCTTCCAACCGGTACATATGGAAGTCCAAAGGGGAGGCCTATGTCCAGCAGTGGACGTCCAATGGCTGGGATGATGATGATGACTGTAGCCTATGTGTTATTCCAGGGTCTAAGCTTTACCAAATTTCAGCTCAATCAGTCCACCCGTTTAGGCGTATAGAAGTAACAAACATACACACTCACAAACTTTCGCATTTATAATATTAGTATGATGTACCCCTACATGTAAATTATAATTATTATCTTCTTTATTTAGTTTCTCACAAAGGATGAATGATAAGGAACGCAAATGTTACCTCCCGGAGCCTGTAGGACTTCAGGACCTCCAACGGTGACATCTGGCGAACGTACAACGAGCTTAGGGCTCAGACGATTGTAATTAGGAAAGAAGCCACCCACAGATTATAAAAGAAAATTTAGCGTTTGTTATTACAGGAAATGTTTTCCGAGCACAGTGACACCTTTTGATTATAGTGTAGCTGACATGATGTGAAATGGTTATGGTAATGGGCTTAAATTAAAACGTGTTATGTCAAGCTTGAAATCAATTCAATATCGTGTAGTAAAAATATTCTGTATACTTTATCCCTTTTTTTTTACTGGTCGCGTTTGGAACACTTTGCCGTCATCTATGTTTCCCGAGCGGTACAACTTGGGTATCTTCAAGGCACGAGTGAATAGGTACCTTTCTAGGCATCTTACGTGATCCATCGTCGACCGCATTTTCACTTTCCATCAGGTGGGATGTGGTCAAACGTAGGCCTATCTAGTATAAAAAAAAATCCCAAGGAAAACATTGCCAATGTAAGTCCTCTGTTAAAGTAAAACACAATTATTATTTATTTTAATAATAACTTCCATGTTGTTGATCTCAGATGACATCACTTTTACAGCTTTATTGGAAAGACTGTGCGCTAGAAAACATCCCACCCTTACAACAATCTCCCTTACAATCGGTGTACTTGGCTTAATTGGTTCAGAAAAATTGTAGATTCACAGTCGAACCAACTGTAGGCTACGAATAAATAATTCGTAGACTGTCAATAAAAAACTTGGCTTCAGTTTAGTATTGAAAGCCTCCATCTGCGTATATTCCAGTGGTGTGTGGCGTCGACCTCTCAGTACCGGTTTCGTTAGCGTGTGCGCATTCACATAGGTACTGTTGTGCTCGATGTTACTTGCTCCGGTTACTTGTAGCCAAGTATACGAGGCTGCATGGATGCCGCTAGTGAGTCAATCTGTCTGTAAGTTTCTTGACCCATTTGGAGAGTACCTCTATGAAAAGACCTCTACCAGAGTCTTTAAATTAAACTTTGTAAAAAAAACAAAAGAGCTCCGATATAAACTATTTGAATAAATTCTCATTAAATTGATATGAATAGAAAGATAAATTGCCTGTTTTTGTAATTAGGATATTACATTTAAATGAGTACCTATTGTAAATATTCGATAACTGCCGTGAGGGTGAGGGATAATTAATTGGAGTTCTGCTATTATGTAGTTTTAATTATGTACCTACGTATTGTCGCAAATCTTACGCCAAATCTATATAATTTGTACGCAAGAAGTGTGGTCAAATCTATTTTATTTCGAACTTACGTATGTATTTAATTATATATTATATTTAGTGCTCAACTTGTCGTGAAACAATTTAAATGCTTTAAACTCAAATAAGAAACTTGAGCTTTTATAGGCAAATAAATTGGCACTATTGAGAGCATTGCTCTACTTGTTTTGTAAAGTGAATTTGTAATGTAAATGAACTGGCGGGTTCTACTTGGATACATTTCTGAGCATCGTATCTTATTTGCGGAAGTTTTACTGTCGATGTCTGTCATTTCACTGCATAAATAAGCTTATCTTGAACTGTTCATTGTTGACTAATTTATTGTGACAGCATTATTGAATTATTGATACAGTAGTAAGTAGAAATGAGTGGTTGAATCAGTGCGGCATGACTTTAATTGACTGCGGTAGATAATGTGACGTGGATATTTTCTACGACCGTTTCTTCACTGAAACAAATTCACGAGCGTAAACTGGCTTCTTCCAGTAAAAATGGCTCATTGTAAGTTTTGAGCTCAGGATTCCCTTCTCTCTTTTTTGGGACTTTTGTATTGACGTACTCTTTGATACTAGTGGTAGATTTCCGCTGTGTTTTTTTTTTTTTTTTATATACGAGATAGGCCTACGTTTGACCACATCCCACCTGATGGAAAGTGAAATGCGGTCGACGATGGATCACGTAAGATGCCTAGAAAGGTACCTATTCACTCGTGCCTTGAAGATACCCAAGTTGTACCGCTTGGGAAACACGGATGACGGCAAAGTGTTCCAAACGCGACCAGTTCTCAAGGGTTAAAGGGTTAACCCTTTAACCGCCAGACTTAAAATCACTTGTCGTGCCCCTAGCGCCAGGCAAGTTTTTTGAATTATAAATACCTACAATAAAAGTGATGTCTAATATTTATTCTATTTGGGAGAGAAGCATAAAACCAACTGTAAATCATAACTTTATTCACTATTTATCTAATTACGAGTATAGTTTTATAAAATACAGTGTTATGACTTAAAAAATGTAGATTTAAAGTGCAGTCGGAAAAATACGACTTGTCGGAAATATACGACTCTGGCGGTTACGTAACAGAACAGGCTTGTCGGATATATCCGACGGTGGCGGTTAAAGGGTTAAGAACGAAGAAGCAAAACGCTTGGTGCGGGCAGTAGGTAACGCCACTAAGTAAGGATGCCGCTTTGCCGTCTGCCGCGACGTCCGTCGGTAGAATGGGCTTGGAGGAATTAGTTCGTGTAATTCCTGCGCACACTCTCCAAAATGAATCCTATAGAAGACCGATAACGAGGCGACCATTCTACGGTGTTCAAGGCTCTGCAGCCGAGATTCCGTGAGCTTTTGGTCACCTACGAGCTTTTTGGCACGTCTCTCAATCGACTCCAGTGTCTGAAGCTGGTATTTGGCAGTACCATCCCAAAGATGAGAACAGTACTCCATACATGACCGGACTTGTGCTTGGTACAGCGTTAGCAGTTGTCCCGGTGTGAAGTATTGCCTCACCTTTGCCAAAATACCCAGCTTCCTGGCAGCCAATTGAGCCTTAGATTCGATGTAACTCCCAAAATTAAGGTCAGACGTGAGAGTAACTCCTAGTAACTCAAGGTGGTTAGTTATCGGTAAAGAAACATTTTGGAAAGAAGAAGCTTCGTTGAAAAGACTCCTTTTAGCGGTAAATAGACACGCCTGGGTTTTTGTAGCATTAAACTTAACCAAATTAGCTACTCCCCAATCGGAAACAGCTTTTAAGGCCAAGCTCATACGCTCAACCATGGCCTCTCTGCTATCATCCATAGGACAAAAATGATGGCCATGTTTCACCACGATGTTCAGTGAAGTCAGGTAGTGATTACCCTGCCTACTTGCAATAACAAAACTGCGTTGGTATCACCACTGGTGTTGGCAGACAGACGTCTATAGACGAAGGTAACAGCCAATAGTCAGGCGGGCCGTCTGCTTGTATGTCTGTATCTAACAGCTAACATAAAAAAACTTTATTTTCAATATAAATAATTACTTCGCTTTAAAGGCTTTTAATAGGCGTATACGGAGACATAAAAAACCAACGCAGAGGCTCTTTAAACCTATTAATTTAAACGTAAAAGATGATAATTATTATGATCAATTATTGTTATAGTTAAAAATAAAACAATCATTGTTCAATATTCAATGGCCAACCCTAGCCAGTGCGCAGATGGAAAAAAAAATAAGCACAACAATAAGCACATAAAAAATAAAATAAGCACATAATGACCGGATATACCACGGCTTGCTGATCGGTAAGTTTGCCGTATTTGCCATCGATTTACAAACAACAATGCTCAAAAATGACCGAATTTAAAGAGCAGTAAACTGTTAATTTACCTTTCAATTAAATTCATCGTTTTATAGTCGGGCCGGCCTAAAAGGCCACATTTGACAGATGTCAGTCATAGCCATCGAGGACATATCCAATAGAGGGGCAATAGACAAAGTTTTCCTTGAAATAAATTTTTTCACAATTTGACGACTCCGCCCACTTTTCCTATTGGCTACGCTGGTTTTAGTGATGGGCAACGAAAAAGTTTCAATTTAAAACTCGATTATGCCAAGTAATCGATTACAAAGCGATAATATAATATTTTTGACTAAGAGGCAGAACATACGCCCGGTTGCAAATCTGATCTTTTGTTTTAAATGGTGTTAATGTCGGAAATCATAAAGGAAGATTTTTGCTTTCCAAAGACATTGTTAGTTCCGATTTCATCTTATAGCAAAAATAGCGTTTTAGTTTTAAACAAGTCAAATATAAAATACTAGCTCATGCTCGCGGCTTTGCCGACATGGCAAAATCCTTTCTTAGTGGAGGTCTACGTCATTAACCCTATTAATATTCCAAATTTCAACCCAATCCGTCCATCGGTTTAGGCTGTGCGTTGATAGATCAGTCAGTCAATAAGTCAGTCACTCTTTCCATATATAAATTTAGATTCTTAAAGACATCCGATTTATACACATGCATGCAAAGTTTAAGCTAAATTGAAAACTGGGAAGTAGATTAAATTTTACTTGCAAGATTTGATTATAGACAACAGGACAGGCGAATGTAAAAAAAAGCTTGTGAATTAAATTTAAAAAAAATTGCCCCCTACGCAACGCTTTCAAAATTACCTATTTTGTGGATGGTGGCCATCTTTGATTTTAAATTTATCATAATAATATATACTACATACTACTACTAGTCAAGCCCTTTCAACTTTCATTTGATGCCCACATTGACGGGATTATGGAGAAAATAATTAACCAGCTATTTTTAGCTGCGGCCATCTTGGATTTTAAATGTATTAAATGTAATGCATATATTTTACTAGTGAAGTTCTTTCATTTCATACCCTTACATTTGACGAGGTTGTGAAGAAAAAAAATAATCCGCCAAATTGTAGCGGCGGCCATTTTAGATCGATTTCCACCAAACACGGCTAAGAAAATTCTCGACTACCTTTCGACTCTACTTTCAAACAAAAAAAACAAGATCAAAATCCGTTCATCTGTACGGGACCCAGAAGTAAGACAAAGTACATGAGCAACGATGCCACAGACAGACAGACAGACACGTCAAACTTATAACACCCCGTCGTTTTTGCTTCGGGGTTAAAAAGAGGTCAGGTTTTTATGTTTTAGTTTTTGGTGAATAACTTTTAAAAAGAGTTTTCATTTCTTGTTCGGAACTTATTTTAGTCTATAACAAAAAATGACGTTTTCACGATGTGGATGGTATATTCTCATCCGCTCATAAAAAAGAAAATATTAAATTTGTAGGTATCTCGATCGAAAACAGGGGAATGGGATCGGAGCATTTTTATATTTTAGCAAATTTTATAGTTGTATATCAATACTGTAGGTTTTCACTAACCTACTCGCAGCGCCGCGTGATGCGACTAAACAAGAGGTTATATGATAATATTGTAAATATTATAAATAATAGACATAATATTATAAAAGTGTCTCCCTGTTGTATAGATAATGAATGATACGTAGCTTTTTGTGCGCAAGTCTGACTCGTATTCGCCATAGGTTTTATATACCAAAATACGAGATGATCTTTTGTCACGAAAAATGACGGTATTTTTACGCAACTTCACGTGTCATATTTTTTTGATACATCCTAAAATATCCGTGTACTTTTTATTTATGTTAAAATTTCGTTGAAATCAAATTTTTAGGGTAGTTCCCGCGTGCCCCACTATCCGCCCCACTGGTGGGGCAGGTGAAACTGTCAAATAATTTTTGTGTCTCACGCACCCCACTGATCGCGTTTTGGTGGGGCGGGTTCTTCCAAGACACCATCAACCTAAGACTACGAGAACATTCCGAGATATTGATATTTTGATAGCTGTCATTTGAAATGAAGATTTCCGCAAGACCCTTCATTTCTTCCATCACTTTCACATATTTGCAAGGTAGATTACAAGAAAAAGGTACCAGGAGATGATAATTGAAATGAAGTCTTACATACGAGTATTCGTTGACTTGAACTGCTTTGCCTGTACCTGCGTCTATTAATGAAAAAAACACATGTTATCCCATTCATATAAATTACACAAAGGTACATAAAAGTTCGAATTAATTAGGAAAGTGCGACTAAAATCACCGCAATACGAGATTTTAATAATATATTATCAGATGGGATGATTTTCTTATGTGTTGTTTGTCTACTAAATAGTACATAGTTCCTTATAATTTCTGATCTCCTAGTTCTTCGCAAAATATTTGCATTAATAACACCATTCATCATTTAGTCGTGCCCAATAAATTATATTTTTGCATGAGTTACAGCGCTCTGATGGGGCGCGTGAAGTGTACTTTTTTAATATTATCACCCGCCACACTAAAACGCAATCAGTGGGGCGCGTGAGAAGCACAAAATATTTGACAGTTCTACCTGCCCCACTAGTGGGACGAATAGTGGGGAACACGGGAACTACCCAATTTTTACAACACAAGTGAATTATATTAAAAATTAAAAAAAAAAAACCCTTCACAATATGTAATTTTGTGGTGGCAACCATCTTAGATTTTAGTTTATCAGAGTCTGTTTATTAAATTTTGTAGTTTTCTACTAATCAAACCATTTCATTTGATTCCCATGTAAAGGGAGTTGTGGAAAAAAAATTAATTAACATTTCATGGCAGCTAAGAACACTCTAGACTAACTATACTTAAAAAAATCAAAATCCGTAATCCAGAGACAGACAGACACGTCATACTTATAACACCCCGTCTTTTTTGCGTGGGGGGTTAAAAAATAAATTGTGACGTTACCTACTGCCATGAAAATTTTTTATGAGAATAACCCGCTATAAAAATCATCTGCTCTAGTTGTCAACTTATAAATGACATGGACTTCGAGGCGTCTGTCCATTATACCGTATCATATAATAATCGTCTTAGGAACATGCCAAACCGAAAAATAACATCTGGCCCATGCCATTATGAACCTTTTTTTCTTTTATTTATTGCTCATAGCTCAAAATTAGGTTTTGGTAGATAACCGCATTATACAGGGATTTTGTTTATTCAGTACATTGGTGTATAGGACCTTATTGGGGAGGTCATTGGCCATGTTTTGAGCGCAATATATGTTCCGCGAAAATTTACGGTTATCGAGATATTTAAATTTTTTCGAAAAATTGAGGTGCCAATTTTAAAAAATCATAAAATATAATATTATAATATTTTTTTGTATAATATTTTTTTTTATTATCTCATTACGTGGACAAAAGATCAGAATATTATTATAATTAATCAAATTAAATCCACTTTATCTCATTAGAAGAATATAAAAGGATGAGTAACAAATTTGGGCAACTTTTATGAATACCTTGAAACTAAATTGCAAAATTTATCAAAAATATCACCAGATGTGTGACCAGAATGCAGTGAGTGCACGTGTTTATAGCCACAAATTATGACCGATAAAAAAGATAATAATATAAATTCGTTTCCGTTATTAATAAAGAAAACTCATCTAAGTTCATCTGTTGTCAGGTCAACGAAAAAGGTTATCACGTAAAGATGCTTGAACATGTAAGCAATACATATTGAAATGCAGGCATGCAAGAATGAAATTGGTACTGCATTCTCGTGATTAGATTTCTATCTGTTTTGTACACGGGAACATACGAAAGAAAGAAGAAATGCAAGCGGTACGGTATAGTGGGCAAACCCCTTTAAATCTTATTTCTTGCAATGTTATTTTGGAATATTTTATAATGAACATACACATTAGCTATTTTTAACACATTTACGGCTGAACTAATCAAATTTGTTATAATAGGTAGCTTATGATCTAGCCTCTTGACAATAGGTAATAGTAGGTACTTTTTAATGGGTAAAACTGGATAGGCATTAAAGAATTTCCGTAGTAGTCGTACTAAACTATGAGTCGTCAGCTAGAAAATGGGCCTACAGAACATATTATGCGCTAGTTGTACCTAATGATAGCATGCAATTAGACCTGGTCGAAGATCTGGTATACCTTTGTCATCTTGAATCGATTATCATACATCGATTCGATCGTCAAAATATTTACAACACTGGCTAAATACGAGTCAGTAGACAAGGATAGCTATTTGGAGAATACGCTTTATTAGAAAGAGAGGCAATTTACCTGCCCAGTATAACTTGATCCCTCGCTAGAACAAAAAATAATCATAATTTTGAGGATTATTTTACGATTCTGGGATATCAAAATCGATTTAATAAATTCAGATATTTTATATGTTTACTTTATTATGTAATAAAACGGTAAACAGTTTTATTAAAAAATAAAAAGTCGTGTTTTTTTTGTTAAAGAGCATATTCCGTGAGGTCCGTGTAGTTCCTTAAACTGGCCGCTACTAAACGGCGCGTCACGTGGCGCTACGAGTGGGGTAGCAAATACAACCAGTGTTGATATACAAAAAATCCGCCGATGCCCTCCCCCTGGTCATAGCAAACAAGTGTTGGGACATTGTTTGTTTATTTCGATTACAGGATATGAATCGATACGATCTTCAAACACGTTGGAATCGAATACAGTTTTATGAAAACATTCATAAAGTCTAATTAATTTTAATTCTAATAGGTTTTTTTTGTAAACATGTAATGGCGTCATGGGGTAGTTTTGCCAGAAAAATCTCACGAGTTATAAAAAAACCTGTAATAAAAAATATTTTTATTCTCTATACATTACACAATTTTATTTTAATTACATTATATTTTATTATAATATAATCACAATATTAACAACATATTTTATTTTAATCGCAATATAGTTATTTATTTATGATCAAATATTCAATCCAAGTTATAATTGCATTCGATTCTACATTTCAAATTTCGATTTCGCGATTTTATTGGGTAGCATCCTTATTGTTTTAAAAACAAAAACTGATTGACGTGACCTTGTATAGGGTGTCCTATTTATTCATCTAATGTTTTTAACCCCCAACGCAAGAAAGGTGGGGTGTTATAAGTTTGACGTGTTTGTTTGTCTGTCTGTTTGTGTATCTGTCTGTGCCATCGTAGCCGAACGGATTAATGAAGTTTGTTTATTTTTCGTTTATAAGATTAGCAATATTACTCGGCAATGTTCTTAGCTATGTGTATAACATATTCTTTATAGTTTAAAAATAAACACAACAATGACTTGAAACAAAAATTGAGTATTTTTTATTTTTAGTTTTTTTTGGTTAAACATAATGCCACAAAAACCGTTGTTATATAATATCAGAAATAAAATCTATACCATCGGCTTATCCGAAATTGACACCGACATTTTCCTCGTGGCTCTACATGGTCTCCCAGAGTTGATTAAGTGAAGCAGGGTGGAGCGGCCCCTTTTACCCCCCTTCCTTACTGCCAGAAGGGGTACAAGGGGGGTTTTCCGATCTTAATCAGCTTATTTTGAGCAAATACACATTTGGTGGAAATCCGTCCAAGACGGCTACGGCCGCTACAAAATGGCCGATTACTTTTTTAATTACACATTTTGACACCGTTGATGACTTTCAATTTTTTTAATAATGAGTGCGCGTGTGTGTGTGTGTGTGTGCGTGCGTGCGTGCGTGTGTGTGTGTGTGTGTGTGAGTATGTTTGTTCTTTCTTTACGTTTCTTCTGGTAGAAATTTCAATTGTAGTTTTAGGTAGACTTTTTTATGGTAGAAAAATGCGTGAGCTCCTGATGAAGGACATCGTAATTGTCCGAAACTCAGGATCGAACCTAGCTCCGACCATTATTTCCGTGAGTTTTTAGTCGTTTTGTTTACATAGTAATATGGATAATTCTCACGTTAGTTTTCAAAAATGCACAGTAGAAAAATCTACTTAGTAGTTTTTGGTAGAATTTTTAATGATAGAAAAATCTATCAAATGGTAGAAAATTAATAGTAGTTTTTGATAGATTTTTTATGGTAAAAAATCAACTAAATGATAAAAAAAAATGGTAGATTTTGCTAGAAATTTCAATGGTAGTTTTTGGTAGAAAAATTTAATGGTAGTTTTGGCAGAAATTATGATATAAGAATTTGGTAATAAGTTAAATGGTAGGCAAAAAATCTACAAAATGGTAGAAATTTTAATGGTAATGCGTAAATTGTTAATTGTAAATTCGAGTATAGTGTTCAGTGTTCAGCTAAGTGTTGTCATATTATTTATTGTTCAGCTAAGTGTTGACATATATTATTTACAGAAAAAATAAGTAAAATTTTTAGATCACCCTGTAAGGGAATTTTGATGATGTGTCAAATGTGGCCTTTTAGGCCGGCCCGACTATAGTTCTTCAACTAATTTAGGAAGACCGATATTATTAGATAAAAATGTCGTCCCAATTGTTTTATAAGTATGTATTTTATCAACTTTTCAAAACTAGCGAAATTTTCAAATTTTCAGCATTTAATGTTGCACTTCAAAATTTTGCAACAAAATTGGCATTTCTAATCTGCTATTTGCAAAACGTTTGGTAAATTCCTTTTAGCCTATAAGCCCAGCACATTGCAGCTACATCATATCACATTGTTTGTTGCAGCTCAATCTTTTCTTTGACAAAATTCCGTATTCCGTTAACGCTTTTATCATTTAGTTCTTAAAACTTGCCACTGTTTTATCTGTGATATCTTCGAATTTGGTTTCTTTCTTATCTCGGACTAAGCAAACGTTTGACCGCAATCACAACTTTTGGTAAATTACTTTAATAATAGACTTCATTTGTTTTATTTCTATTATTCCAAATTCAAACTCCAATACAATATGGTTGGTAGTCGGTAGTTGGTATCAGTGGTCGAATGGTTTCCATGGTTCCGGCGCGTGGTCGTTCCAGCCCGGCGACCACCGACCAATGTTACGACATCACCTGAGAAAACCATTTACATAACGCGAACATTCTTGTACTACATCATGTTTAATTGTATTCTTCGTTCGGAACTCATTTCCGACTTATTTGGAGCGAATAAGACAGGTGGCACACAAAAAAAACTATCTGTGATTTACGATTTTACCTGCTAGCCTGTATGTTTTATAACGGTCTAAACTGTCTACATATTAAATTTCAGTTAATCAGCCTTAATGGAAATCATATCGGTAAAGTTATAGATGATCTTGGGATGGGGACTACTACTACTGTCGATACAAAAGTAAAAAAATACTTTAAAGGAATCAAAAACGCACACATACAATCTACTACATTTAAACCTTAAATGAAAATAAACCTGAATAAAATCATCATTAATTCTATTATTAAAAAAGCATCTAAGTCACTTGGCTTTATAATGCGTATGTCTAAGGACTTCAATTCTATCAAAACCATAAAAATACTCTATTGCGCATATGTCAGAAGTCACTTAGAATATGCCTCTCAAGTTTGGAACCCTGTGTACAACATTTATATTAATCGTATAGAATCCATCCAAAAACGTTTCCTACGTCATCTTCAATTTAAAATCAAGTCGTACTACCCGAATTATTTAAATCGTTGTAAGAAATTTCACATTTTACCTTTAGAAGAGAGAAGGCGTATAGCTGACGTTGCATATATTATTAATATAGCGAATGGTCTAGTTGATTGTCCTGAGTTGCTGCAGCGCGTCGGTTTGCAAGTCCCGTACGCGTCACTCCGGAGACCATGTTCCCTGCATGTCCCCGGAGCTAAGACCAACTACAGGCAAAGTAGTTATCTGCTGCGAGCGAGTCGGTGTCTCAATGAATTTATTACTAGACTTGATATTGACATATTTAACACCTCTGCCGGCCGAGTTAAACGCGTACTTGCCAACGATTTCTTTAGTCAATAGTTTGTAGTAAACCTTATTTGTTATTATTACCAACAATTCGTTTTTAGAGTATTATCTTGCATGCTTAATGTTCTCCGTCCATATGTAATTATATTCTGTCGCCTATATGTGGAAACTTGTAATTGTCCCTAAATAAAATATTTAAGTACCATACTCTTAGACCTAGACGTAAGTTTCCCTAAAATTGTAAAATAAATAAATAAAATAAAATAAACGGCAAAATACGAAAGCACTTTATCATTGTTATTGTGTTAAATGAAATGCCACCAACGGTTAAGGCTATAATTTAAAAGACATGGTCATTTGAAAAGCAAAACAAGTAGAACGTATGCGCATCAAGTTTGAAACAAAGGCCGATCGCGAAATGAATAATCTGCTATAAAGTAAATGAGCGACCAAAGCGAAAGGAAGGACAGAAGTCTCAGTTCCATCAGGTTCCCACTTATACACAAAGTTACATATTCACCATCTCGTTTTGGTTGATTAATTCAGTAATTGGAATGAAAGAGACAGCAAAACTATAACGGAACGCTACAAGAAAGGAAAACGTATCCCGGAGCAGGTTTTAACCAAACGAGATTCGAAGTTCACTTTTTATTATCTGGTCCATAAACAATAGGAATTAAGTCTTCAATACAATGTTCAAGAGTTCGAAATTCTCGTAACGTACAACTCCGCAACTTATTTAATCGCTCTCTCGATGTTGCGAAATAAAAGTTAACAGTTTTGAAAGCATGTCGGCAATAAAAGCCGTGTACTCAGAACGGTCCTTGGCAATATGACAAGACATTGTAAACGCAAGTATTGTGACTGTAAACGCTAGCAGGTAGACTGGGGACCATTGTGTTGTGTCGATAAGTGTCCCTGAGGGTCAGGGATATTGTATATTGTTATAACTTAAATCGGTAGGACGGATACGAATTTAAACCCCCGAAGGTAAACGCTTTAACTGATATTGGCGCTTTACGTAATGAGAAATAGCTTTGTATGTATCTCTTCTCTCTATCTTGAACATTGTACCTATTGAAAACAGTTTCTTTTTAAGCAACATGTATAATTAACATCACACTTTCCTAATTGCTATAACGGCATCAATTTCAACGCCACAGAATTGATTAAACTTGATTCAGAAGCCCCAGGAAACGGTTCCGAATCTATCACTGTCTAAACTATTCATTAACTCTACTCTGTTCCGAACAAAGGACCAATTTCATTAAACGAACGGCTAATTCTTAAGCAAAGCCTGAAATGTATTCAGTACAATACTAATCAAGCATGCGAAGGTCTAACCCCACATCAATAGTCCATCCTGTTGAATAAAGGTTACTGATACATCGTATATTCATGTTTACTGAGGGGAACACATTTCTATAGCAGGTAGAGCATCCCTTGTCAAATGACGAACGTTGCGTTGCCGCAGCTCACACGTGTTCCCTTTATCCAATAAATCACTGCTCACAATGCCGAGTAAATACCAACATTTACTCATATAACATCGTATTCAGCCACAGCCTAAATTAGAAAGCCAAATTATGTACTTGGACTGGAAATTCATAGTGGCAAATGACATGGATTGCGGTATCGTAACATAGAGTTGTGAATTATGAACCGTACCTACGTGTTCCATTACGAGAATTGGTTTTATAAGTCTACTTATGTTATGAACCAAGCAAGATACTAGGTTACTTATAGGAACATGTTCTTAGCGTAGATTTTAGAGGTCCAATTCATTAAAGTGACGTACGAGTACGCAAATAAAATTAGGTATATTTGTTTGGCAAATGTGGATCCGAGAGTAGTTGTAACCTTGACATCCGTTACACTTACCCACATTTTTTATAATGTTCTCAGTTTTTGAATGTTAATTACGTAATTTGTAAATAAACAGACGCGGGAGGTTCATAATCCCGAGCTCTGAGTCATACCTTTTTATCGTCCCAGAACCTGTTTGCCTAAAAAAAGATGTTCCATGCTGACCCGAGTTACGAGTTGCTGCAAGTTCAATACGATCTGGTTGTGCGTGTGTGAGTGAACTTGTACTGCCCTATAGCGTATTCTAGGCTTTACACGAGTGTAAGTGTGTGTAGCAAGTCGTAACCTGTTCAATGTGTCTGAATGAAGAGTGGCTCAGGAGGTAAGCTACTTTCTACCGGTCGCTCCGCAAGCGGGCCACGCGATCTCGCTGTTTACCGAATTGTGCTATACCCCTTTTTAATCTATTTACCGTGTAAACTTTTAAACACTTCGAGATCTCTAGCTTCTGTTTTGTATAGAGGCAATATTGATATAGTTTTGGAACCCGGGCTGATTGGCAGTGTGCACGTAATCTATACTCTACTGCATTTGAGCAGTTTTTAGCCGTTTCGATATTATGTGTATTTTGTTATTACTAACACTACATAGTATAAAATAAAGTTGCTTCCCGCGTCTGCCTGTCCATATGTATGCTTATGTCTTTAAACTACGCAACGGATCTTGATGCGGTTTTCATTAATAGATAGAGTAATTCAAGAGGAAGGTTTATATGTATAATACATGCGTAATATAGTAGAAAAACACTGATCATTTTCTATTAAGCGTGACGAAGTGCGCGCGGGTCCACTATTATTGGATATGGATACTATGGTGACCTAACTCACCACTGTCAAATAATTTAATTACGAATTATTGAAGCGGATTAATTTCTGTCGCGCGTTTATTTGTGTAAACTCAAATTAATTACATATTTATGCAGCTTCTCTATTAATATGTGCGGTCATCATATCATATTGTTAATATAGATATTGTGGTGGGAGTGCGGTTTCAATCTGTTGGAAAGCTGTTAGAAGTTAGAAGGTCAGTCAATGCATGCGTTTGCAACATTGACATTTGCAGGTTCTATAGTGTCGTGACATTAGAACCAATGATATTTTGTCTATCTTTAATATTATTAACTTATTCTTTTAAATTATAGCTGAGCAGATAATATTTCCAAGCTTGAATATGTAGGTTTAGATAAAACATCAAATATTGTAATGTCTAGTTTTTATTTTACAAGTGTTTTTTTTATTTATTTTACTTTTGGGTTATTGAAATTTCACTTAGCAGTTTATCATGAGTGTGATTTCAGTGATGCGTTGTACTTGATATCGAGATCTTCAACAAAGTTATCTTCAATCAAATTCACTTACATCTTACTAATATTATTAATATGAGCAAGAATGTGTACATGTTTGTTACCTCATCACGACTAAGCTGATTCAGTTGACATTGGGTAGATAGGTACGTAAATAGCTGAGACGTCGGAATAGCACATAGGCATTTTTTAAGGGTAAAACCGCTAGACACAACTAGTGTCCTAAAAATATTCGCGAAAAGCAAAACTAGTGGTTTTTTCGTCTCTTAAAATCAGTTTATATCCAAAGCGCAAAATGTAAACGAGTCAGCATTTTTTTCCCAGCGATAAAAAATTCGTAGGTGTGA
Source organism: Hemithea aestivaria (assembly GCA_947507615.1). Taxonomy (NCBI): domain Eukaryota; kingdom Metazoa; phylum Arthropoda; class Insecta; order Lepidoptera; family Geometridae; genus Hemithea; species Hemithea aestivaria. Next base: position 9,365,195 of record OX382329.1, on the reverse strand, counting down.
ATTGAATAGGGTTGCTTAATTCGGACATTGACGAAATTGGGAGCGGAGAGGGAAGGGAGCGAGGCGAGGGTACAAAAGGCTTCTGTCCACGCCATTAGGACCCATTGATACGCACTCCCGCGAGATGAAATGTATGTGGGGGTGTTTGAAAATAGCGAAACCATAAGAGCGAAATTCACTTCGATACGTTGTAAAAACGTAGGCGTTGGACAGCTTGGGTTTCATAATTGATCGGTTGGAGAGTTGAAGCTTGTCCTCGACTTGGATAGAATAGAACAGACTTGGATAGTTCGTTTGAAAAGGCAACGGCCAGTGCTATGCTATTGTTAGGTTATGTTAGGTTATTTCAGCAGAAGCTTTCAATGTAAAAATTCTGTTATTGCCTTTCATTCACCCTGTGATTGGATTGCATACATTATGATGTCCTCTTATTCATGATTCCTTTCAACCACTGAAAGGTAGGATTAGGGTAAATCCTGAGATCGGGCGTATTTAAGTGATTTCCGTGGCAGATTTTAAATCAAAGTATTATTGCATTTTACATGTAAAACATCAAATTTCCCATAATTATAATTACATCAATCAAATAGGCATCATTATAACTTGTTTTGTTCAGAAGATATTTAAATTTAAATTTTTGGTGCCACGGGAATCAATAAAATGTGGCATGGGAATCAAAATTAAAACTATTTTGTTTGAATTCTGTGTTATTATTTAAATATTGACCTCTACATACTAATCATATAAAATAGAAATGATTAAAAACGGTGATCCAAACAGATATACACCGAACATAAAGTATTAAAAAGGTCTATATTGGCTCTCTATATAATAATCATGTAAACTAAATAAAATCAACGTATTGCAGTCTTAAACAATGTAAAAATATTACAGTCACAGTCACTGACAGGATTCACTCCAGAAGCTGTCATCAGATTGTACATTTATCATTAGTTAGGTTAATCTGGACTGAAAGTTGCAGTCAGCCCATAGTTTCGTTTTATTTTTTCATCATACATCATCTCAGCCATAAGACGTCTACTACTGAACATAAACCTCCCCTTTAGACCTCCATATATAACACTGGTGTTGAAAGCGACCTGCTTCAAGCGTCTTTCAGCGACCTAAATAAGGTCGTCTGCCACACTTGTGGGTAGACGTTCTACGCTGCGTTTGCTTGCCTGTAGTAGCCACTTGAACACTTTTCGACCCCATCAGCCATTCGCTCTACGTGCTATGTGGCCTGCCCATTACCACTTCAGCTTCCTGATCCGCGGAGATATGTCAGTGACTTTGGTTCATCTCCTCATTCCTGATTCGATCACGTAGAGAAACCCCGAGTATAGCCCTCTCCATAGCTCGCTGAGCGACTTTTTAATGTGGTCTGTCTACTATAGTACAATATAAAAAAATCTGATGTATACAATATAAAAAAAATATCTGAAATAATGAAATATACAAATATAACTGTCAAAATCACTTCCATACCTGCGGCTTCGCTGTAGTTGGGTAAAAAGTGAAAGAATGCGCAAGAAAACTCAGGGGAAAATTGATCACCGTGGTAAAATACCATGAGAATCAATACCATGTAAATCAAAATTGTATAGTTTTTTGTCAATATTTTTAAATACCATAATTATAGACCAAAATCAATAAAATATATGATAAACAATACCCTTTTATTAACTGCACACCCTAGTCAAAAAACCGTAATGGATAAAAAAATATTTTTAAACATGGAAAAGGTAATCAATGATCTAGTGAACCAAAACCACGGTAATCAATTTCTCACCTTCGTAAATCCAGTTTATAACAACGAGAGGAGGAGCCTCTCTTCACTATGTTTAGAGCGCAATCGAAGTTAGCCAATAGCGTGCGTACAAGCTTCTAAGTATTGTGGTTTGTGAAATGTGGGTAGTTATGTCGCGCGCCATGGGAATCACTTTTTGTCCGGGGACAAACCTAAATTTGTTATTTTTTCTAAAACTACGCTGAGTACAGCCTTCGCGTATTTTTTTGATCATATAACAGTTCACCCTTTACAGCTTTGATCACAGGAATTAATTAAATTCCTTTTATAAATTAGTGTAAAAAATATATTTAGTTCCGAAAATGTGTAAGGGACAGCCCACGGTAATCAAATTTCAGGGCTTTTACATTTTTTTTTAGATACTTGCAGCTAAATATAACCTGATGTCTATCATGCATTAAATAGATTGAACCTTAGACTAACAGGAAAAAAATACCTTTGGGTAGAATTTTTATGTTACGGGTAGTTTATTCCCCCAGACACGTAAAATTTTGACTCTCAGGAATCACCCATTACTCATATACCTACGAGATAAAATCCTACATTTAACTCCTTAGCTACCAGGGCGCTTCAATTGTTTCAAAGCGGTGGTGGATTGAATTAGCTTTAAGTATCTTTAAATTAAGGCTTTATTTTGAATGGTGTGGTTGCGGTCCGATCGAGCCGCTTGGTACTTTAATTATTAAAATTAAAGTCAAATCACAAATGAACCTAAAAGATTCCGTAGTTTTGTTGTTAAAACTCGACATCCACACTACAAATTCGTTAAATCCTTAGATTTCACAATAGTAAGGGGATAAGTATAATGGGAGCAGGGATTTGCATAACAATCATTTTGGTTAACCGATACGAGGATAATTTATAATCGTCGCGTGTCAAGAGTCAGGAAACATTATGAGGGTGCGCCAATAAAATTGGGAAGCATCAAACGTAATTATAAATTGTTATATCCATGGGAAATTCTATAGACTCCCCTTGAGTATCTATTGTTAAAACAATATTCTCATATTATTATGCCGGGTAATAAACCCATATCCATTGAAACGATACTTCGCTGTTAAATCAATTTAGAATCATAAATTATACTTTAGGTGCTTTTGTTAACGCTCTTGTTTTTCCTATTTTAATTAAACTGGAAACGAGGTTTCATTTTATCAAAAAAGGAAAATTATTATAATTTCCTAGTAGAATAATGAACAGTGTTTAATTAGGTCAATTTAGTTTATTTTATCCGGTTTCCTTATACTAATCATATTGTTGGAACTGTATTAATTGCTTGGAATCCGTATTTAAATAACTTAACCTCAATGCATGAAGAAATATAGAGATAACACTCACATAGAGCACGTAGTAATTAGGTACCTACATTTATTTATTAAATACAATGCGACCGTAGATGGTAGCAGACTAAACCTAGAAGGCGGGTTAAATCCTTCCTTATCTTTATTGAATATCATGACGAAATACGGTCATAATGACCCCTTGGCGACACGGTTTTGTCCAGTGGGTGGTAACTAGCCGCGGCTGAGGCCTACCATCAGTAAAATGAACGTCTTTGCCACTAAAAATGATAACCTCAATCTAAATACGTACTTTACGAGCACATAAGTACGTAGCTGTACCTATTTATACGCTCAAATTATCGCAAACGAAAACACAACATGTGTATTCCCACGTCTCGTCTTAAGTCTTGAACCTCGTCTCAGCTGTAATGATAGGCTTCGTCGAGCGAATGAACAATGCATAAGTGGAGTGGAAACATGCCTTTAATTGTGTATCTGTTCTCAGACGCTTCAATACTGTAACCATCGTAGATTAAGATTCTCAATACCTTGTGTGGACTAGGAAGAGAAAATTGTTCTATTGTTGACCGAGCGCGAGCGTGAGTTGGACGAATCAGTTAGCAATTATAACGGAAGATTAATTAAACATTTTTTTTTCATGTTATTTTAGATAGAATGCAACTTACAACTGTAGGTAACTATGACAACAAAACGCCAAAACTCTCAAGCGTTTAGTCCTGATGGAGGACAGCGTAATAGTCCAAAACCGTGGTTGAGACATTTTTAATTAGACATGAGTTATGTTTTCTTTTAGTTATAAAGAATTCTCACTATAGTGCAGTTTTGAAAGCTATAAAGGTTTATATTACTGTGAATGTTTTTTTTATTTTTTCACGGAAAACCACTGAAGTTATTTTCATGACATTAGAGCCCTAAACAGTAGAGCTTAAAAAAAGGGTTGTCTAAATAAATGTCTTCATAGTTTTAAAAAATAACAAGTTAGGCACATTTAAAAATCAGTTTACTCCTTCGTTCAAGATTTCAAGTTAAGTAACATTCCACACATAATATACACACATAAACTGACAAAGACAAAATTCCACTTTTGAGTTGTTACCGAGCACAAAGTATTTATTCTCTAAGTACCTTTACTCGTACAATTACATAATATAATCAATCTTATTTCAACTCTTTCACATCGTTGTAAGAGAACATTCCACATTAAATCACTTTAAAGCCCGACGTTTTCCGATCGCATTTGATTCTACACTGGAATACTTTCGGCTCGTTCAATGTTCAGTATTCCCCTTTTACGGTTTATTTACTATGCTTCAGTAGCACTTTATCTACATAATATTCTCTTTCATTTCATATCAGCTTTGATGTCTGTTTTAAAACATATTTCATTTTTCATAAAAGCTCACAGTCTTGCGATAGCTAATAAAATGAAATGGATGGATTTACACATTCACGTATAAACTATATTCTCTGTGTCGTAATTTCAAAGTGGATTGTCTATTAACTGATGCTCTTCACGTACCTTTATATTATCTAGATGTGGATATTATCTAGATCTAGTTTGTATGATCTAAATTGCTTTTGAGTTGCTGTCGTGTTACTGTCATTTTTTTTAAACAAAATTACTATGAAATTTGAAAACGAGCAACTCGAAGGAAACGCTTCGGCTTGACGTGAATTTAATTGTGAATAACCCCCTCTCCCTTATTTTATGTATATATCTGGAGATTACAATAGGTAAGTAATGAACCTTAATAAACGGTTATAGGCCTCCACCTAGAGTTTGAAATTGAAGTAACAAAAGTGCATTTCGTCATAGATACAAATTGGTCACGATAAAGAACCGAGTGGTACCGCTTGCAAGGCATGACTGATTTACATTGACAAAGGATATTAGGTTTTGTCACTATTGCAATAAAGATGAAAATAGTAAATTGAGTTTGTAGGTAAAGTGCAAACACTCACGTCTCAGCGGCGAGGTCACGTGGCTAAAATGCCAAGCTATCAGATCCGTTTCAGTGTCAGAATCAGCAAAACGCCTAACATTCTAAACGAGTTGGTAAAAGCTATTACAAGATTTATGTCTCGGAACACTTTTCTAATCAGACTTCCCCTACAAATTCTGCTAATATTAATGTGAAAGTCTTGTTTGCAAGTTGTTAATAAATAACGCTATCTAGTAATGGATTTGTATGAATTTTGTATAGAGTCTGAGTAATCATAACTTTAAATTCAAATAGCAATGAGTTTTAACTTTACGGATTGAGAACAGTGAAATATTTTTGACACAAAAACGTTTGGTTTACTCATAAATAGAAACGTGATTGCATGTTGGTATTACGTAGTTAATATTTTTTAGCTTGGAATAGTGGTATTTTCGTCTAAAATTGAGCCCAGTTCACCTCATTCAGTTATGCAGTTACGTTCTCTTTAGTATACGCAGTACTTCTGACTACTTCATACACAAGTGATTTAAATTAAAAATTTAAATAAAAAACCCCCAACGCAATACGTATTTCACCATTTTTTGTATGGCGGCCATCTTGGATTTTAAATTTTATATAATGGACTGTAATCTACTTATTAAGCCCTTTCATTTGATACCCATATTGAGGGGGTCGTGGAAGAAAAAAGTAATCCGCCATTTTGTAGCGGCGGCCATCTTGGACCGATTTTCACCAAACATGGCTAAGAACACTCTCGACTAACTCTACTTTCAAACAAAAAAAACAAAATCAAAATCCGTTCATCCGTTTGGGAGCTACGATGCCACAGACAGACACATACACACACACACACACACACACACACACACACACACACACACACACACACACACACACACACACACACAGACAGACAGACAGACACGTCAAACTTATAACACCCCGTCGTTTTTGCGTCGGGGGTTAAAAATGACCGCCGCCAAATCGGGAATGATCACTGATGTTCTAGACGTCTATCGGTCGTCTATAGATGTTACAGCTAGAGACAGTCGTCTGCTAGTGATTCGGTCTATAACTCTATAACATAAACAAAATAAACTTTGAGGCATCCGCATAACATCGTGCATTCTGGCTACACTATATGCAGCTGGTTTACTATACTCACTACACACTACACACTAAAGAAACCTAGGTCAACAAATGATAATATTATACTCGTATAATATTATATAGTTCGCTCTGCACGTTGCTTACGTTGCCCTTCGCAAAATCATTCACAGACAGCGCTTACCATTACAAACGACCTGTTCGTTAATTAGTAGTTGATGTGTACCTCGCTTTACAAAAATGTGACAAACGCCTATCAGGAGCCGGCAACCTACATACTGCTGATGTATAAAACTTGAGGTTTCGGCAATAAAAAATCACGGCTTGCGAAAACCCCTCGCCCTACATAGGCATAATTCATAATGTACCAAAACTAATGGCACATGAAGTAATAAAGCCAAAGTTCAGAGTTGACAATTCGGTGAGACGCGTGACGGTGGACGCTACCACAAAGCAGTGATAACAGGAGTTGTCAAACGCTCCCTGTATGGACAACATTTTATTACCATTTTTGTACGGAATATGGTAATAATATTACAAAATCTAGGACCGACGCCTCTCCAATCTGCTCGTGACCACAGTTCATGTAACTGAGCCGAAACGTCGAGGTTGATTTTATATGCTTATATAATCCGAGATCTTCTTGACGCCAAAGTTATTTATTTATGACTGTGGTAATGGTAACATAATATTAAAACGCAATTATTATAAACCCCACCTTATAGTCATTTGATTGGAAAAGTAAGTTAATAAACTAGCTTAATAGAGGTACAGAATCGGGGATCTCCTTGAGGCTAAAGTTATCTATTACTTACTGTGGTAACATAATATTAAAACGCAATTATTATAAACCCCACTTGGCCTTTGGATTGGAAAAGTAAGTTAATAAATTATTTATTAAAGTTAGTTAACCATTTTATTTAAACCAGCATGTGCATATTAAGAATCCTGAATTGACATGTGTTTTCTGCAATCACGTGACAAGAACATTGCCCACATAGATGGTAACTTGACAACTCTGGTTTTCGTTGCTTTGGACGCTGACCCATCATTACTGTTGAGCCCCCATCAGCGCCGCTCGTTTACATAATGACCTCACCGAATGACGGTGAAGAGATAGCGGACGAAACTCAGCTTTTACATTAATAACTAGCATAAAGAAGAGTTTGCGTTTCCCTTTTGTGTGATTGAACTTTAATGTACATAGTTCGTGAATTTTTTTGTCATTTTATTATGACTTCCTTTGCAGGAGGTCGACTAGGTGGGTATCCCAACAGTGCCAGTTATTCTACCGCCTGAGCAGTGATGTGCAAACATTACTGTGCTTCGGTAGGAGGGCACTGTAGCTAGTGAAATTATAACTGGGCTAAAGAGTCTTAACATCTTATGACTCTTAAGTAAGAATAAGAAGCGTTGGCGCAGTGCACGTAAAATTTTACATCATTGTGAAATCGTAGGTAACACTGCACTAATTATGGACAGCGTTGTCTCTTACCATAAGGAGAGCGTCTTCCCCGTCTTCTTACTTCTTTGTATAAAAAAAAGTCATCATAGAATTATTAGAACACCCCATAGGGCCTAAGAATTACAAAGGTCCTTGTACATTCATATATTAAAGGTTAGTTATCTGCCTTTTAGCATAGTTCTCGGAAGTAATCGGATGGTCATAATGACCCAGTAGCTATATATTATGATTTCAAAAGTAGCGTCAAGTTAGTATTGTGCTGTACCTATTTTATTTTGATAGCAGAACAAGAATATCGCAAATGTATGGGGTTGCAAAAACTGAGTAACTGAGAGTTTTTTTATGACCCAAGGCAAAATAAGTTACACCATAGACCTACTTTCTCTAACAAATAACAAAACTTTAGTAAAAGGTCCGAGTTATCGTTTAAGTATGTAGATCACGCTTCCTTTAGGTTTCGGCGACAAAGAACTTAGATAACACGAAAGTGCTTAATGTATTGTGTAATCCGGGTTTTTGTCCAGTATCGTATAGTTACGTGTAATAATCAGTGACTGGCGTTGCGTAATCAATCGTTTTATCGTCATTATGTACTAGATTTCAGTAGTGTTACATTTACTTTTAGTTGGCAAAGGGATACAAACTACTTCGCATAATGCGCATTAAATGTAAATATTTTATCTATCAATGTCATTGATTAACATAGATAATAATGGAACGCATACTCATAAGAACACTATAATATATATTACTTAATACTTCAGTATAAGCAGAACAAAAATGTTACATAATATAATTACCGAAATACCCGGACGAATGTATGTCTGGGGATTATTGTGGAAACTAAAAAAAAACAATACTACATCGCTAAGCTGATACACGTTTTGCACGATAATATTGTTATCGGATATAACTTCAAGGCATGAGTGAATAAGAGAGTACCTCTCTAAGCATCTTATGTGATTCGTCGGCGAACGTATCTGTAATTTCCATCAGGTGAGATGTAGTTTAAAGTGGGCCTATTATGTTTATTTTTTATTTTGGTTAAGGATGCGATTGACCAGTCTCACCTGTTGGTAAGTTGTCTCAAACAGGCCTTATTAATCCTCAAAAGACACTTAAAACGTACTTTGAATAAATCGGCCCACAAAATTTCCTCGCTGCAAAAATTAAGTTGCTACAGACGCCCAGTTTTCCAGAAGGAATTCTATTCATGCGGACCACTGCATAAAACTGACAGGCGTTTACCGATACAGCAGTTATCCTACTTAAAACACAGACATAAAAAAAACATAAACTAAACTAATAAGACATGATGCGTCGCTAATCAATCCAACCTTCCTCGCAAGGAGTCATAGGTTAAGAGCATCCTTCAAGCTGTATTAAAAGCAAGTGAATAAAACATGGTATTATAACGGAAGTGCCTCATCGTCAACACGGTTGATTACAATAGTGCATAATTAATGTATTTGTTGCGGCCACTCATTATTTATACACGAGCCTTCCCTATTATGCGTGTTCATTTAAATATGTTTCACGGATGCACTGGTTTCCTACGGTCAAATGGATCAAGGGATATTTTAATTATAGTTGCTGTGCAATGTTATTTATCAGCTGAAACCTTGTTTATTTTTCCGGGATCCTATTCATTAATAAGTATATTAAGTGACGACAGTGTAGGCAACGTACCAGCGGTACCCCTGCCTGGTATTGCAGGTATCCATAGGCGACGGTAGCCACTTACCATCAGGTGGGCCGTCTGCTTGTTTGTCACCTATTGTATATACATATGTATAAAAAAATAAAGTTAACGTAGTGTAGGGCATCCTTGGGCGAGATGGAGCGTTCAATTGGCAATTAGGATAAGTAAAATTCCGCTGTTAATTTCGTTAATTAAGAATAATAGAGATTATCGTTATTTAGGTCACCGTATATTAATTCTCTGAAGATTAAAACAAATTAACTACAAAGTTTTGTTTGGCAAAATTAGTTTTGTTACCAAAATTTGTTAATTAATTTATTAAATCGGGACCACGTAACTCCTAAGCAATTAATTTAAATGTCATCGATGTTTAGTTGTTAGTTGAAGCTCAAGAGAATTGATTTAGTATCCAATTAGCATGCTACATCATAATGTTATTATGAGTAGGGAGGTAATGTGAACAAACTGAAACCCTACCAACCCTACCTACCTCTTTGTTTCGAAATCAAATCATGATTTTTGACATTTCAAATGTTTTTGTAATTCGCTACTCACAAAATTATTTAGATTTATCTAATCTAAATCTAATCTGAATTCTTTAAAAAATAACAGCTTTTTATTAAATATGAGATTACAGTTGCGAATTACAAATATTATTATATATTTGAAATGCTTTTTATTTTATTTAATAGCTTTATACGACGTATAAAGTTATATAAGTTGTATTTATATAAGTACCTAGTTGTTTATAATTTGTCTTGCTGTACTCTTGAGTTGTCTTGGTCCAAAATCGTTATGCCGACTTCCTTGTAAAATTAACCTAAATGCTTTATCAAAAATCATGTTTTTTGTCCAAAATAATATTCGTATTCCTTATTATCAAATATTATTTCATTAAGGTAGTCTAATTAATCATTGTTTTCAACAAACTTGATAGTCAACATTATGAAGGGGCCATTTTGAGAAGTTTCGTTCAAATGCAGTGCAGCTCTGATTTCCAACTCCGCTGAGAATTTGCACTAGAAACTTAACTCAGTTCTGTTTTAGTTCCGTCCGTTGTCTTCGTTAACTATTCTTATTAGGAAAATTTAAATAGGTCATTTGATTTAACAGGATGACGCTGTTTATTGTACGCAGAAAGGTATTAAATGTTTTATTTTATAACTTCTATACAATAGGTACTTTTTATAACCTTTAATCAAGATCTTTTTGTCTTTCTTTTTTTGGGGGTCCCGAAAAAGGTTTGGATAATCTGTGTGAAAGAGGATATGCATTATGCATGCTTGGGCAGTGGATGAAGGTATGACGGATGATAGAGCAATATAGAGGAACAGAATAGAAAATCGTGTGTAACGACCCTACCTAGTGTGGGATAAGTGCAGAGAGATGATGTACATCTTTTTGCCAAAATAATTTAGGACCTAACTTTGTTTATTTATTTATTTATTATTCAGCACAGAGCTAGGACTAACTTAATGCTACAATAGCATTTTCTACCAGTTGCCCCAAGGCTGGAGAAAATGTACTAGAACTATAGGGGGGCTGACAAACAGTAGGAAAAGTGTTGTTGTTAACTTATTACTACAAATCTTAAAAATAACTAGACTACTTATAATAATTATAATATATCTAATACATGAAAATGTAATATATATAAATAAATACATACATAAATAACATTTACTACTACAAATCTTAAAAATAAATAGACTACTTATAATAATTATAATATATAAAAATGTAATATATACCTAAATACATACATAAATAACTTATGTGTATACATATATATAATTAAATACAATGAACTGAAAATTTCGTGAAATTACATTATTTTGTGATTTTTTTCAATAAGTGGTCGCGAATTTTTCTTTTAAAAATCTCCTTGGATGTCGCACTTTGTATCTGCAATGGAAGCTCATTCCAGAGTCTGACTGCCTTAACCATAAAAGAATTATCGGCAAAACTGGTACTATGCGGAGGCATGTAAAGGAGATTTGTTGTATCTTCATAATTATTAGGTCATGCTAATTTATTTATGACAATGTATGACAATACGAGAGCCAATTAGGTTCACGATGGTAAGCATCATGCCACCCAGTGTTTTGAAATATAACATTTTGCAGCACTGCACTGCACCTATCATCTTAAGATATCTTGAGTCTTGAGGGTATATAGGTCTTGAATCTCGTCATCCCCTTAATTACACATCAGTCTGCTATAATGTTTAATTGTCTAGTTGATTTATAGATTTAACTTCTAACTACGATACGATGTTTAGATCTGCATACAATTTTAACTCTAAATGCTTATTCCTTCACGAACAATATTCCTTAGTGATAAAAGCAAAGTCAGGGTACATTAAATTGCTCAGCGGAATAAAGGTTGGAGTGTACGAAAGGGGGCACTGAGGAAAAAGACAGTTTATTTTTCGATGTCAGTGGTGTTCTATTGACACCCCTTTTTTATGTTGGGAATGGGTAGAGGGGCGGCTCAGGACCAAGGTTGCCATAGACCATTTTTCATGAAAATGATTTTCCACGAAAATATTCACGATTTTTACAGGGAAAAAAGACTGTTTATTTTTCGATGTCAGTGGTGTTCTATTGACACCCCTTTTTTGTGTTGGAAATGGGTAGAGGGGCGGCTCAGGATCAAGGTTGCCATAGACCATTTTGACCTCCGGTTAGTCCTTCATTTTTTTTTCGGTGCTTGAGTAGGTAAGGGGGCGCGATTATATAGGACTTTGATTATTTTTCGATGTCAGTGGTGTTCTATTGACACCCCTTTTTTATGTTGGGAATGGGTAGAGGGGCGGCTCAGGACCAAGGTTGCCATAGACCATTTTTCATGAAAATGATTTTCCACGAAAATATTCACGATTTTTACAGGGAAAAAAGACTGATTATTTTTCGATGTCAGTGGTGTTCTATTGACACCCCTTTTTTGTGTTCGAAATGGGTAGAGGGGCGGCTCAGGATCAAGGTTGCCATAGACCATTTTGACCTCCGGTTAGTCCTTCATTTTTTTTTCGGTGCTTGAGTAGGTAAGGGGGCGCGATTATATAGGACAAAAGACTTTATTTTTCGATGTCAGTGGTGTTCTATTGACACCCCTTTTTTATGTTGGGAATGGGTAGAGGGGCGGCTCAGGACCAAGGTTGCCATAGACCATTTTTCATGAAAATGATTTTCCACGAAAATATTCACGATTTTTACAGGGAAAAAGACTGATTATTTTTCGATGTCAGTGGTGTTCTATTGACACCCCTTTTTTATGTTGGGAATGGGTAGAGGGGCGGCTCAGGACCAAGGTTGCCATAGACCATTTTTCATGAAAATGATTTTCCACGAAAATATTCACGATTTTTACAGGGAAAAAAGACTGTTTATATTTCGCTGTCAGTGGTGTTCTATTGACATCGAAATTCTTTTGGGTCAAGTTCAGTCACATTATAATATAGGTACAACGACGAGCGAAGCGAGGAGGAGTGTTAGGTTTTACATATAAGCAACGCGCGAGCCGAGCGAGCGAAGCGAGCGTGCCGCGGCAGCGGCCGGCGAAGCGCCAGATACGAGTTGATTTTGATAGCTGAATGATTTTTATCTGTAGATGTGCAGACAGCTTATTATGCCGCGATCCAATGATGATGACGAAAAAAAACAAAAAAAAAATTTTTTTGTACATGATTTTTTTTATTTTTTCGTAAATAATTTCAGTGTATAGAAACTATTATAAATTCCATGATTTTTTAAAAAAATTTTTTTTTTTTGAACACGTAATTTTTTTTAATTTTTCCAAAATATTTTCAAAGTGTTTTGAAACTACTATATATTTGATGATTTATAAAAAAAAAAAAAAAAAAAATCCCTTAGTGCCCCCTTTGGTATCCTCTGACCATAAGCTCATAAGTTTCCGTTACCCAAATAGAAATTCTTGTAAGTATACGTGCAACAAAATATAATAAAAAATATTATAATTATCACATATTTAAAAAATAAATAATTGGCCTATAATTGTCAAAGGCGTAATGACATTTCCCAATTTCCTTTAATCTATCAATTGACCCCAAAAACTGATCTAGTCGTAGAATTCCACCTGAATTCAATTACTTTTGACAAAGCACAAACTCAGTTCACTTGCCTTGGCTATTGAAGGTAAGTTTCGTCACTTGACACTTTCTCTCCGGCGCGTTTGTATTGTCACTAAACGACCGTGTATAAGTAAAATTGATATTGACTTTCAAATGAAACGTTGATTGAAACATTGTTTGAAAGCGGACAATATTATTTATCGTAGTCACGAACAGCAAACAGCAAAATATAACTCTTGTAGAATTCCCATACCCCCGTATGGGAGGGTATGCGTAACGCATTTTTTCCCGACGAGAACAAAAAAAAAATCTGTGATGAATTAAAGTAATCAAGACTATACCAGACCTAATAGAACTGTCATTCATCCTTAAGGATCTTAGAGGAACGACAGTGTTAGTCTAGACATAACATAAGAACCTGCACGCCGTGCTTGCCCCGTTTACATGGAGAAATATACTGAACGCAATGTCATTAAAAACTATAAAAAGTCTTCAAAATACGAGTGTCAAGAGTGTACGTACACGCGTACACGGATGCCTTTTCATTATTCACTCAATCCTTGAAGATTCCCAAGTTGTATCGCTCGAGAAACAGTGATGACTGCAATGTGTCTCAAATGAGACCAGTTTCCTTGCAGGCTAACTTTTTTAAGATATTTAAATTATTGTATGATCTCTGATAAACATAAAAAGATGAGACATTGATACGAAAGCAATACCCAGACATGCATTTATCCCATGCGTCGTTAAACAGCCAAGTATAAGTAAGCACTGTAGCGAAGAAAATGAGTCAGAGACGAGAGCCAACTAAGTTGCAGTCTTTATTGCGTGTTTACCATAGATAATGCACCTAGATAGATGCCGTTAGTGTGTCTACTTTCCATGGCTAAATTAAGTGACGACCTTAAACTGCAACATATAGGTTCATCACACAACCTAAAAATTGTGATTTAAGTAGGGTAACCTGTTATGTTGGAGTATAAACCCCAATTATCTTATCTAATCTTATTATTTTCAATGAATTTCATGTGAATTTTCTGCCCATTTATCTCGTGCATTAGCACGCGTGCATTAGAGCATTCAAAAATTCACAACTTTAGAATACTCTAATTAGCATTCTCATCTTTGCAGTAGTATGTTAAATAGTGATCTGATTGTTAACGTTATCTGAAGATATTTATTGAGAACAGAATTTATATTATGATTTGGAACTTATTATATTGTCCGGTCGCCCGGTAGATACCGTTGGAAAGGTTCAATTGATATGGTAAATGATTTGAATTTGAATCTTGGCAAGAAGTCACCCAGAACCGGAAGAAATGTATTCTTGCTTCAAAGGCCAACATTTTGATAACCACACACACCACACAACCGTTGATGCGCCGTATTCAATAAGAAGGTATATTTAAAAATCACAAAATAAGATTTAGTGGTTAAACCTTTGACTGTACAAATGAAACGTAAAGGAAAACAGACACGCGTGGTTTGTAAATTGATGCGCAGCGGCATCTCTTCTGATACAACATTTCTGTGATGTTTACTGTATTATGGCCTATTCATGGTTCGAATGTTGCACGAGATGCTGCTCGAGTCAAGCCTCGGCCAATTACGAGAGAGACCGATGCTCGCAGCAACCAATCCAATTTGCAGAGCATTGTTCGCGTCATCTTGAGCAGCTTTAAACAGAACTAACAAATTATTCCGTGACAACGCATTTAGCAAGTTTTACATTACGTTTGTGGAACTTTAAAGAGAAATTGGAGAAACAGTACCTATTACTAACAAACATTATCTAAATAGTCCTGTGGTTTCACCGTTTCATCGTACGAAAGTCGAATGAAATTGATAATACGTCAGAAAGAATTAGATGAGTCTTGCACTGGATAGAAAAGTGTGACGCGATCATAAGATAGCATTTCTTTACCCAGTAGTGGGTGCAAGGTGGGCGGAAGGGCTGAGTGAATATATAAATAAACTATCTAGTTTCCACGTTTTATTCCATTCGTTTCCATTCCTCATCTCTACAAATTGTGCCTTTCACGGTAATGGAAAACGAATGATCTATCAAGTGTAGCAATTCTTTACCATAGGATACATTGGTCCCAAGAAACGAGCGGGTCCAACATTCACTCGCAAGGACATTGCAGAACACGTGTGCAAAAACACCCGTTGGCTATCGCAACTAGCAGTGCACTGGAGCGTGCCAAACACGCCTCGTACGAGATTTTATTTGATTGCGATAAGCTTGAGCCAAGAAACTAGGTTTACTAGAAAAATAGACGAGTGGAGAGCAACAAATTTCGTTATTGACAACTTTATGTAACGACTTCCTTTAAAATACTTCGTATATATACGGGCTACTGAATAAGGAACATACTATAAACATAGTCTAAATTATACGTATTATAGGTATGCATGAAAGGCAAGAGTGACTGACTGATCTATCGACGCACTACTCACACCACTGAACGGATCAGGTTTAAATTTTGTTATAAATATATTGCACTTCGTCTTACAGATAAGAAAGAAGATTGAAGATTTTGTTGAACATAGTTCGTATCCTGTATATAGTAAAACAATCGTATTCTACCTGCAGCAGTAATATACATAGATGTTAAACAATCAGACCTCCCGCGCCCACCTGTTTGGGAAATTACCGCATTACCATGCCGGTGAAGGTTAAGGGCCAAGTAAAACCCAAGGGGTAGCAGCCTTAAGAAACAGAAGCTTAATAAAACTTAGATCGCAAAAAGATTTTTAAGTATCTATTTAAAATTCTGCTTAAGCACAACAGCTAGTCCAGACACAGCTAGGTATTCGAGTTGAGAGAACAGAAATTGTGTTGCATACTTTAAGATATTAAGCCTTATTCCTGTCAACAAGCCAAGTTGCTCTGTATTTTATCAACCTCTATTATTTTGAAGAAGTGGTACCATGTATTGTTCGGACTGAAAATGTCGTAAAAGTATTTAAAAACTTGTGAGGTTTCCAAGTCTTAATCCGTGGTTGGAAAAACTTGTTATGAAACAGTTTTACTTCTTAAGGCTTCTAAATCATGGAGACATTTACGGTATAATACCTAGGTATACGAGTAGAAAAAATCTTCTTTACATGGTATAAAACATAGTCGCTTCCCGTGTCTCTGTGTCCTAGAGTCCTATGTATGAAAAGATCTAAAATCTTTAAGACTACGAAACGGATTTTGATGCTATTTTTTTAATAGTGAGAGCGGTTCAAAATTGTGATTCATATGTATAAAACTTGCATAATACAGTAGATAAACAATGATTTATATAATTTTCTGTTGGTCCACTAGTTGTCTATAAAATAACAAATACATTTTCATAAATCTTGTTAGTTTAAATTCATGTAACTTAGGTAGGTATATAATAATATTTCTATCTTGGTTAATCCTTCTATTTCTTATCAGTGGTGCTAACTAGAAAGTGACTACATAATGAAGAATAAACTAATATACTTTATACGAGTAAATCTTAATCTCGAATAAAAGTGGAAATAAAATAATGAATAAACAACATTGTTGAACACAAGTACGACTATAAACCACGCCGCAACTTATCCATAAAACTTAAGAACTGTATTCAAGATGTTTAAAGTAAAGGTTAAGTCAATCCACTTCCAGTATTTCCAATATTAGAAGCTTTTCTGGCTTTGCTAGTCTGAACCATTAGGACGTTGGACGACTGCCAGCTTCACAAGGGCCGAGAGGTGCAACTATTTATTTGTAAGTTCTGGCCGACGATGTTAAATCACTGGACGAAGTCTTAAATACAATAATAATCCTAATCCTATGTAATCTAATCTAATCCTACTAATTACCCACTTACTTACACTAACGTTATCCATGAGTTGGATATAGAATAATATATAATATAGAATAATATATATATATGATATATAATCCTACTAATATTTCAAGGTTAAAGTTTGTACGTATGTAACTATGTTAGTGGGTATCACGAGGAGTCACAAGGGTCGAGAGGTGCCACTATTTATTTGTAAATTCTGGTCGACGATATTAGGTAGGTAGGGTCATATCACTGGACGACGTCTTAAGGACAAAACGAAAGACCTACTAATATTAAAAGGCGAAAGGTTTGTATGTCTGTATGTGTGAATATGTATGGGTCGAGAGGTGCAACTGTTTATTTATAATTTCTGGCCAACGATATTATATCACTGGATGAAATCTTAAACACAAAAAAAAACAATACCTCTAATATTTCAAGGTGAAAGTTTGTATGTAACTATGTGGGTGTGTGTATCTGTTTACAAGGGCCGAGAGGTGCATTTATTTATTTGTAAGTTCTGGCCAACGCAACAATATTAAGAACAAAATGAAAGACCTACTAATATACCTATACAGTTAAGAGTTTGTATGTGCCTTTTTTTTTTTTTTTTTTTTTATGTGATGAAGTAGAAGACGAGCAAGACGCTCTCCTGATGTTAAGAGATAACGGCTGCCCATAATCAGTACAGTGTTACCTAGGATTTCACAATTATGTGAAAATCTAGGAGCACTGCACCAACGCTTCTTACTCAAGAGTCATAAGATGTTAAGACTCTTTAGCCCAGTAATCACACTAGCTACAGTGCCCTCCTACCAGAGCACAGTGATGTTTGCACATCACTGCTCAGGCGGTAGAATAACTGGCACTGTTGGGGTACCCACCTAGACGACCTCCTGCAAAGGAAGTCTACCCCCTAACACCTGGCCGCCTGACTTTGTTAGCTATTGTGCATGTTTGTTTCTTTTTCATGCTAAATCCACAGATTTACGATGAAATTCGTTTGTAGATGGGCCTTTTTCTACTAACAGCAAAAACCATGGTCCAAGCATTTTTTTTTACTTCAGCTATATTAATGCATAGTTTTATTAATTTAAACACATAATAAATAACCTGTTTTTTAAGGAGCCAAGCCTAATAAAAATATTTAGAATCATGTCATAAATTCGGTCTAAAAGCAACTAAAAACAGTCCTCTGTTATGTCCTAATTCCGGATTGAGTATGATTCGGTTCGGTTTTTATTAGTTGTATTTAAAAATGTAATATCCTATTACTCTATAAATATAAAGAATATTGAATGCATGTGAACAAAAAACAATTATAATTTTAGAAAAAAATTCAATACTAAAAAGTAGTGTTCGAATTTTGTCCCAAACATTTTTGAACAGTCCTCTGTCACAATTTGAATATCGCACCACAAAAATATTAAACACTATTGTGGTTACATTTTGCGTGAAATGGAACCTTAACAGTGTGAAGTTTGCTCAGGCGCCATGCCAAACAAGTCACCGCAATTTTGCACAGTGACAGCTCCGCGTCTGACTGGGAATCACGTCTCTGTAGTGTTGAGTGAACATTCCTCTGGTAAGTCTATTTTACGGTGTTTTATGTGTTATAATTATATTTATTTAATAAAAAAATTGTTCAGTGTGATAATTTATAGCTGTTTTTGTGTTATAAAGTAATATTAAAACGGAAACGTGGTATGATATTTTTACGGAAAAATAACAGTCCTCTGTGCAACAGTCCTCTGGAAATTTATAACACAGAGGACTGTTCAATGTGACAGAGGACTGTTTTATTTAGCGTATGTGTATTTTATTACTATAATTTATAGTCTGCACTAACCTACTGCTTGCCAATAACCTCTTCCATTCTTATATTGGCTTGTCACGCTAATTCAGATCTTTTGTTATACATTATTATGGATTTTGGAATATAAAATAATACGTACCTAGTAACTACCTGTTTGTGAACCTTTACGGTTATTTTTAAAAATGTAAAGTATGTTTTATTGTTTTAGTTTTACCGCAATGCCACCAAAGAAGAAACCTTAAACCAAAGAAGAAATAAAAGAGCAGAAACGAATTGCAGAAAGATTAAGATATCAACGGCAAAAAAATTGAATAAAAAGAGATTTTGATTATAATTATTTTGATTTGTTACTTAGATGTTGTACCTGTTTTTGAGAAATAAGTCTACATTGATAAGTAAACAAGGCTGATTATTATTAATTAAGTTTAATTTTGATTATTATTATTTTAATTTGTTACTTAGAATGTTAATTATTACCGAAGTTTAATTTTGATTATAATTATTTTGATTTGTTACTTAGATGTTGTACCTGTTTTTGAGAAATAAGTCTACATTGATAAGTAAACAGGGCTGATTATTTATTACTTAAGTTTAATTTTGATTTGTTAAAGCTAAGCTCGCACTTTGTTCCTGATAAATACCTATAAGTATTTAAATTCTGTATGTGATACAGTGTTCAATAAAGGAGAGAATTTATTTGATTCGTTTAATAATTATTATTGTGTTTTTCTTCACATAAACATTGACATAAACTGTTTTTTGAGTGAAAAAAAACACTAAAAAAACAGTCCTCTGTCGCATTTTTTTATAAAATTGCCTATAATTCGAAAAATAAGGGAAAATTTCAATTGTTTCATGTTTATACGTTCTTATAATATAATTATCTATCGGCTTAACATATTATATATTTGATTTTCTAAAAAAAAGGGTTAGGACAACTTTCAATAGACAAGTTTCCAGTTAGTAGAGAAAGGCCCAGATATAGTAGATAGCTGGAAACCTGGAATAATACATAGGCTTTTTTTATTATTTTAAACCAATTTTCCCACGTAATATAATTAAAATTGTGCCAGTTATTCTTCGTTCCTTTGATGCTACATCCTGCGTTTTGTTTCATCTATGGTTCTGACCGAGGAAGTGAAGAATCTCGGAATAGACGCCACGTGTTGACGGATGACCAACTGAAAATAGCCACGGATTATATCGGCTTCACAAACTTTATCGCTAACGGATGTCATTAGCGACTTTTATTAATATTATTTTTCCTTTACAAACCAATCAGCTGTCTGTTAGAAATTTTTATTGCGACATGTTTATTTTATTGTGTGAACTGCGAATTGTATACGTATTTTATTGTGTACCTTTTGACGTCAATGTGAAAGTTTAACTCTAGTAGCAGTTACCTAAATACTAAATACTCAATCTTTTAAAGGATGTACTGAGTCCCTACGAGTCTATATCCTATATTTAAAAATAATCATAGTGTTTATTATCGAATTCCTCTGAAACTGACCTACCTATGTATTATGATTGTTTTAATGAGTATAGGTCGTAAGATTATTTTCTAACAGACGCATACAAAGTCGGACCGATAAGTCTTAAGTCTTAGTAATAATATTATTATCTACCTATATAAGAATCCTACTAAAAAGTCCAAAACTAAAGTAAGTTAGTTTGCATTCTTTTTATATACAAAATTATTTTCATAAAATCATTACGTATGTACGTACAGCTTCGTTTACAGTACTACAGCTACGTTTTACGCGAAGCTATAGGTATATATAACTTTTTCAAATCGGACTTATATAATGTCGTCCTATCAGAATGGAAAAAAAGTTTAATTTTTTTGACTTTATTTACTAATGTATCAATTTACTCAATATCTGCAATTTACTCTCTGTGAACTAGTAAACTCACAGACATACGGATGCGCCCGCAACACAATTCTCAGCGCAACGCACGCACCTTGGTTTCGCAAGCGCGATATTGACCGACAAACCATGGTTGGAGGACAACCTTGTTTACCAAACATTATGGGTATGATGATCTTTTACTTGCAACATAAATACTCTTATACTATTACATATTCTGTGACATCCACTCTTAAATTACAGGTCGTGCTTATAGAGGTTACGCACATTTTGTTTGACTAACAGCAGCAAGTTAAAAATGATACTAATAGCACTAAGCTTTTTCGATCGCAACTGTTAGGACTGGACATGAATGTTTAACTAGGACTAACGTACGGGGTGGCCATAAGGTGTAAGTCACAGATCATTTATCAGATCACTTAGTGATCTATCCTTTGATGTGCCCTAAATGTATGCTCGTAGTTTACTTGGTTTTGTAATGCAAATTTCGGAGCTTCACTCATCGTATTTAAAAAAAAACTCTCACGGATATTGTATATAAATCATTTCTGTTTATAATATAACAAATATGACAACAAATAAATACATTGACCCTGCCGCTCTACCTAACATTAAAATGAATAAACATGTATCCAACTCAATATAAATTATGATTACATTAATTAAAGTGTGCTCTATCAACATTTAAAACTAACCACACGTGAGAGCTTTGATAGGTACTAGTATTAAATAATGATTCTAAGAACGTGACACTTCTAGTTAAGTCAGTAAGTATTAGGTTTCCTCTACTATAGCTTCAGGCTTTGATAGCCAGTCATTAAAGGGGAAAGTGACACCATACTAAAGGTCATAGGTAAGGCAGTCGACGGAACTAAAATTACTGATCACAAAAACTCATTCAATGCGGATCTCTAGTGAAAATGTGGGACGATAGAACGTTAAAGAATTTGGTATTGTTTTGCTTAATTAACCGTTAATTGCTTGCATAGAATCTTTATAGAAATCTTGAATTAATCATTTACTATCGATGGAGTTTTTGTATAAATCTTTTATGAAAAGCTAATTTCTTTTAGTAGTTGACATCATTCTCAACTAGAAAAGGAACAAAAAGAGGACTTTTAGCTATCGATACCTTTTTCCGACGCGATATTGATCAAGTGATCGGGAAAAAATTCTCCATGCATGATTTGGAATTGAATAGAACGAAATTGAGTTAAGAATATACTTAGGATTAAACATAGAATTAAATTCAAAGAATAAGCACAGAAGAATAAGTATTAATGTCAAAAAACACTCTATAAATAAGTTCATATTATCGAATATCATAAAAAAGTTACATTTTACAAATCACAAAATATATAGGTACCTAATCATTAAGCAAAGGTACGAGATTATATTCTCTAGAAATTTTCTCATAACATCAAAACATAAACGAATGAGACTTAATTTTTTGTATCACCAATTTTAATTTGTTTTTGTTCTACTAAACATCAGAGGAACATTGTCTATGGCGGTAAAGTGCATTTTTAAACTGAACAATATCTAAATGTATGCAGCCTACGCTCTACCGTATACTGTATACCACTTCGCGTCAGTCACATTTCACCATGCGGTTGGCACAAACCAGTTTGGATTGTAACACAACGCGTTACTTCGCTTGCCATGTTCACAAATCGAGATCCACTATGTTTGCCAAACATTCGTGTATTTTATGGTATTATAGAGACGATATTTTGCATGGCTTTGTATAAACAGATTACATTATATTATATTATAGTTAAAGCTCTTAAATTTTACTTTTATTTTGTCAACAGCAGTGCGACATCTCTAAAAGCGTTTATAGAACACGACCCTTCGTAGTTCGTAGGCTAAACGTGTCTTTATAAAGTTGTCTCAGTCTCTGTTGCCTCAAACATTCAACAAAAACATGACCACGTTTAAAGGAATTCTCGATGTTTTTGTTTAATGTTCTAACCAAAACACTCGCTGGAGACGCAGCCTTAAATTTGCTAAACTCAAACTAGAGTGCAAACTTGTACTCTTGTAACATGAAATAATATCTCTATTTCGACCTTAGGGCTCGCACACACACATTTGAAATCTATTTGACGTCAGTAAAGCTTAATCCTCTTACGCAAGGCCCTATGAGGCAAGACCTACAAAATCTTCAATGAGGTAGGTATTTAGTCAATTTCACCTAATTTAATTACCAGCATAAGCCTCAACGACCTTGCATTTGATATGTGTAAACAATCGAGTTACATAACGAGGTCGCACTAGTTAGCGACTATTACTAAACGTGCATGACCAAAACAATTAAATCGGCATAAAAAATGTTGCGTGATACAGATGTGTAAACTTTTTTCCTATCTCTTGGTACCAACTTTTTTTATTCAACCTCTGTAGACCGACCATAGAGGATAGCAAAACCATGGCGTTACTATTTCTTTCTTTTTTTTCAACCAGCAACATTTATTCTATTTTTAAAATTCGATTAAATTAAATTACGGAATCATTTTCAACGTTTTGTTTTATTAATACATACCTAATTTTTATTTCATTTTTTCCATTTTAACCAATAAGTGTATTGATAAAATAATTACTAAAAATAACAGTTAAAACATAACATGATATATGACTGATTTTTCGTCATGTGAATGCATATTTAATAATATTATGATTTTAAACTGGCAACTACACTAATGTATGGAAACACAATATGATTCCCGTCACAATGGTTAAAAAACAATCGCCTAGCCATGAATTTTACATTTTCTTCTTTTACAATTTACAGCAATTTGTAGACAAATAAAAAAGAAGTTCCGAATACACATTTTAATAATAAATAGTGCTTAACAATTTCACGTAAAGCTCGCAGTAAAAGCTCGCAATTAAATGGTAAATAAAATTAAAAAGAAACGGTAATAAAATGCCATGGAGGGAAAAAGTTTATTGGAAACAGTAATGTAGGCAGCCTTTTAACATGTAACACAGAAAACACAGAAAACTGATATTACTACGGTGAGGTGTGTATGTACATTGTACAAATTTCATATGTCGTATGTTACTTAAAGGTAGTACAATTCTTTTTTGTCCCATCTGAAGTTCATTAGCGGATACTGAGGTTCATTAGTAGCAGGAGCCGATTTTCTTGTATTTACTTTAGAACTTTCAAAAATGTACACTTATTTTATTTTATGTGTAAGCGTAGCGTAGCGGCATTGCAATGTGAGCTTCATATCTGATTTATATGAACTACTTCTAATATTTTGTATTCTTTTTAAAATGGTTTCTTGTTGCGTAAATGTCAAACTGCAAAACTTGTTTTGAAACACGCACGTACATATACATATTGTTATTAGGTAAATTGTCTAGACATAATAATACCTACAATAAATAAACCTACGTTAGTAAAATTGTCTTTTTATGTTATTTGTATGTTAACTTTCATTTATGCACCTTATTTTATGACGCGAATTTGCTATCACTTAGGTACATAACTTAGGTAAAGGTAAGTTACGTGTTTGACTGTAAAGTTTACTAGTTAACGAAAGAACTAGACTGTCATTTTGAAATCCGGATTTATAGCGATAGAAAATACTAATAAATTATAATCCTTTAAAATTTAATGTATTTGAAAATTATTATATATAGTATTTTATATATTATATTGTATTTTTGAGTACATAATCAATTTTAAAAAGTAAAATTGGAAATACGTCTTACAAAAATATTAACATAATTTAAGATTTTGAAGTTACTATTGTACAATATTATCCTCTTTCTTCACGCTAGAAGAATTCTAAAATTTGTCTTAATCCGTTTAACAGATTCTACACGAAGAGTAAAAACAGAAACATACAAAACTTCTTAAGTCTTATTTATTTTCTGTAGCGTTTAATCGTTACATTTAAAGTGAAATAATTTGTTTGCATTGTACGTTATTGATGTAAAAGTAGGCAATGTTCGGTAGCTTTCGTTCCCAAAGCGAGCCGAGTGTCGAGTCGAGTCGAGTTGAGCTCGGATTCGCTCCACTTTTCACCGCGAACTACTCGCGACTCGCACTTTCTTGTCGCCACATAGCGCACGGTGAAGCTTTGATGTTTTTGTATTACTTTGCCTTAATACTTGGCTCACTTCACTTTGATAACCAGATTTTTAGGTCTTTGTGTGGTTTTATTTATTTATCTATCTAATCATTGGATTTTGTAGCAAGACCACAGCGACTTGCAGGTCTTAAAACATACATTTTTGGAAACTTCACTTGGGATTTAGGTAAGGTTAAAAGATGCAGAATATCAACAGATTGAAGTTGCATTTGAATTCGTAACGCAGTTGAGTTTTATAAGGTTTGTTTTCTACCTTTTATTTGAATGTGATAGATAGTCGAATGACTATTTAATTTTCGTTAAAACGATATCTATAAATTCATTACAAGTGATGTCTGTAAGTGACTAGGAAATCCTAGCTCGATAATTGGGATCAAATTCAATGAATAATCTCAGAGATGCATTACAGTTTCTCATATAATAAGGAAGTTTAATCTACTCTAATTACCTAATTAATTGAATACATTATCATAATAATCTCATTTAAACATAATCTCATAAACTGATGTCGCCCAATTAATTTTAATGTCATATTAGCGCACGTACAAAAGACATAAACGCACGCTCTACTACGAAATCTCACAGAACACGACTTGCGAAGACGTTGCACATGGTAATGTGATTCAAGGCCGTTATTAATGCTAATAATGAGATGCTAACTGTAATTCTACTTGCATATTCCACATTTACATACTTACAAGGTTTTTATAATTTTGAATGTATGAATATGATGTTACAGTGTGATTTACCATGCAGGTAACATACACATGTTCGCAGTTAAAAGTAGTACGTAATAGAAAAGCTCAGTGTAAACTTATCGATAAAGAGAAAGTTATTTAAAAAAGGAAGAACTATTTTCGTTGTAAGTGACGTGAGAAGAAATGTATCGAACCTGAGTGGGATCGGCTGGAAGGGGAAGCGATGCGTGGGTGGATGCGGCGCGATGAGAGGCGCCGGCGGCGGCGGGTGCACCGGCACCGGCACGGGCGCGTGCAGCGGCGCCAGGTGCGGCAGCGTGGAGTACGGCGGCGGCGGGCACGGCTCCGGCTCCGGCGGCCGCGCCCGCGCACGCCGCGCCCGCCGACGCCGCGCCGGCTCCTCCGTCTGGCACTCCGCACTCGCCACGCTCCTCTCGCGCTCCGTCTGCACTCCACTGTTCACTATGCAACTCTGCGGTCGCGGCGCATCCTGCACCTGCACTATGTTCACGTTCACGTTCACATCGTGGCTCGACTCGCCCGGCACGCGCACGGAGACCGAGTCCGACTTGCGCAGCGGGGCCGGCGCCGGCACTGGCAACCGCATCTCGTCGCACGGTGTGGAAGCGCGGTACGACGCGCGCGCATGACGACCGCCGTGAGGCGACTGGGGACGGTTCCCCCCGCGGAGGCAGCCGTCGGTGCGGGAGCGCGCGAGGGGCGGCGAGCGGCACTCGTACGGCTGCCATAGCAGCGCGGACAGCGCCTCGGCGGCGGACAGCGGGGCCGGAGCGGCCGGCGCGCTCATCTCGCCGCCGCCGCGCCCGCGCACCCGCTCCGCTGCCGTGCGTGCCGCCTGCCGCGCATCTCACACCCGCACACGCAAATAACATCTGCACACACAAACAACAACCCTTACTTGCTACATCCTTACGGAAGCTAGGCAAAAGGAAAAGATTGACTCAGCTGAATCTGTCAGTAATTTTGTTAGATTATGGAATACCACAAGATAATTAGGTATTTCTTTTTTAGATTAATGGTGTTTTAATAAGTATACAAATGTGTGTACTGGAGGCACAATTGGTATTTATTTGGAGCGGCAAGTCAAGTAATCTCCGCGTACTAGCGAGTTCCTTTGACACAGACCCTAATAAATATTTGAGATCCACGTGGATTCATTTAATCCTTTCGCGAGAAAGCTTCAAAGAAGAATGAAGATTTATCGCGATGAAGCTTAATATTATGCGGCAAGCTCTTTCGTAACAAGAATACCCTACATAGCGGGAACTTTATGAAATTTTAATATCGACTCTATGAAAGTCGGGATTTTTACTCGATAAACGTTATTGGTCGGATTTCAACTGTGGCCTAGATCAAGTTGGATGGAAATCGACTAACGACATACAGCTCATATAATATTTTGCATTTCTATCGATGAACATAATGTTATGTTGCTTCTGGTTTTCTAAAGTCATTACGAAACCGGTTTCTATAAATACCTAACTTTATACTGCAGGAAAATTTATTTTAGACTTTCCTGGTATTTAAACACTACTCGTAGTTGGTACACTGTTCGAAGTTAAAGTTCCAATTTAATTTAAATATTTAAATTCAAACGTTACCAAAGGAAGTAAGGAGTATCGGGGTCAGCTTTATGGCCACTTTTGGCACGTGGTTATTGATTAGGCTATTATTGTATTGAGAAATGTTTGATAATGTGATTTTTCCCTGACAGTGTAAGTAGGGTAACCTGTTCTGTAGGAGTATAAAACTCAATTTTTATTATTAAATATTATTAACTAAAGAAAAAAAGAAGAAAAATTCCAAATTCCAAAGCGCACTCCATATTCCCCATAAATGGCCATCAAGATAATTATCAATAGTCACGAGTGAGATGAACGTGCGCAGTGACCGGTCGGATGTTAGATATAATATTTTTCCTAACATTGAGCAGGTAATATCACAGATCAGAGATTTCACTAGGAACTATAATAATATAATGTTTGCATATCACCGTGCTACGGTGGTAAGGCACTGCAGCTAAGACAATTACTGGGTTAATGAATCTTAACATCTTTTTCTACTCTTGAGCAAGCAGCGTTGATGCAGTGCACTTATAAATTTACAGCATTGTGAAAACCTGGTTAACACTTTGCTGATTTTATTAACCATCAGAAGACCTTCTTGCTTGTCTTTTTATTTCTGTGCCTAAAATATTCGCTCCTTCTTGCCGTACACTTGCAAAATGTAGAATGAGCTTCCGCCCTCGGTTTTTCCGTTGAGCTTCAACATGGGACTTCCATAGGCAAGTGAACAGAGTCTTAAAAGATAGGCAACGTTCCAGCGGTACCCCTGGTATTGCAGGTATATAGGCGACGGTAGCCACTCACCATCTGGTGGGCCGTCTGCTTGTTTGTCACACCTATTACATGAACTTAAAAATAAGTAAAATAATGGGGCCTAGTGGACCCAGAAAATAAGCTTAAATCTGTAGAGAATAACTATATCTACTAGTAACTAAACGGTAATAAATATTGTAAATATTAATAAGTAGAATAATCACAAATTCTAAAGCGCACTCCATATCCCCATAAATAGCTATCAAGATAAGTGATGAATGTGCTCAGTGACCGGTCAGATGTTAGATATTTCCGTAACATCGAGCTGGTATTACAGGGAGATCAGCCGAGGCTGGGGGCAGATCTGCAGTTTTATTGCGAACCATATATTTTTTTCACATCACTTTGCTTCGGTAGCAAGCCACTCTACATAAGGAAATTACTGGGCTGAAGAATCTTGTTGATGCAGTGCACTTAGAATTTCACATCATTGTGAATTTCCGCGTGTACTGATTATGAACACAGTTATCTCTTACCATCAGGAGAACGCCATGCAATAAAAAATGGGAAAAATTAAGACAGAATACCAAATTCTAAAGTGCACTCCATATCCCCATAAATAGCTATCAAGATAAATGATGAACGTGCGCAGTGACCGGTCGGATGTTAGATATTTCCGTAACATCGAGCTGGTATCTCGGGAGATCAGCCGAGGCTGGGGGCAGATCTGCGGTTTCACTGCGAACACTTTCTCTAAAGTAGCGCTTGATTTGTCTTTCCAGTGACTGAGATCGCGCATTTTATCGGCTAACGATGATACTCGTAAATTATTAAGTATACAGATCGGTTATCTAGCCACCATAACACAAACATTGGGTTGCTTAGCTTGGGGTTAGTTGGCAATGTATGAAATAGCCTTTCGAATTTAGTGAATAAAAATATTTTTATTATACTCGAAAGACGTAAATTAATGATGATAAAAAAACCATAACGTCAAGGGTTCCTAATTTAGATATGAATTATGTTTACAAGTGCGGGCTTATTACATGAGAGCATTTTTTCCAGGTAAACAATGGATGAAAAGAATACTATACGGTAAACCTATAATATTAATAAGCGATGTCCATTGTACACGTACATACCAAATTTCAGCTCAATCATACAAACTGTTATGGTTCAAATGTGATAAACATATACATTCATTTAGACATCCATCCAACCAACAGACATCAATACATACAAAAAATTTACGCCTATATAATATAAATAGAGTATTTTATTATGAAGCTTTAGGAAATTTAATTGTAAACTTAATATATCATGACGGCACACATAATTATGAAAGTTTTGTCACTGACTTCCACTATTCCGTAGGCGCCAGCTACAAACATATACAAACAAACTCGTTATATCATAGTTGACTATACATATATGACGAGAACTTTCATTTAAAAACACTGTATAATATATCAGATGCCCTATTAGGTAGGTATAACAATGACAACAATCATTAATAATTATATATTTCTGATGATTCATTCTTTTGTTGTCTCTTCCTTTCTAATTTACGACATCGCATATTAGATGTTTGTAGTATTGTACCGTCCGTGGCCTTGTGATCGTTTGTAATCCGGAGGCTCTGGGTTCAAATCTGTGTGGTAACCTAAACCTATTTATGTGAAAATTTAATCCGTCCTGCGCAGAGTACGATCTGCGTCGATAGATCATTAATCAGTCACGCTTTCTTATTTTATATAAAATGTGTGATGTTTAAAATATACTTAATATTCATTGATATAATCATGAATATAATAGGCTAGGTCCACTTGCTACACACTCTCTGTTACAAAGTCAAATGAGATTTTAACATCGCGCGCAAAAGTTACTTGGATAGGGAGCGAGCTTTAAACTACAGAAGTCATATATATAAAGACGTCACTAAAGTTTTATTAGTACTGAAAGACCGAATATTTGTACAATTCATAGGTATCATCCTCCTACACCGTTTAAAAGTCACCACCATGCGTAATAAATCGATGGTCAACTTTTTCACGAGCTACGACGCGACCACGTCATGAAATATTGACGTCTGACGGGCCAGGCGTAACGAACATGAATAAAATTGTGAAAAATCTCGACGAGAAATTCAATTTTCAATGGGAAACCGTTTTGTCGAGCGCCGCGTCGACAGACACACGAGTGAAGTTATTGCATTATGAAGTAATTTATCACTTGCGAACCGCGGAAGTCATCTGTTTTCATAAGAGAACCGGGCTAAGTAGGATTTTGCTTTAGGATGATCGGCGAAAACTTTATTACTAGCTATAGTAAATGAGTGAGTAAAACTAAAATGAAGTTTTTCCTAAGCGGGTTATTTAAATATTTACAACAAAGAAAATTAAATGTTTTATATAAATTGTCATTTACATTACAAAAAACTTATGGATTAAAGTGAAAAATCCACCTTATATAAGTACGTGTAATTTGTCCACATACACACTACAAACGTACTAAAATAAGATTCCACAGATTTTTCAATCAAGTGATCACTCCTTACTTATTTTTATACACTAGCTTACGCTCGCAGCATTGCCCGCGCGGCAAAATCCGTTCTTAGCGTACATAGATCTACGTCATAAAACCTATCTGTGTTCCAAATTTCAACCCAATCCGTCCAGTGGTTTGGGCTATGCGTTGATAGATCAGTCAGTCAGAGACTCTTTCTTTTTATATATTTAGATTAGGCCGCAAAAAAGTAAGAAGTTGTAGTCATTCTCTTGGTTAAAGGAGCTGGACATATTTTGCTATGCATGGAGAAAGGAAAATAATTATCGCTATAATACAATTATTGAAATTCCGAAATATAATACAATGTAAATGAGTATATAAATGACTTTTACAATTGTAGTCTTTACAACCCAACAAATATTATTTCACTGAATCCTGAAACCAATTAGAGCCGAACAGAGATCCGATGAAGTAAAATTCTACTTTATTTTAATAAATTTAATTCTCATGCTTCATTCAAAATAGATTCAGTAAAATATTATTTGTAAAAACAAAACTTGCGAGGGAATTCGCAAAATTTTTCAGTGAAAACTGAACTTTATCATAAATCCACCCACAACTTTCATAACAATTCTATCTGTGGCTCGTTACTACAGAAAGTTTGCGATTTTTTTAAGTCTCTGATTTACATAAGAATTTTAAACCTACTCAGTAAGATAAAGAACACACATCCGTATATTTAGTTATGCCTCGACTCTGCTCTTCAAATAATTCTATGTCGAAAAAAATTGCGTTCTCTCCACTATTTTGAACTCAGAATTTTTAATTACCTACCTACTCTTTTCTTCAAAAATATTAAGAGCAACTAGGACACGACTATACTGGACGAAAATACTGGTGTAAATGTCATATCTTCCGAAGTTACTTACTTTGCTACAACTTCTCTCTCATTTGGAGCTGCAAAACCATAATGAGTATCTGTAGTTGAACAGCCCCACAATGTAATAGATAAGTCATTTATTTAGCCTATGTGTTATTCCAGGGTCTAAGCTATGTTTATAACAAATTTCAGCTCAATCGGTCCACCCGTTTTGGCGTGAAGAAGTAACAAACATACACGCTCACTCACAAACTTTTGCATTAATAATATTAGATAGATAGATAGATAACTCTTTATGAACACAGAAAAATATACAGAAATAAACTTAAAAATAAAACACAATATCATAATCTATGTGTTGCAATTGGCGGTCTTATCGCTAAAAGCGATCTCTTCCAGACAACCGTGCAGGGAAAGGAGAATATTGCTATTCACATGGGTTATTAGTGTGAAGTGTGACCCTTACGTGAGTACGTAATATACAATCGGCTAACTCGTAAAAGCCTTACAAACCGGGATGAAAATCAAGTCACAAGATCGCTCACCCTGTCAACGATTTTTCAGTTTACATAATGCTTTCTCCAAATCGCAGCTCTCGTTGGGAAATAAAATAGAATGCACTCCCTTTGTGGGACAAACAACAATAGCGCCGGAACTCGGAATAAAAATGAAAGTGGATTCGCCTGTTATTTTTATAAAGCCGACAATCTTGTTTGATACCGTTGCGTGCTCATTTGCATACGTCGAGATCATAATGTCCGACTGTCCTACGAGACACGATTCGATAGAATCGCACTCAGTGCGTAAAATTGTGGTTGACTGGTTTCCTTATGTAACTTTCGTAATGGACCTGAGTCGCGTGGCAACTTGGAAGTGCTATCTCTCACTTCACAGAGAAGGAAGTGGCTATATTTGACATATATAAGGGATTTTTTTTATTCTATACTATTAATACAATATAATCTAACAGTGGTGTTGTGTGCGATGGCAAGGATCTTATTTGGATGCTGAAAAGCGGACTGTAGCAGACTATTATATCATAATTTGTTATCTTTTGTATATACCTACTCTCGCAATAAATGACTTTGAACTTTGGATCAGAAGAGATTCTTCTTACTTTACTGAGAAATTGCATAATCAACTTTTACAGACTCTTTTTATGATTTTATATTTCTATTACACATCATCGAAATTTACTTGTTTATCGTGTTAAGATTGAATTTAAAACACTATAGTATTATGTAAATGTGTTTCTAGTAAAAATATAGTTACGAATGGCTTTATTATTAAAATTTACTAACCGCTAACAGTAAATTGTATAAGCAGTAGGTCGCAATATGCAATACCGACCGCAACACGTATCAAATACTCCATAAATAGTATAACTTTAGCATCGACTAACCGCACCATTATCAGGTTCATTAGAGCGATTTGATTTATTATTTTTTCTGCTTTCTGCGTTGATAGTTTGGTTGTAAATAAGAGATCGACGCTTTCCCTTCGTCCTCGAAACTTTTAATCTTGTAAATGCGAAAGTTTGCATGGAGTCGCAGTATGTGGATCTTTGTTGCTATTTAGCCTTTTCAAGTTAATATAGTGAATCTTTCGGGATAAGACTAGCAAGGCACTGACTGTTCTTGTTTATAGTTCGTCCAGTATAAAATGCATGTGTTCCATTATCGAAATGAAATGAAATGAAATGAAATAATTTATTAACCTTTTTCAATAACATTCGTTATTCTAGGCACGTCTAGTACATAGTGTTCTTATTGGCTATGGTTATTTATTAATAGTGTTGTCTTATTGCTAAAATTAATATTATAGTAGGTATATAGATAGTCAATAATATGTTACGAGCAAGTTTTACGTAAAAAGGAGCTCTCATTAATACGCATTTTCATAAATTCGTCTAGTGTGTACAGAGGATTAAGTTCGAAAAATATTTTTATTGTTGTCTTGAACTTGTTATAATTTAATTTTGTTATGTTTAACGGAAGTTTATTGTACATTTTTATTTTGGTGTAAATACCATGTCTTTGAACCTTTACTAGTCTAGTTTTCGGTAAAAAAAGCTTTTCTTTATTCCTGAGGTTATGCTTATGTGTGTCGAAATTTTTTACAAGATTGTCTTTCTCCTTATGAATTTCAAGTAGGCAATTATAGGTATAAATATAAAGTGAAATAACTGTCATAATGGCATCTTTTTTAAAATATTTCCGTACAGACATTCGTTTTCGAAGACCATTTATTATGCGAATTGACCTTTTTTGGCATTTGAGTATGGAGTTTACACTGGCTGCATTACCCCAAATTGTAATAGCATAGTTAATAAGAGAATGAACATGTGCATAGTATATGGATAAGAGGGTCTTCTTGTCTAGTAGTGATTTCAATTTAAAAAGTACATAATTTGCACTTGCTAGCTTTTTCCTTAATTTTTCTAGATGGTCTGAATGGTTTATAGTGTAATCGATTGTATAGCCAAGGAAAACATTGTCGGTGACTAAAATATTTTTATCTAATCCTTTCTTGGTTTGGTATTTCATTATTACGCTTTTATTTGTATTAAGTACAATGCCATTCGCTGCAAACCATTTTTTCAATATGTCCATAATCATTATAATCTTATTATTTAAACATGTCATAGATTGGTCTGTAATTCCCACGTGAGTGTCGTCTGCAAATAAACTAATATATGTCCAGTCTGGTAGATTATACGCAAGGTCATTAACATAAATTAAAAATAATACAGGACCGAGGATAGATCCTTGAGGGACTCCTATATCTATTTTTCCTGTTTCCGAGTGCTTTTGATTAACTGTAACAACTTGAGTCCGATCCGTCAGATAAGACCTTAATATTTTGAATTCTACATCTTGAAAACCATAAAAATCTAATTTTTGGAGTAAAATGTCATGCCGTAAGCAATCAAATGCCTTTGATAAGTCACAGTATATACTAGCGCACTTTTGTGACTTATCCATAGAATTCAATATAAAATATATCACTTTTCTTATGGCCATTTCAGTTGATCTATCTTTTCGGAATCCAAACTGAGCCGATGAAAAAAGTTCATTCTGTTCAAAGTATTTGACAATGTTATTCTTAATTATGGTTTCTAAAATTTTCGAAAAAGTTGGTAGGATACAAATTGGTCTGTAATTATTCAGTTCACAATGTTCACCTTTTTTATACAAAGGTACAACCTTTCCCCTTTTGAGTACATCTGGAAACACCCCTTGAGTTAGACAGCTATTTATAATATGTAACAGAAGCTCTAGTAGACGTCCATTCTGTAATAATATTTTTTTCATAAATGTAGTACTCATATCTATACTATATATAGGTAAATATATAAAAGGAGTGTAACTGATTGACTGACTGATCTATCAGTACACAGCTCAAACCACAGAACGGATTCACTTGAAATTTGGAACATAGATAGGTTTTATGATGTAGACCTCAGCCAAGAAAGGATATTGCTACGCGGGCAAAGCCGCGAGCACAAGCTAGAATTATATAAAGTTCTCAACTAGTTAGTAGATAGTTCAGTTCTATGACCGAACGAAAATGATGGAAGTCTTATCTTTAGTTTTTTAGTGTGCCAATAATCTCTTGTTACACCTCTAATATATATGCGACATCGTTTTAACTCATTAGAATAGAATATGTTAACATAGGAATACAAGCATTAAATGTCCGTAGTTTAAAGGGAAATTTAATTAAGCCAAAATACGTATTTTAAAATAAATGTTAAATTTGATTAGTAGGCGCTGAACGCAATCGTTTTGCAGTAAAAACAATCAAATTCAATTCCAATACACGGTGAATTGGGCTCGACATTGATTAATTGCTATGTACAAACACGGTGTTTTTAATTCGATGTGTTCATGTTTTGCAATCAATCATTGACAACTCTGCACACACACATCTGCTGCCATTATATCCTAATTTTTCATTACTTACACTGGGCCTTTTTGCAAATTCACACTGGAGGCAATCACTATAAGCCGGAGTAAATAAAATGATGTTATATTTAATTATATAATTTTATTTTATTATTTACTCGTTAACAAATCCTTTCTTAGCGGAGGTCTATGTCATAAAGCCCATTTGTTTTTGTTTATTAATTGTAGTCACAGTTCAAACTTTGCCTAACCAACTGAAATTGAAATATGTACCCTGAACTCTTACAATAAGAACAAGAACAGAATAAGTATAGGACTACACTTACACCTAGGTTAGTCGGTTAAACCTAGGTGCAGACATACGTTGGGGCTTAGGCTCAACATATATACATTTACTAAGTTATGTATGTAGGTATTAGCTAGCAATATAGGAACAGAACTCGGCTCAGACAGATGGTAATCGGTTTGTAGTAATTGAATCTGGTGAAGCGTACTGCATCATCGGATTCCGGCTGAGGCCGTGATAATGTCGAATGTAATTTGAATCAAATAGGTTTGCTATAGGTTCTGGAATGATTTTACGATGACAAAATACAAGACAAACTTTGGTAATGGAATCGCGGTTGAGGCTCAGATAATCGTATATTACCGACGAAATTCTGGAGGCTCAGGTTCAAATCTCAGTGTTTGATAATAATTTCTATATGTTTGTTCTGGAATTTGGTACAACACCAAATTTAAGCTCAATAAATTCAGAAGTTTTTGCATAAAGGCAATTACTAACATTCAATTTATTATATCCTTTAGGCATCATACTTTTTAAATTATAAATTGTTTTAGTCCTAAGTTTTTGTATATAACTGTGGTGTCACAATAAAGTGTTTTCTATTCTATTCATACGTGATTCATCCTCAACAACAAACACTTTTCATAAGGGGGATGTGATCAAACATAGATCTATTTAGAATAAGTAAATCTTAACAGGTTTTACCTATGGGTAACTTATATTTAAAACATTCACATTTCAAATTGGAATTGTAACTTATGGTAATCTTTTCCGTGTTTTTAGAAAGATTTCTAACTTTATACTAACCAAAACTTGTGTTATAAATATTCATATCTCTGCGGTAATTTGCAGCAAAACAACAGGCGTCTCCGGACTGTCGTAATCCGTACATGATTTATGTCTTGTAAAAGTTTTCACCTGACCAGGGCACCGAGGCCACAGGGGCTCAATAAACTGGCTGGATGTCACTGCCAGCTCTGCCGGGGTGCATAAATAATTTAGCCGGCCAATCCACTCCTTGTTTGCATCCCGATTATCATATTAAATGGATAGCAGAAGACTTTCCTGCTTTTTAGGGTGTACTGTGTTTTAATTAACGAAAGTTACGTTATGAATTTGATGAAATCGGTTTGATTCCGTTTTTTAATATTTCGAACTGTAAAATTCTTATAAGGGTATCTGTCATTAAATGTGTTTCCTTAGCTGTGCCCAGCGGTTTTAGCTTTTTTTCATACTGAATACCCATTGTGAATATCAAATTTTCTCCTCTCCCTGCGTGGTTGTCTGGAAGAGATCACTATTAGCGATAAGACCGCGAATTGTAACACTTTGTTTTTTTATATTATTTTAGTTTTTAAGTTGTTTTTGTACATTTGCTTTAATGTTTCAATAAAGGGTTATCTATCTAATACGCCTACGTTTGACCGCCTTTAAACTGGTGGAAAGTTAAGAATAGTGTTAGTTGCTAGAAAAGTATCTTGTTCACTTATGCCTTAAATATGCTCAACTTGTATCGCTCGGTAAACATGACGGCAATGTGTTCAAAAATACGTCTAATCCTTATTAAACAAGTACATTTTACCTTTATCATATTATGTACTACACACATAGGTATAACGCGCACTCCTAACTTATAAACACATCTCAATTGTAAAGCAACGGTGCCAACAAAAGCGTCTAGGAGTCGTTTCATTTTACAAACGGGCTTCCGTTTTCATTCCCCGGATCAGACAACAATGCGCAATGGTAATTACGTTCACAAATAATTTCGGGGACTCGGGGAATTGTAATAAGTACGAGAAAACAACGCTACAAGATATTACTTTGTTACGACGAATCTTAGACGGCCCGCGTCGCATCTCTTTACTTATTTCAGAACAAAAGTTTCATTCATTAAAATAATAACACAATAATGTAATGTTAAAGGAAATTGAAGGAAATGGAGAAAATGTTTTTGTACGACTAACTTCATTTGTAACAACTTTTTAATTAAGTTAATGTGAACAAATTGTGATTAAAATATTTCCATCTGAGTAAGCTATTCCTACTTTTTTTTCGCTTATACTATGATAGAACTCTGGCGTTGCGCTTATATTGTATTTGCCATTAACAAATTTTCTTGACTTTTCTTCCTTCAATATCTTTAAGTTTAAATTATAAGTTTCAATAAAACATATCAGGTGTCCTTTTTACATTATTTTTACATTAAGTAGAGGTACAACACGAGTAAATAGCTACATAAAATATATTTGCAACTAAGTAATAATATTATTCCGGTACTTTAGCTTAAGCTACTTTGTATGTCAACAAGAAACCTTTTGGGATAACATTTTCGTATTTTATGTCATCATAAGTAAATTTATTACCTCGTTTATGAGATTTTTACAGGAAAAATCGACTCTACTGGGGTTTTTGAAACGTCGCTGCTTCTCATTCCCTAATGGCGTTAATCTTCTACCCTTTTACACAACCCATAAACCTGATTTTGCATATATATAATAGCTACTTATATACCGGTGTATACTTGAGATCCTTGTGATTTTCTTTCCCGTTCTTCTCACATAGATACTCGTACTTTCCCAAAAGGCCGGTGCGTCCTCGAATAAATTAATCAATTTTGTATAAATTGACTTAGAAAAGTGTTGTATTGTGGCTATGATTTTTTTTTATATTTTAATTAGGCCCAGTGGTAAACGCTTAAAATGTATTTCACCTCACTTACTCCTAGGCAAAATCTTTAAAATAATATATCGCAAATAATATTTTTTATAAAGCAAAACTCAATGGACAGTCATTAATCATTATAGAAAAATTGGTAATTTAAACTGTCTTCTGAAAATTGTTTCCTGAAAACATCGCTCTACATTGCAATCTCTAATTGCATAATATTTCAGCTTCAAGATATTAAGAAAGCATAAACCTAAACTTTCAGTCACTGTTATAAAATGAAAAGAATTTGTAATAAAATAGAAAGGAAACCTCCAAGAGACCTAATTTCTACGTACCTACAAGAATAAGTAGGAGTATCGGCTCAGGTTTTTCTAAATTGGGATTACCTAAAAGGGCTTGTACACGGTCGGATGAATAAACGATTCCTTTTGATGGTTAAAGATCTCAAGCTTCTTGTTCAATAAATGGCTGGTGATTTTATCTGCTCTTTTGTATAACATCAAAGCAGGTGACTTACTGAAGGAGATTCGGTCTAATACCATTTCTTTTAAGACCGCAATCGTTTTGTACTCAAAGACTTTATAAGTACATTTAAGTATACCTCCTTAATATAAATATCATGTAACAAAATCGTGGAGATTGAATTTATTTTTGCGTTGCTATTGTGATCTTTGGTTTTAGCTGCTTAAAAATAATGCTTTTCTATTTTCTAGTAATACTCTCAAGCCACATTTTAGTTGATAATAAACAGTACATCCGATACGAATCCGTCAATAAACGAAGGTCAAAAATCGGACGGTTGTAGGGTATAAGCCGTAAGCTACCATATAAACTGTTTTAACCATTTCACGGATTCAAATCGGACGTTGTGCGGAAACGGTCTGAGAAAATCAGTCCTTATCAGCAACGAACAATATTTAAGACGAACGATGTTTAAGACATTGGGTGGAATTTATCTCTTGGCCTTGATCTGATCCCTTCTATGATCGCATCAATACCTAACATCAAGGGAGGCGGTGCGGTAGGCGGTAGTATAATGCAAACCTATAGAGAATAAAAAAAATCTACTTTAGATAAAGTACCCTCAAAGAAATGGTAGGCAAAGTAGACATTGATAAGATCAGGGTAAAGCTGAAAATATTGGGGATGTTTACATAACCCTTTTCAAGAGAAACCTTAAACTGTCTGTCGAAGCCAAAATACACGTGATATATTATTTATTGAGGGCACCTTAGGGATTAAGATGTCTCAATATTGACGTGATAATAAGGAAAACTCTGTTTAGCGAATAATATTTGCTTAGCACTCATGCTACCGCTACTAAAGTGCAAAAATGAGAACATGTTTATTGATTTTTAGATGTTTATTATGAGAAGATTACAAGATTTATACCTACTAACGTAAGAGATACCGGAAAAATGTGTACCTACCTACTTATTAGATATATAATACTTAACAAACGTTTTTAACAAGTTGTAAGAATTGTTAGAATATTCTGGCTGTCTTAATATAATTTATGCTGAAGCTGAGAACTGATCCCAGGTTTAACGTAATTTAGGGCACGGATATTCTTTAAGACAGACTTTATTAAGTTTAGAAAGCAAGCGCAAAGCTGCTGTTTGCGCCATCTAAAACATAAGGCGTTAATATTACCGTTTAAAGCTAAAAGGTTAACAAAATGTAGGAGTATAATATGTAGAACAAAAAAGCTTCGAAATAACATGTGTCCAAAAACAAACAGTAACACTATGGCTTTTATTTTAATAACTGGTAACTTTTATTTGAATAACTGGTCATATTTTAGTTCGATCAATATTTTTAACGATCTGCAGTGCAGCGTTTTAAATAACAACCATTGTTGCAACAACTATATTAATTAACCAGTAACAAATCCAGGCAGTAGCGTAAAAGTTCGTCGGGCTCAGCGCAAACTTTTCGAGATTGAATTTAGCCAGATATACTGTCTAGTTTCGTTTCGCTTCAGCGGAGTATTTAGCACCTGACATGACTTACAAGCACTGGCAAGCTTCACGTGGAAACTTGGCCCAGTTTCGAACTTGGATTAGTGATTGTTGTCACGTAACATAAAGATTTGTATAGCTGTATTTTATAAACAAAAAGAGATATCAAACTTTAGGTGCTGAAGTAAACTTTCAAGGTACATAAACGCGAGGCTTTCCTTTTTGTTGTCTGCTGTCTAACTTAAACACGCAAGCTATTATCGATTTTATGAATATTAGATGTTACCTACTTGTGTGAAGGAACGTATTAAAGGTGTTCCCTTATGTTTATTGGAAAGGGTCGGAGCTTAACAACATTTTAATAGTTGGAAAATGATGAGGGTGCAGGCTCACTCGTAAGCATGGGGCAAAAGTTTCCAGTCATTCATAACTGAGTCTAACAATTTTGGAATTTGATGGAGGTTAGTGAGTCTGACAGTTTCGGAATTCGGTGGCCCTTTATTCTATGCGAAGTAATTTTAAAGTTGACTGAATTATATATCCGGGTAAAACACTTCCAGGTACGGATTATAGCCCACCAATCACGATACGAATATTCAGCAGTTGTAAAATTTACCCAGCTATTTTTAGATTAACTAATGATCGGCACTTTTTTTACTTATTGCTTTCGTGGATTAGGAAAATAGTCCTAACAAATCCGTACATTAGGAGCAGATTGCAAGAAAATATAAATAAATAATTGGGGTTTACACGCCAATCAAACACCCCAATTACATAGCTAAAAGTAGGTATAGTTAATTCTCAATTAAATTTTGATTGTGTGGCTAACCTACATATATTTCTTAATATATAAGTAACATTATGCTGGAGTTCCATGTCGCTAAAATTCCTACAAGATCTCCAACATGACTTTGCGACTCTCTCCTACTTGTCAAAGGAAAATTTGTTAATTGTAAGGAAGCCCTTTTTCTATGATGTGTATTTTTGTAAAAGCTTTTTCTATTGTATTTGTGGTGTTCAATAAAGAATGTTTTATTCTATTCCATTATTATCAGGAATCAATTTACCACTATTTTCATATCTAATGCACTAACATTAGTGCATTTCTAAAAGCTGCTACTATCGGCCCAATTCCAATAGGAACGTTCGACATTTCCAGTCCAGCTTTACCTCGACTTCAGTCAAATCGAGCGTTCCACTTGCCAAGTTGAAGCTACTGAACTGGACAAGCGTTTAATAGTTCAACTATTAACCACAACGACTTTCAAACATTTCATGTTCACAACTAAATAATGCCGAAGTTTATAGAAGTGGGTTCGTTCAAACAGATTGAAGCACTTTAAGTAAGCCCACACATTTGTACCTTCACTTAAACATGTGTATACAATCCTACTAATATTATAAACGCCGAGATGGGGCGATGATATCCGGAGGGTCGCTGGGAGCAGTTAGTGGAGAAAGAGGGAGGATCGAGTTAAGTGGCGTGCAATGGGCCTATGTCCTATGTCCAGCAGTGGAGGCACGTAGGCTGATGATGATATCATCATGATGATGATTATAGGATATTTTACAGCGGGTAAAACCGCTGGACACAGCTAGCCT
Source organism: Hemithea aestivaria (assembly GCA_947507615.1). NCBI lineage: Eukaryota > Metazoa > Arthropoda > Insecta > Lepidoptera > Geometridae > Hemithea > Hemithea aestivaria. Next base: position 9,323,314 of record OX382329.1, on the reverse strand, counting down.
ATTATAATACTTAATGCATTCACGCGAAAAGCACAATAGTAATGGAAAGTATGCGAGAGGTAACTAAGTGTGCTTGTTACGAAAGTGTGCGTAAGATTTGAATGGGCTTACTATACGTGCCACATTTCTCATTTTATAAAGCTGTATCCAATAGTTTTTTCGTCCTTGTTCACAACATGCTCTCCAAAGACTTGGCTTGGTAGAATTTCTTTAGCAAAAGTTACCTACTTAGCTTAGTTCCCTGTAAGAGTTTTTCGTACTTGAAAAAGTAATGGAAATAAGTCCTAACTAGAATTCGTGTGTTCAAACGTACATTAAAGCTTTTGGGTCAAGATCGTTGTTTATTATTGGGACTTTTTTATACAACGAAGCGAGTAAATAGGTTCTTGGAAAGCGAAACGAATAGGTGTACAAATACTGTTAGAAAAAAATATTATACAAGCTTGGTGTATGGATGTCTAGATGTCTGGATTTATGTTTGTTACTCTTTCACGCCTTTACGGGTGGACCGATTGAGCTGAAATTTGGTATAGAGATAGCTCAGACCCTGAAATAATACATAAGCTACAATACAGTGGGTAAAACCGATCGACGCACCTAGAAATATACTAAATGTGAAAGTTTGTATAGATGAACGTTTGTTACTCTTTCATGCCTAAACGAGTAGGCCGATTGAGCTGAAATTTAGGATGTAGATAGCTTAGACCTTGGAATAGCACGATATAGGCTACTGAATAGCAGGTAAAACAGCTGGGCGCAGCTAGTGTTCAAATAAATGTTCAAAAAACGTTTATATATAACAGAAGTTTCTCTTTGAATTTTTAACCAAAAAAGACATTCACGACAAATACACAATCTTTAATGAAAAAAGAGATATTTTTATGCTTGGCCGTTTAGTTTCACCAAAACACGATAGTAAATCTTTGGGCAAGTGGTCTCGTGTGTTTTCGCGATAGGTATCTGAACGCCGAGGGAGCGTCCAAATTACTGCACGATTTATACAGATTTACTTATCTCGCACATCTTTTAAGGCTTTGGGTACGGATCTTAGAGAAAAATACCGCCGTTTTAAATAGAGATTCCCGCCAGTGGCAAATATTTGTCTGATTTAGACATTTTTGTTTCTGGTCTGGGTGGCTTTCTTCACCTATTATAATATTTACAAAAGACAATTATTAAATAACAATATAACTCGTCGATAACTATTACAAACGGCTATTGCTACTTATAGAGGTAAAAGAAAAATATTACTTGGACATCTAACAAACGGAACACTATATCAAAAAAGTTTATTGACAACCCTTGAATAACCCATGTGATGGAAAACCAGCAAAATTACAGCTTTCTAGGACTTAATTTCTCCGTAAAGCCGTGGAAGGACGGACGGAACTACGGAATCTCAGATCAGAAGAATACTACGGAACCAACGAATTAGGGAAGTACGGAACCATAATAACTAGCTACCGGCGCTACGTCATCTACATCGTTAAAAAAACATTTGCGACAAACCTACCAAACAAACATTTCAAAAATCGTCAAAGCCGTTTTAGAGGAATTCGACAACAGCCACTGTTACACGTTTTACTTTCTTGCAACTCCTTAGATTACTTAAATGTTTATTATCTTACGAGAATCTCATACATATGTCCACACATACAATCCCATAAAACGCGCTATAAAACTTCACCCAATTTGTAGAGGAAAAACATGTTCACAGTAACAGTAACCAAGAACTTTCCTTTAACAATTTCCTCGTCCGCGTCAATAAAACTAATGGTAGTTCTCACACCGCGTGCCATCTGAACTGATAGCGGGCGGTTACCGATTGATAAATGTACTAATATTATATGTAACTACCTCTACTGTTTTCTTAAATCGTTTATTAAAGGTGGGTACATCTTAAAATAAATGCCGCGCTGCTTAGGATACCATAATCTATGTAATTTGGTTATTTATAAGTTAAATAAAATAAAAGTTTCAGGACATTTCACACAGCGCCGCCTATCCCCAAGCTAAGCAACTTAATGCTTGTGTTATGGTGGTTAGCATAATTTATAACAAAATTAAAATTTTAACTAACACTAGATATATAAGAAAAATGTTAACTAACAAATTATGGTCTCAATTGGCTGAATAAACAATTTTATTATTATTATAACGGATATAATACTTGTATACTTATCTTTTGTAAATACATATTCTATATAGTTTCAGCTGTTAAATCCGTACGATAGGATCGAGGCACAGCTAGTTATAAATATTAACAAAAAAATTATATACATACATACATACATATAATCACGCCTGGTTCCCGTTGGGATAGGCAGACTATTTCCCTCCATTGGGTACGATCCTGACACACCGCTTTCGCTTCCTCGACAAAAAAAAAAATATACTAAGAATAGCTCCTTCTTTCAAAGTTGTCTAAAACAATCCTAAAAGCTTTTATCAAATGAATGAAGTTCCATCCAGAAGACTAATGGAACGCGTCGGATAGACAGAAACAATACTGAGACTACGTTCGAAGACAGTCGAGAGATGGTCCAGACGCTTGTCGATTGATTAATGCTAGCATGAACAGTCAAGATCGACTATCTATACCTAGCTAGTATGTATGTACCTTTAGCTTTTAACATATTATCTACGTGTTATCCTACTTTATAAACGTGAAAATTTGTAAGAATGTATCTATGTAGGTATGTATATTCGTAACTCTTTCACGCCTAAATAGGTGGACCGATTGAGCTGAAATTTGGTTATAAGTAGATATAGCTTAGACCCTGAAATAACACATAGGCTACAGCACAGCGGGTAAAGCCGCTGGGCGCAGCTAGTCTAAATATATAAAAGGAAAGAGTGACTGACTGATCTATCAACGCATAGCCCAAACCGCTGGACGGATTGGGTTGAAATTTGGAACACAGATAGGTTTTATGACTTAGACCTCCGCTAAGAAAGGATTTCGCCATGCGGGCAAAGCCGCGAGCATAAGCTAGTAATATTATAAACGCGAAAGTTTGTAAGAATATATGTATGTACCCTCTATGTTGATTACTCTTTCACGCCTAAACGGGTGGAAGGATGGAGCTGAAATTTGGTATAGGGATAGCTTAGACCCTGGAATAACATAATGTAGAATACTATAAAGCGGGTGCTGGGCACAGCTAGTAAAATAACTAATAGATATGCAAGGACGTGCACCAAAAGAACTGAAATTTTAAACCTTAGTAATTTCCGGCCTATATTCTTTCCCATGCTTCTATCTAACGACTTCCTATATTGTGATTTCGTAAAGTTAAGGACGTGTATTTCGAGTTATCCAAAGAAAGAAAAATCATCCCAACATCACTCAAACCGACAAACGCAACTCCATTAAAATAACAATAGAAACTTTCAGAGATGCGGACAGCCTTTATTACCCACAAAAAATCTAATAAAACAGACCGAAAGTTGCCTAGGCTCCGAGCGTAGCACCTCTCGTTTTTCATGATAATTCTGGCGGAGTTTTTCTTTATCAAGTTTGTTATTTTTCTCAGTTTAATATCATGCAAAATGAAGGCTGGGTAGGCCAGGGAATGGCCGCCCGGCTCATTGCATCCGACCGTAAATCTATTGGCGTTGTGTTCGTGCCCACAACACACAGATTAGTTTTTGATTAGATTGAACATCACAGCATTTATGTATTGGAAACCAGTGTAGCTGATTCAGTGCCCAAGTGTCAATCGATTGATTCACAAGCCTTTGCAAGAAGCGAAGCTGACCTGTTATGGCCAAATCTTCTATTAACGATAATAAGTGTGACATGTCTAAACACTAAATTTTACAAAAAAAACTTAGTACTTTTTACTAAGGGTCGGTTTCCAAAAACAACGGTATTTGAATTGACACACCGTAATCATAGGTGGACGTTATATATTCAATATTCATATTAGCAGCCCGTACTCGTCCACTGCAGGACAAAGGCCTCTCCCAATTCCCAATACGCGCCACTGAGCCCGGTCTTCAGCGCCCCTTATCCAGTTTCTGTCAACCATCATCCTCAGGTCGTCACTCTACCTGATCGCAAGTGCCATATTGCTTGGAGGCAAAGATAATGTTCTTCTGAGCGTAGGGTTAATTTAAGAGCCTGCTCCACTTCGTGCAAATGTACGCGAAGTTTAAATTTACCTAAACATGGTCTCCACTTCAAAACTCCAAGGCTATTCCTCTTCATATTTATTGTTTGGTCACTAGAACCGCAACTTGTACTCGCAGATGCTATTCAACAGTCTCGATAGACTCGGGACGTGAAAAGATCTTGGCTTTTCCATCACGGAAAAAGTTAACATTTTTTGTTTTTTTAGAAAACTTTTATAGCAATAATGGATTTCTTTTCTATTCCGTATAGACTTTCTGAATGAAGCCGTTAAAACTTTATGTAACTAGGTACCAACATTTCAGCCTATCTTACTCTTACTAATATTATAAACGTGAAAGTTTGTAAGAATTTATGGATGTCTAGATGTATGTTTGTTACTCTTTCACGCCTAAACGGGTGGATCGATTGACCTGTAATTTGGTATAGAAATAGCTTAGACCCTGGAATAACATATAGGCTACAGTACACCGGGTAAAACCGCACAGCTAGTGTATTATAAAGTATATAAATTCAAAAAAAAAATCCTGTCCATTTAGCTATCTAGCTCAGTAAGCTTCTTTGTAATTATTTAGTACGCAATAAAGTATTATTATATTCTATTCTATCATATATCGGCTTTTAATAATTAATATACCTACTTCAAAGTCATAAAATTAGTACAATTCTAAGAAAATTTAATAAAAGGAAAACAAACATATTATTGTATTAAAATGTCTTAATTTTGTTATTTTCCTTACAGTCACCTAATCGATAAAAATAGCATTAGAGTAAGCCAATAAATGAATATTATAGGTATAAGTAATATGTACTCATTAATAAAATGATCAAATATGTTTATAAATAGAGGTTAAAGCTAGTGTAAATTCAAACCGCGCCTATCTTCGGCGGGAGATTTCCACATACCGCCCTGTGCATGGCGACGATGCGTAACGTATTTATCCTAGGTAATATATTTCTTCCTACTTACAATATAGTATTTCAGCCGAATCGATCCAGCTGTTTAACGGTGACAGAGTAACAAACACCCATCCCTCCAAACTTACCTACAAACTTTCGCATCTATAATATTAGAAGGATTTTTTGCCTAGTAACGTTTTTAGTCAATATATTATTGCGGATTCCCTAATAGGTCAATCAATCTGAAAGCTCCGGACGTAGATACGGGGACGATAGCCTATCACTTGCCAACGTTTCGTCTCCCCAGCGGCTATCAATCACCACAGAACATTGCTAAACAGTAGGAATTCTAAGGAAATATTGCTTGGATTTAAGGAATACATTCGTCTTAGTCAAGGTGTACTATATGATATGTATGTATTTATTCATGTATAATTTTTTTTTATGTGGAGAAGTACGAAGACGAGCAAGACGCTCTCCTGATGTTAAGAGATAACGATGCCCATAATCAGTACAGTGCTACCCAGAATTTCACAATTATGTGCAATTCTAGGTGCACTGCACCAACGCTTCTTACTCAAAAGTCATAAGATGTTAAGACTCTTTAGCCCAGTAATTTCACTACCTACAGTGCCCTCCTACCGAAGCACAGAGATAATATAAATCATAATAAAATATTATTATTATATTGTTTTGATGTATTTGTACTGTAGAACTCAACAGTTCAGTCTTTTAATGAATTTTATAAAATAATCTCAAATGTTCTGTTTAATGCGCATTGTAAATTAATTTGTTAAAAAATATTAAGACCGGTTTATTTTAACATAAAATTAAATACTCAGGAAGAAAGGGATAGAAACTCATAGGGAAAAAATCTTAATGTCATTTTGTCTTGGTTACATTTGTATTACATTATTTCAGTTGGTTTATCATGCATAAGTTTCCAAACATCTTTTTATTGGGTAACTTTTTATTAACTTCACAGTATAGTGCAGTTGTTTTTAAGGTTCTCTAACCTCAAAAGGAACACGAGTATTTTCTCTGTGTATTCAAGGCGTCTCGGTGCGGTGCCGAGAGTTTTATTGCGACACCTTGAGAGCGAGGCACCGTTTCAACAATGTTTCCGCCCAGGGGAAGAAAACTGTGAGATTGCCATCTTCTGTTATGTTGTTTGGTGACAATGTAGCGTTAATAAAATGTAGCCTGGATCACTTTTATGACAGCCGACATTTTGTTCTACCTAAAGAATAGCTGTACTTTCTTTGTTTACGGTACAATACAGGCTTTACAGTACCTATATATTTCCTTAGAACGTTTGTCAGGACGAGATTCGAGATCATTAAGACCTTCACTGGACATGTCACGCGGTAAACGTGACAATCTATGATTTTTGTACATTAGATCTTGAATAATTTACGACCTAAACATGATATTTTATACGGATGTGAACTCCTGATGAAGGACATCGTAATTGTCGACTTGTGTTGAGACTTGAGACTTTTCTGAACAAATAATTGCGTGAGTACAGCCGTGTCGCGTTTATAACGTCCCAACATCTTTTTTTTTTGTTCATTATAGGCTAGCCTTCCACGATCTCGCCTGATCCTGCAACGATGCGTTGAAGATGATTACATACTAATCCTAGAACGGAACAAATCCCTCTCTGGCCTCACTGAATTTCGCGCTGGATCACAGACGTAATGACCGCTTAGCGACAGGGTTTTATCCATCAGGTGGTAATTAACCACAACCCAAGCCTATCACACGTAGACAAGAAGTTTTAAGATAGTTTTCAGAACGCCTAAATAAAGATAATGAACGATAATCCTGTGTGCTAGCTCTTATTCCGAGGTTTTTCCTTTTTATGCTAAAATGACTGGACTAGGTGCTGCGTAGCACACATGAACTTTAGCCTTAAAAGCCACGAGCAGGAAGCAATAAGCCGACTACTAAAGTGTTACTCATAGGAAATGAAGTTACTACACAGGTAACAGCACTTACTGCCTATTAGGTACCTCTATTGAACATTATGTTCTAAATCTAGAGGTACATTTATACATTTACGAGAAGGTCCTACATATTTAATTTATTATCCTAGTCCTATACGTCGAAACAGAAGTTTTTTCTATCGGCATGGCCAAGCAAAGTTATCTAATCGCTTGTTTCCTAGTCAATGGATATTCCATTATCATCATCATCAGCCCACGTTTTTCCACTGCTGATCATAGGCCTCCCCCACTCAACTCTGCCCTCCATCTTCCTCCTCATATCGCTCCCAGCGACCTTTCGGATATTGTCCGGTCATCAGATCGATATCTAGAAATAAGTATCTATTTGAATAGTTGCAACTAATACGTCTTCTCGTTCAAAGAGTCAAACTAGGTTCAACTCCAGACGAAACTAAACACTTTAACATAAGTATGTAGCGACAATGGTTAGATACCAACAAGTTCCACAGTTTCCAACAATAGATTACAGTTCTTGTTCTTGTGTTCTCGCCTGCACAAGATTAATTCTGATTCCCCGACCGGGGACTAATAGCTGTTTAAATCATCCATTAATTTAGTTATTATGGACGATTGTAGGCTTTATCATTGGATTTTGGATTAATGATCCGTTTTAATCGCTCGCTTAAACGCTTGAAAAGTTATTGGATTTTATTTCTTAAAATTATAATATCCTATATACATTGCTGTGCTTTGGTAGGAGGGCACTGTAGCTAGTGAAATTACTGGGTTGAAGAGTCTTAACATTTTATGACTCTCAAGTAAAAAGCGTTGGCGCAGTGCACACAGAATTTTACCTTTGTAAAATCCTGGGTAGCACTGTACTAATTACGGGCAGCGTTATTTCTTACCATCAGGATAGCGTCTTGCTCGTCTCTAACTTCATTCTTCTTCTTCTACTGAGCATTATCCCGACTACTGCCAGGGTCTGCTTTCCGGCTATACCTCTTCCACTTCGCACGATCTTGAGCATCCTCCTTAGTTAAGTCTCTAACTTCATTGTATAAAAAAATCCTTTCTTAGCTTTCATAGCAAGTAAACATGTAGCTAGCTGCTCTAAATGTGTATTTAGTACCGCGCCAAAGCAGAGACATTACCTATTTTCACAAATTGAAGACATTAAAATAATTAATTAATCTAATTTGTAGCGCCATTCTAACCAATGCCCAACAAAGACTTACTCAAGTGAAATAAGAAATCCTAGGAAATTCTTTCATGTCGATAATGAATGTAGTTTTTCTTTGAGCGGACATGGACACAGTAATAAGGCTCAATTTGGAGCTCTTTGGGCTCAGATCACATAAAAGGAAGGTTGATTTTTTGCCATACAAGTCTAAATTAGAGCGCTACGTTTGAACGAGAGCCCCAAATCCGAACGCGGCTCTAATTCTTTCCGTCGCACCAATCAGAGCAATTAACAGACAATAAGAGAAAAAGAATTCGCAGACTCGCCCAACCGTCGCATATGGATTGAATTTTGGAATATAAAGGCTTTACTGCTATGGAATTTTTGATCTCTATTCCAATTATGGAGATCATAATGTTATCGTAGAATTAATGTTACAAACATGTCTTCGTCTACGATATGACGGCTGGGCTCGTTGGCCGGGACTCCGCTAGGAGTTGTCATATATTATTACCTCTAGTATATCTATAGTTTTAAGCCCTATATTATCTTCCTCTATAACAACCGCGTTTTGTATTAACACGAAATAAGTTTATGGATTATTATCCTAATTAATAGGTTTTCATAATTAGACTGTGTGAAATTTAAAAGTTTCACAAAATGTTAAGACACGAGTACTAGAGAGTGCAAATCTCTTATACTTTCGACTCAACTAAAAAATCTCAACCAAATTATAATTTACAAAAAACTACAAAAGCAACATGTTTATTTGTACCTCGTAAACAAGTATGTTTGTTGTTTATCGCATGTTATTGGGGTCAATTTGTTAAGTTATGATTCATGAAGCCGTTTCCTCAAGAAATAGATCCCACCGTCCAATCTCACACCCGCCCCACGTCATTATGATACCGCCCTCTAGAGGGGAGCTTAAATAATACAAGCTAATGTTTTTATGCAATCTGGTGACGAACGAGACAAGTGAATGCTCTACTACTACTATAAACTATTACTAAAAAGGTGAACGCACATTTATCTGAAATGAACACGTCAATCAAGTCGAACGAAACAAATTTTAGAATCTCATGAAATCTCGCTTCGGACGTAATTAAAATCCATACTATCCATAAATCCATACTAATTTTATAAATTCTAATGTACCTATCTGCCTGTCCCTTCACCTCTTCTACCTCTTCACGCCTAAACAACTACACCGATTCAGATAAAATTTGGTATAAATATACATAGTTCAATCTCGGAAATTAACAAAGGATAGTTTTTATACCTTTTTTTAACATCGCGGGGGAAGTAGTGTATAAGCTACAATACAAATATAGTCTTTGCGTAGCTTGTTTATTTTTTTGTATTCAAAGTGTAGCCGATGTTTCCAATGTTCAATATTTATCATAAATGCGAGAAAAAGATTGCGTCAACAGTAATATGGAGCCAACAAATACTCTTAGAATAAGCAAAATATACAAGTTAATTCATGCTATAAATAATTTTTCCAGACATATTCTGTGTTTATATGAACAGAAACTATGAAATGAATCCTACCTTTTTTATAAGAAACTGAGTAATACTGGATTTTGGTTAATAATCCTTTCATAGACGAAACGTAGACATTCGCTACGTTTCGTCATAAAACCTGTTGTGTTTACCGAATTTCACCCTAATCCGTTTAGCAATTATTCAGTTGCACGTAGGTATAAAGACATTGTACGTAGGTATATTAGCATAGACGAGGTGGCGATGGCCCTTGGGCAGCTTAAAAATGGAAAAGCCCCTGGTGAAGATGGAATTACCTCGGAACTCTTGAAGGCTGCAGGCATACCTGTATTGAGAGAGCTCCAGCGAATTTTCAATTCTGTCCTATTCTCAGGGAGAACTCCAGAGGCGTGGAGCAAAAGCGTTGTAGTGATGTTTTTCAAAAAAGGTGACAAAACTCTTTTGAAAAACTACAGACCTATTTCACTTTTGAGCCACGTCTATAAGCTTTTCTCAAGGGTCATCACAAATCGTCTCTCACGCAGATTCGACGAGTTCCAGCCACCGGAACAGGCCGGGTTCAGAGCAGGCTACGGGACCATAGACCACATCCACACAGTGCGGCAGATTATACAGAAGACCGAAGAGTATAATCAGCCCTTGTGCCTAGCATTTGTGGACTATGAGAAGGCCTTTGACTCCATTGAAATTTGGTCTGTTCTGGAGTCTTTGCAGCGGTGCCAAGTTGACTGGCGATATATCCAGGTGTTGAAAAGTTTGTACGATACCGCCACAATGACTGTCCAAGTACAGAACCGGCAGACTAAACATATCCCTTTAAAACGAGGTGTGAGACAAGGGGATGTAATATCCCCCAAATTGTTTTCCAACGCTCTAGAGGATGTGTTTAAGACGCTGGACTGGACTGGACAGGGCATCAATATCAACGGCGAGTGTATTTCACATCTGCGATTTGCGGATGACATCGTCATAATGGCGGAAACGCTGGAAGATTTGCAACAAATGCTGACCAGTCTAGCTGATTCTTCCCAACGTGTCGGTCTCCGGATGAACATAGACAAGACTAAAGTGATGTTCAATGAACAGGTCGCTCCGGAACCGGTTATCGTTAATGGACTGCCTATTGAAGTTGTTCAGGAGTATGTATACCTTGGGCAAACAGTGCAGTTAGGTAAAAACAACTTCGAGAGGGAGGCTATTCGAAGGATTCAGCTGGGATGGGCTGCATTTGGAAAACTTCGTCGAGTCTTTTCGTCACGTATACCACAGTGTCTGAAGACTAAAGTCTTCAACCAATGCGTCTTACCTGTAATGACATACGGAGCCGAAACGTGGACACTTACGGTTAGATTGGTTCACAAGTTTAAAGTTGCTCAGCGAGCTATGGAGCGGGCTATGCTCGGCGTCTCTCTAAAGGATCGCATCAGAAATGAGGTGATTCGGCAGAGAACCAGAGTTACCGACATAGCCGAAAGGATTAGTAAGTTGAAGTGGCAATGGGCTGGTCACATTTGCCGCAGAACCGATAACCGATGGGGTACACGGATTCTAGAGTGGAGACCGCGTCTCGGCAAACGTAGTGTAGGTCGTCCTTGGGCGAGATGAGGTGACGATATCCGGAAGGTCGCGGGGAGCGGGTGGAGGAGGAAGACGCGGGAACGAGTTGAGTGGCGTGCCATGGGGGAGGCCTATGTCCAGCAGTGGACGAACACAGGCTGATGATGAATGAATGATGAATAAAGACATTCAGTCAATCAGTCACGCTTTCCGTATTAGCTATAATACGTATAGAGATGAATTACATAATATCTACTTAAAGACGCTTTAATAATTGCCTTATTAAATTTATTGTCACAATAATAATGCGAAAGAGCAAATGGCTTACTGGTTTTCAGTCTACCACTTGCTAGAACTCAGATTTCAGAGCAAATAACCCATAAATACTCAAGTCTATGAAAAGTAGATGAGAAACATTCGCAAAGAGCAAAACTGACAGGCAGCAGTCTAGATTGCAAAGTACAATAATCAACATAAATTAAAAAATAAAAGCTATTAGTTGGTCCCTACATTTCCAATCATGAATCAGAATAAAAAGGAAAAGGCTAATAGCGCACGCTACGGCACTTCCGAAAAACAGAGCACTTTTACATTCAGTGCGAAAATAAACCAACTCCCGAGACATTTTAACCCGGACTTAGTTCGGCTCAAATGAAGTGGAGCTTCTGAATTACGCTTAAAATGTTTGCTCACAGGATTGAACTAGGGAAACGCTGGTTTAATATTTAGTTAGGAGATCAGCCGAAATCTCCTAATATTGTTTGATTTCCTGTCTCTCCGTCTGTTTGCTTTTCTTCGCTGTGTATTGAAAATTAAGATTCAGGAGTGTCTTGAGGGGATCATAATATTACATAGGTACATCCTTTCTGTAAAATAAGCGAATTATATTATAATACCTACTTGTCCTCGTTCGTTAGTTATAATAAGACTAAAGAATTATATTTCAAAAACATTTAACTATGAGACTTTTAGTCAAAAATATTTCTGATACCTACTGGAAAATATGCAATAAATTACTGCATATATTGCTATGTGGCGTTCCACTAACGGAACGTCACTAGTTTATAAGGTGGCAACACTATTCTCTATGGAATAGTTTGTCTATGGGCGACAAGGCCCTTTATGTTTAGTTTAATATAAGTGATAAGTTTTCAAGTGGACATTACAAATTCTTACACACCAACTTATTGAGTTTTAATATTATAATTTTACGCTAATATAACATCATTTAATATAAAGCCAGTATCAGTGTAGTGATAACATCATAAGGAAGATTGGACTCATAAAAATAACACGAACCGCACGAGCATCCCACAGCTATATCTTCATATTTATTAATATTGATCATACTTGCTGGTATTTTCCATTTATGAGCGAGAGCAAGTTGTGTAAGTAGTCCTAGCTCTGTGCTGAATAATAAATAAATAAATAATATTATAAATTCGTCGGTGAGTATAAACTAACATTTTTTAACTAATCTAACAGCAATTTTATTTACAATAAATAGTAAAGCCTACAAAATAGTCGACACAACTTATGTAATAACTGGAGGCAATTTTACTATCCCATATGCACACACAAGCACATCCCATAGCACAAGTGAGTGGCACGCGGCATGACTGATGGAAGGCAAGCGCAGATTACAGCGGCGCGTCTTCGTGCCAACCGCACGGCTTTGAAGGCGCTAATCGTCGCCTTTCAAACGCGAGACGTACACAAATTTAATTAAACACGCTTTTACACTCGCGAACGCTCCATTATTAATGAGAGTAGGCACGCAAACACAAGCACATAGACAAGCACTCAGGTACAAATGTTATTTACATTATTGATCGCGAAATGATTGTTCAACTCCAGCGGCGGGAGTTTCAGGTTTCAGCCAATTTATTCAATTTAATGTTGATATAATTACTTGTTTTCCTTCGAAGTTTATTTTGAATTTTACGGCGACAGGCTTTGAACGAATTCTATGGCAGCGTAATTAGATATTGCTGACTTGAGATAATTGAATGTGATAGCTATTGATTTAACGAAAGTAGATTTCTCAGAACGACGAAAGCGAAAGAAATATAGGAAAATGGATTGTGGAAATAACTGAGATAATTTCTAGGCTACGGAAACGATGACGACTGCTATACTTTTAGAGTGATACTTTAGGAATGTACTTACCTATATAAAAGTGATTTGCAGTAAGCACAATAGGTACGACCACAAAGTTAAAGATATGGAACCCGTAAAACTATCTACAGCATTGAAAAGGAACCACATAAACGCACCCTCTTTTGCTTTACACTTCTATCACTAGTTAAATTTCTATAAATCCTAAACCTCATAAATTGACAAATCTACTAATTAAGTTTTAACATTGCCAACCCTACGAAGTCCCTTGAGCCAAAGCCGCAATTTATTAAAGTTAGACAATGTTTGGCCGCATCAGATATTTCGTCATTACGGTCACTGAGCTTGATTGCAATTAAATCTGATTTCAGTATAATTTATACCCGGCCTGATAATCCCGGCGGGCCGTTCGTAATCCAAGAATGAACGAGATTACCGCGATGCCGACTTGCTAACTTTAATGTTGCCAAAATAATTTTTATTAAGAGAATCTGTAGCTCATTTGGCGGTTATTATACTTTGGAAACTCTTTTTGTTGAATCTTGTTTTGTAGTAATTTACGGAAAATGTAAACTGGCTTAAGAAATGTTTAAAATCTATCCAATGAAAAGACGAGTAGGTTTATTTAGTACTAAATAAAGATAGATGTTATGAAAAAAAAAACTCTTATTGAGTAGCTCAAAGGACAAATATAGAGATCTATCCAGGTATGTAACAGGTCCTTTCATGGTGCTAAAAAGTAGCCAGTTTTCTAGGCACTTAAAAAATCCATGTGTGAAAGTAAAATGTAACAAATAAATTATCAAAAGTAGTAAATGAAATGTTGTTGTTTATGATGTTGGCTGCCTGGCTGCCTGGTTCTGCGAGGTTGCTGGTGTTTTAAAAAATAACCATGTATATGAAACGTGTTGAAAGTACGATTTAATGCTAAGATATACATTAAAACATGATATATTAACGTTTCCTAAAAAATCTATTATTAAAAGGTGCTCTGAACATTTTCCGCTTCAACAAATGTCTCTGATAGGTGAATCATACGTACAACATAAAGGGAAAGGAAAGAAAACCTTTGTTCAACCTGATTCGTTTGTCTCTTGAGTTTTCGCTAGGGTATCGACGATCATTAGAACACTTGTTAGATTGTATTTTCTGGTAAATTTCTTCTGGCGTTCCACTTGGATTGTTATAAGAACTTTGTGTTATATGAATAAATTTCTAAGAAAGTTTTTAAATATATACACGACATGTTACATAATTTTTGTAAGTTTGTTTTACAAAAAAATTATTTAGCGAGTTGGTCATTGTGGCCGTGTTCCGGTTTGTTGTTCAGTGAGGCCAGATAGTGATATACCCCGCCTTATGTCTAACAATTTATTGAAAAAAAATGAACAAAAAAAATTGAGGTTTCGCTCCGGACTAAATAAATATATAATATTAGTCTATACAATGGTCTGTGTTTAATTTCATGAAATGTACAGTTATTATGATATAAATTTCGGAGACACTTTGGATATTGTTATTAGCCTAATTTTTACTGCCAGTTTGCACTTGAATCACATAAATTATGTCCATGTGTTTGCGTATCATAATATATATAGATATGATAGATATATTCAATTAAACTCCACAATAACCAAACCACTAAACCACTATAATATCATATTCTGTGAAGTACTTAAATACATATCTTATTTGACATTGTTTATATTATCATTATAATAATTTCAATTTAATTACTATGACATGTTACCTATTTCACAAAATTTAATCAATTTTTTTTTATTTTTTGCATGCAAAATATTATATTAATATCAAAATAGTGTTGTAACCTTAAGAATTTATTTTTTGCACGCCGAAAGGCAGCATAAGGCGGACTGTTTTAATAATTATTCTTATACCAAATATATATTTATCCTTATACGCAAATAAACGAATTGAATTGAATCTGCTAAGTAATTGTAATAATTTTACGAGTAAGTTGAAATAAACCAAAAAATTGAAAAAAAAGCAATATATTCCCGAACAGCCTACAAAATTTTGTGCGTTTGCGGCAAGAATCGAAAGCTAAAACCGAAGTGATATTAAGTAATAAATTGGACGCGGGCAGCCTGTAAACGCTTTCGAATTACCGGCCGCGTAATGGGAAAACTTAATATTCACGAAGGGATCACGGTCGCCCTTACAGCCTTATAGGCTCCGACAGTCTTAACTTTACCCGCGTAATTGTTTACGGCGAGTCTGGAGACTTAAAAAAACAATAAATCTAAGGATAAACCGTTTTAAGACCACGCGTCCAGCTAAACTTTTGGAACATTTTATTTGGTAGGTAGATTCACTTTAAGAGTGGACAAATTCTTTCTCTACTTTATAAGAGGAGACTACTTTACGACATATTATTAGAAGAAAGGTACGAGCTAGTAATAGTAAAAACTTTGCCAGAGGACTAAATCAAACTTTCGATACTTCAAAATTATTTAGTTAATTTTTCCCATTAGTAGTTAGATAGAAGAATGAGCCAAATCGTAAAAAAGCTTTTCAAAAGTTGAAGTATTGGTTCCATTAGTTACTAAGAAAATTGAATACAAATTTGTAACATTTAATAAATATTGATATTCCAGAATCCAGAATATTAATTTTCTTTATAGTATCATAAGTAAAGTAAGTATATTTTAATAACGTTGACACAACAAAGCCATTAAAGCAAAATTGCCTTAATAATATTTTATGAACATTGCTGAATTATGAGCGAGAAATGTTATTCGAACCACGGGACATTTGCGATACGCAAATATACTACTTATTGCTATTTATTTATCACAATATACACGTACCTACCTATAGCAAAGTACTGATCACCAAATTCAACAATGTTTTATATAATACGTAGGTATATATTACGCATATTATGTAAAATAGTTTCCAAAAGTAAATGTCTAATAGATATTAAGTTAATGCACTCAAATACGAGATACATACTTATATCTACCTAGGTATTTAACTTATCGCTTTGAGGAATAAGACTACCAATTGGAAGTACCTATTACTGTTAGTTTTAATTTTTGTGGTTGTATATTTACTTTTTTAATGATGTATCAATAATGAGTTATTTATCTTAGTTATCTTTATCTTATCAATAAATATAGGAATTGGTGCAAGATATTTTTACGCAATTTATAAATGACTAGGTATTTTAACAAACAAACACATGAAAGTAAAATTTAGATACTATATTAAAAATGTATATATTATGACAAAAATTGCGGCGTGTAGCCAGTCATACTGTAACATGCTATATTAGTAAGCATAAAACATTTTTTGCTTCGTAATATTTTTGTGCAAAATCATGCAAATCACTAATCGCGCGGTGAAAAAGCTTTTATCTCAGCTCGGGCATCATTAGGGGGATTGTAAACAAATCCCTTGCAAAGTTTGGATAAACGAGATGAAAGGGCACTCCCAGCAATTAACATTTAAATATTTTCACCGTAGGTAAGTAATTGAAATGGAATTCCTTAATTCGTGGGCCATTTATCGCTCGTGTTAAGTATGCGTGGGATCCAGCAGATACGCACATGGCTGAATAGTTGACAAAGTTTTTAAGAATTGGTACACTAGTCGTTTTGTAAATGATTGTATATACTTGTGAATGTGTTTTAAATTCAAATCCCAGACTTGGTGCCGCCATCTTGACGGTCGCCAACTTACCCTTCTATTTTAACTTTAGCATGGAATAAATAAATGGAATAGTTCAGTACTTACCCAAAAACATTTATTATTATAGTTAAAAAATAATAAGACACTGAGTAAAGGTGGACGCACATCTATCCACATTGCTCGCGCCGAAAGAATTGAATTTTGTATTCTCATGATACCTCGCACACTTGCCGGTGTCTAATTGTCCGAATCGGAAGATTCCCTATACAAAATCTAAAATTCGATTCGTTCGGCACGTTTGGTACAGTTAGATGTACGTTCACCTTAAAGTGCGTTTTTGGGGAGAAGTGCGGGCTAGAATTGACCTATCATACTAGTGGAAAAAAATTGTTATCTCCGTCCCAACACTGTGTTTGGTACATATCATAGTTCGCTACGACTTACGACAAAGAAAACGCACTCATACACAGTGTAACATGGCATCAAATTGAAGATCATATCGATGTCCCAGATGCTCTCGGTGTTATTAGTTCATAAAAATTATACGAGTGAGTACAATCTGAAGTTCACAAGGAGGAATAACGAGGTAGGTACACTTAAGGAGTTTTTATATCGAAAGCGTAGCATAAACTCAGTCAAATGAAGCAGATAATCCTGTTAGATATCAGCGAGAGTTTCAAAATCAAATCATATGAAAATGGATGCTTCGTCAAGTTGAATAATCCAAGGATTTTCAGTTCGGTAATGAGGTTGTTAATAGTTCAATAAAGTATAAAAATTAAAAATTATTACATTAAATTTCTACACAACACTGATCAATTGGCTGACCTACGATAGGGATGTTATCCAAGTAAAAATTACAGTATACATTAGTATATATTTTTTGGTTCGTAAATAAAATAAAAAATATTTTGCACTAAAAACAAATATTTGTATTCAGCGGGGCAATGTCGCCAGCATTCTAGCTACCTATCTCTCCACCATAGGTTTATTAGATTTAAATTTAGATAAAGTATTTATAAGTTTTAGATTATAGGTTTAGTTTTAAGGACTTTTTATTTTTAATTTCCCATTTTCTTTTTAATTTTCATACATCTTTATGTAACTCCAAAGTCCAAAGTGGCATTTGACATCAGCAAGCTTTTAAGCTTATGAGCTGAAACTTGGTAGGTACATAGGTAGTTTAGACCCTGGAAAAAAGTTTATTCTTCGCTAAAACCGCTGGGTGCAACCAGTATTTTTACTTTTATAGTCTGTGTATAAGTAGAAAGGTAGAAGTTTATATAGAGATCAATAATAAAGGCCTATGCAATCAAAACAACGAGCCGATACGTAGCGTCGTGCTACAGAGCTACGGCTACGACTGGCTACGAGCACACCCATCAAACGATATCCCCATCGACTTCCTTTTGTTATTCGCCTATGAGATCCATTCTCCAATCCCAGTATTTCGAATTATTCTCTTTTTAGGCTAACGAATCGAATTCGTCTATAGGTTTTTAATGTCGATCTAATGTGCGGTGTATTCCCAATACTCAGTGGTCATTTTGGTGCCCCCTATAAGAGGCCGTTAAAAGCAGAATGTTATAGAATATATTTTCCTCTTTAAAATTTGGTATTAAAGAGATAAATAAATAAGTTATTATATTTATGCCTGATTTAGAATAATTAACTAAATCCTCTTAATATCTAGTTAAAATTGATATACTATGTACAAATAACTTGCATTTTTATGATTTAAAAAAATTCTCATGTTTTATTGACAATCTGTGAAATCATTGAAATTCAGTGAAAAGCCGATGGCTAAAACTTAGCTAAAACCATTTTTTAACGTTTAAATAAGTAGGCAGGGTAGTCAGAAGTGTTACGAAGCACTGCGTTTGTCACAATTCGTCATCCTGATACATAGAATGATACTACGGTTCATAATCCCTGTAATTTCCCTATCTACCATAATAAGCCAAGTAATTTCTTGTCATAAATCAAAATGGCGGGCTTAATAAATGAACTTACTGTACATTTCCGTTAATATACCTCATTAACTTAACGAACACTGATTCACAGTAAATAAACTTCGCTCCATTATTACACTCGTATTTTCACTTTACCGCGTTGAGTTGGAATCGAATACAGACTGTAATAACTTAATGAGACACCTCGCATTAGTAGGTTTGCACAGAGAGCGCATGGTTCCTATCTTGTTGTCAAAACTTCATCACATACTTTCTACTCTTGAGTAATTATAGTTTAATGTAAGGTACACACTACGTGATAAGCCTACTAAACAAAAAGTAGATAAGCTAAATAAATGTTCAAATGACACGCTAGAATACAGAGTATTGTATATCTAACGAGTTCATTTAAATTGTTTATAATTCAAATCATAATATTAATCTAAAAACAACATTTCAAATAATTTTTCTTTTATCAAATATTTTAAAACACCACTTTAACTGGTTACTTTTACATAAAAAACTGGGAGAAGTGATTAAAACGAAAACTATTTCCTTATCACTAACGGTGTCAGTTTTACCACAAGAGCGCGGTGTCTATCTTCATTACTGAAGTCTTTGAAATCGAGTTCACGATATTAATGTCAATTATTAATTAAAACGCAAACAATTATCCTACCCCTTAATTTGGAGAGCACGCGGCGGCAGTCTCAAATTATTGCGCTAAATACGCGGCCCAATTTATCTTGAATCTCGTATCGTAGAAATTTAAATTAAAATGTAAATGTGGGGAGATGCCCTCTCTAATTGCGATCTGCGCCCCGTCCGTTGTCAATGTTGTTCTATTTGCGGCTTACATGGAAGAAAAAAACAACTGGACTGAGTTTTCACAAAAATAAAATGATTCCACGCTTGTACTTTGTACACATACGCTTGTAAACAAACTTTATGTCTCTGAATACTGAGCGCAGCGTAAGGTGCCCTTGTTTTTTATGAGGTGACGATATCCAGCGGTTAAAAGGAAAAAATTGAGGACCGAATAAAGTGGTATGCCACGGGGAGGTCTACGTTTACCAGGGGACAAACCAAGAAGATGATGTTGAGTGTTGGTATGTATACTTGTATGTACCTCTATACAAGACACGCATTGGCACATTGGGCTGACTATGATTGCTTCATTTCGGGTCTATTAAAACTGTTTCTGGTATTTATTTTATTTTCTTTAGGAGCTTAATGCAAGTCTCGCACATCTCATGCCGTTCATTCATGAGATTTACTTTATCTTAATGAAGGGTCTGGAAAGGTCAGTTGACATTTATTTAAACTGGGACTGCTCCACACAATGCTAAGCCTAACCCTATTCTAGGAGACCTTTTTGTGCTTACCAACCCTGTTTTCATTTGGTGGACATTGAAATTATTATAAAGTTCCGTTAAATTTGTATAATACCTAAAGCTCATTACAATTCAATTGTACCTATAACTATGAGATTTTGTGGCTAGGCGCCCTGCGCTGATTTATTTGTTCAAACATATCTAGATTGCTCTATGCTAGAAACCGCCATTTTTTTAATACAAAATAAGCTTACGTTTGGGCAAATTTGATGGAAAGTACAGATGCGGTCGACGATTAATCACGTAAGATGCCACGAAAGATACCTTATTAACTGGACACTGGAGTTGATTGAGAGACGTGCCAAAAAGCTCGTAGGTGACCAAAAGCTCACGGAATCTCGGCTGCAGAGCCTTGAACACCGTAGAATGATCGCCTCGTTATCGGTCTTCTATAGGATTCATTTTGGAGAGTGTGCGCAGGAATTACACGAACTAATTCCTCCAAGCCCATTCTACCGACGGACGTCGCGGCAGACGGCAAAGCGGCATCCTTACTTAGTGGCGTTACCTACTGCCCGCACCAAGCGTTTTGCTTCTTCGTTCTTAATGAGAACTGGTCGCGTTTGGAACACTTTGCCGTCATCCGTGTTTCCCGAGCGGTACAACTTGGGTATCTTCAAGGCACGAGTGAATAGGTACCTTTCTAGGCATCTTACATCCATCGTCGACTGCATTTTCACTTTCCATCAGGTGGGATGTGGTCAAACGTAGGCCTACCTCGTATATAAAAAAAAAAAAAACTCGTGCCTTGCAGATTTTCAAGTTGTATCGCTATAATTGAGATGTTCATTGTGAACCACGGATAATCCAAACCCGAACAGTAATTACATTATTGAATGCAGGTAGTTAACCTACTCGTATTTGGAAACACTATCAATAGCTGCCATTTACCTAATTAATGCCTCGTGACAACGCGCTAATATAGGCACATCTAACATTTCCAATCTGTTCATTGAATATACCATCAAAAGCGACGAATGAGCAGTGACCCGATACAGCGACCCTAATCATGTGATCGCTCGTATTGTTCACTCAGGTGTCTTCGATTAATACTTATATAGCTATAGATACTTCATATAGCTATAGATGTTGCTATATGTGGAGTGACATTTATGTGGCGAGGGTTTAGGTACAGGCTCTTAAATGTCGGCTGGAATAAAAAGGTTTACGATAGGTCAACGTGATACCCATGTTTTAGCTTTTAGATATCATAATAATATAATATTAAAAAGTAGGTGAGGTATGGGTGAGGCTTTTCTTTTTTAAAACAAAAATTACCGTACCGCTTACCTACCTTGTCGCCAAGCGATCATATGTAGCTGTGTTCCGGCACTATATTTAATAAAGCCATGAACACATTATTATTCAATGACTTTGTTCCAATTCTATCAAATACAACTGTTCAACAAACCTAAATATTTGAAACGAAACGCTGAGGCCCAATTTTTTATTTTTCCGAAAATTCGCCCGGTCATTTCTTTTGAAAACTTATTTTTCATTCATAACTCACGGTTTGAAGGTGACATATTATAGTCGTGTACCTATACGTTCATAAGTTCCAAGATATATCTAAATGTAATCTCTCCATCCAAGGGAACAAGTTGCCAAGAGACTAAAACTAATTGCTTCATGTACAAACACGTACCTGCCTCGCCATCATTCATAAAGGGTAGGCAATAACTACCCGGGTATCTGGCGCAACTTCTTGTACCAATTAAACTGATTTACCGCTCAGATTGCTTTCGTTCACCAATCAATGGGGAGTTCCACTCTAATAAGGGTAACGTCTAAATCATTTTAAGTTTTTCCTGTTCAATATTTTTAAAAAGCTAAATCGTAGACATTGTTATTACGTCATATGGCTATTTAAACAAAAAAAATGTCAACTATACTACATTTATTTATATGTATCTTATAGAGAGAGACTAATACTGAGCTTTCATCTGACTATGAGTGTAAAAATATAAAATTTAAAGGAATTTTCAAGGAGTTATTGATTTATTATTTTTGTTTTTTTTTCGCGGTCAAATACAAAACAAAGACCCCGACCGCTTTTCCGCGCGATCCTGTGTCTGTGTGCGTCAGTTTTTAACTGATTTACCGCTCAGATTGCCTCCACTTGCCGATGAATTTTAATTCCCGAGAGATCTAGCTGCGAGCCAAATTGCTACAACTATCTGACTCTGAGCTCTTAATTAGCCGATCCAGATTTCTTGAGACTCACCCCGGCCGGAGAAGCGAGTCAGCGGGATTAAAAAGCGAGATTTTATGCTCTTAACGGTGCAGAGTGTGCCAATTTTTAAACCTACGTATTTATGAGTGCTAAAGTTTTCGAAGATCTTATCTTAGTAGGACTTAAATGCAAAATATTATAGACGTTGTATATCTAATCTAATTTGAAACAAAATGCCTAAATAATTATATGTAATTATTAATTATGTTCTACTTATGTAATTATTATAAACCTAAACCGTTGTCTTGAAATTAATGAAAATTAAAAAGTACCTACCAACTACCAAATTAATTGCACGGTGTATAACTACTGAATCATATTCCTGAATCCTAATGCAAATGAAATGTAAATAATCAATAATGTTATATTATTTGTATAACTTACTTATTTCAGACATCCCAAATCTCACATGAACATCCAATTTACAGCTTCGGAAAATGTTGTCAACTTTTCCGACGGCACTATTAATCGTCAGTTAGCACGTTAGCGTCACGTTTCATTTGTTTTCGCCCATTTATCGCACCCGCGTTATTGTTCATCGAACTAGATGAGCGGGATTGACGTGAGTTCGATCATTCCGGTAACCGAGAGCCTGTGAAAAGTTGTAGGGTGTCTCTACAGACGTCCTTTCCCGCCACCGCGCGGAGCCACACTGCCAGCTTTTCCCCAAAGCAACACATGATCCGAAACTCGGTCGAGAGCGGAAAACCTTCACACACTAACACGAGGGTGGCACATAATAGCAGTTCGTTAGCATAACTCCCCTTAGGTAGGCACTCTCAAAATCTAAAGTAAAATATTTGCCTTATTAAATGATTCTAACCCTTCAGTTTTCACTGTTCTGCCGATTCGGTACTTATTAATAATTTCCGCCATCGTTTGTGTTAAGCCGAGATTAGGTATAATTTTATTGTTTACTTTGCAATATCATCATTGGATATTAAAGGCACTGAAATTATATTTATAAATCCAATTTCCGTCATAATATTATGGCTGGGTGGGGGTGGTATATAACACTTCAAATTTTATAGAGATTTATTATTAAATTCCTTGTTTAAACTTTAATTACAAAATGCAGCTTCCAGTTGTTCTTACTTCGCTTCTTCTCCTTGCTTATTAAAATCATAATACGTATTATGATAGAAAGACAAAAAGCTCCTATATAGTAGGTACTTAATATTATACAAATGCGAAAATATGGACGACTGTAATATCTAACTCTTCACGGCTAAACCGATTGAGCTGAAGTTTGATAACCGATTGAGATGAAGTTTAATAACTACGTTTCAGCGGATAAATTAGCTAGAGACAGCGACTTCTCAAAAAAACTTCTATTCTATTTTCTTAAGAGCATAATTTATCTTTTAGAATTTAGGTGGAAAGTAAGGTAACCGTCAACGTTTTAAACCTTAAACCGTATTCAAATCACGGCCGGTGGCGCAGCTAAGTAAATTATATACGTGCTTGGCGCTCTGCCGAATAGGTCAACCACATGCCTACACTCTCGCCTAATGCTACCAAAATTAAACAGGTAGAACGTAGGAATTTGCCTGGATTATTTGTACGTGTTAAACCTAAGACATTTTAATAGAATTTGCACATATATTTAGAGAAGTGTTCTGTAATTTTCAGACACATTCAGCATTTATTAACTACAGTCAACAAACATTGATTTCTATTAGATGTGAAAACCTTGATTTTATTTACAACTATAAGCTGGTTCAGCTGAAAAGTAGCCTATCCTGTATTCAGGGTCTAAGTTATCTTTACCAAATTTCATCTCAATCAACACACATATTACTATTTTATACATTACTATATTATACAGTTCATAATATATTTTTTACCGAAAATCCAGTCAATCCGAAAATGCCATGATCATGCTACATAATATCTCCAAATGTACTTGTAGTATGGCTCAACCCTATGTGGTGAAAAGAGCCGATATTTTTTCATTAATTATTTTATTTATATTTTCTATATCAAAGCAGACTAAGAAACTAATTAATATAAGCATAATTATCAGTGTTTGTGTACAAAAACTAAACGCCCACCAAAAAGTTAGTGTAACTCTAATATTCAATTTCAGAGTCAGCTCCCGAAACTATCCGTAACAGTATTCAGAGAATTCGATTCAACATTTAAATTTTAAAAGGTTAGATACCGTAGGAGGACGTGAGTATTTTTTAAAGTTTAGCTATGGAAATCAGTGCTGTTGGTGCTGCTAAGTAAATTGTGTACGTGCTTGGCGCAATGCCGAATGGGCCACTGTGGTCTGCGGGATGCGGCCGACGGCGAGGTGGCACCTTGCTGTCTAAAAAATAAAGGTTCGCTGCGAAATGTGAAACATGACTTCGTTTTTAAGCTCGTTCGGTGTGTTTTGGACAGCTTTAATTTGAAAATTTCTTAGAAACATAAGTGTGAGATTTTACAATGAGTATAGTAACCTATTCACTTGTACATTCGTTCATATTAGTATTTTATTTTAGTTTTTCACTTCAAAGCTACGAAGTATATAAAATATATATGGACATTTCTTCGAAATTGCGTTCTTCGGCTGATTCCTATGGTCAAAATTTAATTTCACTTTTAGCCCTGTAACACATGTTTATATGAAAATAGGTATCCTAAAAAACATATATGTGAATGAGGGACTCATTTCTATAAAGTAGTTTTCGAGATATGATCGTTCAAATATTTTGTGCCCATATGAATCAGAATTTGTTACAGATGAATCAGAAACAGGAATAAAAATTAAAAACTAAATGTTTTATGTGAATTAATCATTTAATCATCATCATCATCATCATCTCAGCCATTGGACGTCCACTGCTGAACATAGGCCTCCCCTTTGGACTTCCATATGTACCGGTTGGAAGCGACCTGCATCCAGCGTCTTCCGGCGACCTTTATAAGGTCGTCTGTCCACCTTGTGGGTGGACGTCCTACGCTTCGTTTGCTAGTCCGTGGTCTCCACTCGAGCACTTTTCGACCCCATCGGCCATCCGCTCTGCGTGCTATATGGCCTGCCCATTGCCACTTCAGCTTGCTAATCCGTCGGGCTATGTCGGTGACTTTAGTTCGTCTACGGATTTCTTCATTTCTGATTCGATCTCGTAGAGAAACCCCGAGCATAGCCCTTTCCATAGCACGCTGGGCGACTTTGAGCTTCGAGATGAGGCCAATGGTGAAGGACCACGTTTCGGTGCCGTAAGTCATCACTGGTAACACACATTGATCAAAGACTTTCGTCTTGAGGCACTGAGGTATATCGGACGAAAAGACATTGCGTAGTTTCCCGAACGCTGCCCAACCGAGTTGGATTCGGCGGTTGACCTCTTTCTCGAAGTTGGACCTACCTAATTGGACTACTTGTCCTAGATAAATATACGAGTCCACAACTTCGAGTACCGATCCTTCAACAGATATTGGGGTGGGCACAACATTGGCATTTGACATAACCTTCGTCTTGTCCATGTTCATTTTTAAGCCCGCCCGTTGTGAAGCTCGGTTGAGGTCATCGAGCATCATGCTGAGTTCCTTCATCGACTTTGCCATGACTACGATGTCGTCGGCAAACCGAAGGTGAGTGATGTATTCGCCGTTGATATTGATGCCAAGTCCTTGCCATTCCAGGAGCTTGAAGGTGTCTTCCATTACGGCAGTAAACAGTTTCGGATAGATAACGTCTCCCTGTCTTACGCCTCTTCTTAATGGAATCGCCTTCGTGCTCTGCTCCTGTACTCGGACTGACATAGTGGCGTTCTTATACAAGCACTTCAACACTTCAATGTACCGATAGTCAATATGGCATCGCTGAAGTGACTCGAGCACCGCCCATGTTTCCACCGAATCAAAGGCTTTTTCATAGTCCACAAACGCTAAGCATAATGGCAAATTATACTCCTCGGTCTTCTGTATAACTTGCCGCAGCGTATGAATGTGGTCTATGGTACTAAAGCCTCTTCGGAAACCGGCTTGTTCGGGAGGCTGGAAGTCATCAAGTCTGTGTTCGAGACGGTTCGTGATGACCCTTGAAAACAGCTTATAAACATGGCTCAGAAGCGTAATGGGCCTATAGTTCTTCAATAGGCTGTTATCACCTTTTTTGAAGAACAGCACCACCTCGCCTCTGCTCCACGTCTCAGGCGTTTTGCCCTCGGACAAGACGGAATTAAAAAGTTTCTGGAGGACTTTAAGTACCGGTGTTCCACCCGCTCTCAGAAGCTCTGAAGTGATTCCGTCTTCGCCCGGCGCCTTGTTGTTCTTAAGCTGCTTCAGGGCCATCCTAATCTCGTAAAGACTGATGTCCGGGATATCTTCGGTATAGTGTCGGGACAGTTTGGCTCTTGGATCTCCTATCAAGCTGTCAACGGGCTTTGCGACCGAAGTGTAAAGCTGTCCATAGAACCTCTCGATGTCCCCTAAAACCTCTGCTTTGGTCGACGCTATGCTGCCATCTTCCCGTTTCAGCTTCGTCAGCTGGCTTTGCCCAATAGACTTGTCCTTCGCGAACACTTTGGAGCCTTGGTTTCGCTCAATTGTCTCTT
Source organism: Hemithea aestivaria (assembly GCA_947507615.1). Taxonomy (NCBI): domain Eukaryota; kingdom Metazoa; phylum Arthropoda; class Insecta; order Lepidoptera; family Geometridae; genus Hemithea; species Hemithea aestivaria. Next base: position 9,296,183 of record OX382329.1, on the reverse strand, counting down.
TGACACGGTTAGTGTTAAAGAGACGCAGATCATGACGCAAGGACTTAGATATACGTCTATTGAGCTGCCTATAAGACTCGGCGTCATCGGAAGATTGCAACTGTAACGAGCGTCGTTCAGCCATGAGGTTTAAGGTTTGATCAGCCAATTTCTGAGGTCTATCTTTACGACGGGGTCTAAAAAACTTGGACCCTACCGTGCCTACAGCTTCCACTAGCCCGTCGTTGATCTCGTCCACTGATGCTAAGTTCTCAAGGCAAGCAAAGCGGTTTGTGAGCTCGAGTTGGAAGCTTTCGGGGTTTTGAATATGGGCACTGGTAGGTCGGAGCGTAGACTTCATCAGACTGGACCTTTCTAGCTTAACGTTTATATTTAGTGAGCCTCGTACAAGTCGGTGATCACTGCCGGTTTTAACCCTGTTGATCACAGAGACATCACTAAATATCCGTTTCTTGTCGGTCATGATGAAGTCTATCTCATTTCTCGTGCAACCATCGGGGCTCATCCAGGTCCATTTCCTGTGAGGCGGCTTCTGGAAGAAAGAGTTTATCATGAAGAGTTCCTCTCTCTCCAGGAAATCAGCCAGCCTCTGTCCCCTAGGGTTCCGTTGCCCATACCCAATCATTTAATATCAAACAATAATATGTTTATTTAATAATATGAAGATACGAGAATATTATTATTTAACAAAAAGTGTAACTATTGTGCATATTATAATTTTTCTGAGTACAAAAAGTTACTAATATTGTTTCATTATGTTGCTTATTTTAATTAATGGTTCCTATTTAATATACTTATTGATAGAGCTATTATTATATAATATAACCTTTCATAATGATTAAAAATCACAGAAGTACAAACTTATTCTAACATAATAATACAAAATATAGGTATGTAAGGAGCTACAAAGTTAGGATAATTGTTACGTAATATTTTACTCTGTTAATTTTTTTAACCGTCTAATCAGTCCTGTTTACTTATTAACTCACATAACTATTAACTATCTTTATTTGAAAATCACAGAAGTAAAAACTTATTCCAATAATGACACTATTGACATCAGTCTCAATTTTAAACAATTTTAATTCTAATTAAAAAAACAATCACATTGCATTAGTGTATTTATAATACACTAATAATAAAGTATGAGAATTGAGATCAACTTTAATTAAATGGCACTTTCAACATTATGCTGCCTTAGTAAAATAAAATTATTAATTATGGTTAAGTTATGAAATCAAGTGCTTTTACGTTCTGCGAGTTTCTTTTTCACCTTTATTTCATCTTTACTGCGTGGCATTTTTGTGAGCTGCAACATTTAATATAAATTAGATATATCATAAAGAATTTTACTTATGAATAAATATTTTTTTATGATGGTTACAAGACAAGAAAAAAAATCGACAAGGAAAATATTGCATCAGATGTGCCGAATATTTATTATTATTACGTTTGTATATTTATTTTTCTTTATTAATTGACATCTTAGATTACATTTTTTACAATATTTCTATAAAATTATTATTTATTATTATGTATCTATATAATGATTCCTACTTTTTATCTAAAACATATCAAAAGTTACTCGTACATTAAGTTAAATAAAATTTTACTCCAGTTACTTTTGCATACTTATTCAAAAGCATAATATGATGAGGAAAATATATGTCATTAGCAATACTAAACCTGTTAACATGGTCAATAATAGGAAAAATACGCATCAACAGCGCTCCTTTCCTGCTGAAGGGGACAAAACGAATTTATTTTCTGATTAATATAGGGGTTTAACCATATAAATCAGGCACAGATGAATCAGTATTTTGCCTAAAATCAATCATAACTCATCATACGTATAGACTTCAGTATTTGTATTTTTCTTCATGAATCTACTATCCAAAAGCATGACTCGAAACTCAGATTAAAGTCCCAAAACAGTTTTTTTTTTTTTTCACACAAGGCATTGTAATCAGTTTTCTAGCTGAACCAAACACAGATGAATCAGATATTTACCTTTGTAACACCGGGATTTTAGGTACCAGCCGCACGTCCGCCTTCTAGCAAGTCCGTTGCACGACTGGCTGCCCCCCGCGCGGGGTGCCATACTCCCATTATAATTACTTCACCAAGTACGGTCAAGCGTAGGTCGCGCCACATTAATCAGTACTATACGCCGGACACTTCTTATTTATTTATTTATAAATACGCTAATGTAGTTATAACTAAAACATATTTTTTATAGAAGAGTTCAATTCAATCCCTTTCGTTTAGATTATAATTCATATTGATATGTCAAAGTGAAAATGAAATATCGACCACTTTGTTCCGATAAACGACAAACGGACGCCCTATATTAATCAGGAGAACGAACTTCAAAAAAATATTTCTTGTATCTAGACTGCAATTATTTTAAAAATACTACTTGCACCAGTTAGCGACAACACTAAACTATATATAAAAAAATATAATATGCTGTTTTGTCTATTGGTCTAGGAGATAAACCTTCAGACATCGAAAATTTTGCCTCCGAAGAATCATCCATATCTAGGTGTAGGTGCTTACCTTACAAAAGCTTAATTGGGCTCAATACTTAAGCGTTTAATAGCCGCTGAGCCTCTGTCTCGCTCGCACGATATAACAATTTGTTACATATCAATTAATTTAATTAACTTTTTGAAATTGTGTTTAAACAAAGATTTAGATCATAATTTTTTACTATTTTTAAAGACATGTTTAAAGATAGGATAAATAAAAATACTTACTTCTATCCTCTATCTTAAATTTAACTGTAAGATAATGTATTTGGATATTAATAACAAACTTAAGTTCGCTTCACTTATTCATTTACCTGCAATAATTAATACAAGATAACAATTAAAAAACTGTAAGACTGCAATCTTATACCCCGACATTTTCCCAGAGCGCGGTCAGAAAACGACCTATCGGGAAATGCAGGCTATCCACTTTCCATATCAGCGCCTGCAGGTTCGTAAAATCTTCTCTAAATGCCCCCACATTACTGGTTCCCGCAAAGATGTAGATAAAGCAAACGGAATCTGGCAAAAAGACATTTTATAACTGGTGTAAAACTTTACACAATAATTTTATGAATTTAAATAAAGTGTTTATCATTATATTTAAATATTAACTTAATTGCTACTTTATTTAATTAATAAATTTTGCTTATTTTAAGTAATAAAATCCTTGGAGCTAAAATTTATAGCAAAACAATAAGTTCTATTTTATTTACCACACAGTTCTTGTTTTGGTAGTATATATGCGTAAACAAGATGCTATCTTAGAGCTTAAAAATACTTGAATTAAATTCGTTTTATGAGCGTGAAAAGGAGATGTGGAACTGAAGAAACTCAAACTGAAAGACGATGATGATGATAAACTTAATAACCACAGATTTAGTCACATGCTATTACGTCACAACAAAGACGATAGATTCAAAACTTAAATTTAAAAATATTTCTTCCAAACATTGTTCCCAAAAATAACAGTTCATAATCGGATCCAAAAGTATCCCGTGATATATGAAGATGTAACGTAAAGTCATCCCTCGAGTTCCAAGATGAATATCGTGAAACTTGCCCGAGTAGGTAACTTTATCACTTGAGCCGTGGAACAGTGATTAAGCTTCCTACAATACGTAACTGAACTGAGGCATCTTCTATTCAATAGTTTTATGAGATGGTTTAACCCATTTGATGCCTGAATTTAGTTTTATGCAACAAACAATGCAAAATCTTGTATAATATTTCATATACCTCTATAATTTATTTGGATTTGATATTTTATTAGTATAGATATAATTTAATGAGAATTTGACATTTCGTGCAAACATTTGCGTGTAGTGGAGTGGAGCCCCGGGTTGAAACGTGTCAAATCTTATTTATTATTAAACAACATGTTTAGGGTATGATGGGACTGGCATGCCCATACTTAGGGGTAAAAGTCCCGAAAAATAAATAAGATTAAAAAAAATTAAACAACTTAGGTCTTAGTCAGTTTATGACAAAATTCAAAATAATCATTTTCCACGGTCTATATTCGTTCATTGCTCGACCTTTTCTATAGTAATTTTATTCTCCTGCATACCAGCCGTCTTATCACCCCACAGTTTCACATATTTTTTATAGAATAGAATAGAAAGTGCCTGCCTGCCCCACTATCCGCCCCACTGGTGGGGCAGGCGACTGTCAAAAATTTTGCGTCTCACGTGCCCCACTGTTCGCGATGTGGTGGGACAGCAGGTGATTATACTATCAATAAATGTTTCAAAATGTAATTTGTTGGGCAAGACTAGATGCTCCATAACTGTGAAAGCAAATCTAGTGTAACATCAAAGAATAAGTAGCGTAATGTCGCTAACGAGCACACTTCGAAACTTCCTGTTTTGTCAGAGTGATACGCCGAGGAAATCATACCTGCCGAGTTTCCGTCTAGACCGATATCTCCAAACTTCTCTAATTTTAATGGACGCCCTGAGATTTACGGCCATGGTTTAACTACAGATGTTATAACACATGTTTTATGATCTAACTTTGAAATGATTGCAGCTATATTTCATTTCATAAGTTTGCTGTTTAAAATTAATACTCGTAACTTCATCAGAGGTAGAAAATAGAATAAAATTTCAATGTAACAAATTTTTACAGTATTCCCAAATAGAACCTAATTAAGACGAGTACTTGCTGAGTACGGAAAGACTTTTAGTAAAAACAATAAACATAAAAAAGTAAATTCAACTTCATAATAAAAAACAAGTCATTAGTAAGACGGAATGGGGTGCTCGAGTGAGGTTATTAACAGAGACAATAACGGCTGCGCTGCGGCCGCTATGAAATAAAGTTTTTAGGTTTGTCGTCAGGACACTCAGCTTTATTTCGACGAAAGCGCGATCCGACGACAAGAAGACGTTTTCCTTTTTATAGCTAGACGTTTCATCAAGATTATTTTCTTTTCAAGACGCTCTCGATGTCTTCGTGGACGCTATCAATTCTCGCGAGAAAACCTTAGAAACCACTTTGTCGTAGAAACGTTTTAACTTCAGCGAGATAGCGGAAAGAGCTCTAATAAAATTGAGCTGAATTATTTTATTCCATTTCCACTATTACCTAGAGTTTCCAGGTCTACGGGAAATATACGTCCATTAGTTAATGAGTAACGTATCTAATTGAATTTAAAAGGGTGTCGGGTGAGTTCCATTTAACAATCTGCGAGCGAGCTATAAACAATGGAAACTTTAGACAAGTTTGGATGTATTGTGGGTGCGATTTTGTCAACAGGAAAATGGCGGACCTCGCCGTCGCTTTTCGATATTTATGACCGAGAGTCGACAAATTCTACATCCTTTTATTTTCAGTCCCGGACTGCACGTTAACGGTAAATACTGTAAAGCATACATTGCAACGGTGATTGAATCTGTACCCAAACATATTAACACCTCACCTATTAGCTGGGCCTATATACCTAACATTGCAATACCAAAGAACTTAATCAACACATAAGCAAAAGAGCAATCATGAAGTTCTTAGAGTATACTGAACAGTGTGAAGTTCACTCATTAGAGGCCAAAAAATATGAAACTAAAGAACTTCCCAAACATATTAATACAAAAACAATGACTTCAAAAAGCAGGACTTTCTTCATTAATGATCACGAGTAAAACTTGCACTATAAAGAGCTCTCACTTAACTCTACGTCTGTATATCTAATTAAGGTGCATTATTTATTACCACAGAACTTGCACAATGCAGAAATATCACGCAACCAACGTATATTATGATTGCAAAGCACGTACGACGTGCATTTCAGCCAGGGAAGCATGCCGGTTACTGAAATTACTGGTTAGTCTTTTAGGACTTATATAATATCGTGAATCTCTTTTCTATTTAGCATAATAATATATTACATTATATAGTATTCCATTAGCTTTTTATTTTTTAACACTAGATCGGAGTTTGGCACAGCAAGCATGTGTATTTGCCACTGACCAATAGGAGAGTAAGTCGTCATGTACGGATACATCATAGATTATTTTTTTCCCTCTGCTTTAGATAGATAGATAGATAACTCTTTATTACACACAGTATTGACTTTACTTTACCGGGGGTAGGCTTCCTTTGCAGGAGGTCGACTAGGTGGGTACCCCAACAGTGCCAGTTATTCTACCGCCTGAGCAGTGATGTGCAAACATTACTGTGCTTCGGTAAAAGGGCACTGTAGCTAGTGAAATTACTGGGCTGAAGAGTCTTAACATCTTATGACTCTCAAGTAAGAAGCGTTGGCGCAGTGCACCCAGAATTTTTCCTATGAAAAATCTTATCTTAGCACTGTACTAATTATGGGCAGCGTTATCTCTTACCATCAGGAGAGCGTCTTGCTCGTCTTCTTACTTCGTTGTATAAAAAATAGGCTTTAATTTGAAAACCAATACTTCTTCCTATCGAGTAAATAGCTTCTTATCCAATGTCTCTTTAATATATTTTAATACTTATTATTAAAGAGCTAGTTCCATCGTTCTTTCGACAACGGACATAGATCCAAATCCAAATCACCGGTATTGTCTATGGTTACAGAAAATATGAGAACGTCGTGCCTGAATCCACCCCTGGTGAAGGTGTGGAGTGTGGAGCTGGAGGCGTGGTTGCTCGACGCTGGCAGCACCATTAGGCAAGAAATTGCCAAGGATAATTCCTGACTTAGCGACCTTTACGATAAGCACCTATAGCGATAGGAAAAGGTCGAGTCAGCGGCGCTTTTGTTAGAGTTAGGCTTGTTGGTTTTGATTGTGATTTATATACTGATCTGCTGTTGTCAGTTGTTTCAAGACCCAAGGGTATCTATAGACCCAAATATTATGTATATGCGACCACCTGAGCACATCTATCAAATAAGAGCCAATACAACCTTTAATACAAAATATTACAAAAGCTATTTTATGTGAGCTTAATCGAATCAATCTTTCAGATATGTAGAGATAAGAAACACACACCTACTTTTGCATTTATAAGCTGAAGAAAGCATAATGTTAAAAAGGTGGAAAAAATATATATTACAGTTTTTCCATCATTAATACTTGTAAAGAAGAGGTTTTTTATGCAATAAAGTAAGAAAACGAGCAAGACGCTCTCCTGATGGATTGTCGTCCAACAAAAGTCTACCCCTGGTAAAACTTATAAAATCTTCAAAAAACGTAGCTGTTCTAATAGGTACAATTAAAAACTGTCTACTTAAGTAGCAGCATCACAAAAGGACGCAACTGACCAGCCAATAGTAAGTAGGGCGAGCGTCACAAGTTTGCATTCGGCAGAGGCAACGTTCGAAAACAATAACACGCTCCAATACACACTGATAAACTTGCTGCCTGCACGGTCCACTTCACAAATATAGCGCTGGACGCCACCTGAATTTCCTGGCTACCCATCGGGCCCACCGGGAATGCATCTAAAATCTAACGTACCTAGTACCTACCTATATTGCTTTTGCACTTCAAAAATCGCGTGTACAGATTTTAAGACTGCTTTTAGAGAAAAGGAGTTACTCAATTCATATTATTTTATGCCTTTAATTTTTTTCTGTGATTTGTGTGTGCATATGAACTGATTTTGATCACATTGTTATTTTTTTTACTTTTACTGAATACATTGTTCATTTTTTGCACTCGAATTATAATTTAGTTATGTTGTCGCTATTTTCTTCAAAAAAATATCCTAAATATTTACTTTACAACTAGCTGCGCCCAGCAGTTTAATCCGCTGAAAAGTAGCCTATGTCTTATACTGTCACTACCAATCTTTAATTAAAAATTATTTATCAATACTCCAAATTTACTATTTAGCTATGTAAACACACACATACACTTTCCGCCTTTATAACGATTGACATTGTTCCTTTGCCGGAACAAAATTTCAATTCTAGCGTAAACGTAGCTAACAATTTAGCAGTTTCGTATTTGAAACAGCGGTAAAGGGGCTAATTACACGTTCAGTACTCAGATTGAGGCCGGGTGGAGCCGTGCAATGAATTTGCACCGACATCAGGTAGGTAGGTACCTACTCGGAGCCAGCTCGCAATTTACGTTCGTTTGTCAGAACCTCTTCTCATTTGTCTCGTTGATGTTTAGAAGTAGTGCTCGACCATTATTAAATTAAATAGACATCAGATTTTGATTGTTAAACGTGCAATTTGAAAAAAGTTGCCTATATTCAATTTATTAATACAATATAGCGTGTTTCTATGGGTCCTAGTCTCCATTTAGACACATTTTTTAGATAATATAGTTTAAATAATAATATGGAAATATCGCCTAGTTCTGAAGTGGATAACAGTTATATCTCCTATATTAAGTAGTAAGATTTCAGAAAGGTTTTTGATAATTTCACTCACATACATTTACAATCTAAAATATATTCGTGTATTTTATTATTACCTATTGTATCCCAATTATATAACACACGCAATATTATAAGTTGCGGTAATAAATAACAAACATTCTACGTCCGTTATTAGTCTATCAAATGGACTACTTCAGATGCGATCTGCAGCCGTGTTCAGACAAACAACATCAGATGAGTTATGATGGATATATTCTTCCCTTCACATTACATACATTGGTAATGTATTATTCATATAAGCGTAATAAATCACGTTTGTACACCCCCCGTGGAATTGCGATCATTCTCCTTCTAAATCCGAAGTCCATTATATAAAATTCACGCGAAGACGGTTTCAGTTGGAGTCCCCGAGGTGAAGGTGCGAACTCTTGACATAACATAAATGCGATTATCATAATAGCATTATGCCCTTGCCAACTTATTCGCTGAAAACTTGCTCCCGTCGCCCTTTATACAATTATTTCGTAAAATGGTAGTCGACAGCACGATGTGAATAAACTTTTTGAAAAGAAAACAAATATTGCCCCAGACGATATAAATTAAGCTGGTCCGTGGATCGCGTTTCGTTTGCGTCATTTTCTCCCACTGCATTTTAATTTATTTGGAAATTATTCTCATTGAACTTTTTTATTTCTTTCCATAAACATCCTACGAGTTTAGTTGATGTTATTTATTTACTGAGACTCCACTCCTATCGATACCTGCATAAACATTTATATTATGTCATTTCTGCATGATTTCCTGAAAGCAATATTTTTTTTGATAATTTGTTTTTCAGCAAGCTAATATTTCGCGGCTATGCGTTCTAAAACAACACTATTCTTCGAAGCAGAAACTGAAATCGACCGTATCGATTATTAGCATCTGTCGGTAGGTACGTAAGATTGGTGGGAGTAGGATCGTAGGTAGACAATTTCTATTCAATCTTCATTATGAGACGGATACGGATAACGAATAAATGAATAATAATTTAGATTAGGTTTGCCGCAGAAGTTCAATTGCAAGATTAACCCGTGGGTTACAAAGTTCGCTGGAAACGAACGCGTGAACACTGAACTTTGCGGAGAGCCGAGCGAGGGAAACAATAAAATTCACGGATGGTTGGAACGAAAACGGCCCTCGATCAGAACGATAAATTTGGCGGTAAGCCGACCGATCTCAGACGCTTCCGATGGTGCAGTTTTGAGCGTGAACTCTGCACTGTGCTTGCACGCTGACAATCGTTAAATCTCTGGCTTAGCTGGCTGACTATAGATTCCCGATTATGTGAAGTTTTGAACTGAACATTTTAACCTCTTATTGCTGCATAAAGGCTTATTGTTTTCATAAAGGCTGGATGATCGTTATGATATATGTTCATAATACGTTAATGAAACTTTTGCAACGGTGATCCAACCAAAAAATAATAGTAGGTATATATGTTGCAAAAAAAACAACAATTATCCAAAATCATTCCACAAGATTTGATAAAGATTGTTAACTGTCTAGCTAGCTGAACGCGAAGGTTGTAGATACCTATAACTATTTTACTATTGCCTATATTAATAGCTATTTTCACGTCCTCTCTGAAACGGTTATACCAAGAGTATCTAAACAAACAATAAATAAATTTGAAAAATGTGTCCTGTCCGCGGAAGTGTGAAGAAAACCGCACAAATATCGGTCGCGTGAAAATGGGTCGCTCTCCAATTGACAAGGTTTGATTAATGGCGGACACAACTTCGCATACGAGCACAATGCGAAACGATATTCGTAAACTCCACGTTCTATGTTGCTTTGTTGGGAGAATAGAAGATATGAGAATTATCTCATAATATTATCTTCTATTGTTCCTATTATCTCCTATTTAAATAAGTAATATGAAGAATCATAATGTTTGACTGGCTGTTGGATTACATTTAAAATCAAATTGAAATTATAAAACCGGCGCTCCTCTTGTACGCATTGTTAGCGTGAAGCGTCCAATTCTCAAACAAAAGAAAATGTCAAAAGCACTTGTTTAGCCTGGCCTATAAGTAAACTTCTTCATGCTAACTATTCGACTAGCACTTTGGTTATGTCTATAAATATATATAATAAATTGAAAGCAATAGTATATTTGAAAGAAGGTTGAAACAGATTCTACAGAAAAAGGCATATTATTCTATTGCGGAATACCTTGCAGATAATACAGAATAATATTAAATATTGTATTTCTAATTTAATTTAATAAAACAACCAAATATAATGTTTTGATCATATTTTTATCAATTGACCATTTAATTTATTATGTTGCTATTTGTTCATTGACCAATTATTATGATTATTATTTTATAACTACACAATTTTAAATTATTTTTTTGACATATTATTATTAACTAGCTGACCCGCGCGCACTTCGTTGCGCGTGAGAGTCAATTAATAAAGCGAATTCGGTGCTGCTATTTTGACTATGATTGTATTTCCATCCCCGCGACTTTGTAAGCGTAAAATAAGGCATGGCTATAATATTTGCTCCCGCTGTGGATAGCGAAGAATATCGGGCTGGATATTTCTATGCAGTTTTGTTCGCTACCGTAGGAACCAATGCTATGTCCTTTCTCAGAGATCACACTATTTAAGTTTAGCGGTTATTGATTTCCATCACAAATTTTCACGCCTCTCCTCAGGAATTAATACTATTTGTGGTCCTTTCCCGGTAACTCTTTAACTTATCTCTATTATAATTATAGGTTACTAATTTCTCACACCATCCTTCCCGCGACTCAAATCAATTCCGTGGTTCCTGAATTTCCATTAAAACTCTGACCCTGAAGGTGGGGGAAGGATCAATACTGAGTCTCCTTAAAAGTTAATTTCTGACATAACAAACTATTCATTAACAGAACCAAAATTCTGAGTAGGGGAGCGAGGGGCTTGTTGTAACAGAGGTAAGTAGTAACAGGCTGTTTTCACTAGGATCTTGAACTTTATTAATGTATTTTTTTGACTCGATTTATCCTATAAACCATGCCGCATCATGTTGCCATAGCAAGTGTCCCGTCTGCCGGCGCAGTAAGCGGAAGTGTGCATGCGCTTCATTTTTGCCAGGTGATATAAAATTGAACTATCGTAAAATTTTGCTTTGTGTTATTATTATCGAGTTATTTCAAACGTTCTATAACTTATTTACATTCAAATTTATCTACCTTTAATAATATGTAACCGTTTTTAAGATTGCTAAATTGTTTTAAGTAGTTATCTTGATAAATGTCAAAAATCATGCCATGGGGTTAGTTGTAACAAAATCCCGGGGTTTGTTGTAACGTGTTACAATATGCCCCAAATTAAGAAATAAATAACTACTTATTTGTTTTTCTTTCTTCTAGAATGAGGGAGTATAAAAGAAAGTCAGAGCGGGCAACACAAAGCAAAGAAGTGTACGAGTTAGCGGCTGCTAGCTGAAGTTTTATAAAAAAAATGCGGTATTCGGAAAGCTAGTCAGACTTTCGGATTATGTCACGTCTCTCTTTACTCACGTCTTCTTTTTCTTTATACATCTAACATAAAGAAAAAGAAGAATAATGAAAGTTTAAGAGTTAAGAAAATAGTAGCTGCTCGTGGCCAAAAGCTAATTGGATCTATCACATCAGCTAAGAGGGGAACTCTTGTTACACTTGCTTGTGCCTCTAACCCTGCGGGTAATTTTATCCCACCGATGTTCGTTTTTGCTAAGTTCAAATATTCTGAAATGTTTATTCGTGGTGAACCTCGATTGCATTGGAGATGGTAATGCATCTGGATGGATGACCGAGAAAGAATTTTTGTTTTTATGGATTATTTTTTCAAACACGTATTTGAGTAACAAAAAGTGTATTTGAGTTGATTTTTAATAAGAATTATATAATACTTACTTTTGAAAGATGTTAATTTTATAAAAAATAAGCATAGAATAAATGAAAAGAGGAATTAGAGTCGTTTGTTTTTGTCGTTACAACTTACCCCAAACACGAGGTAAGTTGTAACACAGCACTTCTTCTAGAAAATAATTTATTGTAAAATAATTATCAACAGTTATGGTATTATTTTTACTTGATATGGTAGAGGAAGAGTTACAGCACCCATCCATATTTTTTTGTAGCAATATAATCAATAGATCTCAAGCCTATATTAGTTTTCATGAAAACTGTTACAACAAGCCCCTCGCTCCCCTACTGGTGAGTTCGCAAAATCTCTTCTTATCGGTCGCCTACGTTACATAAAAAATACGTTGTCCAAATTTTAGCTTAAACGAAGAAGTGGTTACCGATATCCTACACAAACTGCACCCCCTCTTTCCTCCCCTCAAAGGTTGATTTCTGGGATAAAAAGTATCCCATATTTTTTTTAAGTCTCAGTCTACCTTTGTATCAAATTTTAACTCAATAGGGTCCTATTTCCTATACAAACTTTGACCCCCTAACGCTTCAATTCGAAGGTAATTTTTGACATAAAACTTTTTATTATTCCTCAACACATCCCCAATAATCTTATTGTGGATTTGTATACAAAAGTTTTTTAGGAATAATAATTCCCGTTCCCGTAAGAATTTCGCAAAATCCCCTCCCCTCTTACGGGTCGTGAAAGTCACATAAAGAACACGCTGTCTAAATTTTAGCGTAAAATATAACTGGTTACTGATTTCCTACTCAAACTTCTACCCCCCTTACTCCCCCGCACCCCTCCCTCTTAAAGTAAATTTCTGTCTAAAATAATATTCAGTGTTCCTAAACAAAACTCAAACCATGATTCCACAAAATTTCACCTGAATTGGTTTAGCGGTTACGGATTTGAAACCTCTTAGAAGTTAAATTTTGTCATAAAAACTATTTAATGTTCCTCAGAACAATCCCAACAATCGTTTTACAAAATTTCAGCTCAATCGGTTCAGCGGTTAAGGATTTGCATACAAAAGTTTTTTAGGAATAATTCCTGTTCCCGCGGAAATTTTGCAAAATCCCTTTATATCGGTCATCTACGTTACATAAAAAATACGCTGTTCAAATTTCAGCTTTAAAAGATGGCCGATTACTGATTTCCTACTCAAACTACTACCCCTCTCTTCCCCCTTCAAGGTTGATTTCTGGGATAAAAAGTATTCCATATCATTTATTTGGATTCAATCTACCACTGTACCAAATTTCAGCTCAATAGGGTCAGCGGTTCTAAATTTTCCATACAAACTTCGACCTCCCTTTACCCCCCCTTAAAAGTTAATTTTCGTCAAAAAAAAAAACAATATTCCTAAACACAATCCAAGCAATCGTTTTACAAAGTTTCAACTCAATCGGTTCAGCGGTTAAGGATTTGCTTACAAACGTATTTTAGGAATAATTCCCGTTCCCGTGGAAATTTTGCAAAATCCCTTTTTACCGGTCATCTACGTTACATAAAAAACACGCTGTTCAAATTTCAGCGTTAAAAGATACTGATACTGAAGTTACTGATTTCCTACTCAAACTTCTAACCCCCCTCTTCCCCCTTCAGGGTTGATTTCTGGAATAAAAAGTATTCCATATCATATATTTTGACTCAATCTACCTCTGTACCATATTTCAGCTCAATAGGGTCAGCGGTTCTAAATTTTCCATTCAAACGTTGACCCCCCTTTACCCCCCCCTTGAAAGTAAATTTCTGAGATAAAAACTATTCAATGTTCCTAAATACAATCCAAACAATCGTTTTACTAAATTTCAGCTCAATCGGTTCAGCGGTTACGGATTTCCATACAAACGTTTTTCGGGAATAATTCCCGTTCCCGGGAGAATTTTACAAAAATCCCTTTTTATAGGTCGCTTACGTTACCTAAATAACACGCTGTCCAAATTTCAGCTAAAACAATGAAGCGGTTAACGATTTCTTTCACAAACTTGCAACCCCCCTTTCCCCCTTTTAAGGTTGATTTCTGGGATAAAAAGTATCCAATATCTTTTTTTAGGACTCAATCTACCTGTGTACCAAATTTCAGCTCAATAGGGTCAGCGGTTCTAAATTTTCCATACAAACTTCGACCCCCTTTACCCCCCCTTAAAAGTAAATTTCTGACAAAAAAACTATTTCATGTTTCTAATCACAATCCTAACAATAGTTTTACAAAATTTCAGCTCAATCGGTTCAGCGGTTACGGATTTGCATACAAACGTTTTTCGGGAATAATTCCTGTTCCCGAGGGAATTTAGAAAAATCGCTTCTTATTGCACGATGAAGTTTTTTAAAGAATACGCTGTCCAAATTTCAGCTCAATCCGTCCAGCCGTTTGGGCTGTGCGTTGATAGCACGAAAGTGTACGAACGATTTTATATAATAAAAGAAGATAAGTAAATCTTTAGATAGATATAACTCTTTTATTTAAAAACCGATTTAAATAAAACCAATACTATTTACAAATTAGAGAAATTTGCAACGTTTTAGCGAAAACTGCATACAATTCGGTTGTGCCGTTTTATCCCACATAAGTAATAACCTTTTTACAAATTAAGCCTAATAAAACTACTCTGGTAAATTTTCGTTTATGGCCACATCGATAGATGGCGTATTTTTAGTTTGTCGCACTTTTTGCTTTTTGATTTTTTTGAATTGAATTTACTTTATATTCTATTACTTTTACTTCGAAATTTTGATGTAAATTAGGGGCGATGTGTCCGATATAAATGATTATTATTTATTTTATTATTTTATTTTACGTTTCCCTAGGAAAAATTGACAAAATGTTTTACGATCTAGATCGCGCAAGCGACTTTTTCGCGTCGTTTTGTTCATATGCGTATTTTCACAGTTCACCTTAGTAAAGGATCACAATGAATGGGGAGAAATTTCCATTCTTATTATATGTATGGATATGGATGTACATGACTTATTCTCCCTCTCTTCTAAACTTTCACTACACCCGACAGGGTCCACAAATGACCTAGTAAAATGTATGTAATATGTAATAGTCCAGTCAATTTAGACATTCGAAGTTACATAAAGTCCCAACAAGCTGAATTTCTGTGAAGTTGTTCAAAACATAATTATAAACAACTAGCAAACCCGGCGAACTCCGTTTCGCCACCAGATGGCTTCGTTTGTAACATTTCGTTTGGTGATTAAAAAATGAAGAATTTTTTGTTTTATATTTGAAAAGGAAAAATTTTATTTCATTTCACAACAGTAATAAAGTCATTTCGATTAAAAAAATGAAGTGTTATTTAGTTGAACTTCTCTAAGTAAATGAAAGTGAATCCAAAGTAAATACTGAATCGAAGCGTTATACGTGTCCGCAAATTATCCGTTTCATTGAAGTGCTCTTTGGTAAACCACTGGTTATGTGTGTTGTATATTTTACCTTGCAAGTCGGCATGAAGCCGCCTTCTCGAATGATATTAGCTCCAAAAGAAGTCATGCGAAAGCAGTTATTGTATTCAAGGATGTGTTGAAGAAAATGGCTGGAATCGGGATCACTTCCATCGAACAATGGTTTCAGTGGCTGTGGTGGTGTAAGTAATGGATTCAGTTTGACTTTTCCACTTGCGCAGCATAATCCAGCCGTTTCTCTTTTGAACTTTAACGCATTGCAATATCGGCATATAGTCGTCATTGGTCCAATATCTAAATTTTCATCATCACTGTAGTTTGCAGTGGGATCATATTGGAATGCCAAGCGATTGTATGATGCCAATGATCTTCATGTGCTCACGCGTTGTCTCAATCGGTCATTTTCTCTTATTATATTTTGTCTCTCTTCACTTAAGATCTGTGAATACACTTGTTGCTGGCTTGAATGTCTTGTGCGGCGGCCGATGTTCGCACGTCGTCCTCTAGGCATTTTGGACTATGGACAGAGTGATGAATAGGGATGTTGACTAATTTTTGGAATTGCTTTTATATGATAGATAGACCCATTTCATAAACGTATATCATATTTTTATGCAAAAACATATGAAATTTCAATATAAAAATACGTATATAAAAATGATTTTTTAAATACTGCCTAAAACGTTTCGAACTGTCATCTGACAGCGCGTGACGTCATACCACTGGCTGGTCCTTACGCTTCCTATGAAATGTTCCTGATTTCGACAAATTTTAATTATTCATAACTTAAAAACCACTGAACCGATTTTGATGCATTTTATGCTGTGCCCTTAGTTGGAGCATACTTAAACCATAAATAAAGTCAATAACCAAAATGAATCTTATATTTTCAGAGAGACATTTTAGTTATTGACTTTATTTTTGGTTTAAGTATGGACCAACTAAGGGCACAGTATAAGTTGCATCAAAATCGGTTCAGTGGTTTTTATGTTATGAATAATTAAAATGTGTCGAAATCAGTAACATTTCATAGGAAGCGTAAGGTCCAGCCAATGGTGTGACGTCACGCGCTCTGATTGGCGTTCGCATTCGCGTAATAATAAGTAATTTTTTTTTAAATTAAAATTGATTTTATTCAATTTTGGCTTGTAAATAGATCCTTAAAATGTGATTTTAGGTTTTTAAATACTGTCTTTTATGTGAAAAACATAACTTTATATCAATTCGTTACATGTGTCAACATCCCTATTTAACCTCAAATTCACGATCCACATAATTTACACAGTTCAACTTACCACCTTAAAGACAAATGCCTGCTGTTGAAATTTAATAAAAATTTGCCCAAGACCACGCTTTTTTTTTGTATTCATCCAAGGAGAGCCATTGGCTACTACGTTGCCAGTATTAATTCGAAATAAGGTTGCAATAAAACTTATATCAATATCCTCCGCGCCGACACGGCCATTACCACCTTAAAGACAAATGCCTGCAGTTGACATTTGCCCAATACGCGCGTGGTTTCAAATTGAATAACTTATTTTTTTTACTTTTTTTTCATTTCTTTTGAAATTTTTCCTGAATTTTCTTTGCTATAAACCTCGCGGAGCCCGAGACCTTTCTAACGAATGCAAAACCGTGAAAATCGGTTCGTGCGTTCTGGAGTTATAGCGTCAGGGAGGAAAACCCGACTTATTTTTATATAGTAGATGTCTAGAAGTTCCCCATCATTCCCCTGTAAGGAAAAAATTTAATTCAAGATCAAAGGTCAAAACAATGAGTTTTTCGCGATTTTCAGCAAAACGGTAAGTTTTATCATAAAAACATCTTAGACAAAATTGTAGATCATAAAATTGTTTACAAAAAATTAGGCTCAAACTATGTCTAAACCAAATTGTAGCTTAATAGGGTCATTAGTTACTGATTTCGTATTCAAACATTGACCTCCTTTATCCCGCCTTAGAGGTTGATTTTTGGAATAAAAAGTATTCCATATCATTTTTTAGGACTTGGTCTACCTTTGTACCAAATTTCAGCTCAATAGGGCCAGCGGTTCTAAATTTACCATACAAACTTTGACCCCCCCTTACCCCCTCTTTAAAGTTAAATTGTGTCATAAAAACTATTCAATGTTCCTCAACACAATCCCAACAATCGTTTTACAAAATTTCAGCTCAATCGGGTAAACGGTTACGGATTTGCATACAAACGTTTTTCGGGAATAATTCCTTTTCCTGAGGGAATTTCAAAAAATCGCTTCTTATTGCACGATGAAATCTTCCAAGGAATACGCTGTCCAAATTTCAGCTCCATCCGTCCGGCCGTTTGGGCTGTGCGTTGATAGCACGAAAGTGTACGAACGATTTTATATAATAAAAAATATTACAATACAACTTTTTGAATCGTTATATCTCAAAAACGGTGGCTCGTAGAAAAAAAAGTATTAAATATTTTTTTGTAGACAATTTTATGATCTACAATTTTGTTTCAGATATTTTTATGATAAAACTTACCGTTTTGCTGAAAATCGCGAAAAACTCATTTTTTTACCTTTGACCTTGAATTAATTTTTTTCCTTACAGGGGAATGATGGGGAACTTCTAGACATTGTTTATAATAATGTTTTGAACAACTTTACAAAAATTCAGCTTGTTGGGACTTTATGTAACTTCAGTCTCATTTTTTGGTCTAAATTGACCGGACTAGTAAGATCCTTTTTAAGAAAATTATGTGGAAAGTGAATAAAGTATTTGAATCTGAATCTGAACTGTGAAATATATAATCTCTCCCATATGGTCTCAAACTTGAAATTCATTTTAATCATGTAAGCTCAATAATGGACAATAATGGACCCACTTTTGCAAGTAATTTTTTTTTTCTATTTAAAAATTCTACCGCTCGGTCGTTAAGCACGCTCTATGAGAAGAATGACTAAAACTCATGATCGATTTTGTACTATTCTAGAATCTACGAAATAAATTTATTTGTAATATTCTGATTTCTTTTAAGAATATTTATTATTAATTTATACAGAAAGTATCATATCCAAATACCTACCTAAGTAAATAAACATAATTCGAAATCCTTACATGTGAAAATTGAGGTCTCCTTGAATATGGGTCGCTCCCAAATCGACACCGTTTGATGAATGATGAGGAACTTCGCATAAATCTTGGGTATATATTTGGATTGTTGCTTCCATCGGAAATATTATTATTTGTTGCTGTTTTTTAAATTTGTTGTTTTCTAAATAATATTATCAAGGCAATACGATTTGATATAGATCGCAATTACACATTTAACTAAGATTTTGTTGATATGAATTAAATAGGTAATATAAAAATATTAGGATCCACCAAAACCATAAATTGTGTGCCAAGTTTAGTCTACTCTTATATCACATGCAGTTCTTCCACTACAAAAAGTTATGAGTTTATGACATAATCTAATGATAATGAATTACATAATTAGTTTCTTATGAAAATATACACCTTATAAATGGTTGTCTAATTTATTTTAATTTCTATAAAAATCACGTGATCGTTTAAATCCTTCTAATATTAAAGATCTATCTCTCCATCTTCTTTCTTATATTAGAGATTCTTTGATTAGTTTTCTATTCTATTATAGTAATGATGCGAAAGTTTGTTTGAATGCATGCAAATTTCAAACGCTGTGCGTTTTGCAATCTAAAACTGTTTTAAATATTAATGTTAAGTGTTAATTCCGCTCTAATTAACACTAAATATAATTAATATTTACTATTTAACTGATAAAATTATCATGGAATAACGTATAATTTCATTAATTCCTTTTAACTTGCTATTTTCCAACTACTAATACTCCACATTCCACATATGAATATCGACCAGCTGAAATATCAAAACATGACCTATTCAGTTATAATATATAGGTAGACAAACTATTTAATATCTCTGACCGCTATAATTCGACGGGCCGAGGGGCGGCTCGGCATATAACATCTCGTTCACAGATCACTTATAAGATGGGATCGACAACCATGGGCGAAAATAAATAAATTTAAAAAAAAATTAATCACATCATTGTTGGAATATTCGGTAAAGGGGTATGGATATTTAAGTACAAAATTTGATGAATGTCAGAAAGAACCTGTATGCAGAATGAAAGCAGTGCAATAAGGGTAATCTGTTCTGTTGGAGTATAAAACCCAATTTTTATTATTATTGTTATATCGCTTTCAAACAACGACTTAACCCGGGATTTTGATGGACGTAGGTCATAGAGAAAATATCCACAGTCACAGTTTCACAGAGACATTAAAGACAACCCACAAAAATCCCTTTAATAATTTAATTTCAAGATTAAGAATAACACTTATCGGAGTATTTCACTAAATGTATCCCTAGAAAATAAAACTAATTGTCTCGTATTATTATGATTTGGAAAAACAAACTTTTTTAACTTTGCCTTCTGTTGCTTTGTAGTAGCTTTAAATTTATCTAGTTCTTGTAGTTGTATGTTTAAATAAAATAGGTCAACCGAAATCACGGTTCCAGTTCTCCATTTATTCGGTGACCCCGTTATTCAGAATGAGTCTCAAAGGAGGCAAATTATGAACACCTAATATAATGATGTTTATAGAGGTGGGTGGTAAACTAGATGAGATATTTTCATGAGTTCTAATGTATATTACGGTTTCTACCCAGTTTATTATTGTGTGCATGATCGAATTTCTACGTGATATTAATTCATGTGTACAGTGTACGTGTTTCAAATTTTCATTGGGAGGTTTAATGAAAAATTTGTTAGTAAACAAAAAGTAATAAAAATGCTAAAAATGAGTAGGTAGCTATGTTATAGAACATGGCGCAAATAACTCGTATTTTAGTTTCATGTCATGTAAGTATTTTTGGTAATTCTTAAATTGTATAAGTACTTTATGTAAAAACTTTGTTTTATGCGCTACACTGTAAACAAATATTTTTTTTGTTTCTATTGTATGGTATGCAATGAAGTAGTATTCTAAGTAGAAATGCTCTTATGAGAAAAGCTGGCTAAAATTTACCACTCACAGTGCTTGAAATTTACATCCAAACACTGTTATTGGTTAAATTAGTAGGATTCTACCTCGATTTGGATCATTAGAAACAGACCCTCACACATAGGCTACTTTCACACAGCGAGCTAAAATCTCTGACCATAGCCAGCTATTTCATGTCTTGATGCTTGTAAACACACATTAAGATTTCTGTCCTCCCAAATAATTCAATCATGGAGCTAGCCTGACGTTGTTCATCTACAGAGTCACAGATCATTTTACAAGAAAAGATCGGCGCAACCTAACAGAAGCAGAGATGATCACGCATAAGAATCAGACAGCGCTTACAAAGTATGAGATTGGTTGTACTTGATATATGTTCATAATTTATCCTTAAAGATTATTACAAAGCCTGCAACATGACTTTAGGCCTGCCTCCTACATAATATCTTATAAGAAACAACTGGGACCCACGCACAAACACGTCCAAATAAAAATGTTGCCGCACAATAAGCTTGACTTTGGATTACAATCCAGATGTATGAATGACCAGTGGGTCTCGAAAGCCACAACTGAACCTTATAGCTTCCAATTTCCAATAACCGTATGTTTAGTGAAACCATCCTCTAGATTTAGTCTGCCATCATTGGCTGCATTGCCACAATCAGGCGAGATCGTGGTCAAAGGCTAAACATAGAAAATATGTGGTGGACTTGGGTACGTATCATGGTCATTTCTGCTCCATATTCATTCCTTGGGCCATGTAGTCCGTGCCAGTGGCACCGTCGTAATTGGTCCTTTGTAGAGGGATCAATGTAATAACAAGACCGCTTGTCCAGAGTTCCTGGCCCATTTATCACAGATCGGAAACATCGACCTAACAAAGGTTTCAATTTATGTTTGGGAGCCTCTGGAAAATTGGACAATGGTGGTGATTACATTGATTGATTTTGATTAGTTTTGCTAATAGTTATGCGAAAGTTTGGGGTGTGGATGAGGACGTTCACCCCTAATATTGTACTGATTGACTAAATTGGTAAAATAATTGGATACTTCATGATTTCCTCTACGTTAATAAAAAGAGATTTGTCATTCAACTTTTTACAAGTTTTTATTTAACTTGCATTGTATGTATTTATGTTTATAGCAAAAGGTCAGGTGAAATTGTATATCTAACAGTGCGGGTGAATGGCCAATAGAAAAGAGTGTTTGAATCATGCCTTAAGATAAGAGACCCGTTGTACTATTCTGTAAAAAAGTCTGGAATCACAGCTACTAAAATGTTCGTGTTGCCTTTTCACGCCTAAACCGACTTAACCGATTAAGCTGCAATTTGGTATAAGATTGACGAGACCTTGTGAAAGACACAGACTAAAACCGGTCGACGTAGCTAGTTGGTAATAAGTGATATGAGATATGAACTATAAAAGATAAAGTCAAGATATTTAGTTAAGGCTGAACGACTAACAAGTTAGAAACTCAGATATCCGAGACGTCATCTCCAAACTGGAACTAACAAAACGCTCTTTCTTCGAGTCTCTCCATTCTAGCTCCATTGTCTATTGTTCTCAAGAATTCATTTATTTGTACGAAATGAAGATCGCGATGTGTCGATTTATCATCGGACTATTGTCTTACAACAAATGCTCGTAGAAAACAACACAACTTATAACAATGTGCCAAAGTTCTGATAGAACTTGAGAAACCTTCGTTATGAAATAATAGAAGCGCTCCCGCTGGTATTTGCTATCAATTCCATTTGCTTATTATTAACGTTCATGTGAATTAAATCAATTGATTTTAAAGTCTTTGTTCCAAATCACTAAAACGCAAATAATATTATTATATTGCGCCTCTTTAAAAAGTGATAAAATAGCGATTAGACGTAGCTACGTACTTACTGATGGCCAAATATTTCATACATTATTCCCACGAGAGTATTTAAATTAGATTGGTCATCATATAACAAGTGAAGATTGAAGATCGGGCGGGAGCTGATATAGTGCTCATAAAATGTGAGTGTTCGGAAAGTGGTGTGTTTACACTTTACACTCATGCTTGCCGATCATTACCCCTCCTCCAGTTTATATTTCATGCAGTTTATGAATTCCGTGGTATGTATTAAACGTTTTGTCAAACCCACAAAATACAGTCATCAGTCCCACTCCTCGATAAAAATAATAATAGCAGGTGCCATAATAAAAAAATGCGACTTGTCGCTGCTGCTAATCGCTGCAACAAGACGCCTAATTTGCACATCCACTTAAGTCAAGCAAATATAAGATATCATTACTGTTGCAATGACAAACAGGTCTAAACTCTTAATTATAGCGATTACTTACTACGTGACCAATCGAAGCCACGGACCAAGTTAATTATAAACTACAAATGATTAATAGCTAGGTGTTCGTATTATTAAAACAAACTAATAATGACGACACACATAATATGAATACATAGATAAGAAGTAAGTATGCACTACTAAATTCACACGGCGGTTTTACACACTAATAAGTAGCTTAATATATTATTGAGTTTAAACTTCCTACTCAAACAATAATAAGTTCTTTGGCTGGAGCGGTCGGGGTGTGAGGCAGTAACAAACTCAATACACATAATATTCAATTTTACGTTTACAATATTTAACCATTTTTAAATTGAACTCGTTTGAATTGTATAAAGACTTTGCCATTTGTAAGGATTGAGCTGTAATTTTTTAACTTATTATGTACATACGAGTAATACACAAGGAAAACGCGCATGGTTTTTGTTTATTTATCAAAATTACCTAATATAAAATTTTCTCGAACATAAATGAACTCAAATTCCGCATTGCTTGGCAAAACATAACATACTCATTAACGTGGAGATTTCTCCATAAAATTATGCTCAAAAAGTTACGTTACCTCTTACACAATGTGTGGCAACTAGAGAAACAACGGCTGCCTTAATAGAGTCACCTATTCAAATAAATGATTATACGTACCTACTCTAAGAGGACAAGGGCAAACTCAGGTCAATTACTAATCAGCTCCAGAAGCGCTTCTCGGACCGACTAATGACCAATTACGCCAATTAAACTCTTGACCATAATAATTTTATTCAACCCTTCCGTCGACTCGTCTATCTTTAGTCGTCTGCGTGATATTTAATGGCACATTTTATTCCGTACATTACTCTCGGTGAGTCAAACTTTCGTTTTTGTTCGTGCCAAACTTGATAGATGTTACTATACATATTCGGCGTTCTAGTTTTGTTACCGCACCAAACTTAGTTAAAATTAATTACAGAGCATTTTTGAATATCTAATAGTGGTCGATTTTTACAGTGATAGTAACTTTAAACTAATTTACTCACATTTCCTATCTTACTCTTAGGTCCAATGAGGATTTTGAATTGGTTAGGTACTCCATGTTTTCGGTAAAGTGAGTGAATACTTCGGCATGCACGACATGGCATTGTATTTCCCATAGTTTTTTTTAGGATTCGGCAGGGGACTCCTGTCCCCATAATTTGGTATATAGCTGAAGGTAATATGACATACTTTATGCTCTCATATATTCATCCTCTTCATGAAGTTCACACGGCATCATCGATTTCAATTCGTCATTGGACTGTTTTTTGAAGTGGCCATAGTAGTATTTGTACGAAGACTGCTTTGACTACCTACTGCAGTCCGATATTGGCCCTTTATTTGACAAATTCGGACCAGACTTCGGATCAGAATCAGATCGGATGTAGTGCAGAACTGCTTTTACAAAAGCAAATAAATGCGGTGCTCACGTAGAAAATGAGTAAACTCTATGCTTGCCTACTCGCTTTCCTTGAGTGCTTTGCAGTGTCGTGACTTGGTCATTACCGCTGTCCCACATTGCAAAACACACTCCACCCTACGGTGTTTAGTACCTGAACGTTTTACCTCTATCCTCGGTTATTTCCTTTGTTGTTTCTTTTGCACAAAGGAAATGTAATTTTACTATTATACCCGAGAACTTTGTTTGCGGTACCGAGTGGGTAAGTTAGACTGCACGTCAACATACAGGTCGTTCTATATTTAAAACGTACGTGATGCTAAATAGGAATCAATTTAGCTTTTAATTCCAACTACAGTCAAGCTACGAATAAATCAGTCAAGTTTTTAAAATATTCACAATATAATTAAGGCAACGATTAAAACAATAATAAAATCACTATAAACCATTATTTACGTAAAAATTTCACAGAATCACATTTAAAATACATTAAACTGACAATATTTACGATGATACATCGCTCCTTTGAGTGAAATACAAAGCTCAGCGGAACGATAGCTGTAAATCCATAAAACTGCTTAATCCAAGCTTAGAACAGTCATTCAGCACATCAATCGTGAGCAACGGCAACGGAGAAACCAGTTGTGTACTCGTCAACCTGAGCGTCTCGAGTCTCGTAGCTCTTTACTCTTTCCGCGTACTTCCAACTTCCAGCCACTCGGCCAGTTACTGGTTCGAGATTCGAGTCGTCACGCGCCAGTCACCGGTGAAACGGCAGCGCGTGCGACTGCGTCCGCGCATACAAGCCACGACATTCGAAATACGAACAATTTCAAAACGTGACTCAAAAGCCAGTGCTGAGCCAATTCGTGACGGAATATCGATATCATCTTGTATCGATTTGCGATTACAGTGAAGTGTTGTGAAAACATGTGAAATAATTGATTATAGTGCGATATTGGAAACCAAGGAGTTTACATTTTAATGGTAAGAAATTAATGTTTTATGATGAAACAATGGTATTGGTAGTGGACTAAAAACATAACATTAAACAGATTTCACACTCACTTTCAATAATCCAGAGACGCACGTTTGGAAACACCCTGAAAACCTGAAAATTAAAATAGGACCACCCGTGAAGCACCATTTTAAACAAATCATAGTTTTCTAATACCGTTCAGGCATTTTAGAGAAATCGATGAATTTCTATAAAGTTAATAAAAAAATAAAACAAAGATCCCGTAAACCTTTTCTTTTTGTGAAGTCAGTTAAAATAAGGTTTTGTTTGCGTTAACTGGCAATGTTTTGTTAGCATACACCAGTGTAACAGATACCCAGATGTAACCGACTACCTTTGCGGTAAACTGTAGGTGTAAGTAATTTCATCCCACTTCATAATTTTGTGAATGCGAGATTTCAGATTTAAGCACAGAATAATGAAGCACAGAATAATGACTCATCATACTAAACTTTGAAATTTTAGTCCAGACAAGAAGAATGACTAGAAACTGGAATTCGTAAGAAAAATCACAACTAGAAATAATGTTACAACTCACTACGTAGGTTTGATGTTTGTTAGACATACACTAAGATCATAAAAATAAGCTTAACATGCCACCAAAATGCATGAATTTAATTAATTAAAAAAAAAACTTCTACTACTAGATAATATTACAAACCGTAGATTAAAAAATAGGTATTCTTTTAATTACCATTTTCTTTTAATCTAAGTTATAAACGCGAAAGTTTGTAAGAATTTACGGATGTATGTGTATGGATGTCTGGATGTACACTTATGTTCGTTACTCTTTCACGCCTAAACGGGTGGACCGATTGAGCTGAAATTGGTATAGACATAGATAGCTTAGACCCTAGAATATCACAAAGGCTACTGTATAGCGTAAACCTGCTAGGCGCTGCTAGTGTGTTCATATAGGAACCACACTAATTAGACCGTACAATCAAATTAAAGTCATAAAAATGAAGTCACAAAATGCCAGGCTCAGTATTAAATCTAATTGGCACATGGCTATGGGCTATGGTATCGACATAATACGTTCTCTAGTCTATGCATATTAATGCACGCATAACGACTGCCTCCACAATCACAATGGTTACGACACTTCCTGGTACGGTACCTTCACGAGAAGCGGCAAACTCCTCGCGCTGGACCTAAACAAACGTAATACTTTGATTTATGACATATCCATTGAAAAATTCTTGCGTTTACTATGTTACCTCTACTTAGGTACTTTTAAAGCGGTATTAGCCAAGGGTTTATGTGGTGTAAATGTGATTTCGGATCACCGATTTGGAATCCCGGTCACGCAACTACGTTTATAATTATAATATTAGTTATGTGTGGTTTTTCCACTCGCTATACTAGTGGTAGGATTCGGCTGTGGTTGGCTACCACTATACATTGTATTCATTTACATCATCACATATAAATAGTAGGTAATTACTGCAAAACGGTTGCTGATTTAATAACTAGTATAATACAATATGTATCAGTTATTGTAAACAACTTGCAAACCAAACAAGGACACATTATGTTTCCAGGCGGTCATGACGGCTTAGTCACACTTAATATTATAATTCATCCAGCCATCCATATTCAATTGCGTCGTGGCCTTGTTGATTTCATATTTACCTTTGACATTGTTTCAATTCTTCAAACGAAAGAAATATTGATACAGACGGATACAACAGCGGTTTAAAAATATAAAGATGCCTTATAGCAAATCTACGTATCAATATACCAAGTTGCGGAGGAATTTCGGAAGACAGCCATTGTTTCAGGATGTTCCGGCTGTACTTTTGGATTCTATAAATCCTAACAAACAGGATCAAAAACAATACATGTTGCGGAACCCTGTCCATTGTGCGACGCAGGCTACGTTGCCACAATCAAGCCACGAGGCGAACACAAAGCAATTGGTCACTATTGAACAAGGCATCAACCACACTGAGGGTGGATGGCCGCGAGACATTCACCTATACAATGAAGACCATACAGCACGATATCGCCGCCGTGTCATGCATGACGAAAACTACATCAACACGGTCCTCAGTGTCGCACCCACTATTAAACACTACTTAGATCAAAACAATGCCGTGGAAATATACGAGCCGTACTTCGATGGCTTAGTTACTCAACAACCCGTAGAAACATACAGTGTACGCATTGCTAATGTTTACCGAGACCAAAACGAGCGTCCAATAAGTAGCATTAAATGGACCAATGAACATAATCCCAAAATAGCTGTAGCATACAGCGACAAAACATTAGATTGTGACAATAATATTCCCACTGAATGCCTTTTATGGGATGTGGCCAATCAAACCGAACCCTTAAGTAAAATGATTCCTGACGTTCCATGTTGGCAGCTAGCTTGTTCTCCAATAGACCCAGAAATAATTATTGGTGGTTTGAAAAATGGCACTGTAAACATGTTTGATGTCAGAGAAGGAAGCCACTGTGTGCTAAGTAGCTCAGTATATTCTTCACATAAGGGGCCAATAACGGCACTGCTTTACTGTCACTCTCGGACGCAAACAGAATTCTTCTCTGGCTCTACTGATGGACAATGCATTTGGTGGGACCGCCGAAACTTATCTAAGCCTGTAGACAAATTATTCATGTCCATAAAGCTACCAACAGGAACAACGCCAGGTTTCAATAACGCAGAAGGAGTTTGCAGCTTAGAATTTGACCACGGATTACCAACAAAATTTCTGTGTGGAACAGAATCAGGTTTGGTGCTCAATGTCAATAGGATGGGTAGAGAACACGGTGAAAAATTATATTCTTTCTGGGACGCCCACATTGGTCCCGTACGTGCTGTGAAAAGAAGTCCTTGCACTTTACGTATGTTTCTTACGTGTGGGGATGCCTCAGTACGAGTGTGGAGTGAGGAAGTGCGAACAGCACCAATCATTGTAACAAAACCGTATCGATACAAAGTGATGGACGCAACTTGGGCTCCGTTACGTTATTCCAGTTATATGTCTATATGTGCCGGTGGCTTTTTCTATTATTGGGATTTCCTTCGTAAGTACAGTGAACCGTTGTTGACACTTCAAGTATCGAAGTGTCAGCTCACAAAGATGATGCCACATACAGAAGGGCATGCGATTGCTATTGGAGATACTAAGGGGTCGTTACATCTCATTAATCTATCGGATTCTATGACGGATCCTGGCAGTCGTGACAAAGTACTTATGTTCCAAACATACGAACGAGAGACGCGTCGTGAACATATTTTGGATAACCGAATTAAAGAAATACGTTTGAAACAAAAAATTGAGGAAGAAGCTGTTATTGCGGCAGCTACAACAGTTCCGGAAGAAACTGTAGACGAAGAAGAGATACAAATATTACAACAAACAGAAGACGAATACTTCAGAGTTGTTAATGAACAGCTCAGCCTTTTGGAGCACTTAACTCCAAGTAACATTACACTTTTATAAAATCTTTAACTGTTATCATTGTTATTGTTTCCTTTAAAAATATTGCCTTATCGAATTTTTCACAAATAAGGGAGCATTGAAGGTTGAGACGTAATATAACAGAAGTTAATATAAAAATATTATACCAATTTTGGAGTATTAATTATAAAAATAATAAAAACCTAATCTATTAATCTCTTAAACTAAAATTAACATTCTAATCTAAAAACATCATACTTTATATTGTCCCCAGCTCAAAAATACACAAGTTCAATGTATGATAGAATTGAAATAACCACGATCGAAGCAACATAAGGCATCTGGATTCTGGATCGGCATCCGGATGTAGTGCTCGGTACAGCCCGCATGTCTCCCCGAGAAGCTGCGGGGCCGTGACCGCCGATTTATCTCAAAACGACAACTATAAACTGAGCTGCCAGAATTCAATTTCGATGCACGTCTGTGGAGTGTTTGTGAATTGATCGGGACGAGTGTGAGAGGTCTTGTGTAAGTAGTGGCGTAAATTACTCGCACCCGTGTGTATATTGTGAATACAAAAGTGCGTCACTTAGAACAACTTTCACCGCGGGTACGTCAGAGGTAAGCGTACGCACCGCGCTGCCTGTGCCCATTATCGCTTAATTCCTGGTATAAAATTACTGTGTACTAGAATTTTTGATGTTACTTACACGAGGAGGCACACACTATTTTGAGTGGGTGTTGATCTTGTTTGTTTAATTAAAATCCTTGAAATAATATACTTTTTGGAAGCTTTTAAGAATTATTTTTATAACAATGTGTGACAAGTTGAGTAAATCAGGCGCGTGATGGTAAGCATCACGATTGCCTAGTATATATAACTAGCTTATGCTCGCGGTTTTGTCCGCATGGCAAAACCCTTTCTTAGCGGAGGTCTACGTCATAAAACCTACCTGTTTTCCAAGTTTCAACCCAATCCGTCCAGTGATTTAGGCTGTACGTTGATAGATAAGTCAGTCACTCATTTCTTTTATATATTTAGAAGATATATAAGGCACAGTGCCACCCGGTGTTTTAAAATTCCAAATTTTGTGCGGCACTGCACTGTGCCTCCCTGGGGTATTCGTATTGTTTTTTTAATGTGGCAAATGCCTTTATTGAGAACAATACTACAGCTACTACAGCAGTCAAGAACACTTGTATTTAACCACAGATCGGCAACACGCCAATCTACAGAAATCCAGATGATCCAAACCACTGTCAGATGGTAGCGTGCCCAGAATGCTGGCAACATTGCCACATTGGATGACATTGTTGAATTTCGACATCCCCAGTAATTTCACTGGTAAAATTGCCATTTAGTCCTAAACACTATAATGCTACTGTATATTACTGTTTGGCGGAAGAATAACTGCCAAAGGTACTTCCCCAGGTGGCCTCTGCACTAAAGGCCTACCACTACACAATTTTGAAATAACTATTCTGGTAACGATTACCTTAGCGATATGAATATAACATTGATATCATGGACCGGCCGTGTTAAAAATACATCCAATAAGTTTTCTTTGTTTCATTCAAGGCTTATTTTTCCAGCATATAAAATCTTACTAATTAAAAATATATATTTGTTACTCTTTCACGCCTAAACGGGTGGACCGATTGAGCTGAAATTTGATATAGAGATAGCTTAGGCCCTGGTTTAACACATATGCTACAGTACAGCGGGTAAAACCGCTGGGCGGAGCTAGTTTTAGTATAATAAACAAAAGTTAAGGCGTGAGACTCGTATCACATCATATTATGTAAACTTTCGCATTGTTTAGGATAAAAGATGACACCGTCATAATATACTTACTTTCACGTAAAGACCATTGTAGTCGTAGATATAATATAAAACAACAGGTTGTAATATTTTAACAAGCCTGGGCTATTAGAACACCAAGGGAAACATTTTTTTTTGCGAGGGGAAATGCTTTTATGCATACCCGAACCTCCCGGGGGAGAGGTACGGGTTATGTGGGACTCATTTGCCGGCGGGAGTGCAAGGCCGACAATAATACCCACTAAAACCCCTCGGTAGAGGCTAAGTTAACTAACACAGAAATGAGATATCTACATATATATAGTAATCTCACTAATCTAATAGTATAACACACAAGTACAAAAACACAAACAGCTCGTCACTCGTCACATTACTAATTCAATATATTATAATGTGTAAGTCTTTATGTTTTTGATAACAGTTTAAACTTTCGCGATTTGATAATCATTACACGAAAACACCCGACTAATAAAATTAACATGTTTATGTTCTTTTGTTCAACAAAGCTCAAAAAAACTTAGCTCAATTATTTCTTATTTTAATTTATATATCTAATCTAATCTATATATTTAATTATATATCTAATCTAATCTATATATTTTATTTGTATTGACGAGTTTATATCTATATCTTGTCAAAAAAATCTCAGTCCAGTAGTTTTCTTTAGCCGTCACTAAAAAGTAAATAAAAAGTGCTAGTAAATAACTAGAATAATATAAAAATATGCTCTAAATGACAAAAACCGAGAAATAAAACTAGTTTGCTTTAATTAAATAATCCACACTAATTAGCTATTTGCGAGGAATGTGCTTGCAACTGGTTGCAGACGCAGACAAGTAGGCTAATGTCTAACACTAGAACAAGCCATTTTATTATGTTAAATAGGTTAATATATTACAATAACAATAGAAAATATAATAAATATGCCTTTACTTCCCCATAATTTAACTTCAATTTAGTGGAATATGGTCCTTTTAATATCTGTATACTCTTAGATTTTATACTGTTTTAAGTTCGTTTTTATTTATTTATTTATCAAGTAAGATAGTAAGTTTACAGTGAGATCCAAATCACTTACTACCGAGATTTATCTTATAAAACATAATTACTTAACTATAGCTTAGAAATATCCTAATTCTGTTTACAATAGAGCGCATTTTGTCATCGAAAATGTCGACTTGCTGGACCTCGCTGATAAACGCATTAAGGGGCTGCAATGCTCGTGCGGTAGGCGCGTAGCTAGAGTGACAAGTACTAAACGTAGGTTTTGTAAATTTATGTATCAATCAAGTGTTACCTATCTAACTACCGCCAGTATAAAATCTTTGACCGCCAGGAATAGTGAAGCCGCGAGAGGAACTTTAGTTAAACAAATATGAAGCTACATTATAATATTTTTAATCATTACATTCGCAAGGCTTAAGACATATCTATGTAAGCAAAACTATCTAGTTTTGCTAATAGGTAGGTAGGTACAGTATATTTTAAATGTTTAGTTTAACATAGATAGGTACATAGTACAAATACTTTCCTTCATGCTTCGCAAGCCACAGTGGAACGTTTATTAAATTAAATCCTCAGAAGCCTAGCTTTCTTCGGCCTTGGAATAACAACTAGACTTCTAGGCCACTGCCGACATTCAAGACGTACTAAGAGACTTAATACTTTAATAAGCTTCATTAAAAAATCTAGACAAAGTAACTATTTCTATGGAGCTAGTTCAAAGGGGAGGCAGTGGACGTCCAATGGCTGAGATGATGATGATTAAAAAGTTTTAATTAAAGTTATCATTGGTGATATGGACTTGCCGTATAAATAAGACTTATTATTCCAAGTTTTATGTAAGTACCTAATAATAAACATAAATTAACCCCAATCCTACTAATATTATAAAAACGTGAAAATTTGAATGTGTGTGTATGTTCGATGCTATGTCACGCAAAAAACCTGGAAAATTCATTATACAGAAATAAATAAAAATAATATAATTAAATACATTGTTACACTTTTATATTATAAATTGTTTTAGTTGTAAGTTTCTGTATCTGTTTCTGTTCTGTTTGTTTCTGTTTCTGTGTTTATGTTTCTGTGGTGTCACAATAAAGTATTTTCTATTCTATTCTATTCTATACAGGTTACTGTTGTCCTGATTTTTCCATGAAATCAGCACTTACGCGGTAAAACCGCGGGGCGCACCTAGTATATATAGAATGAGAAAGATTTATCTTTTTATTCATATAAATTTATAAACTCACAAAATACCTATCAATAAGTGCTTATTAAAAGCTAAAATATTTAATATCATTCACCCGTTTTATGTATTCTTTTCAATTTAATTATAAGGTATAGTAGGTAGCGATATTTATTATATTTGACTGATTAGAAGAGTTAATTTATTAATAGAATTTATATTTCAACTGAACAGGTTTTTGTGATTATCGAGTAAATTTCATCTATAATGCTCCCCAAATGCAAAAATTATAAATGTAAAAGAATCATAATCATAAAACTAATTCAAAAATAAATAAAGTAAAAATAACAAATGCAAAACTGTTGTTAATTTTAATGGAACCAAACACGAATCAGTATTAACAAACATTTAAACGCATTTCACAAATTACGAAGTGTGAAAATGAAATCCTTCTGCTGTACAATAGAGCTAGAAAAGAAAAAAATATTGAGGAAGTGTTCGCCTCGGATGAACTAAGGCCTTATAGCCATAGCTGTTATGAGCACGCTCTAAATCTGAGTCATAATTATGTCACGAGCGTCATAAACACGAAACGTGTTCAGGAGGATGCTCGGCGAAGGCGGTCCACGGTTTCAATAAACAATGGCATTAATATTGAACAGGGCGCGTGGCTTGGCGGCTGTGCCGAATGCCAATGTAACATTTGCAAACCATAAGGCTGATGGAACTGGACTTTAGAAAGACAAGTGTTTTTTAAACCTAATCACAGACATTTTTATGAGCACATAATCATAAAAACCTATTTCACACGTACTTTTAATAATCGATGAATATAATTAATTGTAATCTACTAGCTGCGTCCAGCTGTTTGAGCCGCTGCACAGTAGCCTATGGCCTATATGTTATTCCCTATCTCTATATCAAATTTCTGCTCAATCTGTCCCGTTTAGGCATGTAAGAGTAACGAACATACATCCAGACTCCTGACATCCATACATCCAGACATTCTTATTCTTACAATCATTCGCGTTTATAATATTTTATGTAATAAGAGTAAAGAAGACGAAAAAGAAAGCAAAGATTGTGACTTTTAATGAAGTCGCTCAAAAATACTACATATTATTATTTTATAAATTACTATCTAAAATATTGTTATTTACGACAAAAATCATTTATTCTTGGTAATAAGTACATTTAAATTAATACAAACAACAGTTTTACATGCATTAGAATAAATCACTGACTATTGCTGCGAAATAGAAACGAAATAATATAAGAGACTACAATTTTTATAATCAACATTTGAATAACCTGTTATCCAAGTATGTACCTAACTATACGATTTCGATTTTGCATTTGGTAATGATGCTATTTATTGGGATCACCTGAATAACTAAGCAAAACCAAAACCGAATAAAAATCGATCCTGGCTGCTTTGCTCCAATTCGTATTATACCTTTTCTTGACAGCTCTAACAAACCAGGATGTACTGTTGTTCAATTCTCCTGATCTATCCATAATTACCTAAATTACAATTAAGTACCGGGGGTAGACTTCCTTTGCAGGAGGTCGTCTAGGTGGGTACCCCAACAGTGCCAGTTATTCTACTGTCTGAGCAGTAACGTGCAAGAATTAATGTGCTTCGGTACGAAGGCACTGTAGCTAGTGAAATTACTTGGCTAAAGAGTTTTAACATCTTTTGTTACTCTTGAGTAAAAAGCGTTGGTGCAGTGCACATAGAATTTCACATTCACATCATTGTAAAATCCTGGGTAGCACTGTATTGATTATAAAATCGGCAGCGTTATCTCTTAACATCAGGAGAGCGTCTTGCACGTCTTCTTACTTTTTCACAGTAAAAAAGGCACTTCTTCGTCATATTCACCAGTTCATGGCGACTAAACGACTAGTTAAAATCCTTGAATAATGAGGGAGAGCTTATATAATATTATGTATTAACAATAAATAAATTAAATAATAATTGAGACCCAAACTAAGCTTGTATCCTTAGTTTAATGCACAATGCTTTTGGTGTACAAAATAGACCAACTATCCACACATTTTTTCACATGATTACATGGGTACCAATACCATTGGTTATTCCCTGAACGAATATAATAGACCCCAAATTTTACGACTCAATACAAAGATAGGCACCAAAGTACACAAGTTTTATGATCTACGAAAGGAGATAACCTCTAGATACACGGACACAATCCATTAGTAGAAGTATGGCGACCTTTGACTCCAAGATTGCTAAATAAAAGTAGGTTACGCCTACTCTTGTTGAACTTGCTCCTTCATCACGTCCGATCATTTGGAACATAATGTTATAACCATCATTTGGGTATTAAGGTTATTCTTTTAGTATGTTACTTATGAGGAAGACCGTTTCATAATGAAAATGTGCTTTTAGTAACACCTCTACGTGATTTTAAGTCAACATTGTGTAGGAACATAGTTTCATTTCAAACTATTTACTTTACTTAGTTATTTACTAGGGCTAAAAACCTTAATCGTCTGAAACCATAATTATTAAGATGACCTCTACAAGTGAAATTAAAAAAAACCTTTTTAGAACATCTAGCTTTTATTAATACCATCTAGCAGTTCTCGTCAAGACGAATCAAATGCGCCCAAACTTGATGAGGTTGCGTCGTTTAATAACAAAGTTCCTGTGGCCACCTTCCAACTCCATCATCAGATCAGCTCCATGTCATAATAATATTGCATTATGCATTGTCCTCCGATTTATACACGCATGCAAAATTAACTCAATCGGAAACCGGGAAGTGGATCAAATTTAACTTGCAGGATTTGATTACAGACAACAAACAGGTGAAACTAAATAAAAGCTTGTTATACTAGAAGTGATTTGTGCTATGTTGTTATTTTAGTAAGTATATCTTCATTTTGTATAATTATTTCCTTTAAAGAAAAACAAGGATAAGACGAAGAAAGAAAAACTCCTTCCTCGTAACATAGCACTGTTGAAAAAGTAATTCATTCAAATATTACAACGCATGATGATGACTGCAAGCATAATGGCCATTACATTATGTGTAATACATAATAGAGAAAGTGGTTTAATGTATTAAACGTGTACGGAACATTGAGTAGGTGATGAGTTGAAAACGAAAGATTAGCATTCTTAATCATCGGTCTGGTAGTCAATTAATTAGCAGGATGAAACTGATGTTTATTGCAGTGATTATTACTACTGATGCAACAATTTATTTTATTTTAATTATAGTTTAGCACTATAGAGGAATGTACTGGCTTCCTGGTACATAGTTGTTCTAGTATATATTTTGGGAGCGGTGGTGGCCAAGGGGTTCGGTGGAGCGGATCCCAATCTCCTCACACCGAGTTCGAATCCCACCGGCCCCACACCAATGATTTTAATTACTTATGTATGCCCGGATACGGATATGCCACTCGCTCGGGATGGGGGGGTAAAGTTAAGCGTAACAAAGTATCATTAAGTATAAACAAAGCTTAGATTAGTACAGAGTAGATTTAGTTACAATATGTAAAGGTGGTGTACGTACAACATAAATGTTGAAAGGTAAATCCCGGGTACATACCTACTAATATTTTACAGATATGGTATTATTATATTATCCTATGTTTTTCATAAACCTATTTAATTATAAAAAAGAGAACTATTACACAGGACATTATATGTTATAATTTGTTTAGTTCGGCATTTTATTGCATTTAAGAGAAAAAAATATGCAATTATCCTGCTTCTCAGCCAGCCTAGTAATTTATTATTTTACACCATTCTGACAACCTCTGCATAATCCACATAAACTAGTCCACATCACTAACTAAAAGGACTTTGTGTTAGTCGTTTTGTGTATAAGAACAGAAATAAAGTGCCCATTTAACTATTATAAGAATGCTCATTAAACCTTAGTTACTAAATCCACTATCTACACTCCCCTGCAGCGAAAGGGTCGAAGGAACCGTTGTTTTTCTTCAGGCTGCCTTCCCACGGTTTTTCCAGCCCGGATGCAACATCGACATTCTCAAAACCTAAGTGCAATCGCATACAAGCACATCTCAAGTAACGTTCTATCGCACACGTAAGCATTCACTGTAAAAAGATACGGGCGGTACAAGTTAGCGCCGCGCATTGTTTCATTTAAAATTCTAGTCACGTAAGTGATCTAGCTGGCTGTGCCAACTTAGCATTTGTAATTTTTCTCCCGGTACGTTCCAGATCTCATTCTACGTTACAATTCGTTTCTGGTTGGAAATATTTTTACTTTTATATTATTTTGCCGATGCAATGACGTTATTGAGCTTTGAGGCATTTAAAATTTGTATTTTGAGACTTAAGACGAAAGAAACAGCAGTCATTTTGGGGCAGGGGGAGGGCATCGGCGGATTTTTTGTATATCAACACTGGTTGTATTTGCTACCCCACTCGTAGCGCCACGTGACGCGCCGTTTAGTAGCGGCCAGTTTTAGGAACTACGCGGGCCTCACGGAATATTCTCTTTAACAAAAAAATCACGACTTCTTATTTTTTTATAAAACTGTTTACCGTATTATTATATAATAAAGTATACATATAAAATATCTAAATTTATTAAATCGATTTTAATATCCCCAGAAATGTAAAATAATCCTCAAAATTATGATTATTTTTTGTTCTAGCGAGGGATCAAGTTATACTGGTCAGGCAAATTGCCTCTCTTTCTAATAAAGCATTTTCTCCAAATAGCTATCCTTGTCTATTGACTCGTATTTAGCCAGTGTTGTGAATATTTTGACGATTAAATCGATGCATGATAATCGATTAGAGGACAAATGATACCACATCTTCGACCAGGTCTATTTGCATGCTATCTTTAGGTACAACTAGCGCATAATATTATGTACTGTAGGCCCATGTTGACGACTCATAGTTCAGTACGACTACTACGGAAATTCATTTATTCCTATCCC
Source organism: Hemithea aestivaria (assembly GCA_947507615.1). NCBI lineage: Eukaryota > Metazoa > Arthropoda > Insecta > Lepidoptera > Geometridae > Hemithea > Hemithea aestivaria. Next base: position 9,258,319 of record OX382329.1, on the reverse strand, counting down.
ATTGAAAAGTACCTACTGTTACCTATTGTCAAGAGCCTAGAGAGACTTATAGAGCCTAAGCTACCTATTATACCAAATTTGATTAGTTCAGCTGTAAATATGTTAAAAATAGCTAATGTGTAATGTGTATGTTCATTAGAAATATTCCAAAATAACATTGCAAGAAATGAGTTTTAAGGGGTTTGCCCACTATACCGTACCATATGCTCGTTTGCATTTCTTCTTTCTCTCGTATTTTGCCCGTGTTCAAAACAGAATCTAATCACGAGAATGCAGTACCAATTTCATTTTTACATGCCTATCAATATAATATGTTGCTTACATGTTCAAGCATCTTTACGTGTTAACCTTTTTCGTTGAACTGGCAACAGATGAACTTAGATGAGTTTTCTTTATTAATAATGAAAATAAGTTTATATTATTATCTTTTTATCGGTCATCATTATTGGCTATAAACCCGTACACTCACTGCATTCTAGTCCCCACACGCAGTTGTTTGGCAACATCGCATGCCATGGATAGAGCTGTCAGTATCAGCAACATATTCTCAGCGATATTTATTGTTAATGCTCCGTGCAAGGCTCGCAACGATGTTCTCTTACTTTTTAATACATACAATACTGCCGTGGTATATAGGTATATAATATATAATGCGGTTATCTGGGGGCACGGTAGTGCCCCCGCCAAGTCGAGCGCGAAGCAAGCACTGCCGTACCATCTTTACAGGAACCATTTCGGCGCATTTTCAGGCCCCTATTTGAGAACCTCTGGATAAGACCAGAACACAGAAATTTTCGTCATCCAGTAAGCTATAATTACATACTTAAAATCCAAAATTTCAAGTCTGTAGGTCATTAAGTTCCGAAGTTAAGCGAAAGCAAAGTTTCGCATTTACGACACTCACTCACTCATGATCATCAAAATAGAACTAGTATTTCCCATAAACTCAGAAAGCTGAAATTTGGTACATACTTAGAATTTATTGTATAAGCCATAGGAAAACTAAAAAAACATGCAATTTCGGTCTCGTTTTCGAGATAATTCATCTGCATAAATAACTTTGTAATCTCATATAAATGTATAGGATTACAAAGTTACATTTGCAGTCAATGGTTAAAATATTGTGTAATATCCAACTTATTAATTCAAAATATATTTAAGGCATAGTATATGTATATGTGAGTGTGTATATGTGTCGTAAATCGTCAGTTATGATCAGGCGATATCTAGCGTGGCCAACTAAAATAAGAGCCCAACCAAACTATTAGAAGAGATCGACATACCGCCTTTACTACAAGTTTTTATTTACTTTCACCTGTCGGTCTTTCTGTGAGTGTCGTACGAAGCTGTGGACTAAGAGTGAACGCACACGTATCTAGATGGCGCTGACTGTATTTTAAAACGCGCTTACGGTTTGTATTTCTGATAACCTTATAATATAGCGTTTCTACAAAAATAAGTGAAATCCCACCAAAAACATTCTGTAAAAAACTAGCCAAGTCTCGATGGAGCTGCTTGTTTATCTCTAAAAAGTAATGAAATCTAGACAAAGTCGTGCTAAGTATAAGGTTCCTTACTGCGATTTCTTTATTATTATAGTTAATGTTGTGTGACTTGGCCGTTGAAGGGTACACAAGGGTATTATACCAGGTGCTCCATGACACTATTGCACCAATCTGTCCGCTACCCATTCACGATAGAAAATTTCCACTTGGAAAACGTTGATTGGATAACCAGTCAATTGTAGGCTTGATAAAGCTGCGTATTTCAATAATACTTATGTTTAGGCGATCCAAGTGTCATGGAGCATCTGGTTTTGTACCCTTGTGTACCCTTCAACGGCCAAGTCACACAACATTAACTATAATAATAAAGAAATCGCAGTAAGGAACCTTATACTTAGCACGACTTTGTCTAGATTTCATTACTTTTTAGAGATAAACAAGCAGCTCCATCGAGACTTGGCTAGTTTTTTACAGAATGTTTTTGGTGGGATCTATTATACCAAAACCTAATTTTAAGCTATGAGCAATAAATAAATGAAAATAAGGTTCATAATGGCATGGGCCAGATGTTTATCTTTGTAAATAAACGGCATAAACTCACTTGTATTTATTTCGGCTTTGTGCCGACCGGTTCGATCCTGTACGAGGATCTTCTTTAAGGAGTAGCTGCATTCGGCACGAAGCCGAAGTAAATACAAGTGAGTTTATGCCGTTTATTTACAAAGGTGAATACTCACGAATCGTTTAGTGTAAATAGGGCCTGATGTTATTTTTCGGTTTGGCATGTTCCTAAGACAATTATTATTATTGTATGATACGGTATAATGGATAGTCGCCTTGAAGTCCATGTCATTTAAAAGTTGACAACTAGAGCAGATTTTTTATAGTGGGTTATTCTCATAAAATTTTATCGTGGCAGTATCGTCACAATTTATTTTTTAACCCCCCACGGAAAAATACGGGGTGTTATAAGTATGACGTGTCTGTCTGTCTCAGTATTACGAATTTTATTTTTTTTATTTTTTGCGATTGTTTTTTTTTTAGGTAGAAATAGTCTAGAGTGTTCTTAGCCGCCATGAAATGGTGCTTACATTTTTTTCCACAACTCCCTCAACATGGGAATTAAACGAAAAAGTTTGATTCGTAGAAAACTACAAACTATAATAAACAGATTTTAATAAACTAACATCTGAAAAACTAAAAGATGGTTGCAACCACAAAATTACATATTTTGAATGCGTTGGGAGTTTTTTTTAATTTTTAATTTAATTCACTTGTGTTGTAAAAATTGGGTAATTCCCGTGTTCCCCACTATTCGTCCCACTAGTGGGGCAGGTGGAACTGCCAAATATTTTTTGCTTCTCACGCGCCCCACTGATTGCGTTTTAGTGTGGCGGGTGATAATATTTAAAAAAGTACACTTCACGCGCCCCATCAGGGCGCTGTAACTCATGCAAAAATATAATTTATTGGGCACGACTAAATGATGAATGGTGTTATTAATGCAAATATTTTGCGAAGAACTAGGAGATCAGAAATTATAAGGAACTATGTACTATTTAGTAGACAAACAACACATAAGAAAATCATCCCATCTGATAAAATATTATTAAAATCTCGTATTGCGGTGATTTTAGTCGCACTTTCCTGATTAATTCGAACTTTTATGTACCTTTGTGTAATTTATATGAATGGGATAACATGTGTTTTTTTCATTAATAGACGCAGGTACAGGCAAAGCAGTACAAGTCAACGAATACTCGTATGTAAGACTTCATTTCAATTATGATCTCCTGGTACCTTTTTCTTGTTATCTACCTCGCAAATATGTGAAAGTGATGGAAGAAATAAAGGGTCTTGAGGAAATCTTCATTTCAAATGACAGCTATCAAAATTAAAATATCAATATCTCGGAAAGTTCTCGTAGTCTTAGGCTGATGGTGTCTTGGAAGAACCCGCCCCACCAAAACGCGATCAATGGGGTGCGTGAGACACAAAAATTATTTGACAGTTTCACCTGCCCCACCAGTGGGGCGGATAGTGGGGCACGCGAGAACTACCCTAAAAATTTGATTTGAACGAAATTTTAACATAAATAAAAAGTACACGGATATTTTAGGATGTATCAAAAAAATATGACACGTGAAGTTGCGTAAAGTTACCGTCATTTTTCGTGACAAAAGATCATCTTGTATTTTGGTATATAAAACCTATGGCGAATGCGAGTCAGACTTGCGCACAAAAAGCTACGTATCATTCATTATCTATACAACAGGGAGACACTTTTATAATATTATGTCTATTATTTATAATATTTACAATATTATCATATAACCTCTTGTTTAGTCGCATCACGCGGCGCTGCGAGTAGGTTAGTGAAAACCTACAGTATTGATATACAACTATAAAATTTGCTAAAATATAAACATGCTCCGATGCCATTCTCCTGTTTTTTTTTCAATCGAGATACCTACAAATTTAATATTTTCTTTTTTATGAGCGGATGAGAATATACCATCCACATCATGAAAACGTCATTTTTTGTTATAGACTAAAATAAGTTCCGAACAAGAAATGAAAACTCTTTTTAAAAGTTATTCACCAAAAACATAAAAACCTGACCTCTTTTTAACCCCGAAGCAAAAACGACGGGGTGTTATAAGTTTGACGTGTCTGTCTGTCTGTCTGTGGCATCGTTGCTCATGTACTTTGTCTTACTTCTGGGTCCCGTACAGATGAACGGATTTTGATCTTGTTTTTTTGTTTGAAAGTAGAGTCGAAAGGTAGTCAACAGTTTTCTTAGCCGTGTTTGGTGGAAATCGATCTAAGATGGCCGCCGCTACAATTTGGCGGATTATTTTTTTTCTTCACAACCTCGTCAAATGTAAGGGTATGAAATGAAAGGACTTGACTAGTAAAATATATGCATTACATTTAATACATTTAAAATCCAAGATGGCCGCCGCTAAAAATAGATGATTAATTATTTTCTCCATAATCCCGTCAATGTGCGCATCAAATGAAAGTTGAAAGGGCTTGACTAGTAGTAGTATGTAGTATATATATTATTATGATAAATTTAAAATCAAAGATGGCCACCTTCCACAAAATAGGTAATTTTGAAAACGTTGCGTAGGGGGCAATTTTTTTTTAATGCAATTTCCAAGCTTTTTTTTACATTCGCCTGTCCTGTTGTCTATAATCAAATCTTGCAAGTAAAATTTAATCTACTTCCCATTTTTCAATTTAGCTTAAACTTTGCATGCATGTGTATAAATCGGATGTCTTTAAGAATCTAAATTTATATATGGAAAGAGTGACTGACTTATTGACTGACTGATCTATCAACGCACAGCCTAAACCGATGGACGGATTTGGTTGAAATTTGGAATATTAATAGGGTTAATGACGTAGACCTCCACTAAGAAAGGATTTTGCCATGCGGGCAAAGCCGCGAGCACAAGCTAGTATTTTATATTTGACTTGTTTAGAACTAAAACGCTATTTTGCTATAAGATGAAATCGGAACTAACAATGTCTTTGGAAAGCAAAAGTCTTCCTTTATGATTTCCGACATTAACACCATTTAAAACAAAAGATCAGATTTGCAACCGTGCGTATGTTCTGCCTCTTAGTCAAAAATATTATATTATCGATTTGTAATCGATTACTTGGCATAATCGAGTTTTAAATTGAAACTTTTTCGTTGCCCATCACTAAAACCAGCGTAGCCAATAGGAAAAGTGGGCGGAGTCGTCAAATTGTGAAAAAATTTATTTCAAGGAAAACTTTGTCTATTGCCCCTCTATTGGATATGTCCTCGATGTTTTGGGGTATTTGTGAGTGCACTAAATTGACTATTACAAGTTACAAGCTTCGCCCAATATCTGTTGGAAGTAGCCTACGTGTTCTTCTAAGATCTAAGCTACCATACCAAATTGCATTCCAATCAGTTCATCCATTTAGGCGTGAAACAGTTACAAAAACATCTATAAAAAGTACACAGCAATACAAAGATTCGTATTTAATATATTAAGAAGAATCTGCCGATCGATATACTGTAGTGTCTCGTTGTGGCAAAACATCGAGGACATATCCAATAGAGGGGCAATAGACAAAGTTTTCCTTGAAATAAATTTTTTCACAATTTGACGACTCCGCCCACTTTTCCTATTGGCTACGCTGGTTTTAGTGATGGGCAACGAAAAAGTTTCAATTTAAAACTCGATTATGCCAAGTAATCGATTACAAATCGATAATATAATATTTTTGACTAAGAGGCAGAACATACGCACGGTTGCAAATCTGATCTTTTGTTTTAAATGGTGTTAATGTCGGAAATCATAAAGGAAGACTTTTGCTTTCCAAAGACATTGTTAGTTCCGATTTCATCTTATAGCAAAATAGCGTTTTAGTTCTAAACAAGTCAAATATAAAATACTAGCTTGTGCTCGCGGCTTTGCCCGCATGGCAAAATCCTTTCTTAGTGGAGGTCTACGTCATTAACCCTATTAATATTCCAAATTTCAACCAAATCCGTCCATCGGTTTAGGCTGTGCGTTGATAGATCAGTCAGTCAATAAGTCAGTCACTCTTTCCATATATAAATTTAGATTCTTAAAGACATCCGATTTATACACATGCATGCAAAGTTTAAGCTAAATTGAAAAATGGGAAGTAGATTAAATTTTACTTGCAAGATTTGATTATAGACAACAGGACAGGCGAATGTAAAAAAAAGCTTGGAAATTGCATTAAAAAAAAATTGCCCCCTACGCAACGTTTTCAAAATTACCTATTTTGTGGAAGGTGGCCATCTTTGATTTTAAATTTATCATAATAATATATATACTACATACTACTACTAGTCAAGCCCTTTCAACTTTCATTTGATGCGCACATTGACGGGATTATGGAGAAAATAATTAATCATCTATTTTTAGCGGCGGCCATCTTGGATTTTAAATGTATTAAATGTAATGCATATATTTTACTAGTCAAGTCCTTTCATTTCATACCCTTACATTTGACGAGGTTGTGAAGAAAAAAAATAATCCGCCAAATTGTAGCGGCGGCCATCTTAGATCGATTTCCACCAAACACGGCTAAGAAAACTGTTGACTACCTTTCGACTCTACTTTCAAACAAAAAAACAAGATCAAAATCCGTTCATCTGTACGGGACCCAGAAGTAAGACAAAGTACATGAGCAACGATGCCACAGACAGACAGACAGACACGTCAAACTTATAACACCCCGTCGTTTTTGCTTCGGGGTTAAAAAGAGGTCAGGTTTTTATGTTTTTGGTGAATAACTTTTAAAAAGAGTTTTCATTTCTTGTTCGGAACTTATTTTAGTCTATAACAAAAAATGACGTTTTCATGATGTGGATGGTATATTCTCATCCGCTCATAAAAAAGAAAATATTAAATTTGTAGGTATCTCGATTGAAAAAAAAACAGGAGAATGGCATCGGAGCATGTTTATATTTTAGCAAATTTTATAGTTGTATATCAATACTGTAGGTTTTCACTAACCTACTCGCAGCGCCGCGTGATGCGACTAAACAAGAGGTTATATGATAATATTGTAAATATTATAAATAATAGACATAATATTATAAAAGTGTCTCCCTGTTGTATAGATAATGAATGATACGTAGCTTTTTGTGCGCAAGTCTGACTCGCATTCGCCATAGGTTTTATATACCAAAATACAAGATGATCTTTTGTCACGAAAAATGACGGTAACTTTACGCAACTTCACGTGTCATATTTTTTTGATACATCCTAAAATATCCGTGTACTTTTTATTTATGTTAAAATTTCGTTCAAATCAAATTTTTAGGGTAGTTCTCGCGTGCCCCACTATCCGCCCCACTGGTGGGGCAGGTGAAACTGTCAAATAATTTTTGTGTCTCACGCACCCCATTGATCGCGTTTTGGTGGGGCGGGTTCTTCCAAGACACCATCAGCCTAAGACTACGAGAACTTTCCGAGATATTGATATTTTAATTTTGATAGCTGTCATTTGAAATGAAGATTTCCTCAAGACCCTTTATTTCTTCCATCACTTTCACATATTTGCGAGGTAGATAACAAGAAAAAGGTACCAGGAGATCATAATTGAAATGAAGTCTTACATACGAGTATTCGTTGACTTGTACTGCTTTGCCTGTACCTGCGTCTATTAATGAAAAAAACACATGTTATCCCATTCATATAAATTACACAAAGGTACATAAAAGTTCGAATTAATCAGGAAAGTGCGACTAAAATCACCGCAATACGAGATTTTAATAATATTTTATCAGATGGGATGATTTTCTTATGTGTTGTTTGTCTACTAAATAGTACATAGTTCCTTATAATTTCTGATCTCCTAGTTCTTCGCAAAATATTTGCATTAATAACACCATTCATCATTTAGTCGTGCCCAATAAATTATATTTTTGCATGAGTTACAGCGCCCTGATGGGGCGCGTGAAGTGTACTTTTTTAAATATTATCACCCGCCACACTAAAACGCAATCAGTGGGGCGCGTGAGAAGCAAAAAATATTTGGCAGTTCCACCTGCCCCACTAGTGGGACGAATAGTGGGGAACACGGGAATTACCCAATTTTTACAACACAAGTGAATTAAATTAAAAATTAAAAAAAACTCCCAACGCATTCAAAATATGTAATTTTGTGGTTGCAACCATCTTTTAGTTTTTCAGATGTTAGTTTATTAAAATCTGTTTATTATAGTTTGTAGTTTTCTACGAATCAAACTTTTTCGTTTAATTCCCATGTTGAGGGAGTTGTGGAAAAAAATGTAAGCACCATTTCATGGCGGCTAAGAACACTCTAGACTATTTCTACCTAAAAAAAAAACAATCGCAAAAAATAAAAAAAATAAAATTCGTAATACTGAGACAGACAGACACGTCATACTTATAACACCCCGTATTTTTCCGTGGGGGGTTAAAAAATAAATTGTGACGATACTGCCACGATAAAATTTTATGAGAATAACCCACTATAAAAAATCTGCTCTAGTTGTCAACTTTTAAATGACATGGACTTCAAGGCGACTATCCATTATACCGTATCATACAATAATAATAATTGTCTTAGGAACATGCCAAACCGAAAAATAACATCAGGCCCTATTTACACTAAACGATTCGTGAGTATTCACCTTTGTAAATAAACGGCATAAACTCACTTGTATTTACTTCGGCTTCGTGCCGAATGCAGCTACTCCTTAAAGAAGATCCTCGTACAGGATCGAACCGGTCGGCACAAAGCCGAAATAAATACAAGTGAGTTTATGCCGTTTATTTACAAAGATAAACATCTGGCCCATGCCATTATGAACCTTATTTTCATTTATTTATTGCTCATAGCTTAAAATTAGGTTTTGGTATAATAGATCCCACCAAAAACATTCTGTAAAAAACTAGCCAAGTCTCGATGGAGCTGCTTGTTTATCTCTAAAAAGTAATGAAATCTAGACAAAGTCGTGCTAAGTATAAGGTTCCTTACTGCGATTTCTTTATTATTATAGTTAATGTTGTGTGACTTGGCCGTTGAAGGGTACACAAGGGTACAAAACCAGATGCTCCATGACACTTGGATCGCCTAAACATAAGTATTATTGAAATACGCAGCTTTATCAAGCCTACAATTGACTGGTTATCCAATCAACGTTTTCCAAGTGGAAATTTTCTATCGTGAATGGGTAGCGGACAGATTGGTGCAATAGTGTCATGGAGCACCTGGTATAATACCCTTGTGTACCCTTCAACGGCCAAGTCACACAACATTAACTATAATAATAAAGAAATCGCAGTAAGGAACCTTATACTTAGCACGACTTTGTCTAGATTTCATTACTTTTTAGAGATAAACAAGCAGCTCCATCGAGACTTGGCTAGTTTTTTACAGAATGTTTTTGGTGGGATTTCACTTATTTTTGTAGAAACGCTATATTATAAGGTTATCAGAAATACAAACCGTAAGCGCGTTTTAAAATACAGTCAGCGCCATCTAGATACGTGTGCGTTCACTCTTAGTCCACAGCTTCGTACGACACTCACAGAAAGACCGACAGGTGAAAGTAAATAAAAACTTGTAGTAAAGGCGGTATGTCGATCTCTTCTAATAGTTTGGTTGGGCTCTTATTTTAGTTGGCCACGCTAGATATCGCCTGATCATAACTGACGATTTACGACACATATACACACTCACATATACATATACTATGCCTTAAATATATTTTGAATTAATAAGTTGGATATTACACAATATTTTAACCATTGACTGCAAATGTAACTTTGTAATCCTATACATTTATATGAGATTACAAAGTTATTTATGCAGATGAATTATCTCGAAAACGAGACCGAAATTGCATGTTTTTTTAGTTTTCCTATGGCTTATACAATAAATTCTAAGTATGTACCAAATTTCAGCTTTCTGAGTTTATGGGAAATACTAGTTCTATTTTGATGATCATGAGTGAGTGAGTGTCGTAAATGCGAAACTTTGCTTTCGCTTAACTTCGGAACTTAATGACCTACAGACTTGAAATTTTGGATTTTAAGTATGTAATTATAGCTTACTGGATGACGAAAATTTCTGTGTTCTGGTCTTATCCAGAGGTTCTCAAATAGGGGCCTGAAAATGCGCCGAAATGGTTCCTGTAAAGATGGTACGGCAGTGCTTGCTTCGCGCTCGACTTGGCGGGGGCACTACCGTGCCCCCAGATAACCGCATTATATATTATATACCTATATACCACGGCAGTATTGTATGTATTAAAAAGTAAGAGAACATCGTTGCGAGCCTTGCACGGAGCATTAACAATAAATATCGCTGAGAATATGTTGCTGATACTGACAGCTCTATCCATGGCATGCGATGTTGCCAAACAACTGCGTGTGGGGACTAGAATGCAGTGAGTGTACGGGTTTATAGCCAATAATGATGACCGATAAAAAGATAATAATATAAACTTATTTTCATTATTAATAAAGAAAACTCATCTAAGTTCATCTGTTGCCAGTTCAACGAAAAAGGTTAACACGTAAAGATGCTTGAACATGTAAGCAACATATTATATTGATAGGCATGTAAAAATGAAATTGGTACTGCATTCTCGTGATTAGATTCTGTTTTGAACACGGGCAAAATACGAGAGAAAGAAGAAATGCAAACGAGCATATGGTACGGTATAGTGGGCAAACCCCTTAAAACTCATTTCTTGCAATGTTATTTTGGAATATTTCTAATGAACATACACATTACACATTAGCTATTTTTAACATATTTACAGCTGAACTAATCAAATTTGGTATAATAGGTAGCTTAGGCTCTATAAGTCTCTCTAGGCTCTTGACAATAGGTAACAGTAGGTACTTTTCAATGGGATAGGAATAAATGAATTTCCGTAGTAGTCGTACTGAACTATGAGTCGTCAACATGGGCCTACAGTACATAATATTATGCGCTAGTTGTACCTAAAGATAGCATGCAAATAGACCTGGTCGAAGATGTGGTATCATTTGTCCTCTAATCGATTATCATGCATCGATTTAATCGTCAAAATATTCACAACACTGGCTAAATACGAGTCAATAGACAAGGATAGCTATTTGGAGAAAATGCTTTATTAGAAAGAGAGGCAATTTGCCTGACCAGTATAACTTGATCCCTCGCTAGAACAAAAAATAATCATAATTTTGAGGATTATTTTACATTTCTGGGGATATTAAAATCGATTTAATAAATTTAGATATTTTATATGTATACTTTATTATATAATAATACGGTAAACAGTTTTATAAAAAAATAAGAAGTCGTGATTTTTTTGTTAAAGAGAATATTCCGTGAGGCCCGCGTAGTTCCTAAAACTGGCCGCTACTAAACGGCGCGTCACGTGGCGCTACGAGTGGGGTAGCAAATACAACCAGTGTTGATATACAAAAAATCCGCCGATGCCCTCCCCCTGTGGCAAAAGAACAGTGTGCTTTGTGCGCCCACTGAACGAAGCCGTCCAACTAGTAAGTCACGATAAGGTGCGCTTGACCCGCAATAATATCGTCCGCAAGGTATAAATATTATAGATATACCTATTCTGCCAATAATTTAAATACTAAGGTAAAATATTTAAATCAAAAAGGACGGAAACGAAGGATGCTTAAATAGAGTTGCTTTCCGCGTGTGTCTGACCCTATGTATTCTTATATCTTTAAAATTCAGCAACGAGTTTTGATGCAGTTTTCAATAATAGAAAGAGTGATTCAAGAGGAAGGTTTATATGTATAATACATGTGTAATATAGTAGAAGACCACTGATAATTTTCTATTAAACGCGACGAAGTGCGCGATTCCACTAGTACAACATAAAGACTATATATACTTTTTAGTGGGCTAAAACGATGGGCATCGCAGTCATTTATACATATATATGTATAAGTACATAAAAAGGGGTAATGTAGCCAGCTTTTTAGGTACACTTCCAGCAGGTTATGACCTCAACGACGTTTTTGTTATTTATATGTAGTATTTAAATCATTGTTTAATAGTTAGGTGATGTAAACACTTTGTCATAGTTTAATCTTATTTTTTTTCAATTACAGTTACTTACATACTATGTGATAATACATAAAATATAGTATATCTCTAATACCAGATCATATCGTCCCATATTATCCCCATTACAGATTTACCGTGGTTGTTGTTTTAGTCAATTAAAATTTATGATAGTTGCGGCTATATCTGGCCAGGGGTGTACTAAAGACCGCCACATGGGACTAGCGGCTGGCTTCAAAGACCCGACCGGAAGTTCTAACAATAAATTTAATTTACCTTCTCAGTGGGTCAATACACGTCTTAAACAATATTATCAAGACAATTTCTTTAAATAATCATGGTTTACATTACAGCAAAAGCGACTAACATCAGGTGAAAATGTTCATGCATAACTTATTTTGACATAAAAAAACCTATAAAAAATCTACGTTCTCAGTACTGATTTCCTCCTTTACCTTCCTAATGTTTACGCCACACCTTCCGGTCGCGTGCCAATCTCATCCAGTTCCTTCTGACATATTTAACAACTGGCACTTTAATTAGGACTTTCGTTTTTATCTAACATAATAATATCGTTAATATGGTATACTAGTAATAGGCTTCGGCCGTGGCTAGTTACCACCTACTTTCAGTTTATTTCACTTTAAGGTTAAAGTCTGCTACAATCTACGAACGCATCATCACTTAAAACGCGAGATCGCACTCAAAGGCTAATCTAGGTATAATGAATTTAAAAAAATAACAATAGAATTGAAGTGAGCCAATAGGTATGTTTATTTAATGTTTAATTTCCCTTGTTACAGTAGGTGGAGGATGGGCAATGCAGTACGATGACGCGAGCGTTGCTCGTGGCGTTGTCGCTGATGTTAGCGGCGGGGGCTGCGTCCGCGCAGCTGCGGCCTGAAGACGCACCGCCGCCTGTCAACGATACACGTGAGTGAGTCTTTGGAGCTATTGTCTTTTGTCTTATCGGACTTAAACGTCCAGGAACCTGGTGTTAGTACCTTTAAAATACGTGTATATTTTTAATAAAGCCGCGTAAATCATAATTGCAGTAAGTGTATAAGGGTACTCGCATATCGACCGCGCCGGTCGATGTGATGCGATGAAGATTTTTTATATAGGAAATCTTCTTCCGATTCTGAAGATTCTATTCGGCAAGTGTGCGAGGTTTCGTGATATTTCATATAAAGAATTCAAAATTCGATTCCTTCGGCGTGGTCGATGCAGATAGATGTGCTTTCTCACCATAATTAAAATTTTTATTTGGCAACTAAAGTATGAAATGAAGAGTATTTTCAAAATTAATTTCGTTTTCTATGTTAGCGCGACAGAATAGGTCTGGAACAAAATGTTATAATTGTTTTTGTGACGCATTTCGCAATTTTTGTACAATTTTATGGCTATTTGTAAAGTTACACTACAGCTAGAATTTTGATCGCAAAACTACGTACACGCACTTTAGAAAATTATTTAATTTATTGTGTTCTCCCACACTACACACAAAGTATCACGAAACGCAACACACTGATGCTCGTCACTCTTCACCCTCAAATAAGCCAGAGACTTGAGGCTTGGATTACAAAATCCAACTGAATTCAATTGCGGCAGAATATTAATCCTGGCGGGGCCACCGGCTCATTGTCCATCAACTCCTTTACATATTATGGCACAGATAACAGGAAATTATGGTAACAGGTCATTTACGTAAACAAAGCACGCCTAAGTCCGGTAGGTCCCGTTAATTGTTTAGTTACCGTGGCGTCGGACAGCGCACTAATCGCACATTGCGCCAGCTTTCCCTTTGGAAAGTAACGAATCACTGCCAAATGAACGGTGAACTGCACGGAATAAATAAGTTAGACGAACGGCCACGATAAGCTTTCGAACACAACGAAAGTTTAAACAAAACACTGTCTATATAATGCTTAAAATCAAGTACGCTGTCTCAGCCGATCTAATAGCTTTTCTAATAGCTGAGCACTTCGGCTTCACCTGCGTAAGTTCCAATACTATATGCAACTCAGGATAAAAGCCTGTATCTTATTAAGGGTTTTAGCTCAACCCAATTTCAGTTTGATCGGTTCGGCTGGTTTTAGGTGAGCTAACAACAAAATACTTACACACATACATAGTCACATGCAAACTTTTACCTTTATGCGAGTAATATTAGTAAGGTGTATCTCTGTGTGCCTGAGTGCACAAGCAAAGCCTGTTTGTTCTATAATTCTAGTGTTGGCCGATTTGGTCTTATTAAGTAATCTGTGACGAACTGACTTGCTGATTGATTTACCAAGTCATTCTCAACTGAAAATCGAGAGCCGTTCAAAGTTTACTCAACAAAGCGCCGAGCTCACACCTCGACGTGAAAACGGTAACGCACAAGACAAATAGTTCCTCGTATCCACATTCTAAGACTAAGGCAGATGCAGATACCGCACTGCATAAAACAAAACTGACATCTATAGAATACATTATATTATAATACGGCAGGTATTTTAATGGTACAAGAAATGTACTAGGATGACTGTTGTCTTTAATTTTTCCACAACTGCAATTCTACTTAGTACATTTAAGTACTTAACCCTTTCAGAACTGGCGTACACAATTGTAGACATAAGATACAATGAAAATAAAAACCGGTCAAGTACGAGTAGGACTCGAGCACCGAGGGTTCCGTACAAACCTACGGGTTTCTACGGAACCCTAAAGAAAAGTGGGTATAATATTATAATATACTGTAGGTTTTGATTCCCTTGGGGGTACTTGCGAGTTTGAAAATATGCGGCTAAAATTGCTGTTTCTTTTGATTGCGTTGACATAGATGTTTGATTTTTTTACAGCTTAAAGTTATTATAAAGCTGAGTATTTGGTATGAATTTAAATTTAATACCTGTACGCGTTCTTGAGGAAAGGGGTAGTAAATATACAAAATTATTAAAAATATTTTTTTATATGATGTAACTAAAAATTTAAAGTTTTCGCAATTTTTCCTGTGCCTATGATTTAAGACGTTGCTGCGTACCAAATTTCAAGATTCTGAGTTAACGGCAAGAACCCTGTAGGTTTTGATTCCTTTGAGAGTAGTCGCGAGTTAAAATATACGGCTAAAATTGCTGTTTCTTTTGAATGCGTTGAGATAGAGATTTGATTTTATTACAGTTAAAGGTATTATAGACCTTAGTATTTGATATGAATTTCAGTTTAATACCTGCACGCGTTCATGAGAAATAAGGTAGTAAGTATGAAATTATTAAAAATATTTTTTTATATGATGTAACTAAAAATGTACAGTTTTCGCAATTTTTCCTTTATTTGTGCTCTAAGGAGTTGCTTTGTACCAATTTTCAAGATTCTAAGTTCACGGGAAGTACCCTGTAGGTTTTGATTTTTTGAGAGTAGTTGCGAGTTTAAAATTGCGACTAAAATTGCTGTTTCTTTTGAATGCGTTGAGATAGAGGTTTGATTTTATTACAGTTTAAAGGTATAATAGACTTGAGTATTTGATATGAATTTCAATTTAATACGTCCACGCGTTCATGAGAAAAGGGGTAGTAGGTATAAAATTATTCAAAATATTTTTTTCATATGATGCAAATAAAAATTTATGGTTTTCGCAATTTTTCCTTTATCTGTGCTCTAAGGAATTACTTCATGCCAAATTTCAAGATTCTGAGTTTACGGGAAGTGCCCCGTAGGTTTTGATTTATTTGGGTATGTCGAAAATTTGCTGAAATTTGCGACATATTCGACTATATCTTTTGATTGCGTTGGCCTAGAAGTTTGAAATTTTCACAGCTCTAAGAAGCAATGGACCTTAGTATTTCCTATAAATTTCAGCTTGTTACCTCTACGCGTTCCTGAGAAAAAGGGTCTTGACAGACAGACAGACAGACAGACAGACGGACGGACAACAAAGTGATCCTATAAGGGTTCCGTTTTTTCCTTTTGAGGTACGGAACCCTAAAAATTGCATACCTTAATCTTAATACTAAGTAGAACAGGAGTCCACATTTATGCACATTAAGAAAAACTAGATTTTCCGAAAAGTAGAAGACTAAATTTTTATTTATTTACTTTTTTATTAGTCTCCGTACTATACTTTAGACACACGGAATTTACCAATTCCACAGGACGAAAAAAATAATTCAGGTCTGAAAGGGTTAACGTTAGCTACAATCTAAAAAAGCGAAGACTACGACACTTGAATAAGAAGCGTTGGTGTAGTGCTCCTAGAATTTACATTATTGACAAAACCCTGGGGGGCACTGTACTGATCATGGGCAGCATTATCTCTTATCATCAGGATAGCGTCTTGCTCGTCTTCTTACATCTTTGCATATAAAAAAACGCAATTGGCACTTGCCTACGAGGACTGATTCACTCGTTTTGTCACTTATTGTTATAAAAAACGATGCTCGATATCTACCTTTATTACAAAGCTGGCTACTTGTAGTTACCTTCACTCATTTGTTTGAGTTAAATGCTACACATGTGGTAACCCAGTGCTTGCGATAACTAGGTAAGAAATTAATCTCTACTAACCTACTTACAACAGAATCAAGTAATTACTGTAATGCAACAGCTTTCGCTATTGCACTTTGTTATTTTCCCAGTGGAAAGTGCAGTGCGATACTTTACTTTTTGCCTCGCCTATTATTTTAATTAAAGCCATTCGATCGCGACATTCGTTAGAGCTGTGTGAATTTGCAATAAATATTGATAATGTCCTGATATTATCATAATAATTAATGAATTAAAAATTATACACCTACTTAGTGTAGAATAATTTATTACAAGCTTTTATATACTTTCCTACCTGTATGTACCTGTATGTTGTCTGTCTGTCTGTAATCAAATCTTGCAAGTTTAATTTGACCCACTTCCCGGCCCCGGTGTCCAATTAAATTTTGATAGCCTCTATAAATCCGATGACAATGCAATATTTTTATGACATCGAGCTGATCTGATGATGGAGCTGGAAGGTGGCTATAGGAACTCCGTAATTAAAAGACGGAACCCCATCGAGTTTGGGCTCATTTGATTCGTCTTGACGAGTACTATATGGTCCTAGATGGTAATACATATTAATAAAAGCTTGTTTTAAAAAAGGTTTTTTAAATTTCACTTGTGTTTTATACATTGTACATCCAATTTTACAGCGAGATTCAATTTTCACAGTTTGTATGTACCTAGTACAATTTTTACAGGTTGTACTATATACAACCTGTGAAAATTGAATCTCGCTGTATAATTGGGTGTACAATGTATAACATAAATTATTCTACATCTAAGTAGGTGTGTAATTAGCGGATCTGAGATTTTGTTTTGGACTAAACACACAGTCAGCCACGATTCCAACCTAAAATTTTAAAGAACTGGACTAAATCTCATTTAGTCAAGATTGAACCTAGCTGGAAGGCACGGTTCTAGCCTAAGATTTAGAAAAACTGTATAAATAAAAAAAAAAAACAATGCTAACCAAAGAAAGGCATGCGAGCCGCTCACTACGAAACATGAATAAGGGTTTGGGAGGAGGTCTGGAACCTATTGCTCAGCCTCCGTCCAGGCGCCACTGCGTGACTTCTTAAAGTACACCTATTTCGGTATAATCATATTTTTAGACCACCAAGCTTAAGTTTTAAGTAAAAAAAAATATTCGAACTAAAATTTTGCATTTTATGCTTGTTAGTTATGAATGAGCCTAAATTCTGATGTGTGGAATCGATGAGCGTAGGTTTGCATATAATATATAGATACACGGCCACATCCCACAGATACCAAATATTATACCAAACCTACATATTATTATGTATACCAAACATAGCTATGTATATGACATTACTTTCGTGCATCGACATGCAGAGATATTAAGTTAAAACTGGTTTCCTATTCCGTAACAAACGCTTCATGGTATTCTTTAGCATATTTTCCATATATAAATCGGCCTACGTCTGCTCCAAACTTGTCAAGTAGGTCGTTGTCTGAATCATTTTGTATCTTTTTCAATCGTTCGTTGTTAGCGTTGCATACGAAGTTTGTATTTTGTATGCGAAATTAATGATCCACATTTAGATGTCTATATTTTTTAATTTCCAGAAACCTTTTTTGACCTTATGAAAAATGCGTTACGCCATACAGCGGGAAGCGCGGGGGGGGGGGGGGTATGTAATTGTAACGCTAGTCAAAGGGTGGTTATGTGGGACTCCCCGCCGAAGAAGCCGGTGGATATACCCACTAAAACCCCGGGGTCCTTCCAGCCGCAGGGATACCTACCCACTAAAAAACTCAGCGACACTACCTGCCTCGTCTTTATGGTGAAGGCCTGATATACCGGCAGAGCCATGACATCCAGTTCTTCACCGATGGCGGCCCGTATTTAGAGCGGGGCCTTCACGCCTCTATACTATCGAGGGATGTACCGGAAGCCTAACTTTACTGCTCTATGACTCTAAGAACATTTCCGCCGTCCATCTTTGGTTCTGTCTCTAAAAACTTAGTATTTTTGTTGGGTTTTATACTGATTATATTAGTATATTATTGCCAGTGTAATTTAGCCATATATACGGCCTCTAAGCTGTTATAGTTTTAATACAAATTGAGATCCTTATAATTACTTAATCGTAGTAATCGTTAACAATGATTGCCCTTCTAATGTTTTAGTCATTCATGATAAAGGTCAACATCGTGTATCATTACATTCCAGTCATAGACCGTATGACCCACCTGCCACGTTTGGTATTTATTTGTCTCAAGGTAACCTTCGATAGATGCAAAGTCTTAGATTTTTTTATTTTGCCTTTGAATAAGCATGTGAGCCGCTTGCTGCGAAATATGGACAGGATTTTGGGAGAGGCTTGACACCTTTAACGCCCCTTCCTGGTGTATCCGCTACTGCTAGATATATTTACACACTAGTAGGCCTTCCTTGATAATGATGCCCCACTGAGTACAGTCTTAAGCTATCTTCTTTAGTTTTCTCCAGTCATATTTTTCAATACGCTCCACGCTGGACAGTTTAAATTGGATTTATACTAATTTAATTAATTTTTACAAAAACTAACAACGTAATGGAAACAAAAATATATAGTTCCTAAAGTTACTTAAATAATAAACCGACTAAATCCAATAAATATTATGTTGCAAATTATCTCGATTTACCTATGTAAATTTCGCACCGTTCAATTGTCGGCGCAGGCCTAGCCTAGTGAGGGAGGCGCAGCAAAAATTACTTTACTATTAAGTTCTTTTTATTATAACTTGTATGTTACTGCATATTTTTCTTTCTGACGAATCAATATTTTTCATTTTTTGCTCTTGCAGGTTGCGGCACGGAATGCGTGCGTTGCGCGGCGGACGGATGCGTGAAATGCGCTCGCCTGCTGGTGCTTCCTGAAGGTACCTGCGCACAAGACTGCCCGTCTGGCACACGGGAGTCCTGGGCTCATGATGACCACCTTATGGGCAGGGTGTGCTACCCGGCTCATACTTATAATGAGGTTAGTACTTGGTGTATCTAAAACGCTCGCATGATGACTAAACTTCATCTTAATTAGCTCTAAGTTAATACATTAGGTATAATAAGCTAAGTTCCCTGCTAAGTTGATCTGAGCAGCTATTTTGCTAAAGAATTGAAATTGCGTTACGCCTAAAACATCTAACCTAATTATTATTTTTGACGAGTTTCTTAATTATATTACGACGAGGCTTTATGTTGAGGCTTCGATTTGAGTGTTAAAACTATCATGGGTATTATTGTTCATCAATTAGGAATGAACGATACTAAAATACTTATTAGGTACACAATAATTAAAAAGACCTAGTATGTATATTTTCTATTATGATGATAAAATAAATAGGTCTAGTTCCAGGGCTTAAATATTGGTCCTAAAAGTGTTCTAGTTAAATGTTCTCAAATTCCCACGGAAATAAATTTGTTTGTTCAGTGTGTTCAAAGTCGGACGAAGCCGCCGTATTTTCTCATAAGATAACCAACTCGTAGCTTCATAAAACCACTTCAGTAATTGAAGTGGTATAATGCATATCCTCAGTAGATTTCACCTCTACCAACTAAAAATAAAATATAATAGTCCCAGCGTTCGTCTACAGACATTAAGGCGGGTGTACATTGTTACAGTAGCAGTTTTGCCAACTAAAGGCATGCTTCATGCTTGTTAGTGTACCTGGCACTCTATGGATATATTTGCTAGCAAAACTGTCATGCTACTTGGCGTACACACACTTCCTAGTAGGTGGCAGGTGCGAGAAGCTGTCATGCCAGCGTCCCAGCTACTATCAAATGTATTCCCACCTTTATAGAAATGTTTTATCAAACAAATGGGCACCTGCATTGCACCGGCAAGAAGCCCAGTCCTACATTCTATTTCGGTAAGGGCAAGCCCCCAAACCTTAAAAACGGTGTCAGCACATCAAAGTGCAATGCCTTGTTCCGATAGAATGACGCAATGCTTTGATGCTCAGCTTGGATGAGGCAACGCTAAAGTCATTAAAAACGTGAATTTAGGCTCGTGCTTATGATATTATGTCGTGTTATGTGTGCTACGAAATATGTTGCGTTTTACATTTTTACGTAATATTTAAAACAGAAGGCGAGCCTATATTGTAGTTGTTTATATTCATACACGTTATATAAATTCGGAAACACATAAGGAAATCATATGGACAAACGGAAAATGAGGATAGTAACCGGAAATGTAAAAGACGCCTCAAAATTTAACATCTAGTTTGTAAGAACTATAATATTATGTAAAGGAAATGAAGTGGGGATAGTGCTCGTAGTCTGGTTTTGAGAACTCTCAAGTGTCAGATAAGCACTAAAAGAATCCCAGCGATACAATAACACAAGTGGTTTCAGGCCCAGTATGTTAGGCTTAAGATTTAATTAAAGAACTTGACTCGATATTCACGTTTGTCATTAGCCCCTCATCATGTTCCTAAATCCGGAGAGTGGGTTCCAATCTCAGTTTAAAATTTTCGCCTTGGCACTACTAGTTTCCTTAGGCTATGTTGCCATAATAATATTGCCTATATGTCGAAGAAGTGAACAATAAGTTATGTTGGGCTTGGATTATTTAACACGTTTTTTTTTTCTTCTAAGCATTTATATCAGCTAATACCAGGGTGTTAGATCTATATACTATACTATACGGTTAAATCTCTCGTCTTCAGAATCTTTGATATTGAAAAGCTTATAGTAAACTTAAAGGTTTTTCTCTGCAGCTGATAGTGGGTGGAGCATGCGGCGCGGTGGTCTGCATAGCGCTGGTAGCTGCAGGCGCCGCGTACGCACGGTGTCGTCACAACTCGCGACCGCATCCGCAGCCGCTGCCGCAGAGAACGCACCACGATGATGATACGAAGCTCCGGGAGTTCCATAAACAACTGGACTGCTTACGAGTGAGTATGGAGTGCTTTTTTAAATATCTCAATAATCGGAAAAAAAATTGTAAAGGAACTTTACATGTACATAGTTTTAATTAGTTGTCTTTTGTTATTTTCCACTAACTGTCCTCTGCGGTAATACTTACTGAAGTAGAATGTTTATTGTTTTATTGTAACCGTAGGCAAAAGAATAGTAAAAAAATTAAGCTTATGTTTCATAGTAGGTATCGAAAAGACGATTTGTCCTTGCGCTCATTTGAGATTGAGTTCATCGCAGGTACCTACGCTTGCTTCGTGACAAAAATGTTAACTGTGAACACTACATTAGGCATAGTGCTATAAAAAATATGAGTAGATATTGTATACTTCGTGTATCTCTAGTCAACCTGTTACTCAAGCTGCATTCAAAAGCATTTCTTAATTCCCACAATCATCCGTGCAGTTCCCGAGAAATAATGGTCTTTGAACCGGTTTTGGGCACGCACGTGCATACTGACTCATGGACATAAATGTAACTGTTGGCCAAACTGTGGCCATGTAATAAAACTAGTGTTATGGTAAACCGTGGGTATGACCTCAATAAACCCTATATTGTTATTAAATGCATTTTTGTCTCACTGCGGGGCAAAGCCTTCCTTCGATCGATCGATTCAGTGCTGCCCAGAGTAGACCTGCAGATTATACCAGGGCACAGTGGGTGTCCATAGTTTTCTGAAACTACCCTAATGTTGATCGGTAACCACATGTCTGCTATCTTGGTCCTACATTCGTCTTTCATGCATAAATATGACCAGCCCAATTTCAATTCCAACCACACAAGTAATTAGCTGTTCCTATGGTTCTTATGTTAAACACCAAAACCCAGCCCGTCTAATGATGAGCGATTAGCCCATAGACGTCTACGACACCAGCGGTGACGACAGCGTGGGTCATTGCCCACCTATTGTTGGACAAGTAGCAGGAGTAAACTCGTACGTGGCTTTACTAAACCTCATACCCGGAACACGGTCAAAATGACCTCTTAGATCACAGTTTTGTCCAATGGATGCGGTAACTGGTCACTGGTCACGGCCGAAGCCTACTAACCAGTAAACGATTAAATATGCTTTTGCAGCGTAGTATTGGCAGGTACACTCTACCCTTTAGGTACTTCCTTCTATATTTAAAACTTCACCAGACCCAAAAAGATTTCGCCGAAGAGCACATTCCGTTGAAACGTGCCTACCTGGAACCTGGAATTTGCGCGGGATTTCTTAAGCCCTTCCAAATGATTTATGCGAAAAATACCATCGATATCGACGGAGCTAATGACTTAGCTGCCGAGCCCAAGTTATTTTAAGGTTTCTAAAAAACATTTATTCATTCATAAACCATACAAATTTATAGGTCAATTTAAAAACAATAATTATTTTAATTAATTAAAATTAATTCATATGATGCAATAATTATTCAGGTAAATAGAAATGAACTTGGCTTGAAACGCTATCGCGTGTCTAGATTCCAATGAAGTCAACAAAATTATAAATTGGCTTTTCGAACAAATTTTCTTCTATTGTATTATGAAAATCCGTAAAATCTAAGTATTATGTGCCTGTTATTAAAAACATAATAAATGTAAATATGATGTCGTGTCGCTTTATTTAGTACTTATTATGTGCCCAAACAGAGATTTTATGGACACACACAGACTTATTATGGTGCAAAATTAACTCCATTTATGATCGCATTCCATAAGATCATAAACAGATATACGTGCTAGATATTGCCCCAATTAACTGTTATTAACAGCCTTAAAAAGGAGGTCATTTTAATAGAAAAACTTCTTTTTACAGCCGCACGCGTACACACTTCTTGCAATTCTGAATCACACGAGGCATCAAGTCAGAGAACTTTACCAGCTTGGAAATAACGACGCTGCTATGGCTTACAGGTAGATATGTATTTTCTTAATATTATGTACTAAATAAACCTACGTTTGTCCACATCTGACCTGATGGAAAATGTAAATGATAAGGTCAGGTTAGCCCTAGGGTTAATCTGACAAAACGCTGAGCCTGTTCCCATTGGCGAGTACCTACATTAAAACTCTAACACACTATGTAAGCTTAAGCTGTAAGATAGAGCCAATAAATTATTTTCATTTTATTTCAAGTCGACGATGAATCACGTAAGATCTGTAGAACGGGACCTTGAGGACCTTGGGAGGAAAGATAGGTAATAATATATCTACCATTGTAGTTCAGAGGCACTTATTTAGCTAACACCAGGAAAAAATAGATATATATTATGGCGGTTAATTTGATATTTTAGAAAAATTGTAGGTGAAGCAATGTTTTTTTTTTCTAGTTATGAGTAGTTGTCTGCTAGTTCGAAAATTATGAGATTACCCAATCAAAATCCAATCCCACGAAACCAATCAGCCACGCTTTAATTTTTTATTAAAGAAGCGTGAAAAAATTCCCACATGTGTTTAGAGTTTTTGCCGCCAGACAAAAAGTTGGACCGTTTATTGACTTCGAACCAGAACGGCGTCCCGACGATGCTATTTTATCCTCTTCCGATTTGACTCATAAAACTAAAATATGTTTCTAAAGACGCATCTCCAGCTAAAGTTATAGTTTACACAATCAACAATATCATGACAACATTCAACAAAATTCTAGGCGATATTGATATAATGTTTCTGTTGTACGATCCTTTCCATCGAGTATGGAAAGCAAAACATTGGTAAGCAAAAAGTGTAGTTAGACGATCTTTTGAGAAAAATGTTGTCATTTTTTTGTTGATTGTGTAGACCAACACATGCGATGGCGACCCGGCTTAAGTATTGCTATATAGCAAGGTGTAGCCTTAATTAAATCATTTTTTTAACAATAAAAGGTTTACCGCGGGTAGACTTCCTTGAGATCGACTAGGTGTCCCAATACCTACTAGATATTCTACCTATACACTGCACTGTAGCTAGTGAAATTACTGGTCTGAAGGAGCCTAGCATCTTATGACTATTGAGTAATAAGCGTTGGTGCAGTGCACATACAATTTTATTTTTACATTGTGATATCCTAGGTAGCACTGTACTGATTATGAGTAGCGTTATAATATGCTGCCCGCATTATCTCTTACCATTAGGAGAGCGTCTTGCTTGTCTTCTTCCTTTCAGGCGCGGATCCAGGGGGGGGGTCAAGGGGGTCATGACCCCCCCCAAAATCCTATTCGGAAAAAAAATCTGATTATATCGACTAGGTTTACGCTTTTTTTATAGTAAGAATTAGAAAATTTTCTCTTAGCAGCAAACTTTACGTACAAGTTCATAAATTTGTTTCGTTGTTGATAGCGCATTGAGCAATTTGGGTACTTAATTTTTTTTCAGTCCTCCACTACTAATTATCCGTAGGTTCTCATACCAAGCTGCACAGCTTCTTTCATAGTTAGGATTAATTGGTTTATATATTAACTGCTGCAAGCTATTCGCGCTTTATGTTGTCTTTGTAGCTCAGGCTTTGCGCTTGCAGCGAGGTTCTTGCGTATGTACGTATGACAGTAATTTTTTTTGGCACATTTTTCAATAACTAAAATTTTATCGGCGCTCGCAGCGTGCTGCATGCGCTTTTATAAATAAGGATATTTGGTTTCCTTGCTATTCGGAGCAAACTAAACGCTCATTATTCGTGCTGAAAAATTCAAAATTTTCTCGGCGCTCGCAACGAGTTTCTCGCGCTTTCATAAATAAGAATATTTAATTTCCTTGCCGCTCGGAGCAAGCTCAACGCACATCATTCGTGCTGAATAATTCAAAATTTTCTCGGCGCTCGCAGCAAGCTGCTCGCGTTTTCACAAATATGATTAATATGTGTTTCCTTGCTACTCAGAGCAAGCTAAACGCACATCATTCGTGCTGAACAATCCAATTTTTATCGACGCTCGCTGCGAGCTGCTCGCGCTTTACAAATAAGAATATTTTTTCCTTGCCATTCGGAGCAAGCTCAACGCACATCATTCGTGCTGAAAAATTCAAAATTTTCTCGGCGCTCGCAGCAAGCTGCTCGCGCTTTATAAATAAGAATATTTAATTTCCTTGCCGCTCGGAGCAAGCTCAACGCACATCATTCGTGCTGAATAATTCAAAATTTTCTCGGCGCTCGCAGCAAGCTGCTCGCGTTTTCACAAATATTATTAATATGTGTTTCCTTGCTACTCAGAGCAAGCTAAACGCACATCATTCGTGCTGAACAATCCAATTTTTATCGACGCTCGCAGCGAGCTGCTCGCGCTTTTTAAAAAAGAATATTTTTTCCTTGCCATTCGGAGCAAGCTCAACGCACATCATTCGTGCTGAAAAATTCAAAATTTTCTCGGCGCTCGCAGCAAACTGCTCGCGCTTTAGAAATAAGAATATTTAGTTTCCTTGCCACTCGGAGCAAGCTAAACGCACATCATTCGTGCTGAAAAATTCAAAATTTTCTCGGCGCTCGCAACGAGCTGCTCGCGCATTTGTAAATAAGAATATTTAGTTTCCTTGCACTCGGAGAAAGCTAGACGAACATTTTTCGTACTGATAAATTCAAAATTTTCTCGGCGCTCGCAGCTAGCTGCTTACAAATACTTACGAATCGTTTAGTCTAAAAAAGGTGTCAGCTATACAAAAATGCTACAGCGCTTAAATGTGTCCAAAAAAAATTCCTTGACAAAAATTCTAGCCGATGACCCTCCCCAAAATCATGGTCTGGATCCGCGCCTGCTTCCTTTGCATAAAAAAGTTGAAGCAATGAAAATTTATGTTACGAGATAAAAATAATATTTTCTTGTTGGTTTCAGTTGTATCCTCAGCGATCTGGCCAAGTTGTTGATACTGCTAAATAAGCAACAAGTGCCAGTTGTGCCTGAAGAATGGCCAAGACTCGCAAGCTGGGCTGAAAGGTGAGACAAATAATAATGTTTAAGAAATTCTGAACAGTTTCAGCACTGAAGTCTTCTTCTTATAAATACATAAAAGGAATGAGTGACTGACTGACTGATCTATCAACGCCCAGCCCAAAACGCTGAACAGATCGGGTTGAAATTTGAAACAAAGACAAAGATAGGTTTTATAACGTAGACCTGCGCTAAGAAAGGATTTCTCTACGCGGGCAAAGCCGCGAGCATAAGCTAGTCATACATAAAGCTTATAAAGATAATTTTTAAATCCGAATATGAGGTAATTGATTCATATACAGTGATAAAGTAATAAAGGTTGATGAGGATGAGATCGCAAATGCAAACATCGATTTCTTTTCTACCTCTAGTCTATAGGTTTCTCCATGAATCTCTATGTTACGCCACCTCGCAAGCCAGTGGTATAGCGCTACCTTTTTCTAGGCCGGTCTCGGCGAAGCCTTCTGTCTTTTGGTGCCCATTATGTTATAATATTTGCCCAAATCAGCAGGAAATTGAAAATAATACCTTACTTGTACTCTCTTATTCCAGAATACTAAAACGGTACAGTCGGATGAACATGAGCCAGCCTCAAGAGAACCAACTGGTGAACTTCCTGCCCGTTCCTCCAAGCCGAGGCTCCGATTCAGACACACAGCAATCATTCTCAACGTTCAAACCTCCTTCGTACTCGCCGACCTCCTACGATAGCGCCATAGACAAGGAGAGCCAGTGCGAGTGGAGTGACGTCAGACCTCCCAGCTACTCTCAGATAGAGAGGGAGAATGGAGAAGCGATCGACCTCTCCGACCATTGGGAGAGGCGACCGATCGTCAGGAGAGAGAGCGTCTGGTTAGAGGATGAACTGTTTGAGATGACGAGGCGGCCGCAGGATGAACTTACTACTGAACTATGAAAAAAAACCGGCTATAGACAATACAGAGTAGATAGACATTCCTTTTTTGAAATCCATTTCTAGATAGTCTACAACATGAGCTAGCATTTGCAGTTGCTGTTCCAAACTTAAATTTTTATACATATTTTAAAAGAATGGCATTGCTATAGTAGCAGATTGTACTTTGTAGCTGGTAAAAATGTTATAGCTATTTAGTATTAAGTAGGTAGTTCAATGATCTGACCACCGCAAAGACTTAGTGGAAAAAAGACTTGTAATTAAAATCTAATCGAACTATTAAAACGAACACAGATAGTGTAAAGAAGCAACGAATATGTAGAGTATTAAGTAGACGTAGTGATAGGTAATTAATTTTAACATTATTAACCGCCGCAGTGATATGGAAGGACAATTTATGATATCGAATACTTACACAGAATGTGTGCCCTTCCGGCGCGTCATATTATGGACGAGGATTTTTTTTAACACAACGACAACAGGTTTATTTTAGTTACCTTATGACTATTAATTATTTTCGACTTCTTTCCGTTTCTGCATTTAAATAATAAATAAAATATACCCGTTAACAGTGCAATCATCCTTTGAAACTGGGCGGTTAAGGAAAAGTGCGCTTTCACAGCTACGATGAAAAACCGCGTGGGGATAGACAACGCACGTAGGTACTCTCAGTAACGGTTTGCCATTTGTGTATTCAAATTCTGAATGAACCGCGTGCGCTTGTCGTGATTATATTTTTTATGATAAATTTAGAACAATAGGCATGATAGACGTGGACAGACAAATACAACGTAGGTAATGGTGTTAAAGCGCGCTTAATCCCCTAAGTACAAATAAAAATACCTTTTTAACCTTTGTATATTAAGCGTATTTTAAGTATAGGATGTCATTTAAATTATTGTAAGCAACTTTAGTTAACACGTTTTATTTTAAAAATACTTTGAAGTTTGATAGCATGCGACGAAATCTAAATAAAATCTCTTAATTGGTGCTTTGTTATCCTTGCTTTCTTGAATGAGTAGTAGGTACCTAAATAATATTTTTATCTATTTAATAAGGGAATAAATGTGAATCTCTTCTTTCTATCTAGACTCTAGACACGCGGTAGCATGTCAAACCAAGTTCAAGCATATCCTTTTCTTCTTCTATCTTACATAATTATATATTTGTAATTTCGTAAAATCTACCTATTAAGTATAAGTAAAATGCGTCATTTATGGAAGTACCTACTTTGTCAACACTTTGTAATATACATAGATAAATACAAAAAACCAGCTGTGTAAGCAATGGAAACAATTTTGTAAAACAGGACTTTTATAGATGTATTTAAAATAAAACAATCTGGTAATAAATAGTAAAGTACCTAGGTAATAATAAGTTAATACCAAAGTAGATGAAGTTTATTGTATAATATTAACTACTTAATAATTTAAAATACTTAGTTAATGCCTAAAACAGTCTAGTTAATAATAGGATTAAGTTTTTTAGATGGATACAAAGTAGTTGTCTAGTCTCACATCAATCTGCATCTTAAATCTTAACATCCCTGCAAAGTTTAGTTAAAGTTAGATCCTAGTTAAATTGGCATATTTGAAGATGTTACCTATGGTCTGCATAATTATTTTAAATAAGCACGATTTCATATGTGCGGTGATTCGATAAGTTTCTGCCTACTACTATTTTCCAGATCCTACTGAGAGATCCTATCTACGTCATTTTTTTTAGCAAAGTGGCATATAATCGCACGTGTGAAAGTGTGCTTAAAGTTTGATGAAACTTGTTCTATATTATAATCTGGTACTGAGTACTATGTTTTTTTGAGTGGATACAATCCTAGGATCTATTATAATTAGATGTATTATACAAAAATAATGCATGTTAAAATTATTTATATATACTTAAGTTTCGTTTGTTTAAAAAATATAGATTTATCAGTTGAGCCATATTTAGTTTCATTTACCTTTGAAAATAAAATTAACATTCTATCGAAAGGTAAGCATTTCTAAAGAGGAGCTCACTTCGCTGAATAAGTGAGCTAGATAGCCGGTGCACCATTGTGCAATATAAAAAAAATGCCACTGTAGTTTTTTGGCAAATGGTAATATAATTTACTAATTACAAATAAAAATACTACGTCAATGTCATCAAATATCTTGACATTGATGGCAGTTGTCATTAGCTGTCAGTCTGACAAATTTATGTCAAACCCAGCTGAAAACTGAAAATTTGTTTGCTTTGCAGCTGTAGCAGCTGGAGTTGTTGATTTCTGTTGAAAAAGTGCATTATTGCTAAGAAATATCGATTGAGATAAACTATTGTGTGTTTATTAACAAAATTCAGTAATATTTAATATGAATTGCATACCTTCTGATAAAGTCCTTAGGAGTTTGAGTGCATAACGGTATAAACCGACTTTTATTTTTGTTAACCCATTTTATAGCGAAGTCGTGACCTTTTGAGTTACTTACTTGAACAAACTCCAGGCTAGTAATTTGAAGTGTTATGAAATAAATATCTGAAATAAGAAGACTGTTGACCTTTCCTCGGCTTGTTTGCCGTCTTTGTTTCATTATTATTGTTCAAGCTTGGGAATTATTTTTGGTTGCAGATGATACGTTTAAGTGTGTGAAGTTCTGTTTGGATTTAATACAGCAGTCTTTATCAAGCCAAATGGTAAGCGTCTGTTTAATTTTTATGTGAAATTTTATGTTAATTTAGTCAGCTTTCACTGCTATAATTTTCTACAGTCACACAAGAGCCTATGAGTGTCATAAAAAATGTAAGCTCAATATTAATTTGAAGTGTGGGTTTTTATATATTAAGACGGAATAAAAGCATGTTAGCATCTCCATAAATAATTTTCTTTAAAAACAGTGAAAAGCGATATATTTAACTTCAAAATTTATTTATTCAAATGGGCTACAATGGAGCACTTTAGCAATGGTGTCTAACTGGATAAAACTATGTTGTTAAGCAGTGCCTACACACAATTTAGATTTAATCTACCATCTTTGGGTGCATCATACTCGTAGCTTAAGATGCAGCCAAAGATCAAGTGAAATCATGTTCAAAGGCTAACCTATACCTTATAACATTAAAATGTTTTTAAACACTGGCCATTGGCTTAAAGATTACATCAATCAAAAATGATATTTTTCAGCTCTCAAGTTGGAGTGACGTTACACTGTTATCAATATCTAACTTCACACATTCTCTACGCAATGAAGCAACTGGCAGCATGGTAATTATTATGTTTAATTAATATATAATATCTGGCGCTTACCTCAGCCAACATATAAGTTTGCCCATTCAGAGAGGTAATGTAGCCAGCTTTTTAGGTACCCTACCTGCAGGACACAACCTCAACAACATTTTTTATTTATAGATAGTTTTAGATGAATTGTTAATGTAAATAATTATGTAAATAAATTTATTACCCATTTTATTTTTTTCAAGGCCTATCTTAGCTAGACAAAAGACATTGTACCTTGGCTCATTATATAAATTATTGAAAATATCTCTTTGAATATATGAATATGACATGTTAATAGTACCTATTTATTTAGAGGTAAATTATTGATTATAATACAAAATTAAGTAATGATTGCAATAAAAATAAAATAACAGTGATGTAATCAAATAGTACTTATAATTATTTACCTGTTTGCATTGTAACTAATATTTACTTTAAATGCTAATATATCTATGACTCATGAATGAAAATAATGTTTGAAAAACAATATATGTATAAAACTAAATTAAAGGTAAGATTCTGGAGTGTTGGCTCATCAAGTCTGAAGTTTATTAAAACAGAGATTATTAGGTAAATTAATATTTATTGTTAATATTCCAAATCTAGTTGAGTATCTGCAAAGCAATACCTAATTCCATTAATTATAGTATTATTCTTTATTTTGGGAAACCTCACAAGGACCTTAAGCCTTGTGAGCTTAGGCAACTTCTGATCTTTTGTTGAAGTCCAGATGAGTTACAATTTACTGCTTAAACCCGTGGCCTCTAGGAAGTTCCAGATGTTTCGGAGAGTGAGAATGCTTCTGGGAGCATAATGTATTGCCCCAAGTGGATACTTCTATTGAACAAGAGTGGGCCGCAATTATAGTATGTGCAGAGCTGTTTCATCTGATTTGTGGCAAAACCTACATACCATGTCTTGGCCTTAACCCATGTTTTGTTATTAAAGGCAGATATTGAAGCAGAATTTGAATGTTAAACAGGTATCAAAAGAAGATAAGTTCATACGACAAAGAGGAATGGGAGACGATGGTAGAGCAGTTGCTAATGCGCGGCACATATCGGCGGCGTATCGTCGACTTCACTTCACACGGACGCTCCTACCTCATTGACGTTGATCTTGTTAGAGGTATGTCATACTAATTACTGTGTTCAATGTTCCATAGTTTTAGGTGTGCTTTTTCTATACCCTTATTCTAGTGGTGAGCTTGAGATGTAGATAGTAAGAAATCAATGCACAAATCCAATGTCTAATATATATAATATACTTTTAATATGATATATAGGCCGATATACCATATATATACCATAGGCCGATGGGTCGATGACATCGCAGCAATCGCAGGAAAGACCTGGATGTGAACTGCTCAGGACAGAATTGCATGGCACAAAAGGGAGGAGGCCTTTGCCCAGCAGTGGGACGATATGGGCTGAAAATGATGATGATGACTTTTAATATTCCCTCCAATTTGAGCAGCCTTTTTTGTCCACTTTTGTCCATTCAGTTCCTGTCTTTCTGAATGACGCAATGCGTGGGAGCTATATGTAAGAAAGCACTCATCTGCCCTGACGACAAAAATCTAAAAAGGAGTAGTCTATAACCTTCCTTCTAAGTCGTACACTCTTGTCGGAGTGGTCGTGGTTGCTATTAACAGACAAAAATGCCGTCACATAGTTATATATATCGGAAAAATCCAAGCAGAAGACGGAGCATCAGTCCATAACTCAATGATGTTATTTTCATGTCTAGGCTCATCGTTCCCTAAAGCGAAGCCCACGCTGGGCATGCGGCGAGTGGTCTGGTTCGCGCTAGTTCGCCTCGTGTTCCTACCGGCGTTGTTCCAGTGGTGGGCGCAACAGACGTCGCCGGCCTGCGCTAAGTTCCTACTCTCTCTGTGGCTGATGCAACTTGTTAATGTCACTCTCTACTTTGTGGCGCCTGAAGGGGTGAATGTTGACGTAAGTAGATTTTGTTTATTAACCAACCAACATTAACAATAGATATAAAAAAAAAGATTTTGCCGCAAAAAAGTACCAGCTCAGCATGTAATATGGTAGACTTAAGCTGGTCTTCTACATGTATTGGTATTTATACTGGTTAATACACAGAAGTAATACAAATAGAAGTAGCCATTGTATGTGTGAGTGTGATGGCAATAGGGAAAATTCTGTGTGAAGAAAAAGGAGAACCTATTTTTTTCCGTCCCTTTCAGCGTGGCCGGTTTATGCTGTTTGTCAAACTGCTTCACTTTGACAGTAATACCTATGTGTTTCGTTTTTTTTTCCAAATTTTTAAAGCAATTTGAGACAATACAATGATATTCAACTAGTTTATGACCTAAAATATCAATATGTCGCGTATTTTCATAAAATAATGAAAATCCGTAAACTGTTTTTTGTCTCATAGATGGCCACGATGATGTGACCCCCCTGGGTTAATAAGTGACGGAATTTAGCAAATAGACAGTTGCAATTGACAATTGCAGTCTCAATGAAATATTACGAACTCATACCATGATAAAACATTGTATCGTGATTGATATTATGAGTTATTTCACATATTACATACTCGCATAATATCAATAGTCCTTTTTTTATGTACAGCCGAACTGTTGGTTGATCCCGCTGGGGCTGATGTTAGTGCTGAGCGTGGTGCACTCGCAGATTGTGAGCACCACGGAGATGGAGCTGGCGAGGGTGCGACCCAGGGCCACCTATCGACGGAAACTGCCCAGATATTTTAGGTAACAGTATCCTTTAGTGTAACGCCGCGCCTACGGGGTCTTCTCACCTTAATAAGTGAGGCGATCACGATTGGCCATGGTTGGCCTTTGGCCGCAAAAAAATTGTTTTAAACTTGAATAACTTTCTTATTTTTAATTCTTTATACCTCTTACCCTGATTATTACCTATATCTGTGCAACATTGTACTGTAAATCTGGGGGCACGGTAGTGCCCCCGCCAAGTCGAGCGCGAAGCAAGCACTGCCGTACCATCCTTTACAGGAATCATTTCGCCGCATTTTCAGGCCCCTATTTGAGAACCTCTGGATAAGACCAGAACACAGAAATTTTCGTCATCCAGTAAGCTATAATTACATACTTAAAATCCAAAATTTCAAGTCTGTAGGTCATTAAGTTCCGAAGTTAAGCGAAAGCAAAGTTTCGCATTTTCGACACTCACTCACTCACTCACTCACTCACTCACTCACTCACTCATGATCATCAAAATAGAACTAGTACTTCCCATAAACTCAGAGAGCTGAAATTTGGTACATACTTAGAATTTATTGTATAAGCCATAGGAAAACTAAAAAACATGCAATTTCGGTCTCGTTTTCGAGATAATTCATCTGCATAAATAATATAAATGTATAGGATTACAAAGTTACATTTGCAGTCAATGGTTAAAATTGTGAAAAGCTTTTATTTACTTTCACCTGTCTGTCTGTCGGCCTTATAGTAACCTTATAATATAGCGTTTCTACAAAAAGAAGTGAAATCCCACCATAAACATTCTGTAAAAAACTAGCCAAGTCTCGATGGAGCTGCTTGTTTATCTCTAAAAAATAATGAAATCTAGACAAAGTCGTGCCAAGTCTAAGATTTCTTACTGCGATTTCTTTATTATTATAGTTAATGTTGTGTGACTTGGCCGTTGAAGGGTACACAAGGGGACAAAACCAGATGCTCCATGACACTTGGATCGCCTAAACATAAGTATTATTGAAATACGCAGCTTTATCAAGCCTACAATTGACTGGTTATTCAATTAACGTTTTCCAAGTGGCAATTTTCTATCATGAATGGTTAGCGGACAGATTGGTGCAATGTAATATGTACCCTTGTCTACCCTTCAACGGCCAAGTCACACAACATTAACTATAATAATAAAGAAATCGCAGTAAGAAATTTTAGACTTGGCACGACTTTGTCTAGATTTCATTATTTTTTAGAGATAAACAAGCAGCTCCATCGAGACTTGGCTAGTTTTTTACAGAATGTTTTTGGTGGGATTGTACTTTCTAAGACTTCTCGTTTCTCGTACTTTCTAAGTTTCTCCGTAAATCCGCAGACAGACGGACAAAGCGAAACTATATGGGTTCCTTGTTAAATATGGAACCCTAAAATGTGTTCAAGATACATACATAAACACCATAATCTATTGTTGATATTATGTTTTGTGAACAGACGTGCTCGTTCAGACTGTGACGTAGGCAGTGGTGGAGGATCAGCTGAAAGTGGCGCCTCCAGTCAAAGCAAGACCACCAAACCGACCAAGTTCCGCCGCAGGCAGTCGCGCTCTGAACTCACTGATAATGGACTGAGGTGAGAGGCTTTATCTTCTTCTTCTCTGGGTGACATCTTCTAACGAAGGTTGGCGATCATCATGGCAATTTGAACCCTCGACACAGCAGCTCTAAATAGGGAACGCGTGCTCTTGCAGTACCATTGGCGCAGATTTTTAAGCCAAGATGTTCTCCTTCTTCCTGGACTTCGTTCCCTGTATTATGAGCTGTAATAGCTCATTTTTGGGACTACGCATTATTTGGCCTAGGTATTCCAGTTTACGTCTCTTTATGGTGTTAAGAACCTCAACCTTTTTTTTTCATTCATTGCAACACTACTACCATTTCGTATTTTGTCTCTCCAGGATAACCTTAACAGAGGCTTTATATGCTGTTCATTTATAGGCCGGCCCCACAATGTATACCCCTCTCTCTCTTTGACCTTATAATTTGTTAACAGAACCCCCACTCCTTCTCCTTAGTGGCCGACCATACATAGTATATGAGGAAACCCTTCCTGCATGATTATCTTCCGTATTGCCTAAATGTGTCAAAATCCATCAAAATGTGAGAGAATTCTAGAGAATGTTTATCTAGAGTTAGAGGATTTTGCCAACCTATGCTACGACAAAACCCAATTCTCACTCTCCTACCCATTTCCCCCCTAAATGGATCTCGTTTTTTTTTTACTAAATAAGTCTGCGTGTGACCACATCCCACCTGATAGAAAGTGCAGATGCGGTCTATTTAAGATGCTTAGAAAGGTGCCTATTCACTCTTGCCTTTAAGATGCCAAAGTTTTATCACACGGGAAATACGAATGACGGCAATGTATTATAATCTGTTTAACTACACTTCTCGTAAACCAATATTTTTCTTACGACTTATGTTAGTCAACTCTTTCCAGAAAGCGAAAGAAAGAACTGACAAAAGAGAATGTGATAAAAAACCTAGAGGCTCCCATAAACAAACCACTCATTAAAGTTAAGGCAAAAGACTCCGACGACGAAGAATACATAATAGCTTGGAAGAAACCTGACAACGCTCCTATAGTTACGTTCACCCCACCGCCCGATGACGCTACCCCAAGTTCCTCTAGATATAAAAACCTACTGACAAAGAAACATCTAGAATCTTTTAATGTTAGACAGAATCAACAAATCGCCATTGCCAGAGCCATGTTTGCGGAAGGCGATGACGGCTTTGAAAGTCTCAACGGCAACAATTCAAATGCTAGTGATAATGAAAATAAAGCTAAAGTACTAAATGGTACAAAAGATCAAGTGAAAAGTAACGTGACCAAAGCGAAAACTAATGAAGTTATTCAAGAGAGAAATATAAAAGAAGACAAATCGGACCAAGATTCTGAAGGTGCAATGCCAACGAGTAGCCCCAGTTCTGGGAAAAGAGTTGGTGTTAGATTCAGAGGGAAGTGGACGCGAAACAATCAGGAGTCCAGTGATGAAATATTTGGAAATGTTAAAAAGAAAAAGGTAAGTTGCGATAAGATAAGATGAATATTGGGCATAGTGATTATACCTCTAGCAAAATAGCTTATACCCGCGATAAAATCTATTTGTAGACCTACCAAATATTCATAAAAAAATAAAATCAAGATGTTTGGAGGAGTACGAAAACACTAACACGAGATTTTTATATATACATGTATTCGTCATACATCTCGTACATAATATGTATTCGTCAAAACAAAAAGAAGTTGTTTCATAGATAAAGTTATTCAAGAAGATGATGAGAAGAGGTTGATGCCAAATATTTATCTCAAACGCTTTTCAGACCGAGCAACTATTGCGGCAACTAGCACTGCCAATTTTCTGGCAACTGGATGATTCATAATTCAATAACTACATCAAACAGGCCTTAAGTTAGCAAACTGCACCAATTAAATTTCGAAAGCAGTCGTAGATTTATGAAACAGCTAGTTTCTAGAAAGTTGCCAATCCCAGTGGCTACAATAGTTGCTAAGCCTGCCTTAAAGTACTTTAAAAGACGTTATATGCTTAGCTTTATTCATAAGCATAATGATAGAACATGTTATTAACAAAAACAATGTTTAACATAGGTGATAGATGGCTGGCATTCACAGCACTCCAAGCAAGGTAGCTACCGAGCTTTATGTCTGTGATTAACGCATGATTCATCGAACAATATTCTAAGGGTCGTATGGGGATTTTTTAAATATAAATTTTTAGTTGGTGACGTCACATGTTCGGACTCTGGCTGGTACATTTTGTACTGGACAGCGACGCACTGTGTGTAATTTTGATGAAGTTGCGGCCATCCTATTTTATATTTTTATTCGATAGACGATGTCAAATTGAAGCTCCGAATCCAGCTCCGACGAAATTCTTTCCAATAGTTTAGAAGCTATGATTTTTTTTGAAAAAGGTTAATGACCTCACAAAAATGTTTATATTGTTATAAAATATAAATCGTAAACAAAATTAAAATTGTAGTAATATAGGATGATATAAACATATTTAATACATATTATATATTAAAATCAATGATGTACTTCATAAACCTACAGTTTAATTAAAGTTTTTCTGATTTTCTGTTTTCCTTAAATATTTTAGTTTTCCTTGTATATTAGCATTTTCTTTTTTTAGGTTAGGTAATAAATGTAATTACTTATGAGACATTAAAATTTCAAATGCGTTCATCAAAGGACGGCTGAGTAAATGTATTTCTAAGGAAACTAAAAATTTCTATGGAAATAGGGTTGTCAAAATTTAAAAATTATATTAGCGTATAAAATTTACATCTGCCCACATTATGTTAAAACATAAAGCGAATTAAATCGAAAAGTAGCTTGTTAGTATTTTTAACCAACTTCAAAAAGTAGGTCCATAGTTCGTAATATGTAAGTATGTTGCGATATATTTAGAAATGACGATTTTTAAAGTTTTCAAATAATTATAAAAGATTTTAGGTGTAATTGGGGAACAAATAATTGAATGGGGTTGTACGGAACGTGGCATACCTACTGGTCCGTATTATATGTTTTTATGAAATTTATGAAGGTGGGGGGTTGGTGTTTGTCGGAATATCTTTTGTTGTGGTATTTGGAGATTTGTGGTATACTTACCGCCATTTTTTTTGAAATCGCGGTCTGCGCCGAAACCTAATAAACCAGTAGGTATACCACAAATCTTCAAACTCCTTTACCTTTCTCTTGAATGTTTATTGTATACCTATTCTAACCATCCGTTTATTCTAGGATTTTACAGAATAGATATACTCTTTTTTGCCACCAATATAACAAAAAGTACTTAAACTTATTATGACAATATTATAACACATTGGTCCGCAATGGGCGGCCTTATCATTATACTTTTTAAGTCCAAAGTTTGCAAATTAAAAAACGATATATAATTTAGAGTAATTATTTTTTTTCTTTATCAATCTGTAAACAAAAATTATTTTATCGATATATTTTC
Organism: Hemithea aestivaria; assembly: GCA_947507615.1. Classification (NCBI taxonomy): domain Eukaryota; kingdom Metazoa; phylum Arthropoda; class Insecta; order Lepidoptera; family Geometridae; genus Hemithea; species Hemithea aestivaria. Next base: position 9,220,009 of record OX382329.1, on the reverse strand, counting down.
TATTATTTGGCACCAATTACTTAACAAAATATGATCAATAGAATATAATATTTCTGAAATATAATCTATTTTGTTAAAAAAGGTTTTCAATTTGACTGACCACTCACGCCATCTATTGTTCCTCGTCCTCAACTCTTGTTTTTTTTTTATCCGCTTATACTAATCTTGCAGTGCCACATGTCAACGTGTTATCTAGTGGTCAATATTTATTTTATGTAAAAATATGAAAAGGGACAGCCCTAACCAATATTTTTGAAAATCTGTAACTCAGCGGTCCTTTGATATTTTGATTTTATATTTGGTGGAGAGATAAAACATAACCTAACGATACTGTAGTTTTAAAAGAAAATGCTAAACAAACAGGATTTCTGAGAAAAAAAATATATTTGAAAAACCACAAAATGTATTTTTTTACGTACTTGTGATTCGAATTCTTGTAGTTATTTAATATCAAAAAATACATTAGCATGCTCCTCAACATAATACATTAATTAATCAAAGAAATGCGAGAACACGAAAGCACAAAAGCGTTTCTAATGTTTTTTCTATAGTTTCAAGAAAGACCTTGTATCTTCTAAACTACTGGAAAGAATTTCATTGGAGTTAGATTCCGAGCTGTTATTTGACATCGTGTATCGAATAAAAAAATAAATAGGATGGCCGCAACTTCATCAAAATTACACACAGTGCGACGTGACGCGAACCGAATTATTAGCGTTATATATGTACCATTTTTTATCGTATTTAGTAATACGTCATACGTCATTTCGTTCATTTTTGACAATTCGTTATTTGGTTCGGTTCCATAACAGATAAGTGAATATCCCTGCAGAAAACACTTCCGGTTCAAATTAAAATTGACATCTATTAATTTCTAGCTTCTTTAAAATAAGGTTCAAATTCACATGCGCGGGTGCGGCCCGATCGAGCCGCTCGGGGACTTACGGGTTAACTATGCTCGTTTCGTCCAACTGTGTCTAAAGTAAGCATGACCACACTTCACAACCATATAATATCTGTCCATATTTGTAGACAGTAGAGAGCTACCAGTCGTCGTCGTCGGACGGCGAGTGCTCGGCGTCGGCGCCGTCCATCGCGCTCCCCTCCCACCATACCATGTCCGACTGGGTGGGACACACCACTAACAGTAAGCATTGTTACACTCATTGCATCGCACCTATTAACCTTTTGATGCCTAAATTGAGGTAATTGTGAAAAAATATGTAATCCGCAATCTTATACCGGCGGCTATTATGGGTATTTAAAATGATATATAATGTTATGTTATTAATTTATTCTGACCATCTTTTCATACAAGTCCTTCAGTCGAAAACTTTATTATAGTTTTAAGTTCATTGGTTATTGGAGGATAATCCCTCCAAAATTCGATAAAGAGTGGGCGTTTATCGAATCACATCGATTCATTTTGTGACGATTCTTGAAAATAGCAGACTGTTGAACTTTTTTCCATTTTTCGACAGTAAATCACATTCACAAACACTCAACTTTCATTAAACCCACTATTAATACGCGTTTAGCACTTATTGCAAAATTACTATCCAAGAACGTAAAAATTTCATCCGCTTTCCAAAAGCGCGGCAAAATGAATCCCTGATATATAATGAATTCACTTGTATTGCCATCAGAACCATATATGTATCTATATGGCCATGCCAAAACCATAACATATACTTTGATCAACCAGTTAACAGTATGGGGGTAAAATTTTATTTGTCCCTATCAAACACAGGGCCAAAGTGAATAGAACCGTTTATAAATGCGCTAAGTTGGAGAAGGAGCGATATTTTTTAATCATTGTAATAATCTAAGGCCTTTTAGTGTTTTGTGACGCGCCAAAAAGAGTGTTTTCTATGTTTCTGGCTATATAATATTCCGAACGTTTGAAACCGTTATGATTCTGACCCGTAATGACTCGATAACACATTAGTGTAGCTCTAGCCTTTATTCATTTTCTGTCACAAAAATTTGCTATCACTTAATGAACATTATTCACGCATTGCACGAGTTTTGGTTTACTAATATCGTCTTCAAAAACTGAATATTTCAAGAATACTAATAACGAAGTTGTTTTTCACCGTTTGTGCAGGCGAAGAAAGCAGTTATTGTTCTCAATCCGAGGGCGGTAATTCTGACGTAGCGTTCCATTACGCGGCCGACAGCTCCTGGGACCCATTCGCTATACTCGACCCCACTAGTGATACAGGTATATTAATTCACTAGCATGTGCTCGCGGCTTTGCCCGCGTGCTAAAATTCTTTCTTAGCGGAGGTCTGCGTCAAAAAAACCTACCTATATTCCAAATTTTAACCGAATCCGTCCAGTGGTTTGGGCTGTGCGTTGATAGATCAGTTAGTCAGTCAATCAGTTACTCTTTCCTTTTATATATTTAGATTACATACCCTAGCTCCTGGAGTTTTACCGGGGAAAACATACTTTGCAGAACATCGACTAGTTGGGTACCAACAACAGTGCCAGTTATTCTACCGTCTAAGTGATGTGCAGACATTGCTGTGCTTTGTAGGAGGGCACTGTAGCTAGTGAAATTACTGGGCTGAAGAGTCTCAACAGCTTATGACTCTTGAATAAGAACTCATGGTGAAGGGTACCTAGAATCTACCATCATTGTGAAATCCTGGGTAGCACTGTACTAATTATGCGCAGTGTTATATCTTAACCATCAGGAGAGCATATACCTTGTCCCTAGCTGCATTCTGCATTGCCCTCCTACTGAAGCACAGTAATGTTGCACATCACTGCTTATGTGGTTGGCTGGTTGTTGGGCTTACTAGTCGACCTCCTGCAAAGGAAGTCTACCACAGGCGCTTATAACATTAATAAATTAATAGGGATGTTGATTAAAATTTGTTTTTTTGTCCATAATGTAGATTGAAAAATATTGAACACGTATTTTTTTATTTGTAAATCTGTTAAAAAAACGTGGTGATACAACGCACATAACCGTTATATCTCAGCCATTTTTTTTATTTTATTTGCAAGAAATAATAAATGTATCGAATATTTTTTATTGTTAAAATTACGTACTGTATTTAAAAAATGTTGACATTGTCAACATCCCTATCGGATTAGCCTAGTATACTTTACTCATGTGGTAATCTTACAGTAAAATGTACAATGTGGGAGCGTGGTTCGACCCTGCGTACAGAGTTGTCTGCCGTGGACATCAGCTGGTACGTGGTGGCACGCGCCGAGCGAGCCATGGCGGCTGCTGGAGGGCTGTGGGGCGGCGCTCTCATGGCCGCCGCCGTCGCTGTGTTCACACCGGCACTGAACCTGCTGCAGGTGGGTATATATACTGACAGTGTACAATGTTCAGCTGGTACATGGCGGCTGCTGGAGGGCTGTGGGGCGGCGCTCTCATGGCCGCCGCCGTCGCTGTGTTCACACCGGCACTGAACCTGCTGCAGGTGGGTATATATACTGACAGTGTACAATGTTCAGCTGGTACATGGCGGCTGCTGGAGGGCTGTGGGGCGGCGCTCTCATGGCCGCCGCCGTCGCTGTGTTCACACCGGCACTGAACCTGCTGCAGGTGGGTATACACTGACAGTGTACAATGTTCAGCTGGTACATGGCGGCTGCTGGAGGGCTGTGGGGCGGCGCTCTCATGGCCGCCGCCGTCGCTGTGTTCACACCGGCACTGAACCTGCTGCAGGTGGGTATACACTGACAGTGTACAATGTTCAGCTGGTACATGGCGGCTGCTGGAGGGCTGTGGGGCGGCGCTCTCATGGCCGCCGCCGTCGCTGTGTTCACACCGGCACTGAACCTGCTGCAGGTGGGTATACACTGACAGTGTACAATGTTCAGCTGGTACATGGCGGCTGCTGGAGGGCTGTGGGGCGGCGCTCTCATGGCCGCCGCCGTCGCTGTGTTCACACCGGCACTGAACCTGCTGCAGGTGGGTATACACTGACAGTGTACAATGTTCAGCTGGTACATGGCGGCTGCTGGAGGGCTGTGGGGCGGCGCTCTCATGGCCGCCGCCGTCGCTGTGTTCACACCGGCACTGAACCTGCTGCAGGTGGGTATATACTGACAGTGTACAATGTTCAGCTGGTACATGGCGGCTGCTGGAGGGCTGTGGGGCGGCGCTCTCATGGCCGCCGCCGTCGCTGTGTTCACACCGGCACTGAACCTGCTGCAGGTGGGTATATACTGACAGTGTACAATGTTCAGCTGGTACATGGCGGCTGCTGGAGGGCTGTGGGGCGGCGCTCTCATGGCCGCCGCCGTCGCTGTGTTCACACCGGCACTGAACCTGCTGCAGGTGGGTATACACTGACAGTGTACAATGTTCAGCTGGTACATGGCGGCTGCTGGAGGGCTGTGGGGCGGCGCTCTCATGGCCGCCGCCGTCGCTGTGTTCACACCGGCACTGAACCTGCTGCAGGTGGGTATACACTGACAGTGTACAATGTTCAGCTGGTACATGGCGGCTGCTGGAGGGCTGTGGGGCGGCGCTCTCATGGCCGCCGCCGTCGCTGTGTTCACACCGGCACTGAACCTGCTGCAGGTGGGTATATACTGACAGTGTACAATGTTCAGCTGGTACATGGCGGCTGCTGGAGGGCTGTGGGGCGGCGCTCTCATGGCCGCCGCCGTCGCTGTGTTCACACCGGCACTGAACCTGCTGCAGGTGGGTATATACTGACAGTGTACAATATTAGCTGACAACGTAGGCTGTCAGCCGACAGTATATAAAGTCAACTGATACGTGGAGCTAGTAGTGAACCCTAGCCACCGCGTACGGACAGCGCAGTCAAGGCAAGGTAAGGCATATGCAGGTAGTGGTGACGATTGGTTATCGAAAGTATTTATTGTTAGCTGTCAGCTTAGGATGTTAGTTGACAGTGTAGAATGTTACGTAACTGAAAGGTCACGTCAGCCTTTTTAACTTTTTTTCAATGTGCGTTTAATTCCAAAATTTTATCTTAATTTTGCGTTGAGAAACTATGTTTTTTTTTTACATGGAACACGCTTGTTACCAGGTATCAATAGAACAAGACACACGTACAGAGGACGAGGTACAAGCGTTGTCTACAGTCACATACGTAGCGTCATCCGTAGCCAACTATTGCAACGGATCTGTCACCGCCGTGCTAGCCGGGGCCTTAGGTGATAATGTATGGTGAGTAGAACATTGTATTTGAACTGATACTTGTATTTGTAATAAAACAATAGGTATAGATAATATTTTATTAGGCTAACTATGACACAAACACACTACACACCACTAGAATCTAGAGTGTGTACCAATATTAAGACAAAATATTGGCGAAGTCGTGAAGGATATTACGTACGTCGGTCGGTTACGTTAGTCGGTTGGAAGAGATCGCTTTAAGCGATAAGGCCGCCCATTGTGGACCAGTGTTCTAAATTTAGTTTTAATAAGTTTTAAACGTTGTATCCTTCATAATATTATTTTTAAGCAAATTTTTTGTAAAATGTATTTAATAATATGGTCACAATAAAGAGTATTTGTATTTTTTTTTTTTTATTGAGGCTGTTGATTGGCACTTTGTGAAAGGGGCTCGAGGCTAGTGGGATACTTCTTACCCCCCTCGTGCAGAGATAATTTAAATGAGAATTAGTTGATTTAGAGTATTTGTATTGTATTGTACGTTCTTCAAGCCAATTCACTTATCGTTCTTGTATTTATTGTCCTTTATGCACATGATATTTTGACTGTTCCAATTTAGATAGATAGATAACTCTTTATTGTACACCAAAGTTATTAAAACGAAAAAAAAAACTAAATAACAAAAATATCTTATTGCCACTCTTTAATATCACAATCCATTATTTAAATTATTACAATAGTAATGACTATTCGAAGTCATTGTTGCACGCCGCCGCTATATTTTACCATAAATTCCCTTCCAACCAGGTTGTCTGTAAGAGAAAGCTTTATGCGATATGACCGCCGATTGTTTACCTCTAGTGATATGTTAGTCATATTATGTTCATAACTATTTCTTGTATATTGGTATGCAATAAAGTATCATTCTATTCAATTCCATCGTTCTTTTTTTATTTCCAGGGAAATATCAACGAATACATTATCTTGTATACTCCGGTTTGCGCTCAGCGGTCTCGTATTCTTCCTTCTCTCAGTGGCCGAGAGAGCGTACAAGCAAAGGTTTCTGTACGCTAAGCTTTTCTCTCACTTGACTTCTGCCCGACGCGCCAGGAAATCGGAACTGCCGCACTTTAGACTGAACACTGTGAGGAATATCAAGACTTGGCTGTCTACTAGGTCGTATTTGAGGGTAAGTGCACCAATGCTTCTTACTTAAGAGTCGTAAGTTGTTAAGACTCTTCAGACCAGTAATTTCACTAGCTAAAGTACCTTTCTATCGAAGCAAAGTAAAGTCGTACGCACTCACGAACAATTTAGTTGCGTTGCGAGTGCGTTGCGTGATACGGAACAACTTGGTTCATTGTTCTTTAGTGGTACACCCGTGCGTAGCAAGTTGTTACGCTTTTTTTTATACAACAAAGTGCGCAGACGAGCAAGACGTTCTCCTGATGGTAAGAGATAACGCTGCCCATAATTAGTACAGTGCTACCCAGTATTTTACAAAGGTAAATAATGTATCATGCAACGCAACAAAATTGTTCGTACGTGCTTACTGTGTACGCTACTTAATGTGTGCACGTCACTGTTTCGGCGGTAGAATATCCGGCAATGTTGGAGTACCCACCTTGTCGACCTTCTCCAAAGGAAGTCTACCCCGGTGGTATTTAGACAAAAAAGTTCGTAAACTTTATGCTGTTATTAGCAGACCAATTTTTACGGCTTTACCGGTCGATAAAGATCTTCCCTTATGTAATATTAATAACGTAATTGTTTGTAGCGTCGCGGTCCGCAGCGTTCAGTGGATGTGATAGTATCGGCAGCGTTCATGCTTACCGTCACACTGCTCGCCTGCGTCAGCGCACAACTCTTGAGGGTACGTATAAGAACATATGCCATCTAAAACATCATCATCAGCTTCCTGCCCTTATCCGATATTACGTAAGGTCGACACAACACGTCCTCCTTCATGCTACTTTATAACAAAACCAATGTCTCTCAACTCAATTCTTTTACCGTAAAAAGTTTCGAGGTCCAAGTACTACCAAATCGGATGATTTATTCAGTGCCTGTGTAAGAGATCTTCTGTCTTTAATTCTTATGTTAAGGGCCAGCCTAACAACTTATTATATTCAACATATCAATATTAAAAATCTTTTATGTTTTAAAAAATATATTGACTTGGCTATCGCATGAAAAATGAAAACACCGTGTATCTCACAAATAATACATTAATATGTATTTATATTAAACTAGCTTATGCACGTGGCTTTGACAGCATAGAGATATCCTTTCTTAGCGGAAATTTATGTCATAAAATCTGTGTTCCAAATTTCAACCCAATCTGTTTAGCTGTTTGAGCTTTGCGTTGATAGATCTGACAGTCATAACTTGTTTCTACTATATTTAGATTTTTTAAAAATTTTATTTCCATTGTTACCACAGGACTCCCTAACCCTCGAGCGTCTATGGGTACTAGACGCAATGGCGTGGTCCCTCTGCCTGGGAATATATCTCCTCCGTCTGCTAACGTTAGGCAGCGACGTGAACAGGAAGTACCGCGGCTGCCTGTCCGCCATCATCACGGAGCAGATCAACTTGCATCTCGCTATAGAGCAGCGGCCGGAGTGCAAGGAACAACTCACTGTCGCTAACAATGTGCTCAAACTGGCCGCCGACTTGTTGAAGGTAAGGAGTTAGTGAATGTATGGGCGCGTAGGATTTATAGGGGGGAGGTTAAGAAGTCTTCTAGACGGGTTTTGGAGGAACATAAAAAGAAACTTTATAAACCCACTAGACAAAACAGCAACTCGAGTCGACAACTCGAATCGGCAATTAGAATTATCAATTCGAGACTTCTACTCGAGTCGACATCTGGAATCGGTAACTTGAGTTACCAAGTCGAGCGACTTGGTAACTCGAGTCTCCAGTCGGCAACTCGAAATCGACCACTTTAGACGTCAACACGAGTCGGCAATTTGAAATTCAAATTTGGAATCATCGACTCAATTAGGTACTATTTTTCATTACTTTGGTCATTTTATTTTCCTACTTTGCTTGCTAATTGCTACCGAATTTTCACATCATTGTTTTTTTTTTCAGGAACTGGACTCCCCATTCAAGATCAACGGTTTCTGGACAAATCACTACATCTACACGATCACTAAAGTGGTTATACTGTCTGCATTGTCAGGAGTACTCTCAGATATGCTCGGTTTCAAACTTAAATTACATAAGATTAAAATTAAATGAGTCACTAACTAATGAGTGAAAAGATGAGTAAATCAGAGGGCATATTGGCTATTCTTTCACACCCACTACGATTGATGACAAATTCAATGTACAGTCAACTACAAAGAGATGTATCCATGTTAGGCTTACAAAATGAAGTAAATTTTCATTTGCCACAATGAACTACCCTTGGTTCGTGACATTTCTAGTAGCTATCAAACTTTATATTATCATCGACTCGTTTAATATGCAACAATGATGTATCCCACTACTTTTCCTTAGGTGATACATAATAATAGCATTTAAAATGAATCGAATATAGTATAAGATTTGGTGGATACTGAAAATGTCACGAAGGGTAAATAATTTTTGCATACTAAAAGTTCCTTCATTTTGTAAGACTAACATGGATAACATCTCTTTGTAGTTGACTGTACATTACTTTGTTTGTTATTTTACTCATTTTAATGAAGAGGTTTAAGCATGTACGCAATTTTGTCTATGGATTCTAGTGTTTTACATGTCGTTGGGGATAGCCAATAGGTCCTTATTTTCCAGTTGGTAACCATCATGATTACCTATATCAGACTCAGTGGCACTGTTTTAAAATTCAAAATACAAATTTATTTATTAACTATGTAAACAAACGCCTTAACTCACGAATATAATGGTCGAAGCTAGGCTCGACCCTGGGTTTCGGATAATTACGATAATACGGATAAGTCTAATTTTCAAAAACATACAAATTTCTGCGTGATTCTGCATTGCGCCTGTTCTGATATATTAGTTGTTGAATCTCACCATGTCCAGTAATTTTGCTGGTAACATCGCCGTTCCCGGCGAATAAACGTATAATAGCCATCTTGATTTTGCTTTTGTTTCATAATAATAATTGGTTTTGTTTCATATTTAAATTGTATAGATCCAAAAACATCTACTCATTTTTTTACATTTTTCTAGTAATAAATAATAAAGTTATACATCTTTAAAATTCTGGAACAAATATTACTAAAGAAAATTAGGTTTTATATTTTTACTATAAAGTTGAGTTTTTGTAGTATCCTGTAAAGTTGAATTTTTGCAGTTATCCGTTTATTCGCCGGGAAGGGCGACATTGCCCTTCAGTCCGGAACAAATAATAATAATATACATAAATAAAATAATGCCTGCACATTACTGCTCGGCGGATGATTAACTGGCAAAGATGTGGTACTTCCCAGGTTACCTCTACAATAGAGGAATATATTATAAGTTTCAATATCTATTATAATATGTATTTACAAAAGAAAAGTATAATACATATAAGTATTATGAGCGTATGTCTATACATACGCTCATAATAATATATTCCTCTATTGTAGAGGCACTCTATAGTGAAAATTTTGTTTTTTTTTTCTTTCAAAAATTCTTTTCATGACATTTTTAAATATCAAACTGGAAACATTTTTAAAATGTGTACAATAATATTATGGAGGGCTGTTATTAAGGAATTTTCAATAAATTAATTCTATGAATTTATATTTCAAAATTTGTCAAACTTCGTCACTCGATATATACGCTCTTAAATCCGTTATCCTAACCACCATAATACAAGCATTAAGTTCCTTAGCTTGGGGTTAGGTGGCGCTATGTGAAATGTCCTGAAATATACATAAATATCTATATTAGTAAGTTTAAGGAAGATAATAAAATGACAGTTCTTTATTATAAAAAGTAACAGTAATTCATAGAAGCTTTCTCGTGTGATATGTCACTATAAAATTAGTCTTAGATTTTGTCTCATACTGATAATGTTTATGATAATTTAGCGATAAGTAGTGCAATTATGGATAATTTTATTTATTGTAGATTCAGTGACTCATTTCCACAAATAACACCGAATTATTTTTAAATATATGCGCTTTAGGTTTACCCACTGAGTTTATGTTACGTACAAGATTTTAGCTACTTGGATGCCAAGTTTTTACATAGTTGATTTAGTGTTATATTTTTGTTGGAAAATTTTGTATACATAAAGTTTTGCATGTATAAAAAGTGGAATAAGAAAAATGACTCGTATACATTGTATCATTAAAAAGTATTTCTCATTTTAGGCGTTTTCCACACAGAACAACTTATTTTAAAACTAGCTGTTTCATACAACTATGACCCGATCTTTATTTAAGATAATATTAAACGAAAAGTTGCTAGTGCCGGCAATAGTTGCTTTGTCTGAAAAAAGCCTGAGAGAACGAGCCATTTGGGGCTGCCTATGTTAGGATAATATAATATGTATATTTTCTTCATACTTTCCTATAATTATGTTTTATTGTAATCGTGGAACATATTTAACGATGTATTAGTTCATTAGCTGCAGGAATGAATACATAATATTATTATTTTAAGTAACTCTATAATTCCCTCTATAGGAATGAAAGAAAGGGTGAATATTTGGGACGAATTTAGAAGCAATTTATTATCAAAATATTTGGCGATCCATATTCCGTGACACGACTTCTTCAGAAGTTCTTGTTTCAGCGTATCTTGTAATCTGTAGTGTTTTGACGCTATAGCGCTAACAAAATTGTCTTTTTAATGTATTTTTCTTGCAGCAAGTGATATTACAAGCTTTATATTACTTTCACCTGTCTGTTGTCTATCTGTCTGTCTGTCTGTCTGTCTGTCTGTCTGTCTGTAATCAAATCTTGAAAGTTTAATTTGACCCACTTCCCGGTGTCCGATTGAGCTGAAATTTTGCATACATGTATAAATCGGATGACAATGCAATAAAAGCTTGTTTTTAAAAAAAAAAATTTTAAAGTTCACTTGTTTTTGGAGAAAATTCTCGATAGTTTTTTGTCTTGTTTTATTTTAATTCTGTTTTTTACGTGCCAAATTATCATAGAAACAGGGCCATATAGACGTGTATTTTTAAGTTAAATGTTTTTTTTAGTGACTATGTAATCATTATTTGATGAAGTTAGCTGTTAGAGCTATTTACCTACATTCACAATAGCAAAATTTTATCCTAACTATTACTTGATCTCATTTACAATGTTAAATTGTTAAAACGAGTGCGTTTCTATACGTACGGTCTTGTATAGACCAATCACAGAGCTGGGATGGAGTTGTCGAAAATTCAAGAACTGTGATTGGTCAATTCTAGACCGCTTCGCATGATTAGAAAGTAGAAATGCACCCTTAAAGGTCGTAAGATAAAGCTATACGCAGACGAAAGATCTTATAAACCAACATTTTAAACACGAATGTAGATTTTTTTACGTTTTAAGAATTCTAGTATATTTTTGTGGAAAATACATTTTTCTGTACTGTATCTGTAGATACTTAATTTATTCGCCTCATTTTATTCCTGATAATAATGATATTGTTTTCGTCTGCGTGGGCACATAATTATGTGTTGATTTTTGGTGCTTCGTTATTCGGTTAAGTAGAATTTCATCATAATTTCTACTGTAAATAGTTGAATAGAAGCATAAAATGCATATTGAATAAATAACTTGTAAAAACTGTATACTTATCTTTTATTTCAAGAAGTTTTTTCACAATTTTATTATTTCTTTGTTGTGAGTAGTGCAGAAATACAAAGGTAGGAAATAGGAGCCCAGAATACTTAGAGAGATTCAATTTTGTATGTTATGCCGATATCTCCAAAAACTACTAGGAGTCCAGAAAACATGAAGAGATAAAATTTTTAAGTCATAATATTTTATTTTCAGTATGAAATTACTATAATATCTGATCTGTGTTACAGGATTTGGTGTGACTCGATAGTCACACCAAATCCTGTAACACTGTTGAAAAAAAAAATCTCATAAGAATTTTCATTCTCATTTAGTAACACGGAGTTTAGGTCAGTTTAGGTAGTGTTACTCGTTCGGAAAAATAAATCTTAACCGGTGTGCGGTGTGACTGTGACTCGATACCTACGAATATTTATTCTCATCTAGTAACACAGGCTTTTTTTACACTAACACTGCTACATTAACACTTTATAGTTAAATCACTAATTATGGCTGCCCCAGCGATTTTATCCGCTGTACTATTAAGCCTATGTGTTATTTCAGGGTCTAAACTATCTGCATACCAAATTTCAGCTCAATCGGTCCATCGGTGTAGGCGTGAAATAGTAACAAACATAGATCCTGACATCCATGCATTTTACAGACGTTCACGTTTATACACAGAATAAAGTCAAACGTTTATAATATTAGTAAGATGACAGTGGATAGCGTACGTTTTGCTAATCAAAGAAATTATATTTTTAGGGGTAGGGGGTTGAAACTTTGAGGGTTGGTTCCGGAGCGCATTCCGAGACGGGGGCCGAAAATTTCGTTATTTTTCGCCTAGGACGCACCGTTTCTGAGATATTTGAGGTTTTTTGAAAAATTTAACTGTTTGTTTTAAACCTTATTATTTTGAGGCCGCGTCGCCAGCGCGTGTTGTTCAAACATTCAACATAAACATGACATTTAAAAAAATCTCACCGTTTTTTTTTGACACTAACACTGCTACATTAACACTTTATAGTCAAATCACTAATTATGAAACGAAGCGAGACTATTTAAGTATAACAATAAAACGATACTTTTTCTTAAAACATACATATTTATTACAATATAACAAACGAAATCCACAAAACAAATTCATTTCATATACGTCATATACCTTAGTCTCTAATGTAACATCCACTTGTAGATTTACACAACACTTGTGAATTTCTTATTGTGATATCTACAATCCGCTATTTTCTGTACACCTAAAGATAAAAAGAAATATCAACTAGTTTACTTAACTCAAAGAATACACAAAAAGGTGAGACTTAACCTGGCACACCAAACACTACCCAAATACAAAATCTTTAGGACTCTTGGCAAGTGTTGTCGCGAACAAAGTGTGCATCTGCACTGAGTGTCTTTTTTTTGAAGTATCAGTAAAAAATCTGAAATTTACAGGGGAGTTAGTAAAAATATAGTAAAAAATAATGCACAGGGTCTCGAATTTCTAAAACTTGAATTGAACGAGATATGACCAAAAGATTAGGACACTCAATCCTGATGCGCCGCTAAATACGAATATTTTCAAAAGTATTGACCCTAGGATTATAATTTTTAGTTCTGGAGTTAGTAAAAAATTTCTAAAAACTTTTGGGAAATTTTCAAATCAATAGAATGTACCGTTACAGATTTATAACGGTTTAACTAGGACACTCAGTTCTTACGCCGTAAGGATTGAGTGTCCTGCTAAATATGGGTTTATTGGAATAAATACATAAAAATAACATTACCATCTTGTAGTCTGACCCTCAAAACAATTTCTAAAAGAGAAACTATGTCGAAAAAGCTTACCCTTTTAAAATAAATGAAAGATTTCATTTTTACGAAACGTCTGTACTGAGTGTCTTTTATTTTTGAAAAAAAAGGGTCAAATAGTAGTTTTAGAAATTTGGCACTTGGTGCAAAAGTTTTTACTAATTGAATACTAAAACATGATATATAATTTGTTTTTCTAAATTGTATATTTTTAGAGTAAATCCACTTTTTGCGGTTTTCTGTGAGTGTCTTTTTTTTTCGAGGTTGAGCAAAATTAATGAAATTCACAGGGGAGTTAGTAAAAAATTAGTAAAAACTTTTGTAGTAAGTGGCGAATTTCTAAAACTTAAATTGAATTTTTTATGAGCAAAATACTAGGACACTCAATCCTTACGTTTTAAAAAAGTGAAAAACCTCGATATTTCGGAAAATATTAACTTTTTTTTTCAGGATTTTTTTTTCTAGAGTTAGTAAAGAATTTCTAAAAACTTTGTAAAAAAAAATATACAGGCTAACACGTGGTGTTACTGAGTTATAGCGGTTTAATTAGTTTCACTGAGCGTAAGAACTGAGTGTCCTAGTTAAACGGCTCTACAGATAAAACTAAACCTCGTAGATAAAAACAACTTATACCCACGAGTTTTACTAATTTTTTACTAACTCTGGATATAAAATTCATTTTTGTAAGTTTTATATTTTTTGAGAAAATCCACATTTTCATGTTTTTCACTGAGTGTCCCATTTTTTTCAAAATATCAAAATGATTTTTTCAGGAGAGTTAGTAAAACATTAGTTACATCGTTTGCACTAGGTGTCGAATTTCTAAAACTAAAATTATTCTTTTTATGATCAAATAACTACAGTCCAGACGCCCGAAAAACATGAAAAACCTCGATATCTCGATAAATATTAACTTTTTTCCTAGGATTTTTTTTCAGTAGTTAGTAAAAAATTAGTAAAATCTTTTGCACTAGGTGCCAAATTTCTAAAACTGAAATCAAATTTTTTATAATCAAAAAACTAGGTCACTCAATCCTTACGTTTTAAAAAAGTGAAAAACCTCGATATCTCGGTAAGTATTAACTTTTTTTTCAGGATTTTTTTTCCAGTAGTTAGTAATGAATTTCTAAAAACTTTTACAAAAAAAACCAACAGGCTAACATGTGTTGTTACTGATTTATAGCGAATAATTAGTTTCACTGAGCGTAAGAACTGAGTGTCCTAGTTAAACGGCTCTACAGACAAAATTAAACCTCGTAGATAAAAACAACTTAGATCCACGAGTTTTACTAATTTTTTACTAACTCTGGATATAAAATTCATTTTTGTAAGTTTTATATTTTTTGAGAAAAACCACATTTTCATGTTTTTCACTGAGTGTCCCATTTTTTTCAAAATATCAATATGATTTTTTCAGGAGAGTTAGTAAAACATTAGTTACATCGTTTGCACTAGGTGTCGAATTTCTAAAACTAAAATTATTCTTTTTATGATCAAATAACTACAGTCCAGACGCTCGAAAAACATGAAAAACCTCGATATCTCGATAAATATCAACTTTTTTCTTAGGATTTTTTTTCAGTAGTTAGTAACGAATTTCTAAAAACTTTTACAAAAAAAACCAACAGGCTAACATGTGTTGTTACTGATTTATAGCGGTTAATTAATTCTGTTTTACGGAGCGAGCTAAATGAATAAAGCCGTGAGTTGTTCTCACCATGAATAATTCTTATACCTAGGCACTATTATTCAACTGACCACTATTTAATTTGTTGGCAATACTTTCTCTCTGATAACATACACGTTCAAAAACTTGGCTGCCTCCCGACTCCCGGTGCCCAATTTTTACGAGGCTGCTGACTTTGGGAAGATCAACTTTTGCACACAGAATTAACACACTCTCACACACGCACATACACACACACACACACACTAACACACATAATACACCTAGGGAGCTGTTTAATAATTGAATAAGAAGGAGGGCGCCGGCAACTGCAACATAGTTTTATAAACTATCGCAATTTCCAACGTTCATGGCGTTTAAGATTAACGTGTATTTTAAGCGCAAATAAAGATTTATTATTTATATTAAGGGGTACGATTTTGCAAATTTACGCTAGGGCGTATTACAAGACGGATGTCGCAAAATTTAACAAAATTTATAAGAAACCAGTTGTTTAAGGATTTGAAATTTTAAAATTGGCGCCAAATGTATTTTTATTTATGTTATTGGCTTTTTTTATTTATATTGTTATGATTTTGTAAGTTTACGAGGGCGTAGTGCTAATCCATTCGCAGCTAGCAAAAGGAGCTCATAGTGAATAGGTCACTCATACAAATACGCACGAGTGGTGTATATTAGCGCTGCAGTACCTCATTCCCGCGTAAGTAAGACGGGCTCGCATATACTTACAGTAACACGTGTCAGGCAAGAATAGAATAGAAAACTCTTTATTGTTCACACAAATACAACAATATAAACTTAGAACTAAGATTACACAGAAAGAAGTGTTATAATTGGCGGTCTTATCGCTAATAGCGATCTCAAGGCCAGCTTGGTTGCAAACCTGCACAACGGTAAGTAAATCATTATACTGCCTGAGCATAGGCTCAGGTTGAGATTTAACAACCTCTGTGGCGCGGTGGGCTTATACCCGCCTGCAACGCAAAAGGTTGCGGGTTCGATTCCCGCATGGGAAAAATGTTTGTGTGATCCACAGGTATTTGTTTCTGGTCTGGGTGGTTTTCAATATCTATTATAAGTATGTATTTAAAAACGAAAAGCATATAAGTATTATATCCGTTATCCTAACCACCATAACACAAGCATTAAGTTGCTTAGTTTGGGGTTAGGTGGCGCTGTGTGAAATGTCCTGAAATATTTATTTATTATTTATTTATTTATTTAATTATAGGTTAATGCAGATTTATCATGCACACCCCTAGCCCCTATACGTATGATATGGTAGAACATATTATATTATAACTATTATTACAAGTTTTTAAAATACCTAACATTTTCCACATAAACCCTACTCTTCATTAGATAATGTATTCATCCAAAAGTTGGTTGCCTGGAAGAGGTCGCTTTAAGCGATAAGGCCGCCCATTGTGGGCCAATGTGTTATAATATTGTCATAGTAATTTAAGTACCTTTTGTTACATTGGACATTGGTCTAAGAGTATTTCTACTCTTAGAGTAGAAATACTCTTTATTATTAATAAGAACGTGCCACTTACTATTGGTTAAAGGTTAAATTTTGCAACGTCCGTCTTGTAGGTTACGTATACCTACGGTCATGTCAACTACAATCGAATGGCCTAAAATCCCTGTTTAAAATAACTAATGGACTTGCATCGCTCCTTTGCTTAATTAGTAAAGTCGTAATCACTACTATTTATTTGAGAACTTGTTTTGGCTATGATTATGGTTGAAATTGCTTTAACTGGTGTACGGGGTGTACAGTGTACAGTTATACAACAAAAAATCACTTGGAAGGCTTTTATTTCCTTAAAAATTAATTGATACAAAATTACGAGCAGAACCGTGAAGCGCTATTGAGAGAAGATTGAATGACAAAAATGCACAGATATAATTGAAAATTTTGACAGGTTAATATTTGACATCAATTTTTTCTAATTTGCTTTCTGTACATCTGAAGCATCTGCCAATAACATAAATAAAAATACATTTGGCGCCAATTTTAAAATTTCAAATCCTTAAACAACTGGTTTCTTATAAATTTTGTTAAATTTTGCGACATCCGTCTTGTAATACGCCCTAGCGTAAATTTGCAAAATCGTACCCCTTAATATAAATAATAAATCTTTATTTGCGCTTAAAATACACGTTAATCTTAAACGCCATGAACGTTGGAAATTGCGATAGTTTATAAAACTATGTTGCAGTTGCCGGCGCCCTCCTTCTTATTCAATTATTAAACAGCTCCCTAGGTGTATTATGTGTGTTAGTGTGTGTGTGTGTGTGTATGTGCGTGTGTGAGAGTGTGTTAATTCTGTGTGCAAAAGTTGATCTTCCCAAAGTCAGCAGCCTCGTAAAAATTGGGCACCGGGAGTCGGGAGGCAGCCAAGTTTTTGAACGTGTATGTTATCAGAGAGAAAGTATTGCCAACAAATTAAATAGTGGTCAGTTGAATAATAGTGCCTAGGTATAAGAATTATTCATGGTGAGAACAACTCACGGCTTTATTCATTTAGCTCGCTCCGTAAAACAGAATTAATTAACCGCTATAAATCAGTAACAACACATGTTAGCCTGTTGGTTTTTTTTGTAAAAGTTTTTAGAAATTCGTTACTAACTACTGAAAAAAAAATCCTAAGAAAAAAGTTGATATTTATCGAGATATCGAGGTTTTTCATGTTTTTCGAGCGTCTGGACTGTAGTTATTTGATCATAAAAAGAATAATTTTAGTTTTAGAAATTCGACACCTAGTGCAAACGATGTAACTAATGTTTTACTAACTCTCCTGAAAAAATCATTTTGATATTTTGAAAAAAATGGGACACTCAGTGAAAAACATGAAAATGTGGTTTTTCTCAAAAAATATAAAACTTACAAAAATGAATTTTATATCCAGAGTAGACATGTGCGCCGATTATAAAACGACCGGCGGCGGCGTCTGGTCGAAAAAAGACCGGCGGCGGCGGCGTAATCGGCGTGAAATCGGCGTGGGGGTAAAATTCAACAAAAAATCAAAATAAAGTGTGCTAAATCACGTTTCTTAAATATTACTTATTTTATTTAATAAAATTAGCCGTTATTTTGCGGAAATCTATGATAATTATTAATTAAATATCAATAAATAGTGGAAATAATGAGAATTCCGCTCCAATTTGACGCTAAAGAGGTGGCGAGGAATTTATACGATACACTATGTAATAGTGAGCATTAATTCCACCATCTAATGCACCACCCAACCATTCGCATATGCCTGCATTAAGGGTTAATAACTAATTGCTTGTTAGTAAAGTCATTATCTCAGCCATAGGACATTCACTGCTGAACATAAGCCTCCCCTTTGGACTGCCATATATACTGGTTGTAGGCGACCTGCATCTAGCGTTTTTCAGCGACCTTTAGAAGGTCGTCTGTCCACTGTCCACCTTGTGCGTGGACGTCCAACCCTGCGTTTGCTATTCCGTGGTCTCCACTCGAGCACTTTTCGACCCCATCGGCCATCCGCTCTACGTGCAATGTGGCCTGCCCATTGTCACTTCACTTTGCTTATCCAGTGGGCTATGTCAGTCTTTAGTTCGTCTACGGATCTCCTCATTCCTTATTCGATCGCGTAGAGAAACCTCGAGTATAGCTCACTCGGCTGCCTGCTGAGCTCTCCATAGCTTACTGAGTGACTTTGAGCTTTAAGATGAGGCCAATAGTAAAAGATCACGTTTCAGTGCCGTAAGTCAACATGGTAACTCACATTGATTGAATACTTTCATCTTGAGGGTTTGTTGAAACTAAGACTAGACTCCTACAGGGACTTACAACGATGACGATGATGAAAACGGCTGCAGATATTGCTACGATAAAAATAGTAAATAACGAGAGAGTTTTCATGTTTTTCGCTTCTACACGAAGCGTTCTTAGAAACTTGACTCATCGACCGCTCGTTGTATGAAAGGGAGATTTAATATAAAAGCCGTGTTCGTGTAGGGGTCATTCCGGACTGTTCAGCGGTTGGCGATACGGGTCTACCTCGTTAATAAATTGGATGATACCCACTCTGTCGGAGATCCCCACTAAAAAACTGGAGGTGTTCCTGGGGACGCCATAGTGCCGGGGTAGCGGGAAAGGCGAAGCACTCATCCTCAGCCCCAACGGCGTTAGGTCCTAATTGACAGGAGGACCCCACCCTCCAAAGCGCACCACCTCGTGGGTCGGTTTGTCAGCGACGAGTAGCCCTGTACTTCGTCTAGACCTAGATAGGGGGACGGAGAAGAGCGTGGAAGATGCACCTCCGATGCCTTTTTAGGGAGGGAGGATGGGAGGTCGGTGGTGAATTCCCGTTCGCGTTTTACGATCCCCTTCTGCGATAATGTCCTCTCGCAGAATAAGACCGCCGCCAACTGCTAACCATGGCTCTTTCCGTGGTTGATAGTGAGAGTTCCTCCCCCATAACTGCGATGAGGGTACGGTGCTGACTGACCCATGCTAGGCACGCGAATCCACTCCACAACCACAGAGGTGGCAAGCAGGGGTTGGTTCTCTGCCGGCTACGTGATGCATGCAAGTACTTTCCGAGCATAAGCATCCTTACCCGCAAAACACCTGCACGAGCCTGAAGGTCAACGACCCGTGCGCTCTGTCCATCCACCGCTGGAGTAGCGGACAGATCAGGCGGGAGACAACCGGGCAAAGTGCTCCAGGAAATTTCACCGCTCATCGAGGACGAGTCCTAGATATTTCAACGAGAGGTCGACTCGACCGCGATGTTATGTGACATAACGCCAGTATGTTGGACTATGGACTTCACAGCGACAACGATCAAGGAAAGTCCACACAGCGACAACAATTGCCAACAATCCCCATCGTTGGCCTTTGCTTCGCTATACGTTTAATTTCACAAAATGTTAGTAATTTACTACTCGGGTAGCAATAGCAACAGTTAGTGGTAGCTGCGTGTCGACCCAAAGCCCCGACTAGTTTCATTCTTTTCTTTTCTTTTACATAAATTTGTACGTGGACATACCGTATAAATTTATATTTATCCCCTTTCAAGTCGTTTAAATTTATGGGGGACATTTCATGTCTTCACTTATTTTATTTCGATGATAATGATGATAACAATATTATAATAACGTAAATAAAGTGAAAAAAAAGCCACGCCGATTTCACGCCGATAATATGACCGGCGGCGGCGGCGTGACCAAAATGACCGGCGGCGGCGGCGCGGCGGCGCGGCGCACACGTCTAATCCAGAGTTAGTAAAAAATTAGTAAAACTCGTGGATCTAAGTTGTTTTTATCTACGAGGTTTAATTTTGTCTGTAGAGCCGTTTAACTAGGACACTCAGTTCTTACGCTCAGTGAAACTAATTATTCGCTATAAATCAGTAACAACACATGTTAGCCTGTTGGTTTTTTTTGTAAAAGTTTTTAGAAATTCATTACTAACTACTGGAAAAAAAATCCTGAAAAAAAAGTTAATACTTACCGAGATATCGAGGTTTTTCACTTTTTTAAAACGTAAGGATTGAGTGACCTAGTTTTTTGATTATAAAAAATTTGATTTCAGTTTTAGAAATTTGGCACCTAGTGCAAAAGATTTTACTAATTTTTTACTAACTACTGAAAAAAAATCCTAGGAAAAAAGTTAATATTTATCGAGATATCGAGGTTTTTCATGTTTTTCGGGCGTCTGGACTGTAGTTATTTGATCATAAAAAGAATAATTTTAGTTTTAGAAATTCGACACCTAGTGCAAACGATGTAACTAATGTTTTACTAACTCTCCTGAAAAAATCATTTTGATATTTTGAAAAAAATGGGACACTCAGTGAAAAACATGAAAATGTGGATTTTCTCAAAAAATATAAAACTTACAAAAATGAATTTTATATCCAGAGTTAGTAAAAAATTAGTAAAACTCGTGGGTATAAGTTGTTTTTATCTACGAGGTTTAGTTTTATCTGTAGAGCCGTTTAACTAGGACACTCAGTTCTTACGCTCAGTGAAACTAATTAAACCGCTATAACTCAGTAACACCACGTGTTAGCCTGTATATTTTTTTTTACAAAGTTTTTAGAAATTCTTTACTAACTCTAGAAAAAAAAATCCTGAAAAAAAAAGTTAATATTTTCCGAAATATCGAGGTTTTTCACTTTTTTAAAACGTAAGGATTGAGTGTCCTAGTATTTTGCTCATAAAAAATTCAATTTAAGTTTTAGAAATTCGCCACTTACTACAAAAGTTTTTACTAATTTTTTACTAACTCCCCTGTGAATTTCATTAATTTTGCTCAACCTCGAAAAAAAAAGACACTCACAGAAAACCGCAAAAAGTGGATTTACTCTAAAAATATACAATTTAGAAAAACAAATTATATATCATGTTTTAGTATTCAATTAGTAAAAACTTTTGCACCAAGTGCCAAATTTCTAAAACTACTATTTGACCCTTTTTTTTCAAAAATAAAAGACACTCAGTACAGACGTTTCGTAAAAATGAAATCTTTCATTTATTTTAAAAGGGTAAGCTTTTTCGACATAGTTTCTCTTTTAGAAATTGTTTTGAGGGTCAGACTACAAGATGGTAATGTTATTTTTATGTATTTATTCCAATAAACCCATATTTAGCAGGACACTCAATCC
The DNA here is from genome assembly GCA_947507615.1 of Hemithea aestivaria. Taxonomy (NCBI): domain Eukaryota; kingdom Metazoa; phylum Arthropoda; class Insecta; order Lepidoptera; family Geometridae; genus Hemithea; species Hemithea aestivaria. The sequence continues at coordinate 9,198,013 of OX382329.1, read as the reverse complement.
TTACGGCGTAAGAACTGAGTGTCCTAGTTAAACCGTTATAAATCTGTAACGGTACATTCTATTGATTTGAAAATTTCCCAAAAGTTTTTAGAAATTTTTTACTAACTCCAGAACTAAAAATTATAATCCTAGGGTCAATACTTTTGAAAATATTCGTATTTAGCGGCGCATCAGGATTGAGTGTCCTAATCTTTTGTTCATATCTCGTTCAATTCAAGTTTTAGAAATTCGAGACCCTGTGCATTATTTTTTACTATATTTTTACTAACTCCCCTGTAAATTTCAGATTTTTTACTGATACTTCAAAAAAAAGACACTCAGTGCAGATGCACACGCGAACAAAATATACAAAGTGAATTATCAGGCTTGTATGTCCTTGTTGTATGACATGACTTGTATATGTTGTATGACAGTTGATAGTCCGTAGCGTATTTTTACCAACCACCAATGGCTTTAGCATGCCACACGGGATCCCGCTGAAATGTCAAGAGTAGACCTGTCATCCCATACATTGTACTTTTGTGAATGTGTGGGATGACAGTTCTACTCTTGAAGTTTTGTCGGGATTCCATGTGGCATGCTATAGCCGCAATAATATTTCCGAAATGGTGTCAGTCTTTGACGACGTGGTGTCAGTCGTTGGCGACGCGTTATCGGTCAAGTAGGCAGGGTAACTCACTCCCTCCGGCCTGAACACAAAAACATTGATATAAGACTAGCAACTCCCACCCCACTGTCAAGAGTAAACTGACATATTCAAGACGCTACTCTTGCTACTCGCGCTGTCATTGCATACAATTTGCAGCTACTTCCAATGTCATTGTGCTCTTACAAACGACAATTACTCTTGACAGGACGGGAGTTGCTAGTCTTATGTCAATGTTTTTGTGCTCTGTGGCTTTAGCATGCCACACGGAATCCCGCTGAAATGTCAAGAGTAGAACTGTCACCCCATACATTGTACTTTTGTGAATGTATGGGATGACAGTTCTACTCTTGAAGTTTTGTCGGGATTCCATGTGACATGCTAGAGCCACTGGCCGAAATCCATTTTTTTTTTTACTTAGACAAGTTATCGTAGGCGATATCTAATTTGCTTTTTATTTCAGGGCAAAGAATACGCTACGGATTTTTGTCGTCTATACAAGCTTATTGTTACGGCCTTTTTCATTCCATGTATTTGCGACTGTCAACTGCAAGTTGGTCCCCAGTCTATTCACTACATAATAACGTAGTCCTCCTTAAAATTAACATTGCTTTTAAAATCTGAGATAAAGTGACTAAAATAACACAAATGCCTAAGTGATAATTATAGATGAACAATAATATAGTCAGTGAGAAAAGAGAAACGGCCTCTTGCAGAGCACATCTGCTTATGGATTTTTTAAAGATTCTCTTCTTACACAGACCAATTTTCTTTATGCTAGGTGTTACAAAAATGTGTTGTAATATTAAGACTGGAGCAAACATAACAAAGATCCGCTTACGTTTTACATAAAATAGGGATGTTGACTAATTTTTGGAATTGCTTTTATGTGATAGAAAGACCTATTTCATACACGAATATCATATTTTTATGCAAAAATATAAGAAATTTCAATTTAAAAATACGTAAATAAAAATGATTTATTGAATTCCGGCTAAAACGTTCCGAACTGTCATCTGACAGCGCGTGACGTCACACCACTGGCTGGACTTACGTTTCCTAAGCAATGTTCCTGATTTCGACACATTTTAATTATTCATAACATAAAAACCACTGAACCGATTTTAATGCAACTTATACTGTGCCCTTAGTTGGTCTATACTTAAACCAAAAATAAAGTCAATAACTAAAATGTCTCTCTGAAAATATAAGATCCATTTTGGTTATTGACTTTTTTTTGCTTAAATTCGGACCAACTTAGGGCACAGTCTCGGATGAAAAAGCCACATGGATGGGTAACCACTAGGCGACCCCCGCTGCCAACACACACATACAAAGCACTCATTCCCAATCCGGCTTGTTTATTAAAACTAGTTGTGACACTAACGCGTCATTCAGCAAACGACCGCTACAGGGAAAGTCGTGAGCAGAAATTGGCCAATTGTAGCGTTTTATGGTGCAAAACGCGATGAGAAAACATTTAATTTACAAGAGGATCTTGTTACTTTCCATATTTAACCATAATTTTGTCGAAATATCAACTAAAAATACAAAAAATAAGCAAAATACTGAAAATTACTATGTGTTGCCACTAAATCATGCAAGACCTAACTTGGGGTAAATTTTACGTATGAGTAGTTAAGTATATAATATTATAAACGTCTATTTTACGCCCGTTATTGTAATACTAAAAACCAGTATTCATATTATTTATACACATTTAAACAAAAACACTCACATTCTTAATTATTACATGTATAAATAACCAGCCTGGATATCTCAAAATCTATATAAATATATCTGATACTATATAAATATATCTGAGAGTAGGAAGGTACTAGGTTATTATAACAAATCAAAACATAAAGTGAAACCGAGGGTCGGCCAGTCCCAAACACTATCCACCCTATGTTCAAAAAGGAAAACGAGACAACCAATCTAGCGATTTTCACAAAAACGATTTCAAAACAATCATAGCGTAGGTCCATGATACTAAAAAACGTTCAATAATATGATATTTTTCCCAAAAACTGCTTTTGCAAAATTCTTCAATTTAGTATTAAAAATTAAATACATTACATTTTTCTTACAAGTTTTTCTATTAGGTACATACCTTCTTGAATTTTTTTCTAATTTTCTTTAGACTTTTTTTAATTGAATATTTTATTACAAATTAATATTTATTACTCTCAAAAAAAGGTAATTTAAAGTTATACAATGGCCACACTGGAACAAAAATCAAGTTGGGACATGTCGAGACAAATAAAATATCGATATCGACTTTTTAGTAGAAATCTTATCAAAATCTAAAACTTAAAGTTAATAGTGTAGGGACATTGTATGGTATGAAAGGCTCAAAAATGCTTGCACTTTTTTTGTTAAAACGTTACTTTTTGTACTTGATAAGGTCACTTGTACTCGTTGTTTTAATAATTATTATTATAATCCCAAGCTTTACCAATGCCCATAGACTCAATTTCCTATGAAGAAAATGAATTTATCTATAAAAATATCGGATGGTTAACACATGAATAAGTGGTAACTGCGAACTATCAATATGATATAAAATATTAGGTAGGTTCGAAACAGGAATTTCATGTAAGTACCTACCTACAGCACTGTAAAATAATACAAGTGAATTAAATAAAAAAATTAAAAAACCCCCGCCCCAAACGTAATACACAATTCACCATTTTTAATGGCGGCCATCTTGGATTTTAAATTTTATATAGTAGGCTGTATTTTACTTATTAAGCCCTTTCATTTAGTATCCATATTGGAGTTGTGAAAGAAAAAAGTAATCCGCCATTAAGCCCTTTCATTTAGTATCCATATTTGAGTTGTGAAAGAAAAAAGTAATCCGCCATTTTGTAGCCGCGGCCATCTTGGACCGATTTCCACCAAACACACACACACAGACAGACAGACACGTCAAACTTATAACACCTCGTCGTTTTTGCGTTGGGGGTTAAAATGGGGAAGTCAATACTAACGTGACATGGCAACATAATTTTCAGGCTAGCCAACGTAAAGGCTAGAGGTAAAATAACTGTGAATGATCTTTAGTGCACATGCAGGCTGTTTCTGTGTGTGTATTATATTCGTGTGCGTGTATTTATGGTAGTGTTGGATAATTTTGACGTAAGCGTTCGTAGCGACATTATTGAAAATTCATTTGTGTGGAAACGTTATATTAGTGTGAGTTGCCTCTCCCCCCGCCAGAGATGCCAGCATTTTTCACATAGAAATTAGTCCGCGTATCTTCTCCCTAGGCTAAGAACTCGTTGCGTTTTTTGAGATTTTTTTTCTTTCGAAATTGATTCTCTTGCTGTTTTTCAATATATACCTAACACTGCTAACACTTTTATGTGTAAAAAGCAGCTGAAATGTTGTATTGAGATAGCTTAGACCCTGGAATAACATATAGGCTACATAAGTACTGCGGGTAAAACCGCTGGGCGCAGGTAGTACAACATAAATTTTAATAACAAGATACGCGTTTATTTGGTTCACTAGTTCAGCCAAATATTTTTTTAACTGATTTAACCTAATATAAGATTACGAAAAATACCTAATTATACCTACCTCTTATAACCTTCCGTCATAATATGCAATAATATTTTGACCAAAGTATCGATAGTGAGTATCGATAATTTCAAGCACTACCGTTGTTAACGTAAAATGTGCGTCATCTAGTGCACATGCAAGCGGTTTCTGTGTGTGTATTATGTTCGTGTGCGTGTATTTATGGTAGTGTTGGATAATTTTGACGTAAGCGTTCGTAGCGACATGACTGAAAATTCATTAGTGTGGAATCGTTGTATTAGTGTGCGTTGCCTCTCCCCCCGCCAGAATGCCAGCATTTTTCACATAGAAATAAGTCCGCGTATCTTCTCCCTAGGCTAAGAACTCGTTGGGCACAGTATAAGTTGCATTAAAATCGGTTCAGTGGTTTTTAAGTTATGAATAATTAAAATGTGTCGAAACCAGGAACATTTCATAGGATGCGTAAGTCAGCGGTGCGGTGCGGTGCGTGCCAATGGTTTGACGTCACGCGCTCTGATTCGCGTTCGCATTCGCGTAACAATAAGTAAAAATTATTGAAATTAAAATTGATTTTATTCGATTTTGGCTTGTAAATAGATCCTTAAAATATGATTATAGGTTTTTAAATACTGTCTTTTATGTGAAAAACATAAGTTTATATGAATTCGTAACATGTGTCAACATCCCTATTACGCGCACCGCAGGCAGATTATGTGAAAATATATCAATGTGCACGAAGTGAGCTCGGGGGTGATACATGGAGATTGATATCGTTAGCAATCTCTTCAAACTATGCAGAGAAAGGAGTAACAAACAGAATACACTTGTTGACCAATCGGACATCTAAATTTGGCAGCTCAATTACCCCTTAAAACGTCTCATTTTACTTAATATATAATTGGGTGTCTCACACAAATATTTACCTTATTTCGAACTAGTATTCAAAGTTATTAATCTTATTTTGCGGATCCCACAGAAATGTCTAGACTAGAAACTATCACCCCATACATTCTCAAAAATACATAGTGTCATCCCATACATATTCATTTTGAGAATGTATGGGATGAAAGTTGTCTACATGACGTAAGAGCCCACACGCCATGCTTGGCACGTCAAAGTGTACATTTTTGTAACACCTAGAGACAGCGTATAAACATATAGCATAGGAGAGAGTGGTACAGTATTCAGTCGCGGCGGCGTTCCCTCGAGCCGGAGCGGTGCGAGCGGTCGCGGTCACGGCGAGCGTCGCGGTCGCGGCCGCGGGAGCGTTCGCGCGAACGGGAGTTGTCGCGCCGACTGCGGCTGCGGGATCTACTGCGTCTGCGGAATAACACATCAGTTATTAGTAAAGCTCTAATAAAGGGTTTGAAGACTTATTGCATACTTACTGATCCGCCATTTTGATTTTGTTTTGACCTAACGTGAAAAATGTTAGGAGAACTATGACCCCGGGTCATCATGACCCATTTCAACTTAAAGCTTTGAACGGCGTAAAACAGATAGTATGTGTACAGGGATGATCCTCCAGTTACATAAATGCCCAAATTTCAAAATGCATGCAATATTTGATATTTTCTCCAATATGTACCCTTGTCATGAGATGTATTATAAGTAGGGATGGGCCGAAGTTCGTTTTACATTCGGTTTAACCGAATTTCGGCAGCTTGAACCGAACTTCGGCATTAGCAGCCGAAATTCGGTTCATATGCTCTAAGCACTATCCTGCTTCAAACATGCTTTAATAAAAAACAAACACAAGTTAATGACATAATGATAATTTAAGATCGCTCATTCGCTCGCAATTAGATAAATTTTGAAATATAAATTCATAGATTTACAGATATTTTCAACCGACGAAACCAAACGGAGGAGGTTTACAAGTTGACATGTATATTTTTATGGGACTTTTTGAACGCACGGCATTTTCGTACTTGCCTGTTTGGCGCCGACTCAAAATTACTTAGGTATACTGACATTAGTTTATTATTAGGTATCTACAGCTTTACTGAGAGACATTTTCAAAAAGGACAATTGTATTTATTTAAAAATTTGTCATGCGAGAGAGTCGCACGGAAGAAAGAATCTTAAGAATGGAGGTTGGTTAATAACTTGGTTTTTCATTTTATTTATATTTTCTACTTTCTAGAAATTGGGTATTTGATTTCTGTTACAATAAATAACCTTAATAACGTGAGGCTATCATTCTCGATAAAGCGTGATAAAACTGAACCGAAGTTCGGCCGAAATTCGGCCGAATTTTGGAATTTTACCGAATGTTCGGCCGAAGTTCGTATTCGGTCCAAACCACATTCGGCCCATCACTAATTATAAGCCAAATTACTTGTTATCGCGGTCGTTCCTGTGTCGCGGACGGTCGTCCTTGTTGTTACGGTCGCGCGGCGTCTCCCGGTGCCGGCGCGCGCGGCGGTCGAGCTCGCGTCCGCCCACGTAGTGTCGCCTCCCCCCGCTGCGCTCACGCTCCGACGCACCACGTTCCTCACGACGCTTTTCCACCGTTTTCTGCAATTTTAAATTATTTGTTCAAGTATCGCTAGAAAAAAAACAGAAACTGGTCATTAAAACGAGGAGATGACCTCAATCTAAAGCTGCACATATTTTTCCAGAAACTCTCTTTTCCGGCGATTTTTTGGTATTGTTAATATCACTTTCAGTTGATGTCATGTTTGAGTATTGTGTGAATGAAGTTCACTCATTCCTTCTCAGAAAAGTGGTAATAGGGCGATCTCTTTAGATATACATTTTATTGATAACACAACAGATAGCGCACTGTAAGAGCAGCCATCAGTATTCATTATTATTATTAGTACCCAAATTATCTTCCTAAAACTAAGACATAACAAAGAATATAAAAACTTGCCAATACTGTTATCATCAGCTACCTCCATTCGAAGACTTTACAACATGCTTCATATCTGAATTTGGGCTGACCAAGCAAGTTCATCATTCAGAATTCAACCCTTATTGTATTTGTTTACACTAAAATGCCAACTGTAATTATAATAAAGTTTATTTTTACAATAATTATAAACTACCCACCTTCAAATCAGCAAGTTTCTCACGTATAGTAATGAATCCGAGATGCAGTTTCCCTCCAAAGTGATCAGCCAGTCGTCGGTCGTTGTCATGAATACCCAGGTATGCCGAGCACACCTCACACACTCGCAACTTCTGTTGTTGGTACGATGATGCTGGCATTGAGTTGCGGTACTCTTGTTCTGCTACGGCTTTCTTTTTACGAAGTTCATCAATCTAAAAATGAGAATAAAAATAAGCATGCCTTGAAACATAACTGTATTTTTATGTCTACTATATTATTGAAGAGTTTGTACATATAATAAACTCTGCGCCACTAAACCGATGCAGAAGTATGAGATAAGTGAAGTAATTCACCGTGAAAATGACTTGTCACATACATGTTGCCAACGAGTCGCTCATCAATGTAAAATTCTGCAACTGTTGATAGAAGAAAAAAACGGAAACCATACATTTCTACAACGAAATCAAATAAAGCTAAAATTTTTGATATCTGGCATTTTTTAGTAACACCCATGTGGGGTTTTTTAAAGTGACTTTGTACTTATTCAAACATAAGGTCCATATTTGATATTAGACTACACTACTTTTTGTAAATGATTCTCTATGTGTATCATGTATACTGAAGTAAATTCTATTGTTAACTCACCTCTCCCATAAGTTTAACACTCTCCTCAACCATACCCTCTTCTCCCAAAGCCTCAGCCCGAGCTAGCTTCTGACCAATCTGTTCTGCCAACTCATGTACAGCATTAGCTTTCTCTGTCACTTCTGCAGATAGCTCCTCCTGAGTCTCAGCAAGGCGTTGTTTGGCCGCGGTGGTGCGACGATCGCAGTCCGCTATGAAAGCTTCTAAATGTTCTGTTGCCTACAATGTTAGAGCAAAACGTTAAAAAGATTAAGTTTACTATAACATGGTGACAATAGTTATAACAGGGTACAAGGGCGACAAATTATTGAGTATAATATTATTATGGGACACTGGAAAATGATTCCTATAAAAGCAAAAACGTCGTACATACTGTCATTTCATGACAAGGGCAGCCAAGTTCTGTACACATTGTCATTTTTGCTTATCTTGTTCACTTAAAATAATTTAAAGCATTTCAATTGGTCAAAGCAATTTTGCGTAATGTTTAACAGGTTTTAAACTTGACATTTTCATTGTTAACTTACCAACAATAACATTAATATCAACTGCTTGGTTATTTACTAAAACATAACAACTTACAAAACTTTAATTATTACTAAAGAACTTAACTACTAGAAGCATGATAAAAATATACTTACATCAATGTCGTAGAAATAGTCTTTGGTTTTGGAGGCAAGTTCAAAATCCGCGCGTAGAGCCAGATCATGTATTTTTGGGCACTCACCTAAGTCCATGCGCTGCAATCAAATAAACCATGTAACCAATATATATCCTAAACAATATTATACACATTCATTACATTTAACAACCCTTACAATTTGAAGTCATTTAAGAGATATTTTAACTAGCAAAGTTGGATTGATCTTAGTTGTGTGTGTAAATAAAGAAACACATAAGATATTGTGTGTATAAAAAGTGGAGCATACAGAAAATATCAGCATACTCCAAGTATTATGTGCACTCAAATAAAATAATGTATATCAAAGTTCACAGGCATCTTGAAAATTTTTGGCATGATGTAAAGAGAATTCTATAAGATCTACTTTAAAGGCCATTTCTGAAGCATTGTATAGTCTAATATTATAAAACAGAGATGAAGATATTTAGACCTAGGATATGGGCAACATTTTTAACTTATTATTATTTATAGCACACACAAAACTAAAATTACAAACCAGCTTCAAAAGTTAAAATATCTAAAACCCTTTTATACAAAAATAGATACATAGTGTAACAGAGAAAGAGCTCAAATTATACAAGTTGAGGCAAATTTTTGGGGCATTGTGGACAACTTTCTTTATAGTTAGAGAATACTGTTCTGGGAAAAGTTGAGGTATTGCAGAGTAAGGCATGAATGTCATTTGATTTTATGGCAAATATATAAAATTTTATCAATAATGTGATACATAGGGATAAAATCAAAGAAATCTTAAGTCTATCTCCTTAGCCACCAGTGCTTCAATTGTTTTGAAGCAGTGGTGGATTAAATTAGCTTCTAGTATCCTTAAATTATTGCTTAAATTCGAATGGGGTGGTTGCGGCCCGATCGAGTTGCTTGGGAGTTTAAGGGCTATTTAGATCATCTCATTCATCTGCGTAGATAAAAATATTGTGAATACAATCACTATTGCCTTATTACAACTTTTGTAAAGACTATGTTCATTTTAATGCATATTGTTAATTGGTACTTCTTCGTGAATTCTCCACCTAGTAGAGATTATTACAAAGCAAAGAAAAACTGTAGCCATTGAAGATGGGAGGTTCAAATCTCAAAGTTACCAAGATCAGAATAATCTAACTATAAAACAAGGACAAAGTAGCTACCCAAAACAACCAAAATTTTACCCATCTTTACTTTCAGAATATTTGAAAATTATCCAAATAGATACATACTATATCACCAACAGCTCACTCAGCCCATAATCGCCAGTTTTTTACGTTAATTTTAGATACTTACAAAACCATAGTGGCAACACCTTTTTCAAAACTCCCTGCCTATCCATATTACGAATGTCTATGATAACATATAAACACTTTAAAACTGAAAACTTTAATTGGCATAGTCATCATTCTGAATAATTTATATTTAGATTTAAGCTCAAGGATATTAATTAAATTATTTAATAAATAATTTTAGTCCCTATTTGGTATAATCAGTAGAATGTTTACCTTTTAGAGTTTTATAATTACTCAATAAAATTATATATTAGTAGCAGACATATTTTTAATGTTAGTGTATATAAAAGTTTTCATAATTTATACAATAAAATTATTACAATGCATGTTGAAAATAAATTCAAATTCAATCTACAAGATTACAATGGTGTGTCTAGTTTTAAAACTTGCTAAGCTGTAGTTACTATTGTATAAAAAATATTGATATTGTGTATATTTAATTTTATTATTACATTTCAGTGTAATTATTATTTAAAAGTATTTTTGTAATTTTTAAAACAATATTGTGCCGAAGTAACATGCAACATTTTCCAGATTTCTAGCCATTTAAACATCTCAGTACGTACCCAATGTAGTTACGAATGAATAACACCGTTATACTCTCATCCCGCTCAAGATAAAATGTTCCTAAAATTTTCATGATGTACTCACCAAAGCAGGAATAGCAACCGTTGGATAGTTAATTTAATATTGAGCCATATTAATTACTGCATTGCAGTAAAATACAATCAGCTATCTATAAATGTTTTATACGTACATCTTGGTACTTACAGAACTGCCTAACTCATACAATCTATCCCTCATCTGTTAATTGTGATGAGCAATTAAGACTAGTGTTGGGCATTTTCTGAAAAGCATATTTCACCACAGTTAATGCCACCTCGACGTAACTTTTTCAGCAATACTACGATAACAGACGTATAGATAGATGACAACCATATACACCTGAATGGAATTCTTACTTATTAGGAAATGAGATATTTGAAACTTTTTGTAGTAACACTTTAGCTGCAGTATGACAATAAAAGAAGTTGAATTTGCTGAATTTATTGGCCCCAGTTTTATAGCTGTGCTAACATCAGCTGAAGCATTTTATAAATTACAAGGAGTATATTCTGCAGCTAAAGATTTAGGTCATATTTTACTAAAAAAAAATAACAAAATACAACAAAATCAACATGCAGATGTATATGGAAAGAAAAGAGAGCACTGCAATTCCCAAAAAAAGTCTAGAAATTTTAGTATCATTGTTTTACACCAATCACATTTATGTTCAGAGAATTCGAAACCTCTACTAGGTATCCACATAAAGCATTCTTATCCATTTTTTTTAAAGAATTTACAAGTAGCAAGATATTATCTCAAAATTATTTTTATTAATTTTAACGAAATATAGAGGTATGCTTGATGAAGATAACCGCTTTTATCCCAAAGATAAGCAACAAAATCTTACCGTAGATGAAAGAATTTCATGCGGACAGCATTGTAATAGAAACGATTTGCACACAGCATCGTCATAAAATTTAACACCGTGTCTATCAGCTTCGCCTGAAACAAGCCAATATACGCATTAGTTACCTAATTTATGTTTGATGTCACAACTGAACTCACGGACAGGAAATAAATAATTTAGTTTACCATTTCGAGCGGTGCCCATCAATTGATCCAACATCGCCCTCATTTGCTCGTGTGCAGACATGATGGCGTATGATCTCGCCTCGGGTGTTTATACGGAAAACAGCTGGATACTAAAACAGATAGAAATAATACGTAAGCCTCGCGTTAGTTGAATAAATTTTATGAAAATTAATATTGAACGCACGCTCACTGCTCACGCCAACAAATCGTTTTCTCGTTTTCAAAATGGCGACGCGACCTATCGAAAACAGTCCACAGACAAAAAAGAAGTATAGACTATACACCTTTAGGGATGAGAAAGACTTGTTTGCACTAAAGCCGCGTCTCCAGCGCATGTTTTGGTTCATTAAACAAAAACATGACAACATTCGAAATAATTCTTGCCGATTTTGATGAATATTGATATTATTATGTTTTACGTGCTTTCCATCGGGTATGGAAAGAAAAAACATTGTTATAAAACAAAAAGTGTAGTTTGACAATTTTTTGTGAAAAATGTTGTGATGCTTTTGTTGAATGTTTGAACCAAAACATGCGCTATATATAAAGACGCGCCTTAATTTATAGTGCTTTTTCTGTGGTGCTTTTCACGAAAGAGGTCCAAAAAGAAATTTAGTGTAAAGACGCCTTATTAAAAAAAAACAGTTGTCAAAACGTGACAGCTGTCATAAATTTTGACATCTACTGCAGTGTTTATCAGTCTCCAATAACTTCCATACATTGAAAAAATGTATGAGATTCATTGGAGTCACGTTACCAACGCAAGGAAGCAAGTACCAACATAAAAAATAGTTTATTTTTTCTTATACACACCTCCTTTGACCTTTGAACATTGACAATAAAAAAAAACAAACTTAAAATTGACAAATTCAACATATGACATTGTTATTTGTTGATATTATGTAACTTGAGAAAATTATCTTTTTTTCTGCTTTAAACATTCGAATTTCTGGACTGGACAGCCGTGTTTTTAGTTTATATTCAATAGATTTTAGTTTGTTATAGTTTTTGGTTCATTTCGTACAGTTAACGTTCGTAATTCTTAGTGCCTATTTCACGAAGAGACTGAAGAGTTATCGGCTCATCATGAACTCGCACATCATAACACCGCATATGTGTAGTGTGTGGTAAATCTTATATAGAATGGAATCAACAACAGCATTCTACACATCATTTCCTTTGGATGAAAACAGGTAAGTTATAAGTCACAAACAGCCACCAATTGCTTTGGAGTAGGAATTTTTTCCCCAACACCAGTTATTCTATCGCCTGAGCAGTGATGTGCAAACATTATTGTGCTTCGGTAGGAAAGCACTGTAATTAATGAAATTACTGGGCTGAAGAGTCTAAACATCTTGTGACTCCAACGAACTAGGGATGTAATAGAAACAGAACTCAACTCAAAAAGTGATTCAACGCAAAGTACAACTACATGGGCGGGGCGTAAAAAGTACAACTTACCCGCCGCTCACACATCCTAATGTCTAATCGTAAAAAGGTCCAATTTTAAAATTGTCCCTTCATGAAAAACGTCCATTCGTAAAAATATCCAATGACAAATTTTTATTTTATCCGTGGTCAGTATCAATAGCTAATCCTGTAGTCCTATTATGACACTATTAATAGAACAGAGACGTACCCAGTGAAAAATCTTTATTTCTAATGACAGCTGTCAAACTTGAAACGTCAATATCTCGGAAAATACTCGTCTTAGACTGACGGTGTCATAGAAGAAATTAAAGGTCTTGGAGAGATCTTCATTTCAGATGACAGCTGTCAAACTTGAAACGTCAATATCTCGGAAAATACTCGTACGAGGCTGACGGTGTCATAGAAGAAATTAAAGGTCTTGGAGAGATCTTGTTTTGTCTTTCAAACTTGAAACGTAACAAACAGTAGGTGGTTTAAAAGAAATAGAATGTTGATATCTAAGTTATTATTTAGTTCCCTAAAATTATATAAGTACTCCTTCGTTTTGTCCATCTCGTTTGCACATGTTTGATTGAGTATTTCCGTTTCACTCAACACTGTCCGACTAAGTAAAATGACACCCCAAATGAATGAATGGGCGAGTTTATGTACAGAAAGAGCATCTTGCTGGCCTTCTTACTTCGTTGTTTAAAAATAACCTTTTATGTTTTACAGGTGCAGATGCTAAGAGTCGTAGAAGATCCTGAGCTTGTTTTTCGGCCCATTGAAAAACTTAGTCGGATTAAGTTATGTTAAGTTTTTTGGTAGTAGTTTATAGATAAGATTTTATTCGATAAGACCATTCTTGAGAAAATTATTACTATTTATTCCTGATTCCTGTATTATAACTGCTTGCGGTTTACTGTATAATAAAATATACGTTATGTAATTTTATTGTTCACAATATTTGTATATATTTTATTACTCATTGGAACATTATTTGTAAAAACAGCATTAATAAATTATATTAAAATATTATTTTGAAATAACATGACTTTTCTTTATTTATAAAATAAATAATAAAATCATCAATTTTCCCGTCCCGGTCGCGCCGACTATCGATATATTTTTATCGACCTGGCCATCACTAACAATCGACACTGCCCATCACTAATTAATGTCATACAACAGTGCAGGCAACATCAGAAATCAAATTTACATTTTACTTTTAGGTTGGTAAGGTGACTCCAATGAATTCAGTACATTAGGCGATTTCATTTTTTTTCTTCGGAGTTGACACTCTTATTTATATGCTCAGTGGTGTTTTATATTTTGGTTTGGGTTACTGGGTTACATTCCGCATTTTTTTAAATTAATTGGGCACAAAATAATTTCTATCATGAATGTTATCAGAATTATGGTGCCTTGTTTTTCTCAAAATATAAATGAGGGTTATTTTAGCGGATGCATTAGTTATTGTGAATACACTACTACAATTTACCTTACCAAATTATATTCAAACGCCGCACCGGTGAAAATAAATCAAAATAATGATGCTGTCTTTGGGTACTTCGGTGATAACGTTCCTCGGAGGAATCTCTTAAAAATACCTAACAGTATCGTCCTAAATAGAGATAAAACAGTAGTTAAACAGCTAGTTTTAAATGGTCAGATTACAACGAGAAGTAACATAATAATAATGCTTTACGATTACTCCAAAGTAAGAGATTCTCAAACTATTACTGCTTCATCAGATAGTATATTTGAACTGCAGAATTTAATATATAAAGAAAATTGTATGTCACAAAGAGTAACAGTAGACAATCATAGTTTAGAAATGCCGTACTGGATTACAGCCTCAATGTTCCTACAACATATTTGTAATTATTATAACCTTATCAAATGGCTTGTTAAAACAATTAAAATGGATAAAAAGGTAAGAGAATATCACTATAATATAATCATAATAAATCTAATAAAATAAATTTTAACAGAGTTGTGTACCTTCTAGTTTTAAGTCTTATAAATTTGGTATGTAGATCGCCTAGATTTTAGATTAACACATTGGCTACTTTTGAGCTTTTTATTACTGCTGGGTGAAGCTTAATAGTATGGTCAAAAGAAGACTGAATATTCTGCTGTCTATTTAAATGCTGCTTATTTAAATGGCCTATCTAATGTGCAATTATTTAATAACTAGCTGCACCCAGTGGTTTTACCCGCTGTACCTAGGTGTTATTCCAGGGTCTAAACTGTCTCTATACCAAATTTCAGCTCAATCGGTCCACCCATTTAGGTGTGAAGAAGTAACATACACACACAACATTTTGCTCATTACTATGATTCATTAGGAGGGCACTGTAGCTAGTGAAATTACTGGGCTGAAGAGTCTTAACATCTTATGACTCTCAAGTAAGAAGCATTGGCGCAGTGTACTGGGTAGCATCACTGTGCTAATTATGGGCAGCATTATCTCTTACCATGGGGAGAGTGATAAAAAAAGAGCGATGTGTTAGTGTGATTAGTATGACGTGTAATTTCATCCAAAATTTTAAATTTAAGACTAGCCTCACAATCATTGAAAGATGTGCATTACCACTAATCGTTATTTTTTTCAGGTGTCAATAAAGCAAGGGAACCTCATATTAGCTCTAATGACAGATATAGTTTTAGGATACATACTACTGCAGTTAGTTACACAAGACACACAGTACATTAGCTCTCAGCTTATGGATATTTTAGAGGTAACATACATTTGTATTTATGTATTATCTTATAGACTACTAGTCGACCTGTGCACACTTCCTGGCACCGCACAGAATATTATCTGTGTTTCTCTATTATATTACAAATGTATTATACCTTCCTCTTGAATCACTATCTATTAAAATAACTGCATCAAAATCCGTTGCATGGTTCAAGATCTAAGTTCTAAGCATACCTAGGGACAGACAAAATCATGAACCAACTTGGTTCCATACTAAACAAGTCATCTCAAATTTATCAAAACATGACAATGACAACAATGCAAATACAGAGGTTCATTTTTCTATCATTTGTAAAACTACTGTACCAATTGAACTAAAATTCGATATTTAGCTTTGTTTAGAAATTAAATTACCTATTATTCCAGAATTTAATAAAAATGTTATATTCATTGCTGACGTGGTTGATGGGCGCCCCAGTCGGGCTGAAACTGAACAATGCCTTCAATAAGATGTTGGGGAAATATTTCTCCTACCATGTCCAACTGTGGTGGTTGTTTCTTGGTAAGTTTATATAACTATAAAGGATCTAATTCATAGAATACTTTAAAACAAAGCTCCCCTTTTACTTTGAACATTTAACCTTTTGACGGCCAAAGTCACCTATACTTGACAAGTACTTGCGGGTCCTGTACGCCAACGACGTCTATAGACGACAAAAAACCCAGTCTTAATAAAGTGAAATAAATATATATATCGACTCTTGGCAACACTAGTTCGTTCGTAGGATTTTTTTTTTAAATTGTGCCTTGGCGCACAGGGCACGAAAATGCGTTTGTACCGTGGCGTTCAAAAGGTTAATAAAAAATAAGTAAAATACCAATATTATTTTGTATTTATGGTGGCCAAGGATAGGCAAACGGAATGTCGGTAGTCCAGCAGCTAGATGGGTGGACGATATAGTCAAGTAGCGGGTCGCACATGAACTAGATTGACACGAGACAGGGTTAAATGGCATAACATGAAAGAGGCCTATGCCCAGCAGTGGGATATAGAAGGCTGTGGATGATGATGATTTTGTATTTGCTTGGTTGGTGATCTTGCCCTGAGTAGGTACACACATGGTTGGAACATTTTGTATTTAATTGCGACATTCTCCATCTTATCAAAGATTTATGGAGGAAAAAGTCCTAAACGATGGTCACGCAACAGCTGGAAATTTCCGTCCACGAAGCACTCCACACGGCCGAAGATCGGGCCCAGTGGAAGAAAATAGTTTGGACAAAGAAGCATGATGAAGCGGTTAATAGTCGCTGAGCCTCTGTCTCGCTCGCACGATATAACTTATTGTCAAATAACAATTGATAAAATTTACTTTTTGGAAATGTGTTAAATTGAAAATTTAGCTCATATTTTTATACAATTTTTAAAAGTATAACCAGTTTGATACTTTATAAAATGAGTGAGGCATGTTTAAAGATAGATATTTTTCATATAATTGAGAATGCCATTGTTGTTATTCAAGGTAGCAAACTGGGAATACTTTTAAAAATTGTATAAATATATGAGCTAAATTTTCAATTTAACACATTTCTAAAAAGTAAATTTTATAAATTGTTATTTGACAATAAGATATATCGTGCGAGCGAGACAGAGGCTCAGCGACTATTAACCCCTGAAGAGAGATTTATAATATACCTACTATAGCAGCCAGAGATTTGTAACTTTGTGATCATCCTTATATTTTTTCCCTTTTAATTTTTTGTATTTCCACTTTTCAGACACCTCAAGAACAAAGTTAGACACAGTTCTACAAGTGTATTACTACATTGGTTACCTTGGTTTCACCTTTCAAATAGCTGTGATATCCGATATGATATGTCTCGCCACCTTTCATTCCTACTGCATTTATGTTTATGCTGCCAGGTAAATATTCAAAAACAAATATAATATTTTATATATGTACCACTAAATTAAAAAATAATCTAAACGGACTTCAAGCTTGCTTTGACTAATTTTATTTTATAAGAGCTCAACCAATTTAGACTTAATTTAAATCATTTAAATGGGACCTTGTGAATATAATAAAGTTATTCAGGAAATATAAAAATAACACTTAATAACCATTTGCCATTTTTAAAGTCCAGACAATCAACCATCCTAGTTTGTTGCCTGGAAAAGTAGTGGGTTGCTTAGAATACTAGTTCTCTGTATAATTTTACATTTAAGTCAAAATAAAATTTTACGATTTTTTCCTACTTCAAAATTAGTATAATTTGAGGCAAACTTCTTGAGCATTAGGTGACGTGGTGGGGGAGAGTTTGCGCATCGTAAATACGTATAAAATACGATGCGCAAACTCCCCCCACCACGTCACCTAATGCTCAAGAAATTTGCCTCGAATTATACCTATATTGTCGACTTAGGAATAATATATTATTATGTACTTATCTTTTTTTCAGACTTTTCAACATACAAATATCAGGGCTAATAGCATTACTAAGGCTATTCGTGGGTAGAAAGTACAACCCACTTAGAGGGGGCATAGATTCCTGTGAATACACCAATCAAGAATTGTTTGTAGGGACAGTGGCTTTTACCATCCTCCTATTACTACTACCTACAACAGCTATGTATTATATTGTATTTACAATGGTATGTACCTATATCTTAGTAATATCATAATTAAATGCTAAATTGAGGATGAAGTGGAAGCACTCCAAGCTCAGTCATGCCAAAAAGTAGCCCAGAATCGGGAAGAGTAATCTTTATATAGTATTGGAGGCAAAGACTCAGTTTGGGTCGCTGCGCCGTAGTAAGTAAATTTGATGTGTGTCTGTTACCACTTGCTTAAGCGGGTGACCCGATTAAGGTGAAATTTGGTTTAATATCTTAGTCTTTGGAACAATACATATACTTTTAAGCAGGTAAAACCACTAGGGATAAACTAGCTAGGTATAATAATACTGTTCTTTGAAAATGCACCCATACCATGTGACCTATTCTAACATTTGTTTTCTCAATTGTTTTCAGTTCAGAATATTATCAATATCGGTTCAGCATGTATTCTCAAAGCTCATATACATTGTGCATACATTGCCGCTGTATGTGGGTACATTGTGGTTGACCAAATCTTCAAAAGTAGCAGGTGAGACAAGTATTTTTATAATCTTACTAATATTATAAACGTGAAAGTTTGTAAGAATGTGTGGATGTATGTTTGTTACTCTTTCACGCTTAAACGGATGGACCGATTGAGCTGAAATTTGGTATAGAGATAGCTTAGACCCTGGAATAATACGTAGGCTACTGAACAGCGGGTAAAACCGCTGGGCGCAGCTAGTGAGTACATAAGTACAATAAAATATAACTGAGGATTAATTTTACTTATCTCACTTCTTTCTACTGCCTAATTTCCCTTCTAAAACTATTGCGATTCCATATCTAGATTATCTAGATATGGTTGACGTATAATGGTATCTAGACTAAATACCATTATACGTCAACAGAATTTAAATAGGTACTTACCTAATGAAGATAAGTAGATTGTGTATGTAGTATGTGCCTAATAAGTTATAATTTCACAAGTCACTTATATTTTTTTCAGGAAACATTCTAATAGAAGTGGAAGAAAGTAAAGAATCAGCACCTTTAGTTCTAAGAGTAAAACTATTCAGCAAATCTATATTTGAACTCATCAATAACTTTACACCTCCCGTAGAGGGTCCAAAACCAGTAGAATGGCCAACACTTATATCAAACATACTGAAAGGAAAACAAATAATTTGATCAATAAAACAACAAAATATTCTGGACTTAATTTAATATTGTTCAATATTTCATATTGCGAAGAAATAAAAATGTTTGGTCACCAGTCACCACACATGTGAACATACAAATGAAAATTATTGAGTTCTGAAGCACGCAGAGAAACTAACAATTTTCAAAACTGTATACTTATGTTTGATGTTTTAAGGCTTAGTTCACATGACCACACAATACAAACTATGAACACAAGTAGAAGTAACCCAAGATGGTGGCCAACACTAGTGATTGTCATAGCTTTTCTTTGAGGAAAACAGACAAATTGTTCATAGTGTAATTTTCAACGTTCAGTATACAAATGTGTTATTTATGATTAGTATAAGTTTTAAAATATTGTATTGTTAATCATGTGAACCAAGTCTTATAGCGCTTCCGCACTACATCTGATTCGAATCCGTCAATTGACGGTCCGTCGTAGCATTTTGTAAGCTAGCTTACACACTACAGTCATCCGATTTCTTTCCGTCATCGAAATGTTAATGATAACGGAACGAAATAGCTATAGTATGAAAACTGTCTTGACGGATTTGATAGGTCATGACTGATTCATGTAATGTAGAAGCCGCCTTATTAGGATTGGTGATCATAATACTTGTAACATTGCCAGTCAGAATTTTTCTAAAATACCGAATAACAATGGATATCATAACGACCCAATAATTTGTTATTGTGTTCAGTAAAACAATTTGAACTGCAAAAGTAGTAGGTATATAAAATAAATAATGGTTAAAAACATTAAATGTTAAATTGATATGATTTTATTATGCAATGTTTTGAGACAATAGTATTATGCCGTATTAATTTTAAAACTTAAATAAATATAAAAATTTAATCACATGAAATCTATTGCTTGAAAGAGATATATAAGATTATTCTTATTGTCTGTTTTTCGTCCGTACATTTGTGAATAGTTTTTATAATATGCGACTGCGCGAGATTTTAACTAGTTTGCATATTACATTAGTATTATTGCATTCACAAGTTCAAACACGCAATCGTGAATAACAGGAACTATTAAATAATATTGATCTGGCAAGAAAAATGTCCACAACTATCATTTACTCAAGTAAGTGCGCTTCCGGACTACTTCCAATCGAATCCGTCACTTTACGATGTGTTTTCTGTTATTTATGTTAATTAACGTTCTACATCCATCCAAGGGCGGATCCAGGATTTTTTCTGAGTATTCTGTAATTTTTACTACGAAATGTGTGTGTGTGTGTGTTTTCTACGAAAACCGGACAGATTCGGACCGAAAGTTGTGCGAAAACGCTCTTATACAGCAGTCTATAATATTAATTTTAAAAAATATGTTGATAAGTTCAGTTAATAAAATGTGTAAGATAAAATATTCCTCATAAATATTTTATATGCCAATAAATATTTAAAAATTAGTTACTGATGCATGCGTTATGCTGTATGCTAATAAGAGTACATATTATATAATTATGTTATTATGAACACACATGCAATGAACAACTTTGCAGGTTAGCCACGAAACATAGATATATTACTATATAAAGCGACCTATCCATAGAACAAAGTTGCATCTGAAAAGTCCCTACTTACCAATGCAACGCAGGGATTTGAAGTTTTATTTCGCAAATTTTGTCTAAAAATGTTTAACTCTAGAATACAAGGACACTTATTAACCACCGATCGGCCACAAGCCAATCTACAGAATATCCAAGTGCTCCAAAACCACTGACAGATAAAGAAAAAAAGTCATGATTATTAGAGCAAAATGTATACAAGTCAAACTTCAAACTGCCTTCAAAAGCAGGATTTTTCTAAAGTTTATGTTCTAAAGATAGGTCGAAAGATTTTTGGTGTAGTGATATTTGAGCGGCTTCAGATCAAACTGTATAATTCATCTTAATTTTTACAATACAAAACACTACTATGAGCCCGAAATACTATTTTATTTTTGCCGTCTTTAAATCTACAAAAATATAAGTACATTCCTAAATAGTGACAAAATTCTAATGCATTATGCAAATCATTTTGATAAACTTTTTATATTAATATTAACAATAATTTCATACGTACCTCTTTACCCTACATATTTACATAAATATCATTCCAAAATATTTTGTCCATCGATATAGATTAATTTATATGTGAGACTAAAGCTTATGAAGAGTGAACTAATTTGATATTTTGATATCAAACTCTTCAAGGTGTTCAAACGCGATGAATCTGTAGGCACACATTGTGAAAGCAGTGGTTTCAACGTGCTACATCAATTGCCAAGATGGCCAAAATACAATGTGTTACATAAAAGCAATACTCAGGGAACATCTACCCACCAAAGTGTACAAAAGATAAGAATTTCCAGATTGGCCAAGAGATTCAATATCCTAAAATTCTAATTTATTAAAGGTACAAAATGGATCAAATAGATCAGTCGGTTTTTGTTAGAAATAACAGAATCTAATATTTTTGTAACATTATATCAAATAGTCTTTTAATTTACAAGAAAATATTTTAAATTGGTAACATGGATGTGAGGCGGTATTAGCTTATTTACACTAATAACAATCACTATAAACCGACGAAAATAAAATGTTCTTGGAGTCAGAGAACCATAAAGTTAATAGACGTTTTTTTACTCTGTCGTATAATACAAAGACTATGCGACAAAGTTGAGAAACACCGATTATTATATCTCATACGTTTTTTTTGCCGGGTTATAAAGATTGTCACCAGTGTAAAATAGCTTATACAGCTTTCGATGAATTAAATTTATTTTTTTGATAAGTTTACGTCAGTTTGATAGGTAAATTAACCATTAGTACCACCCGTAACATCTAGCATAAATAAATGTAGGTACCAAACCTAATCGATCACAGATTTCATTAAAATAGGAAATGTGATATTAATCACAGTACAGTAAGTTGATCAGCGTTAATTAAGCTATATTTCATAGATTCTTTCGATAAAGTATCACACTATAGCTAAGAGCTGCGAGTCGAAGTGAGGCTTGTTGGCTTAACTGGGTTAACAACTGTTGCTATAACCTGACAAAAATGAAAAGTCCTTAGAGATAGAACGGTAAAGATAAGACATTTGTTAATTTTGACGTAGTAACTGTTATAATATGACAAAATTAAGAAACGCTTTTGTATATTGTTCTATGTCTTTAATTAAGTGGAGCTGGCGTAGCTCCACTTGTTGCAAAATCGCGCAAAGTGCCAAATGCTAACAGAACAAAACGCCAAAAGCATTTTGCTTGAGATTTTGACAGTTTGTGATATATGCCGTATGCCCCAAGTGAAACGCTGACTTAACGACATTTCATTTTGGTCGGGTTATAGGGAAGTTTATTTATCGAGTCAACCAAGACGGCCTCTGGACGAATTGTAGTTTAGTTCTTGAGTACACACCTGTAGTCCTTACTGACCTCCGAGGTAGAGTTTGGTGAATGCTCTTTAGGTCTAACCGTACCGCGACACGAAGCTAATTTCGATTCCAAAGCCTACAATGAAGAAAAGTACACAATAAATGAATGATGTTATATATTAGTGCGATAGACTGGTGGGTTATGGCCGTCACCGACATTTAAAAGATTGGGTCAATAATCAACATGGATAGCGAATAAAAATAGTTTATTTGATGCAAAAACAACGAAATGCAAAACATTTTTCGAAAAGACAACAAAATATAGGTGTCATCAAACTTTTACTTTGACATACTTCGATAAAATATGCCCGGGAATCGGGAATATTTCATTTAAGCTCATAATAGCTGTAGTATTGTTAGTTTGTTTTTCTCAATAAAAGCTCATAATATAATACAGGATTGAAGTAATTTTTTTTGTTATTTTTGCATCAAAAATATCAAATAATAAGTGCATAATGTAAGAAGCTATGCGATATAAACTATTTACAACTTTTTACATCTAAAAATGCTGAAATGATGGCGTGTTACTTATAAGAATAACATTTATTTATACTAATCTATAAAAACATAACCAAATATTATTTCCTGTGAGTATTCCTACATTATATTTACAAAATTATGAAGTAATTCATCTGTAAGACAGAATATGTACATAATTTACAATTCAACTTCATTCAAGATAATTAGGTATTATAATTCATTATTATTACCATTTATGTGTATGTTAGCTATAAATAAAAAAAAAAAAACAATCACATTTATGGCGCTTTGCAAACAGAGCAACTATTGCAACTAAAGCTCGTGTTTTGCCTACACAATCAACACATGTCAACATTTTTCACAAAACATTGTCAAACTACACATTTTTCTTCGCATCAACGTTTTTACTTTCCACACCCGCTGGAAAGCACGTAAAATAAAACCATAATATCAATATTAATCAAAATCGCCTAGAATTTTGTAGAATTTTTTTGTTGATTGGGTAGACCAAAACATGTTTGGAGAAGAGGCTTAACACTGACGACTTTTTGGCAACTAAATGTTTCATACAAGCGGCTGACCTTAGGCCACAGCCGAAAGAGAGAGAAAAAATACTACAGGAGGTAATAAAGATCAAATTTGTATGTCAGTATGACCCAGTTCATAGAAAAGGGAATTGGGTTAAACAATAAAACTTAAAACCGAGATTCTGAGCAGGACAACAAAATGCATCTACTCTAGCTCTTTCACTCCTGCGAACAATGTACATATGCATAGGCGGATTTGGGGGGGGGGGGGGGCAGGGGGCCAAGCCCCCCCCCCCCCCAGAAGCATTGTGGAGTTACGAATTTTGAGCATATTTCATGGTCAAGATGATTTTTTTTTCTCAGCGCTCGCAGCAATCTGCTCGCGCACTTATTATTAAAGGTATTTCAACTTTCTAACTGTTCAGAGCGAGCTAAACACACACTTATTAGAGTAAAAATTATAATATTTTTTGCCCGTCTGCATCTTGGCCCCCCCCAGAACCAAATCCTGGATCCGCCAGTGTACATATGTGTGCACTTCAAAAAGTAACTGGGGTGTGGATGCACTTTAACGCAATAGCTACATCGAACAGACTTTAAATTAGCAAGCTACACAAATTAAAGTAAGGCAGCAGTTTGGATATATGAAACAGCTAGTTGCCAAAAAGTTGCTAGTCTCACGAGCTGCAAAGTTGCTCAGCATCCAAAGTGCCTTAGTATTATTAAACATATACAACCAATCATGCAAACACGTCTAACATAACCAAAAAAAAGTTCACTACGACACAGTTTTATTCTTGACTTTAACATCGTGTCCCTTTCTTATAGAGGCGAAGCTTAAAAGGTTCTCTAGACCTTCCCGCGAGCGAACTGCGAACGATCTTCTCAGCTTCCCATTTTCAGGAGACCGACCAAAAGGTTGCTCGGACGCTCGACTCATAACTGGGGATTTCGTTACACTGTTCTCCGGTCCTGATAATTGTCTAGTGAATTTCCTAGGGGTCCTATATTCTACGGAATCGGATTTGTTCAGTGGGTAGTTTATTTCCTCGGGTTGGCTCGCTGTGGCGGTAACGGTAGGTCGGCAGTCGCATTTGACTTTACCACACTCGCGGCAAAGAAACCTTTCAAGCTGCAAGCAATAAACATGCATCTACACACGCATGCACCACTAACTACATATGTGGCCACAATGAAATCAACTGATCGAGTTGTACTTTAATATTTATTTAAAATATATGTGCGTGATACATATTTTAGTATAAATATATATGTGTAATACATTTAAACTAGATTGAGATTAATATATTTAAATTGTATAACATAATATATTAAACGAATACAGACGATAAATATTATATAAGATACAGAATATTTTTAATTTATAAGGAATATTTGAAGATTTTACTATGTAAGGATATCACAGTGAAAATACTTCTAATAAAAAGGGGTTAAATACAAATTTATTTGCACTCTTCAGATTATACATAACATATCATACATAAAATAAATATAATGATATCAAAGGGAAAGCTTAATGACAGCACAAAATATATCCTAAAACATTAAAATAAATAAATATAAAAATAAAATATAATAAGCATTTATACATTAGATGGTATATTTGTATCATAAAGTGTACAATTCTACAGTGAATACTACAACAACTACGACGAAGATAATTTTGACTATGTTCTGACTTACCCCAACTTTCCGTAGGAGATCGCCGACCAAATTGATGGCCGAAACACGCGACGATGGCGTCATTGCGTTCCCGTTGATCTCCCCTACAAATATTACCATATAAATTAAAACTACGAACGCAAAACGGATAACACAAACTACGTTATATAGGTTCCGTCGCTGGCTGCAATTTTGATGAAATTCAACCGGCGGATCAGTAGGTATACGCTCCATACAAAAATCTTCAAATCCCTTTCTAAGTGATAAATCTTTATCTTTAATGATCAAAATATTTTTAAATTACATAAATGTATTTGCAAAAGGCAAAATTAATATTTATAGAATAGATACATATTCTTTATTGTGTCCATTTTAACAAAGTACTTAAAATTACTTATGTGAAATGTCATTTTATAAATTTGTTGAAATCTAAGATTTTAGTAAATGACGTTTTTTTTATGTTAGGGATAGACAGACCAGCAGATCAGCCTACAATACTTTTAGTAGATGAAAAGGGAAGGACATATTCAAAGTTAGATCATTAGTTCTATATTCCTTACGTTTCTGTGGTGAGATCAGCGGCGTCTGTGTTTCGATCTCCACGTGCGTCCGAGATGAGTTTGAAATGTGTCCGTTGGTCACCGGGGTCTCGATTCCACTCTCATCTTCCTTCTTGTGAGATGGGATCTTTTCTATCACTTTCAGTTCTTGTTTCAGATCTGTAAGATAAAAATAATATATCTATACTATTATATAAAATAGAAAACTGACTGACTCATCATCGCAGGGACAAAACCGCTGGACCGATTGAGCTGAAATTTGGACAGCGTGTTCTTTAGGTAACGTAGGCAGGTAATAAGAAGGGATTTTGCGAAATTCCCACAGGAACGGGAACAAAATGGAAATCTGTAACCGTTGAGTCTATCAAGCTGAAATTTGGTGTAAAGATAGTTTTACTACCATGGAAAAATTTAAAATAGTTTTTATTTCAAAGTTCCTACGGGAACGGGAACAAAATGGAAATTTGTAACCGCTAGGCCTATTAATCTGAAATTTTGTATAAAGGTAGTTTGACTACCATGAATGGATTCAAGATAGTTTTCATTCTAAAATTCTTGCGGGAACGGGAACAAAATGGATATTTGTAACCGCTAAACCTATAAATCTGAAGTTTGGCATAAAGGCAGTTTGACTACCATGAATGGATTCAAGATCGTTTTCATTCCAAAATACCTGCGGGAACGGGAACAAAACTGAAAATCTGTAACCGCTAGGCCTATTACGTTGAAATTTAGTTGAAAGGTAGTTTGACTACCATGACTGGATTCAAGGTAGTTTTCAACCCTAAATATCACGGGAACGGGAACAATCTACGAGTATGTCTATACTCTATACCAATATGTATTTAAAGTGGAAATCTACTGATTCATCATCGCAGGGATAAAACCGCTGGACTGATTGAGCTGAAATTTAAACAGAGTGTTTTGTAGGTAACGTAGGCGACCGATAAGAACGGATTTTGCGAAATTCCAACGGGAACGGGAAAAAATGAAAATCTGTCAGCGTTGAGTCTATCAAGCCGATATTTAGTATTATGGTAGTTTGACTACCATGAAAAGATTCAGGATAGTTTTCATTCCAAAATTCTTACGGGAACGGGAACAATCTATGTATATGCCAAAATTTTAAGTGGAAATCTAACTGACTTATCATCGCAGGGATAAAATCGCTGGACAGATTGACCTGAAATTTGTACAGCGTGTTTTTAAGGTAACGTTGGCGACCGATAAGAAGGGATTTTGTGAAATTCCTACGGGAACGGGAATAAAATGAAAATCTGTAACCGTTGAGTCTATCAATCTGAAATTTGTTGTAAAGGTAGTTTGACTACCATGAATGGATTCAAGATAGTTTTCATTCCAAAATTCTTACGGGATCGGGAACAAAATGGAAATCTGTAAACACTAGGCTTATTAAGCTAAAGTTTGGTATAAAGGTAGTTTGAGTACCATGAATGGATTCAAGATCATTTTCATTCCAAAATACCTATGGGAACGGGAACAAAATGGAAATATGTAACCGTTAAGCCTATAACGCTGAAATTTAGTATAAAGGTATTTTGACTATCAGGAAAGGGTTCAAATAGTTTTCATTCCAATATTCCCACGGGAACGTGAATAATATAGAAATTTATAACCACGTGGCCAATTAAGCTACAATTTAATGCAAAGGTATTCTGGCTACCAAAAAAGAATACAAAATAGTTTTCAATACAAAATTCCCACGGGAACGGGACTAATATGGAAATTTGTAACCACATGGCCAATTAAGCTGCAATTTAATGCAAAGGTATTTTGGCTACCAAAAAAGAATACAAGATAGTTTTCAATACAAAATTCCCACGGGAACGGGACTAATATGGAAAATGTAACCGCTGAGCTGAATAGTTTGAAATTTGGTGTAATAGTAGTTTGACTACCAAGAAACGATAATGGATTGTTTATTCATCCCAATATTCCTATGGGAACGGGAATATTATGCTGAAATTTGGTATAAAAAAGTTGTTTGATTCCCAAGCTCAAGCGCATCGCCTCATTCTCGGTTCATACGCTCGATTTGCGCATTGTGGATACTTTCCAACCTAACTAACATAATATGTGGGACTACACTAAACTCTGTAGGGTAATCTGACTGACTCATCATTATCACAGTAGAGACGAAACTCCTAAACCTAGAATGATAAAATTTGGAATACCTATCCTATAGGGCTTTTTAATACCTAAACATATATCTATATTTTTATTATCATTTTGCTGAACTGATAGAGTTGAAATTTGGCATGCAAAGGTATTTAAGTACCTACCAGGAGAGGATGTAAAATAGTGTTTATCTCAGATATTCCCCTCTTATAGGGGGAAAAGAGGGCCATTTTTCTCCTATAAAAGTGGGGGCAAATGTTGTATTGAAATTTCTAATACCGCTGGGCCTGAAATTTAGTAAGTATAATAAAGGTAGTTTGTATACCAAAATAGGACATAGGATAGTTTTATATTTTAGAAATCCACTTTTAGAAGGGGAACAGTGGTGAAGTTTGTATGTGTTATCTATATTCGTTAGGCCAATCAAGCTTTTTTTTACTTCTACAAAGGTTAGTTTAAGTACCAGGAAGGACACAAAATAGCTTTTATTCCTGAAACCGCCCTTTCAGAGAGGAAACCAGGCATTTAAGAGTTTGTTTAAGGAATCAGTATCCGTCGAACTGACGTAGCTTTCATTTGGTTTTAACCAACGAATTAGAGAAATAAGTTTTAACACAATTTGAGTCCTGGGACAGAGCATAGGATAGTTTTTATTTCCCTGAAATCTTTGTAGTATCTCCAAACATTGTAAAGGCCGCGGCAGTGGCCGGCGAAGCACCAGAAGCTACTAGAATATTTTAAGATAGAAATATCATAAATAGGATCACAAGTTGTAAAAGACTAAATTCATGTTAAGATGCGAATTTAATGTTCGTGATCATTTTCTATTTCTAGCAATGGTATTATACTAAATCTGTAGATTTGTCATTGAAATATTTAGGTATTGCGTAAGTCTTATTATTTTATTTTTTATTCATAATGGCACCCGAAGCGAAGCGAGGACGGGCCGCTAGTTTAAGATAAGATAATCATTTATTAAATAAAGTGCGTTTACAGTCTTAACATAAAAAATACATTAAGTCATGCGCTGCACAAAATTTTTATGGACTCTTTACAAAATTTGTGTAATAGTAATTAGGGGTTATACTACAATTAGGGCTTGCAAATATTCGAAAATATTAATATTCGAATATTCGATTTTTTTTCGGGCATTATTCGAATATTCGAATATTATTCGAAAAAAAAATTTTTTTTCGTAATCTACTCTCTTTTAACGAAATTGGCGTGAATCCAAGGAAATGAATGTGATTGTGAGGACATTTTTATGGAGGGGGCATCAGGGAACGTCAGGAGAGATCTACAGCGTCAAGAAAGTCATACTTCCACCTAGACCAGAGACCACCACCAGCACGTTTGCCGAGGAATAGTGGAAAGAAATATCGATATGTGTTCTTTGAGAACTTGAGCTATATAATCAACCATGGGTTGATGATGCGTGCATTAATAAGCTGCAGATACACAGCTTCGGTGCGAGTTCTGGACCTAAGAACAAGTCATCAAGAAAGGAACATACATTGATGCGAACTTATGACGAAGATGTTTGGATGCAGCGATGGCAAGAATCATCCAATTACAGCGATATTTTCCCCACCAATGAAACTGATATCGAGAACGCATTAGTTACACAAGATCAACACAGACAATGAGCGGCAGATTTTTCAGAGACCAAGAAGACTACCAGTAGCAAAAGAGGAAGCCATGATTGAAGAAATGATAAAAGACGATGTGATTGAAGATGATTAAAAAGATGATAACAGCCTATTGAAGAAATACAGACCCATTACGCTTCTGAGCCATGTTTATAAGCTGTTTTCAAGAGTCATCACGAACCGTCTCGAACACAGACTTGATGACTTCCAGCCTCCCGAACAAGCCGGTTTCCGAAGAGCCTATAGTACCATAGACCACATCCATACGCTGCGGCAAGTTATACAGAAGACCGAAGAGTATAATTTGCCATTATGATTAGCGTTTGTGGACTATGAAAAAGCCTTTGATTCGGTGGAAACATGGGCGGTGCTCGAGTCACTTCAGCGATGCCATATTGACTATCGGTACATTGATGTGTTGAAGTGCTTGTATAAGAACGCCACTATGTCAGTCCGAGTACAGGAGCAGAGCACGAAGGCGATTCCATTAAGAAGAGGCGTAAGACAGGAAGACGTTATTCTCCGATACTGTTTACTGCCGTAATGGAAGACACCTTCAAGCTCCTGGAATGGCAAGGACTTGGCATCAATATCAACGGCGAATACATCACTCACCTTCGATTTGCCGACGACATCGTAGTCATGGCAAAGTCGATGGAGGAACTCAGCATGATGCTCGATGACCTCAACCGAGCTTCCCAAAGGGTGGGCTTAAAAATGAACATGGACAAGACGAAGCTTATGTCAAATGCCAATGTTGTGCCCACCCCAGTATCTGTTGGAGGCTCGGTACTCGAAGTTGTGGACTCATATATCTATCTAGGACAAGTAGTCCAATAATTAGGTAGGTCCATCTTCGAGAAAGAGGTCAACCGCTGAATCCAACTCGGTTGGGCGGCGTTCGGGAAACTACGCAACGTCTTTTCGTCCGACATACCTCAGTGCCTCAAGACAAAAGTCTTTAATCAATGTGTTACCGGTGATGACTTACGGCAACGAAACGTGCTCCTTCACTATTGGCCTCATCTCGAAGCTCAAAGTCGCACAGCGATATGAAAAGGGCTATGCTCGGGGTTTCTCTACGCGATCGAATCAGCAATGGAGAGATCCGTAGGCGAACTAAAATCACCGACATAGCCCAGCGGATTAGCAAGCTGAAGTGGCAATGGGCAGGCCTCATAGCGCGGAGAGCGGATGGCCCATGGGGTCGAAAAGTGCTCGAGTGGAGACCACGGAACAGCAAGCGCAGCGTAGGACGTCCACCCACAAGGTGGACAGACGACCTTATAAAGGTCGCCGGAAGACGCTGGATGCAGGTCGCTTCCAACCGGTACATATGGAAGTCCAAAGGGGAGGCCTATGTTCAGCAGTGGACGTCTTACGGCTGAGATGATGATGATGATTTAATTGAATCCTCATCCTTGGTGTTCTACTGTTGTACTGGTTTAGAAGAAGGATGGCAGTTAACATTTTTGTTTGTATTACCAGGAATTGGGAACTAAATGAAATAACTAGGAAGGACCGAGGATCGACGCCACATTGGACACTCCAGTAGCAATGAAATGGCCATCATCGATCAGAAGTGTGGGGTACATGGCAAGTGAAAACAGACCCTTAGGATAAAGCGAAGACTGCATTTTCTACTGGAAAGGGCCTGTGGCAACATCAAGTACCTAATGCCATTCAGATAGTGTAATGCGCCTGCAACGTTCGAGAGGTTAATGGAGTTGGTGCTTGTTGGACTCGTTGGGAACGCGTCTCTTATATACATGAATGACACTGTTCATGAAACTGAGGAGCTCTCGCTCCTTTGAAGACCACCTCCGAAACCTGGAATGTATGCTGATGAAGATCCGTGCGGATTATCTCAAATTGAGTCAGAAGAAGTGTTTAGGCTTCTAGCATCAAGTGGGTTTTTAGTTTTTGGGGGCACGTAGGCTGGAGGTGAACAAACTGATCAAGAGAAGATCTCTTCACTATTCAAGACAAAAACAATGCTAGACTAGATTTTTTTTTATTCTTGAGCAATCCTACTAAATGAAAGACGAAAAATGCAATGGGAGAATGCATATTGGCGGGAGTAAGCGTCATGGCGCATGTGGTGGTGTTGTATTGTTCTCCTATAACCCGAGTATATTCGATTTTTTACCCGCTAAATAGCCCAAGAGGCCGGCCATTGTTTTTTTGTTTGTAGTTACCCTTTCAGCTGTGGTTCTATACCAGCTTAACTTCCGAGTTTGAAAATGTTAAAAAATTATCGAATATTCGAATATGGCAAGTTTGATATTCGAATATTCGGCGTAATTTATTATTCGAATAATTCGAATATTCGAATGCAAGCCCTAACTACAATAGAACAAAAATGTTTGTAGACTTTGTCAATAAAGTATGTAGATATAGGTTTAATTTATACTACGCTCAGCACATATTACTCTAGTTTCGCTGCTTGAGTCAAATCATAATTATAAGTTCTTTGGAATTTTAGGTCACCAAAATTCCTGCCAGGTTTTTTTAACAAAGAAAAGCTGAGAATGTAGTATTTTACTTAACATTTTTATCTCAATGAACTCATAAATGTACTTTTGTCATATTATTACACTTGTTTACATCACCTTACCAGGTCAATTGACCTGGTGACCTACCAGTACCAAGTATATTTAATATTAAGATACAAATCGCGCCCACATTATGACCTTAAGAATCACGTATGACGCATAAGGCCTCGACGTTTGAATGTCTTCAATTTTGTGAAATCAGAATTGAAATGTCCTTTTATGTTTAAAGACAATGTCAACAGGTTATTGATAATTTTATGAATTAATACATTTCTAAAAAACTTGATATATTGTAATATATCAGGATATTCTACTTATGTTAATTAATATGCAAAGCTAGTGGCATCATGTTTTAAAGATTTATCCATCACACTATAGAGGAAGTTTGTTTATATGTCCACATTGTATCCTATTCTTTCATGTCTAATGGTAAACAACTTTTTTGGCTAGCTATATACCCACGTTCCACATACATATAGGTACTCAATCATGGTCAATATTTAGTATGGTAAATTTTTTCTCTTATTCAAAATAGTCTTCTTTGTATAGCAGACTAAACAAGCGTCTGACCGCAATCTCACCAGTTTGTAAGTGACGATGCTGTCAAAGTTGTAGCACGCTTGTTCAGTAACAACCTATTCACTCTTGATTTGAACAAACCCATGGTATTTTTTGATTGAATCAATTTTTATGACAGTAATAATATGATAAACATATTTCTTGAAGTGAATAAACCTTTGATTTAGTTTTGGAGTTATAGCACACCACATGTCCCAATTTTTTAATTAGATGGCATTACTATTTGGAATCATCTGGCACCAAACATTTTTTGGGCATGACTCACACATCCAATATTAAGTCATTTGTGAGTCTAAATGAAACAAGTTGATCCACTTTCTGTTTACAACATACTAACAGTATTATGGACTGTACAATATTGAATATTTTCTTGTGCTTTATTTCCTTGTATTTCCTTACATTATGTAATTTTATTGCAGACTACAAGGATTTCTTTCATTATTTATAATGCAATCTGAGTAGTGTCGAATCCAAGATTAAGTTATGAAATATTAGAGATAAGATTTGAATTTTCAGAGTGTGAGGAGTTTACTGTGAGATATGTATATGATTTTGGGGGATTGAGCTGACTCTTAGGAGAAACCTCTTTTCAGTTCCCTAATAAAAGAGCATCCAAATATAAGCTCAAGACTAGCATATAGTGACTAAAAAGCGGCCAAGTGCGAGTCGGACTCGCCCATGAAGGGTTCCGTCCATTTGAGTTGATTGAAGGAAGGTAAAATGCGGTTTACGATTTATAACGTATTAAAAAAAACTACTTATTAGATCTCGTTCAAACCAATTTTCGGTGGAAGTTTGCATGGTAATGTACATCATATATTATTTTTACATTTAACATTCCCTTATTTTAGAAGTTACAGGGGGGGGGACACACGCATTTTTCTACTTTGGAAGCGTCTCTCGCCCAAACTATTCAGTTTAGAAAAAAATGATTTTAGAAACCTCAATATCATTTTTGAAGACCTACATATCCATAGATAACCCACAGGTATGGGTTTGATAAAAAAAAAAATTACTTTCAGTTCTAAGTATGGGGAGGCCCAAAAACTTTATGTTTATTTCCTATTTTTGTGTGAAAATCTTAATGCGGTTCACCGAATACATCTACTTACCAAGTTTCATCAGTATAGTTCTTATAGTTTCGGAAAAAAGTGGCTGTGACATACTGACGGACAGACATGACGATCTATAAGGGTTCCGTTTTTTGCCATTTGGCTACAGAACCCTAAAAAGGAGCTTAATAGCGCGATTTCGTCATTGCTACTGCGAGTTGCATAATGTGTTGTTAATATTTTGATTTTAGTATTGAGCTTTCATATACAAACCTCTAGCCTCATCTGTTGCTCGCTGCAGTCTGACCCTCAAGTTTTCAATTTCATCAACCTCACTCTCCAGGACTGCATTCCTTTCATATGCTTGGTTCAACAATGATTCTATACATGATACTGACTCTGATATTACTCTGAAACATTAAACAAGATTATAAATCTATAATAACAAAGAAATAATAAGTTTAAGATACATTCTTGACAACTTTTAATACATAAAACCCTCAATCTAATGACTTATGTGCGAGGTCTTAAGTGTTTTTTTCAAGAAATTTGTCCGAAAGTTAGACAAAACAGCATGACTCATGCAGCAGATATGAATTAAAAACAATGCTTGATTTTTTTAACAAGCACTCGATTGAGATTGGCGTACTTCTCAAAAGTGTCAAAAAACTCCTAATAAGTATGTAATAATTTAATATTTCTTCAACAGTCAAGTACATATGTGTAACCATTATAAAATTTAATTTACCTAACAGCCAACCTAAATGTAGTGCAATAATTGCAGCGTCTACCTTTATAATTAATTTAGTAAAATTACAAAGCTAGGATTGAATCCAACCTAAAACCTGCTCTGCATATTCTGCAACAGATCTAGTCTGTTTTAAACACAAACTATTGTGCAACAAATCTTAACAGTAGTTTACCTTTGTCCTCTTTCAAGGTCATCATTCTTTTGTTCCAGTTCTCTGACATAGATGGCTTGGTTGTCCTTATCTTGCTTCAATGCTTGCAGTTCGTCCTCTAATGCATTGGTTTCTTGCTGACTTCTTTCCAACTTGTTCTATTTTACAATGGAAATTTTACATTTAGTGATCATATTTGTTACTGACACTATTATTATGTATACAATATTATTATGTGTGGATGAACAAAGCTGAAATCTGGTAGGTTGCTTCATCCCTAGAATCCTACTAAAAATTATAAATGGATAACTGATACCTAAAAAGCTCAACTGATTGAGCTGAAATTTGGTATACCACTATCACTCCATGGTATAAAATAAAGTTGCTTCCTGCATCTCCCTGTCCCCCTGTGTGTACAAAGGGATGTATGCTTGTATTTTAAAACTTATTGTATCTTTAAACCTACACTACAGATTTTGATTTGGTTTTATAGAGAGAGTGATTCAAGCGAAAGGTTTATATGTGTAATATATTAAAAAAACACTGATAATTTTCTATAAAACTTGACGAAGTATGCGCTGGTCGACTAGTAACACATAAAAGGCAAAAATACTTAGTTCAATAACATTACTGAATACATTCACAGTATTTAAATAAGGATTTTTGAGACGGTATTGTAAGCAAGGAAGCAAGGTAACAAGATTGGTCATTAGAATGTAGCAACATTTTAAAATGAGTGCAAACTGTAGTACATCATTATCTTATTTTATTTATTGTGAAATATGAATATCAACACTACATGAATAATAAATAGGAGTGCCAAGTTGAACAAACAAACAAAATAATATTAATTCTAGATAAAATCAATTATGTATTCATTCCATATTATTTATCTTGGGTGAATAATAAATAAGAACTTTCAAATCCAAATGAATGTATTATTTTTGTGGTATATGTTACCCCAATAATAAATCCAATAATATAAATGTGAAAGTTTGGTGATATTTACTATCAAACACCAACTTCTATAAGGTAAAACTATTTATTAGCTTAGCAAGTTTTTGACCAAAAAGCAGCAAATTAAATAATTTGATTCGTTTGATGTTATTGATATAGTATGCCTCATTTTTAACCGATTCATTGCCACCTTCATTTTTTTACCCTTTCCAACCTGTGCATCTTGTGCCAGGAATTGTTTAAAGGCCAATTCACAGGGTATGTTTATAGATGCTACTTGTGTACCAATATTATTAAATGTTTTGTGAGCATGTTTTGTTTCATAGATGTTATTGTTACTTTTTCTCGCTTAAACAGCTGACCAATGGAAATGAAATTTTATATGTAAGTAGCTTATACTTTATAACACACAGGCTATATTTTATCCTGATTTTTCCAAAGATATGAAACTTGGGGTGAAACTGTGGTTCACAGATATTATAGACTAGCAAAGTATAACCAATGTGATAATTACTTACTCTTAGCATTTCAATTTCATTCTTTAATCGTTGATTTTGATGTTCCAAGTCTCGATTCTGTTTCTCTGTTTGAACCAATGAAGCTTCAAGTTCCTTTTCCAATTGTGCTGAGTTTTCAGTGTATTCATCCAATTCCTGCTGAATTTCGTTAGCCCTGAAAAGCAAATAAAGATTCCAGGTATTTTGCACTGATTTGTGAAGTTAACATTCTACGAATTAGCACTAAGCGTAAGTAACCGTTACTGATAAATACGATTTACACACTTTTGTTCATATTGTTTTGCTTGATTTCGCCAGTACTCCACCGAATCGCAGTCTGCTGA
Source organism: Hemithea aestivaria (assembly GCA_947507615.1). Lineage (NCBI taxonomy): Eukaryota > Metazoa > Arthropoda > Insecta > Lepidoptera > Geometridae > Hemithea > Hemithea aestivaria. Next base: position 9,161,255 of record OX382329.1, on the reverse strand, counting down.
TTGTTTATGAGATTCCATGATGAAGAATAATAACTTTTAACTAGTATTGAGATCCCAAGGATGTTTGTCGAAACATAACAAAATATTTCCAAGATAAACCGTTACGCATGTGGTTGATGGACTGAGATATCGAACAAAAGTTGTTGCAATCAATATCTACAAAGCCTATTTACTAAATCGGCTGTTCAAACACAAAATGTGACACAACTTCGTCGTTACAATCCAAAACAATTTTCTTTTCTTTCTTCGATTCGGTCGTCTCGTGAAAATAAAATGGCCGCAGCCAGCGACAGTTATAAATTTTGACTTTGACAACTTTTTTTTTTTACATCAACATTAAAGTACATTCCAAACGATCAACCCGCAAATTTTAGCTAAATAGCAACATGTCGGCACTAGGAATGTCGACAGGTTTTGCCGACACATAGTGATGACCTACGGACATAGAAAAAAAAAAGAGCGCGTAATCTTGACATTGGCTTATTTATGAAAATTACGCGAAATGTCAAATATTCACAGGTGATCGGAGAGATAAAAAATATTTTCATTTCAAAGTATTTCAATATTATTGAGCGGAATTGGGTTTTCTTAAATTATTATGAATTTTCTATGCAATGTATTAGATAACACATACGCTTGCCGATCTTTTGATATAGAAACTTCATTTTGCAATGCTTCTTTATCGGTAATCCAGTTTCAGCATCGGTCTTGTTTTCGAATGACGTGTAATGTTTCCAACGGCGGACGCTGAAGAATTATCGCAGGTCACGTCATTTGCAGAAAAGTCAGGTTCAACTAGCGATGCAAACAATTCGCCTGAAAACTCCCAACTTGCCACACAACCGAATAACAGGGAGATAACACTGAATATGTTGATAAAAGAGTTTGTGTTTTGCATCGCCCTGGCCCTGACGACCTATGGGGCCCTTCATAATACGTAAGTTGGTTAAACACACTTGTTGATTAAAGTTACGTGTACTTTACGTGTTTGTTTACAATGTGAAACTTGTTTTTTTTGTAGACCTTCAAGAGTGTCAAAGCATCCGCAAGCAGTGAGGTTTTTCAGTGATGATTCTGTGGTGGTGGATTGGTACAGAGGGCAGTTGAGTGAAGCTATGGTGGAAGTGAACAATGCTGATGTGTCCTTAGTGATGTACTATGCCCCGTGGGATGCTGAGTCTCAATATGTCAGAGGAGAGTTTGAAAAAGCTGCTGCAGTGCTTGGAGACCGGGTAAGTCTTATATTTATCTTTTTTTTTTTATTTATTTAATACCAATATATAAATCATAAAACTAAGTTAAAAAATAAACCTACAAGGGTTGTGCCGATGCGTACATTCATTCATTCGCTCGCACTACAACCACAAACCAGTTATCAAACTGCAGTCTTTCAACTCCCAACACTTGTTTGTGATTGGATGCTGCTCTGGTTGTTTACATTTGCATTAACTACTTTCTTAATTGATAATCAGATCACAATAGGCCAAGCATGACCAGTAGCAGTATCTTCTTGCTTGTATCTTTTGTAGCAAGCTACAAGCAATTTAATATTCTAGTCAGAATGTTGTTATAATCTCAATGTGCACAGCAAGTTGCTAATGCTACTTTAACATTCATAAGAAAAGAACTTAGGCTTGACTAGTCTAAATAATCACAGATAGCAGTACTAGTTCCCATGATGTAAAATCTTACTCTGAAATAGACCTTTTTATTCCCTCACTAGGCATTCTTGCAAATTGTAATTTGCCCACACTCAACCTAAGTTTTGCCTTGCCACTGCATGTAATAGCAATAAGTAATGATGTGATTGTTTTTTAACTCTACATATCTGAACAGCTGAACCTTATTTTGAAAATTGGGATGGTAGTAGATAAAATACCTAGAATAACACTCACTTTCCTTCCAGTAGCTATTAAATGACTATTAAGCATTACTTTGTAAAAGGTATTTTAACCAACTAAGTCAACAAGTTGCCAGCCTTTTATTTACTTAGCATTCTTTCACAAACATTTGTCACAAGCTTTGATCAAACATAAAAAGGAAATTTCAAGTTGCTGTATTTTTATATATATGTATGTCACGGCTAAAGCATGATGTGTGGCCTATACCTTAGTTTAGCCGGTTTCTGTTGGTTAATGTTAGGTGTGAACAAAATCTTTGTAAGAAAAATACTTGTTTTTATTATGAAGTTCAGGGCAGTCTGAATATATTTGAAACTCCATCATCTATTGATTTTTTAATGTGAGTAAAGCCCACATAAAGTATTTGCACCATAATTGGATTCACCTTAATTCCACAGCAACACCATGCATAAATACCTAGATATACTTTTATTACCTTGTTATCTTTCATGTTTCTTTTTATAAAGACACATTTATTTTCTTATTTTTATGCAAATCAGGTTTTATGGGTCACTTAGCAGTGTTTTGAACAAAATTTAGAAGATTTTAAATAGGTAAATTATTTACCCGCAGATCTACACAGAAAATCCGTTTTTAGCACCTGGCTTACACCTACACCTTTTGAACTCTTTACAATATACATTATTTACATACTTATCAGCCAATTTACATTAATATAACCTTCATAAACATTAGGTATATAATAACAAAACTCTAAATCTAAAATTTCATATCAATCCTGCCATACCTATCTCCATCTCTCCATAATCTTTATCCATGTATCTAGAAAAATTCAGAAGCCTTTTAAAGGCAATAAAAAAAAATCTCTAGAAAAAAATCTTAAGCACCTGCACCTGAATACTAGGGATAACAAATCTATATCCTAAATCCATCACATTTTGTATGTTCTAATTTTTTATGACAATGAGTGACAAGTTGAGCAAATCAATTGAGTGATGGTAATTATAATTGCCCATATCAGATACAGTGCCCCCCAGTATTTTAAAATTCTGCATGGCACTTGTCTCTCTGATATATTAGTTGTTCTCATAAAACTGCTAATACTTTGAATAATTTCAGGTACATTTTGCTGCAATAAACTGCTGGAATCCAGGCAGTGAATGCAGGCTGCAATATAACAAGATACCATCCTGGCCCATACTGATGGCCTACACAGTCACAACACGAGGAATTCATTACAAAGGTAAACTTTCTTTAAATGTAATATGTAGTGCTACCATACCATGTTTGGAAGTCACATAAAACTGTGGGACTTGCAGCCCTAGAAAAGAACTATATTATTTAAAGTTTAGCTTGTGGTTAACCCTAAAGAGATATACATACAGAGTTGACAGTCGTTTTTCCACAATTACTTTCATCTCTGTACATTTTTTAGCCACAAGTGATTAGTGCTTGTAACCCCTGTTTAATAATAATAGATAATGCTCATAGTAGTTTTAAAAATCTTGCATTCTAGAATATTTGGAAATAAAATAGGTTGCATAACATAGTTTCAGTTTACAATATTTGGTATCTGTTTTATTAGCTATATTTATTTGAACTACATCTGTGTATTTGTTTAAGCAGAATTTTAAATACATTTTTATCTATATGTTGACATACCTCTTACCTCTATATCAAATATTTGAAATTGTTCTGATGATGGAGTAGGATTGGTCCCCTTTTTCATTTGTTTGTTAAAAACATAGTATTGTTATTTATAGTTTTTATTATTTTGCAGGTCCAAAGGATGCCCACAGTATTGTGAACTTTTTAGAATTAATGATGAAGCCAATAAAAAGGGTGTCATCTGCAGATGATCTTATTAGTTTATTATCTTACTGTGATGTAAGTATCATTAAATTATAATATATTATGTTACATATTATTTGCTTTTAATTTATAATATATTTTGATAGAACATTTTCAAAGACTATACAACATGATATGGAAACTATGATTAATTCCATAAAAAAAATTAAAAAATCAAAATCCACCAACACCAGTCCAATAACACCAATGTCGCACAGGGGCAGACTGAAAACCAGCAGTCAGGTTAGACGAAGGGCTAGCTTGACGACACGCTGAGTCTGTTCCCATTGACTGATACTCTTATACATACTATATTTATTATTGTTTGGATAAGTTAGTAAAGTTTGTACCATTTTTTATTATGAGTATCTGTTAATAAATTTTATTCATTTCATTTCAAAATCTGAGGCCACAATTCTGGCACTGGCAATTTCTTTTACAGTATGTATTATTACACTAATGCGTTGTTTTAAGAGCTATTCTTTGCGTGCTACTCTCGCTCGCAAAGTATTAAAAAAAAGGAATACATAAACTCCTAGAATTTATTTTTTGAAAATGTTTCATGGAAACTTAAACCTTAATTATTTTGGGTAGTTCCCGGGTGCCCCACTATCCGCCTCACTGGTGGGGCAGGTGAAACTGTCAAAATTTTTTTGCGTCTCACGCGCCCCACTGCGCGTCTTTTGGTGGGGCGGGTGATACAGCAGTTTCATAAATCACTATGGGTCATTTTCAAAAAAACTGTACACTGCGGAAAAATTGATGAAAATTTGAAAGATCGTGGCAAAGCATTTATTATGGCCAATATATATTAATTAATCATTTAATTATTAGAAATTGGTATTCAAATAAATAAATTTAATAGATTTACGGAAAAATTAAGATTTTACTACACTCAGGTATCACAATATATTCCATTCCGAAACTACTTATTAATGTTGATAAATAATATAAATAAAGCAAGTTTTGCAATAAAAAGTAGTTTAATCAGTGTATTGTACCTTAAAGTTCATAAAAAATATATAAAATAATAAAATCAACTTAACAAACTCAAGGAATCGTATATTAAGTTTCCATTACGTTACTCTTTGGATAAAAATGAGGAATAAATTTACTTTTTTTTTATTATTGCAGCACTTAAGAACTATATAACTAAATTACTATTGAGAGACCATAAATATTAAACTATTAAAATAAACGCACCATAAAAATCACATAGAACTTCGTTAATAATTAAAACTTAGACAAAATTATAAATGGGACAGTCACGGAACGGAGTGCATTGGTAATGGAAAAGATTTCTTAAGCCTAAGACATACTGACAGTAAAAATCATCAAGCAATGAATTTAATTATTACAATCAATAATATCTTCACCAAAACATTTTTAACGTATGAAATCATAATTATTATTGCTTTCATTGCACGTATAACACAAAACCAATTTAAAAATTCGCCATACATTTTGCTAAATAAACAGACCTGAAAGCTATATTTTTCTTACATGCAAAGCATAGAAAATTTGAGATATTGCCGACCTAATAGAAGGGTTTTTATTTTAATGGCTGTTTCGGTTTGTCCGTAATACAACATTTTTAAACTCTGCTTAATTTCAATTGAATTTTTTGTAGGCAACGGTGTTAAAAACCATTTAAAATGACTGAAACTAAATAACCAATTTTAATCTAACCACAATGTAGCAATTTTTATAAAAATGCACACACTTTGCTAGTTTTTAGTCACAATTAAATCGGGACTTCCAACTTCCATTCCGACCAACTAAACCGACCAACTGAAATTGATCAACTATTTTCTTTCCTAACGAATCAACTTTTTAGTTGGTTGGATTGGAATACTTTAAAAAATAAAATTTATTCTTATCTAATCTACACAACTCAAAACTGACCAACTATTTTTCTTTCCCAACTTTTTCATTGGTCCGAATAATGTTCTTAAACCTCTTCAACGTGAATTATTGTCCTAAATACACAGAATGTTAAATAATACCAAAGCGTACATATGTACATGACAGATGACAGCTGTCAACCTTAAAATGTCAATATCTCGAAAAGTAATCGTCCTAGAGTGACACTGTCATGGAAGAAATGAAAGGTCTTGAAGAGATCTTCTTTTCAGATGACATCTGTCAAACTTAAAATGTCAATATCTCGGAAAGTACTCGTCCTAGAGTGACGCTGTCATGGAAGAAATGAAAGGTCTTGAAGAGATCTTCTTTTCAGATGACAGCTGTCAAACTTAAAATGTCAATATCTCGAAAAGTAATCGTCCTGGAGTGACGCTGTCATGGAAGAAATGAAAGGTCTTAAGGAAATCTTTAAATCAGATGACAGCTGTCAAACTCAAGATGTCAATATCTCGGAATCTTCTTGTCCTAGAGTGACGCTGTCATGGAAGAATCGAAAGGTCTTGAGATCTTCATTTCAGATGACAGCTGTCAATTTCGGAAAGCGCTGGTCCTAGGCAGATCTCGGTCCCGATGACAGCTGTCTTTTGAAATGAAGATATCCTCAAGACCTTTCATTTCTTTCATGACAGCGTCACCCTAGGACGTGAACATTCCGAGATATTGACATTTTAAGTTTGACAGCTGTCATCTGATTTGAAGATTTCCTTAAGATCTTTCATTTCTGCCATGACAGCGTCACTCCAGGACGATTACTTTTCGAGATATTGACATTTTAAGTTTGACAGCTGTCATCTGAAATGAAGATTTCCTCAAGCTCTTTCATTTCTTCCATGACAGTACCATTCTAGGACGAGTACATTCCGAGATATTGACGTTTTAAGTTTGACAGCTGTCATCTGAAATGTAGTTTTCCTCAAGATCTTTCATTTCTTCCATGACAGCGTCACTCTAGGACGAGTACTTTCCGAGATATTGGCATTTTAAGTTTGACAGCTGTCATCTGAAATGAAGATTTCCTCAAGATCTTTCATTTCTTCCATGACAGTATCACTCTAGGACGAGTACTATCCGAGATATTAACAGCTGTCATCTGAAATGCGTGTATAAAAATATATCTTATAGACCAACTAAATAGTTGGTTAGTTGAGAAAGAATACAGTTGATCCGTTTTGATTAAGAATTTCAGTTGATCCGAACAGAACATTTTTGTTATAAATAAAATATCCGATCAACTGGTTGGTCTGATAAGAACAAATCGATTAATCGAGACCATTCTGACCAACTAGTTGATCGGTTCAATTGGTCGGAATGGCAGTCCCGATTATGTGTTTAAAAATATAGGTATCTTATGAACCAACTAAATAGTTATTTATTTGAGAAAGAATACAGTTGATCCAGTGTTATAAATAAAATATCCGATCAACTGGTTGGTCCGATTGGAACAAATTGATTAATGGAGTCCATTCTGACCAACTAGTTGATTGGTTCAATTGGTCGGAATGGCAGTCCCGAATTAAATAATAAAAACCATTCAAGTACGAGTCGGATTCGAGCACCGAGGGTTCCGTATCAGCCCGTAGGTATACCAAATTTCAAAATTCTAAGCTCAACGGAGTGTACCCTGTAGGTTTTGATTCCCTTGCAAGTAGTTGCGAGTATGAAAATGTGCGGCTAAAAATTGCTGTTTCTTTTGATTGCGTGGACATAGAAATTAGATTTTATTACAGTTTAAGTATATTATAGACTTGTGTATTTGATATTAATTTCAATTTAATACCTCTACGCGTTCATGAGGAATCTGAAAGTAAGTATAAAATTATCAAAATTTTATTTTGTCAAAAAACTCGTTATTAAAGAAAATTCGAGTGGTGCCATCTATATGTCACTCACTTTTGCCAAAATGTACAGTATGCATTAAGCTTTATGATTCCATTCCGAATTTTTTTACTTCCACTTCTACGTTACCTGTGTTTTGGTTTCGGAAAAGAAGTAACGGGTACCGAGATCGCAACAACATTAATTCGTTAAAAATATATTAATGTTGTATAAATTAAAAATTGAATATTATACACGATTCCATGATATTTATAGAATTCATCAATACATTTTGTAGAAATTTGACTATCTTCCTTAGCTTTCTTTTTGGTTTCGGTTTCGGAAAATCAAAAATGGACCATTGGTCACTTTCAATGTTTTGCTGTTGCGATCGCCCTCCAAATGAACGAATCTAATATTGCCGCTGTTTGAGTGATAGCCTTAATGTTGCTCTTGATATATAAGCATTAAATTTGGTAAACTTATAAATATATAGCCTAAAAAGGTGGTTTCGGAATGGAATTTTCCACATTTCATGAATTACGTCCTCGATTAAATTTATTTATTAAATATAATAATAATGAACTTAAAAATATAGCGTTATTTTAAACTAAAGCAATAATATCTGTATTTTCCGAAAATATAAACATAAGTATAACTTATATTTGATAAAATTTGAAATTTAAAACTTTTATTGCGTAACTTGTAGTGTGGGACATTGTAATTTTTAATGTTTTGCTACTAAAATATTTTAATATCTTTGTTGGTAACTGTGTTATTTATGAAAATAATATATAAAATACTTTAAAAAACACAGATAATTATATTTTTTGTACTAATTCTACTTAGACTTTTCAAATATTAATTATAATTACAGGTCAAGTAATGGGACAACCATAAAAATGAATGTACAATTTTTTTGAAAATGACCCCTATACGAGTATTTTTTAGTATGAGTGTTTTTTATATTAAGTATATTATTGTCAATTATATATTTTTTTCTGTTCTGTGTGCAAGTAAATGTATTTATTTCTTTCTATTCCAGGCAGTAGCAGTAGGTTACACTCCACTATCAGAAACGTCCAAGAACTATAATATCTGGTACCAGGTGGCGTTGAAAGTGCGTGAGTACGACACCATAGGGGAGATATGTTTCGCCGCCGTCACTTCTGAGGAGTTGGCTGGTGATCTCGGAGTGGAAATTGTGCCAAATGCTAGACTTATGCTGTGGAATGATACTAAGGTAATCAATATTTTTTTTTTTATACAAGATAGGGCTACGTTTGACCACATCCCACCTGATGGAAAGTGAAAATGCGGTCGACGATGGATCACGTAAGATGCCTAGAAAGGTACCTATTCACTCGTGCTTTGAAGATACCCAAGTTGTACCGCTCGGGAAACATGGATGACGGCAAAGTATAACTAAAAAAATGTGTTGTGTGTGTTGTGTAATTTATAGTATAATAAATATTTATTCGTAGATAATAAATCTTACTAATATTATAAACGTGAAAGTTTGTAAGAATGTATGGATGTCTGGATGTATGTTTGTTACTCTTTCACGCTTAAACGGGTGGACCAATCGAGCTGAAATTTGGTATAGCATAGACCCTGGAATAACACATAGGCTACAGTACCTACTGTGGGTAAAACCGCTGGGCGCAGCTAGTTATGAATAAACTAAAAACTAATATTATAAAGGCCAATATTTGTTACAAAATTTTGTTGCAGGCATTTTGCCTATGTCTTGTACTGTAGTACTCATAGAATCATCACATCTTAGCCTATCAATTACTGTAAAAACAATGCAATATGTAACAAAAATTGCTATGATTGCCAACAATTTTTTTTTCTATGTTAACTGTGTCACTGACTTTCCAGAAAGGAGAAATGATTTATTTATCTACTTAAAGATTGCCGATTTGGATTTTTACCGATTTTTAACCACTGTACAGGTGGCTTTTAAACATATTTAAAATTCAAATTCAAAAATTATTTATTCAAGCATTACAAAAATTTACCACTTAAATATAGTTGGCGCCCTGACTCCTGGAGTAGCGTGAGCTGTGGCCCAAGAGTCAGTGAGCTGTAGCCCAAGAGTCGAAATATTTAAAATTGGTCGAGTTGTTTTCTGACTATGAATTAAAATCGCTTATTGAATGCTTGATATTTTTTATTCACTTGTGTAATACTATTTTAATGTTATTTTATAGGAATATATGACCGAGGAAGGGTCTCGAGGTGTGTGGAATGAAACGTCCCTTCTCATATGGGTGCTAAAGAACTTCTCCCAACCTGTAGCTCGCATCATACCGATGTGGAAGAAAGCGTTCAGTTTCGAGAGATACGTGGATGGAAACCCCATTCTTATCATGTTTACTCCTTTGAACCCAATATATGAACAACTGCCGAATTATGCACTGGTAAGGTATTTTTTCAACTTATCAAAAAATTCTTATGATCTTCTAAACGAGTTTTTAATCAAAAATGTCGTGTCTAAAAATAGTTCTTATATTTACATGCCTGAAGAAAGTAAAATGTATAGAACTTAAAACAATCTAATATTAAGACCAAATCATACTAAATTCTTGCGAATAAAGCTTTTAATATCATTTCCTTCCTATTAGTACTAACTTGTGCTCTGATTCACACCTAGCGATGCTAAAACAATCAAACTTGCCTAACTAACACTAGACACCCTAAAAACGTTTCTTCTATACTGTTTGAGGGGTAGAGGAAGCACAGGATGATCATATAACCTAAACATGTATACAACGAATCATATAAGTCGGGTGTCTATCAGACCACAAAGTCTATACCTTAAGGTTAAAGTGTGTTTCTCTATTCATAGATGCGTGAAGTAGCAATGGAATACTACAACTGCAAAAACAACGAAACAAACCCGTGGACATCAGAACTGATCAAATTGCAACAAGTACAAAGACTCCTCTACCAACAGAAAGACTATCTCACATATTGCCAACAATTCAAATTCAAAAAGCCTATTCTAAAAGTGAACAGCAAAAAAGAGGTTGAATCACAGAACAACTTGTACCCTTGGATGAACAGTACACAAAAAGCTCAGAAGACTGGTATTTGGAGTAATTTCTTCATGAAAGGTTTAGGTATAGGAAGGGACAGTGAAAGTGTAGAACATTCCAATTTCTGGTCGATAGACTGGTTGCATGAATGCAGTACTAAAGCTTTGCCGGCTGAAAGGAGTTTCTATGACAATTACGAACAGTGTCGGCTGTTTGAACAGAACTTCAATTTGGCGCCAGAGCAATTGGAGTTAAATGGAGAGTGAGTACTATTTTTACATAGAATTAAAATAGGTATGATTAAGGGCCGAAACACATAACCGCGTTGCGGCGCCGCGCCGCTGAAATCGGCAGTTTTGCGTTTCGGCGTCGCGAAAAAGAGCGTTTTACTATCGTACTGACAGTATTGCCCTGTTTTCATATTCCCTTTTTTCTCAATAAAAGCAAAACCGCAAAAAAAAAAAAACAAGTCGTAAAGTGCAGTTTGCCTTTATCAAAAGTAAATAAATTACACAATCCTACTAACTTTATGAAGTTGATTTTTATATGCCAAGTTACAAGAAAAAGTTTTATAATTACACAAACCAATTTAAAACTATGGGTAAACCATTAGCGACATTATCGCACGATGCAACATCTTACAGACAATTTGATTGGAAGGAATTTCTGGCTATCTTTATTTTCCCACTGAATCCGGATTTACACAAATAAAACCGTGGTAGCTAGTCCCAAAACATCCTATGTAATAAAAGTATATATTTCTTACAGTGTAGAAACAACAATGCAACCGTTCGAAGACGACCCGCTATCACCAGAAAACTTAATCCAAGAGAACGTCAAACATTTCTGCAAGCTGACGAAATTCGCTCAAGACTTCAGCCCACAAATATCGCCTTCCAAGGACATAGACGAGAGATACAACTTGACTATAAGCGGCCTGTCCTGTGCTAATAACTTTAGCTTGTATATGATAGCTATAGATAGTGTGAGGAACCATCACTTTGCCGAGTCGCTGGGAATTGATGTCTTTAGCAAGAAGGACATGACTGCTGTCGTTATTTTGGATAGTGAGGTAATTTTTTAATTATTATTTTGGGCTATCTATAACGGGGGCTGGCAAAACTAACAACACGTCGACCCATTGGGATTTATTGTTTTCCCCTACCTTTCAGTTTCCTAATCTTGGTAGAAATGGGTTATTATAACGGTGATCCTACTTAGAGGAAAAAACCTATACTCCTCCGTTTTGGGATATGCAATCCCAAGGAGGCTCATGCGTTCCGTAGCCAAGACATCGCGTTCACACAAAATGTGCTCCATTGTCTGTCTGACGTCACAACAGGCTCTACAGTCGTTTGTAGTCAGCCTCATTTTGAACAGCATGTCTTTGGTTTCATTTGAGAGAAACAACTTTACTATAAGCGGCCTGTCTTGCGCTAATAACTTTAGCTTGTATATGATAGCTATAGATAGTGTGAGGAACCATCACTTTGCCGAGTCGCTGGGAATTGATGTTTTTAGTAAGAAAGACATGACTGCTGTCGTTATTTTGGATAGTAAGGTGATTTTTGAGTTTATATCTTGGGCTATCTATCTACCTATCTCTAACGGGGGCTGGCAAAACCAGCAACGCGTCGAGCCATTGGGATCTATTGTGTTTTTCCCTACCTTTCCGTTACCTACTCTTACGTTTTGGTTTTGTTCATAGAGTTTTAGTGTCAACTATGTTTTATGCTAAATGAAGAATTTTCTCTTCTAGCATGAGAGTCAATACCATCTATCAGAGGAGCTAAGCGCCCAGTCGCTCCGTGAGTTCATCCAGCGGTTCACAGCGCGAGAGGCGAGGCGTTCCTTACGCACGCATGTAGCGGCCGAACACACGCATTACTTCGGCTCCACTCTGTCTGAACACGCCGATGACAAGGATGTGGAGAGAGTAGTGGATCTCACTACTAGGAGCTTTAGGAGGATGTTGAATACTTCGGGGACGGTGAGATATTTATTTTTATTGGCTTGCATTGGATTGTGCGAAAAAGTTAGCACTTTTAAATAAGACTAATTTGATTGATGATGACTTTTCTATTCATCATCACTGGCCTTTTGGATCTATAAAAGATGATTTAAGCAGCGTCCATGTTCAAGGTACGGCACTTACGAGAATGGCTAGTAAGGCCTATACGGGAGTGGCAACGTCTTCCGCAAAATGTACAGACAAATTGTGATCCTGGTGTGGCTGGAGGATTGGCCGCACGTTGGTACCGTGTGTCACGTTTTTGTGCTAGGTGCTCGAACCAGAAATTATCATGCGCAGAAATATCGTCAGATAGTGTCTTCCTCCAGCTAGCACGATCATTTGACGCTTCTTCTCAGGTTTTAGGGTCGATGTTAAATGACAGCATGCCCCTCTTAGCGCTATCCTTGTAGCAGAGCATAGCCCGTCCAAGGTCCAGGTCGTTTAGCGTCAGCAATTTGTCCGAAGAGAGTCTGTCTTGGCAAACGAGAAGGTTCCATCCGTTGCACGTGTCCAAGCCAGCGTAGTCTCCTCTGCTTTAATATCGCTGTTATGATGGGCATTTGCGTTTCTATTACTCTTATTATTTTAAACCCTTATATTTGTAATCCTACCCTACAGATCGCCGGCCTGTGCCGCGGCTCAAACTATAATTTAAGCGTTATAATTTGGTGATTTTTGTCATTCGCTTCTCTTATCTAGCTTGTTTATAAGAGATTTTTTTTCAATAGCACTTGGACTTACTGCAGATTGATAAGTTACTGACACCCGTATTTCAGTCGTGTCCTCGAGGACTAAAAATACGTGTGTTAATGTCTAATGTCCGTGTACTATGTGTGTCTCAGCTGACAATAGTGAGCGTGTGCAACGGGTTGTGCGGCGCGCTCGTATCGCGCAGCGTATCAGGCGCGGCGCGGTTATTACGCGCGTGCGGCGTGCGAGCGCGAGCGGCCAGACTGGACGCGAGGAGACACGACCTGCCCGCGCACTACGCCGCGGAACACTACCCCACCATCTACGTGTTCCCACCGGACAGGTATGTTACCAGCTGACTGTAGTCAGCGTGCGAGCGCGGCCCGCCAGACTGGACGCGAGGAGGCACGACCTGCCCGCGCACTACGCCGCGGAACATTACCCCACCATCTACGTGTTCCCACCGGACAGGTACATTATGTAATGTGGGTTATTAGTTACCTGAATAAAGAAAATTTTAATTAATTAATTATACACCTTACTTTTTGGTTCCGGGTGATCTCATTCGACCCCACATCCCCCCACCTCAGATCAGCCAGTTCAGATCACCCCCATACGTCAATAGGCACGTCCACAAATGGCGAGCTACTTCGCGCGGCAATTGTTTCTCGCTGCTCACTCTGCATGCCGCCTAATTACCACCGAATGGCGACTGGGAACTTATTGATCCCATTTTAAATGGTTACCACCATAGCCAAAGGGTACCTGGAGTTATAAGTAAATTCCACAAACTTTTGCCTCAACAGTTATTAAGTATCACACGTGACCGGTTATAAAATACCAAATTGTGTCTTATGGTTCAGAAACATATCCTTCCCATAGCCAAGAAATGTGCAGTCTGCAGGCTTCTAATTTCTCTTTCATCTTAATAAAGCTTCAATTAGACACTTACATAAAATTAATGTTGTATCACCAGGTCACTAGAAGCGGAAAGTCGCGCGTACCCCCGTGAAGCCCGGATATCTTCAGGCGGCGTGGCGGCGCTGGCGTTACGTGCGCTCGGCGCGCCCGCACATCTGCGACTGCGGCTCGCACTATGCAATCACGCGAAGGTACACGAACTTTTTTATTTCTACCCTCATTTTTTAATTCCATGTAAACAACGTGTTGATGTTTTTTTTTGTGTGTTATGTTTTGTTTGTTTATGTGTCCATAATATTATAGTATACACAATTATGTTTGAAGAATGGTGTAAATTTGAAGTATATAATATTATACTTTTTAAATCTCAATAGATATGTGGTGGAATTAATGACTAGTTTAAAAACTTTTAATTTTTTTGTTTAATTAGTTACTAGCTTTTACCTCTACTTAATTACTGCAAAAAGCTACAGTGAAACTTAGACACACACAGAGACACGTTTCACGAGTTTTTCACCCTCATTTAAAATTTTCTAAAAAAAATTGGTTTATTTTATAGTTTACGTTTCCTGTATAAAAAAATACAAATTGTGCATGTAGATAAATACCATTTTTTGTTCCAGGCAAACATAGAAAAGAAGACATGTTTAAAAGACATCCGAGAACACATCACAACAGTTATAGGCAGAAACCTAAAGTACTGGCGTAGAACCGACAACAGGGCGTTAAAAGACGCCCTATTCAAAAGACTGCAACATTTACATCGAGTGTCCTTAGACCTCAGCATTCTAAATACAAATGATCTCAATGAAAATAGCACAAGACAATCTACGCTTCTTAAATCTCTAACTAGTTTATCAGAAAACTGGGACATTGATGTAGCTTTATTGAATAAGGACAAACGTGCCCCAACCCCCGGACTACAGAGTTGATATTCGTCTATATACTTTGTAAATAGTGTACATTCTCGTTTGATAAAGATATTTAGGTATCTGTTACTATTTATTTATGAAGCGTAAAAAATATAATATTGAATCGTTCAGAATGTATTGTTTTATTGTGTCTACCATTCAGATTGTGGATTTAAATAAGTTCAAGTATAAAGTTCTTTAGTGAAATATTATTGTTTTTTAACAGAAGAATCATAAGTAGGGTTTTTACCCGCTGTCCTATCTACGATGATCAAGAGATATCATTAAAATTTCTTCGCAAAAGAAAGATTACGTTGACAGTCAAACTAAACTATGATAAAATGAAACATTGGCTGAATTTTATGCGCTGAATAGCAGCCTAAGTATAATTCTTGGGCCTAAAGTGATCTATAGAGCCATCCTATCTATATATGTATTTCAGTTAACTCCGTTCAGCCGCTTAGGTGTGAAGAACTAACTTATTTCAGACAAAAACTTTCACCTTCAATTATAATATCGTCCAGCATCAAAATAACGACTGTTTAATATGAAATTAACTAAATTATTATCAAAAGGTCAGAACTCGACGTCTCTCCCGAAGAAGGAGAGCGTGTTGAGTTTAGTGCTGCTTCGCCACCCGCGCACCACTCCCAGCACCGCTGAGATTGCTTTCTTCACATATTGCTCTGTCAACAACAAACACAATACAACTTACACACAACAACAATACAACTTACAACACAACTACGACAATATAACTTATTATAATAGGTAGTAGTGTGGTAGAGTCTTTTCACGAATGAAATCCCGCGGAATTTTGTGGAACTAAATTAAATTTAATCGATTATTATACTGTACCTACTTTATATCCTAAATTATTTTCTAGATTAAATAAAGACCTATTTAATTAAGAAATTAAATATGGCAAACGACGAGGAGTCAAAATGTTATAGATATTTTGTCTTTAAAACGCGCGAAAGTGGCGTCCCGCAAATAGGACTCTGTAGGTGCACTAAACTACATACCTACAAGTACCTTACCTTACCGCGTACCTCAAGATCAATACCTGCGATGTACCTCACCATGTCCACAATATACCCGGACATGGCTACAACATACCTTACAACACAGCACCAATACCTACAAGTTACCAGGGAAGAAAGAAAACACAACGCTCAAGCACTTCACTTCATTTATTTGTTATTGTTCAAGAAACAAGACGCCTTGAAAAGGGCGGTTTTGTTTCTTGAACAATAACAAATAAATGAAGTGAAGTGCTTTAGTGAAAATCACTATGTGAGAATTCCCTGTCAAAGAATGAACACACGGCCAAAGAATAGAAACTATTACTACACCTACAAGGCATGGTTTAAACCCACTAAAAACCAGGGACTCTTATGACTCTTGAGTAAGAAGCGTTGGTGCAGTGCACGTAGAATTTTACATCATTGTAGAAACCTGGGTAGTAGGTACTCGTATACCTCCGGTCGTAGGTACCTGCAGGTAAGTAGCCACCTACCCACGTAGGTGTAGGTTACTCTACCTGCTTATTCTAGGCAGCGTTATTTCTTAAAATCTGGAGAGCATCTTGCTTGTCTTCTTAGTATAAAAATAAAGTGTTCCTGCATAGTGCCTTGAGGGCGGGGATGCGGGCATGCCGAAGTACTAATCCACAGCACCGACATGGCGTTTCGCAGGAACACCATCAGGTATTTTGAATGGCTAGACGCACCATGTGTTACGTCATTAATGGGGGAGATTTACCTACACATCAACCCTGCCCTCCCATCAGGAGCATTTTTAATATTATACAAATAGATACTCTGTGATCAGGAAGTTAGTTAATGCTGGTTCTATATAGAAGGTCAAGGAATAATGCCAACCTAATTGTGCAGTATCGTTGGAAAAAATCTGATGATGTGGCTTGATAACGTAGACGAGGTCTATGCCCACCACACCGGTCACGTAGTCGCTGAATGTTCCCGCTACACGCGCGTCATTGCTGCTCTGATGGACCTGCAAATAAAAAAAAACATGAAGTCAACGCCCATTGACAAGTATCCAGAATCCAATTATACCCAACCATACCAATACTATGTATCCGCAGAATCCAGGCAATGGCATAAAAACAGGGAGGGGCATAGGCGGATCCAGGATTTGGTTCTGGGGGGGGGGGGGATCAAGGTGCAAAAATATTATAATTTTTACTACGTAAAGTGTGTGTTTAGCTCGCTCTGAGCAGTTAGAAAGTTTCCAAACATTCCAAAACACAACAACAAACAAACAACGGACAACGGAAACATTCCTAATAATAAGTGCGCGAGCAGCTTGCTGCGAGCGCCGAGAAAAAAATTATAATCTTTACCATGAAATATGTGCAAAATTTGTAACTCTACAATGATTCTGGGGGGGCCTTGGCCCCCTAAATCCGCCTATGGGGAGGGGGTTATCCCCAAAATCCTATTCATATCTTGTATCAAGCAATTAGCATGCCTTTTGTATAGTTTTCAAAACTTATGTTAGATTACAGATATAACAGATTACTTCTTGTCTTTCTGACACGGTTCCTTCCTAAGATTTTTAAAAACTACCCATAGGTAGGTTACTTACAATTTTTTTCCTCAACAGTCATCTACCTGCCATAAAACTTCATAAGTGAGTAGGTACTTACCTTAAGCCAATGTCGGAAAGTCGGAAGGTCCCGTGGAATCAACCAATAAGTCACCGACTTTATATTCTTTCTTAATTTCCTCAATAAATACGAAAGACTGCTGACCCTTGCATTAACTGACTGTATTCCTTCAACGTATATTAAGTTGACTTTCCGCAATATTTGGAACATTTGGAGCCATTATTATGCGCGAAGTTTCGAGGCTAGAGTGCTTTTCACGAAAGGAGTCCTTTTTGCGGGTCGCCACTATCGCACATTTTAAAAGTTAAAATATCTTTAACATATCTTTAACTCTTCATAATTTCTCATATTTAATTTCTTAATTAAATAGGTATTTATTTTATCTAACAAATAAAAATTATTTAGGATATGAAGTCCAGTAATAATTAATTAAATTCCGCGGGGCCTCTTTCGTGAAATGGACTCTAACATCGAACTCGTAGGCATATTTGGGAACGTAAGTGGACTAATTAGTACCTAACTTAATGTGCGGATTTCCAATCGCTATATTATGTAGCTAGTTAGATACCAACCACTGGACAAAACTATGTCAATTCCAAGTGATCATTATGACCGTGTTCCAGCCTCCAGCATGGTGTTCAGTGAAGACAGGTAGTTAAGGAGGGGTTTGCCTCATCTACTTGACCGACAATACATCAGCATGGTGTTGCAGACGCGGTGCGGTGTGGGTAACCGCTCACCATCAGGCGGGCCGGCGGGCCGTCTATTTGTGTATTATCATCACAAATCAGCCAACGTTCGTCCACTGCTGGACATAGGTCTCCCCCATGGAACGCCACTCCGGATCTACTTCCGGATATCGTCACCCCATCTCGCCCAAGGGCGCCCTACACTACGTTTGCCGAGACCCGGTCTCCACTCTAGAACACGTCTACCCCATCGGTTATTGTGTAGGTATCGCCTACCCCATTTATGTATCAGCTCCTAATAAATAAGAATGACTTTGGTAGGTATGACCGATCCAAAATTTCCCAGACTGATATAAATCAAGAAAATTTTTATCGACAATCGATTAGGTTAAGTACCTGGATATATACCTACGAGTACCTACCTAGCCTTGTTTGTTCCTACCATTAATTATAATTAGGTATAAAGATAAACTTGTTTTTGTATAAATAGATAGTCTATACATACTTACACTCATGTACCAATCTGCGTTATTTTTTTAATCTATACCTACAGGTAGGCTAACCTACCAAGATTGCAAAGCCTTTGCTTTGTCACGGCAAAGATGTAGATAATATACCTAATGGCAGACGCTTGCCTATATGTTCGCATATAGATCTGTGTGGATAAATGTATAGTGACTATATTGGATATTTTTCTAATAAAATACTTTAGTTTAAAAATAGAAGAAGGACTATTATCCTATTTTGACAATCATTATCATCATCAGCCTATGTTCGTCCAATCCTGGACATAGGCCTCTCCTATGGCACGCCGCACGCCACTCATCTCGGTCCTCCGTCTTTCTCCTCCAACCGCTCCCAGCGACCGTTATTATTTTTACAATAATAAGAATTAAACTATACACTAACTACTAATATTACTAACTATTACCTACGTCCTTAGGTATATCGGTATATATATCTATTATGGCTATTATCATTCACCTCGTAGGACGATCTCGTAGACACATTTAGCCATAAATAGTTACCTAGTGTTAATCGAATTCTGGATATTAGAATGTAGGTGTATATCCAAGTAATAAGTATAGGTTCCTACTACTTTAAGATATTAAAAAAAGTTAAGAGATATATGGATACTTAATAAGAGTATTAAAATAAAATATATAATATTTAATTTACCTCATACAACCGCCCGTCTGGTAGTCTCGCTTGTCTCGCCGCATATTCGCCGATGTCTTGTAGAGTCTTGTAGTTGCTCGGTTGACGGCGAGAATATCGCCACGGGTATAAAATCTGATCCTGAAATAACAGTAATGAAACCCAGGTGAAGATAAATCAATCACTAATCACATTTTCATAAAGGAGAAGTTGTGCGTGCATGTTTGTTACTCCTACATGCCAAAATTAAGAGCCTGGTTAGAATTCCAATTAGTATAAAACATAGGAACAACTCTTTCAGCGGGAAAATCTCTGGGAGTCCTAGTTATAAACATATCTAATATACAAAACTTTTATACATATATGACACAATTAGGAAACAAATCCTTCCTTGATCTTTGGGATTAGGATTTGGCACTTAGGATTATTATGAAATACCTGTTGGATCCCACTGCAGGTCAAAGGCCTTCCTACCCTCCGTCCCATCTGTTTTACACAAAAATATCTATATTTTGTTGAAAAACCGATGAAAATGTGATTCATGAAGTTCCTAGTTCATAAATACCAGGCACAGATATACACGGCTAATGGTCATTATTATATTATATAAAGGCAATTTTACGGGTATTTTACCTTCTTCGGTTCGAAATTAGCATGCAAATGTATGGCCAGTTGTATGATGTCCCCGAGGCTGTCCACATAGCGGCGTATAGCTTGTGCTTCAGACGAGGAGAAAGGTTTCACCCCGGGATAGTATTGCGAGCATCGTTCTGGAGTTCTGCGCACGTCATCTACAATAATTATAAAATGTTTAAAACAATTCAGCATGCCAAAAAAGAGCAACCTTTACGCCTACAGTACCTACACACAAAAACAAAACGAGTATTTATCGGTTTCCTTAAAGTCCGTTCCAACCAGGTTGTCTGTAAGAAATTGCTTTATGCGATAAGACCGCCGATTGTTTATCTCTAGTTTTATGTTTGTCATCATCATAGGCCTTGTAACATTTATATAAGATGATCTAAGTAGCGTCAAGTTAGTGTGCGGCACTTCTTTTGATGGCTGAACAGCCCTATACGAGTCATAGTCATGTTTGTCATATTATGTACATAATTCATAACTATTTCTTGTATTTTGGTATGCATTAAAGTGTCATTCCATTCTATTCTTTTTTTTATATATAGGCGCATATTATGTGCTAACAGCATAAATATCATACGGACTAGGAACACGTATACAGAGAGCGAGAGAAAGGATCTTTGGCCGTAATTTAATTTTAATAAACCAATTTAAGTATATAGACTAAAATTAAGTAGAACTCAGTATGTCTCACCTTGCCAATGGTACGCAAAGTTGCGATTAATGTTAGTGCCAAAGCATTTGACATCCTTTGCATCCCTTTCGACATTCTTGTGCCACTCAGCAGGGCGAGCGAATTTTCTTGCCGTGAGATTCTTTGACCAATCTATGCTTTTTATCGGAGGCAGTTTAGGCAGACGGTTGGTGAAGTGTAGACCATCTGGATTGCCGCATGGGATCAAGTACCTGCCATTAAAATGCAATCTATATCGTCAAAAATTTACTTTAGGCTTTCTAGGTTTAGTCAGCTAACATAACGCGAGATCGTGGTCAAAGGCCTACCTATTATTGAAAAAAAAACATATAGACTATTTCCTACACAAGTGGTCAAAGCGGTGTTAAACTTTACTAAAACCTGGCTTCACTGAACATCATTCCAAAACAGGACCATAGGCTATAATGACTATTTGGCGACACGGTTTTGTCCAGTGGGTTGTTACTTGTTACGGCGGAACTTGAATAGAAAATTCTTCTTAGTCGTTTTCTTGACGAAGTAAAGTTCGTGTCTAGTCTGCAGGATTTGCCATCACTCTCCGAATTATATAGAAACTATCGCATCTAAAATGTGTTACACAGAGTGATTATAATAATACTGTGCAGTGTGCAGGTATCAAAAGATTTTCGCCTGGACGCTACCGTGTTTCGGAAGGCACGTAAAACTGTGGGTCCCGGCTGTTTCCTATAAGATATGTAGGAGGCAGTCGTTAGGTCATGTTGCAGGCCCTGTAGTTATCTCGGCGATCTGAAACTGCAACATATAGGTTAGCCACACAACCTATAAATTGTGATTTGACTCTGACAGTGTCTAAGTAGGGAAACCTGTTCTGTTGAAGTATAAACCCCAATTATTATCAAAGTTTAGTTAAACTTTTACCAGTCATAATCGTTGAAGAACGGCGATTGGTAACCACTATCATATAGTAATTTTTCAGCCAATTTCAGTATGGCCCTTGGTACACCCCATGCCATTCCGTCTAATGCTAAAATTAAAATATGAAAGGTAAATTTATATTATTAATTTAATAACTAAATCTACGAAATATATATGGTCTAACTGTCCAAGGAACAAAAATATATTAGGTATCTCTCTGGTACTCCAGACGAGTAACCAGACGACTTTGCGGCATGAGAACAAAACAGAAAATGTATTCGCCCGCGGTTTCGCTCGCTGATGATGAATGATTAGAATAAATTAAAGAAAACATAGTTCTCTTTAATGGTGTTCGCAAATCTATCCGCATCGACCGCGCCGAAAGAATTTTTGTATAGGAAATCTTCTTTCGATTTGGACGATTCGACTCCGGCAAGTGTGCGAGGAGGTTTCATGAGATTTCATAATACCTATAAAGAATTCAAAATTAGATTCTTTCGGCGCGGTCGATGCGGATAGATGGATAGATGTGCGTTTACTATAAAAGTTATCATGACTAATTTCAATAAATATGTATGGCGAATTAAAATATGCTAACCTCCAACAATAAGAATGCCAGGCTTTTTGCTAAATGTATCGCTATGTAATTCCAAAGCCAATATAGTTCGGTTTTCCGTAGTTCCAGGCGACAAGCGCTTGACACTCGCTACGTCTGGGTCATCTTTGGCGAAGCTTTCAGCTTTTTTAAACAAATCCTCCACGTCCAAGTCAGCTTTTGAAAAGCTCTCACTGATATTATTTCTTACAGTTCGAGCTTTTGATCCGGATCTGTGTAAATGAATTATAACATTTTATAAATTTTGACCCCACATTGGCTGTACATATGTAACTCTCGAATGTACGACTCGGTGCGACTCGATGTGGTCGACAATGTGGTCGTGATCGCGATAAACGTGTTGCCGAGTGATCGCCGCGACATCGCGATACATTGTCGCGAATTTTGGTCACAACCAATGTGGGGTCAGAAAGAACCCCTTTTTTATCCCGGGAAAATGCATTACGTATCATCGGAGCGCGGGGCGATATGAGGGTGCCGAAGGTGCCCGCCGAAGATGGGCGCGGCGGGGATACCCACTAAAAATCCTTGGGGGGGTGTTCCTGCGGGACGCCATAATGCCGGGGCAGCGGGTACGCCGAAGCACTCATCCGCGGCCCCAACGGCAGAAAGAACCCTTAGCCCTAGTGTATCTCTGCTACCCTGTGGTCATAGAATCTCCGCCTCCTTCAGACAGATAGTAATGCTTAATATCTACAAATAAATATGAGCGAAATAAAAACTAACCCAGAGAAATATATATTTAGATTATTGTAATAGAACGAAATATACAAGTAATATATTACCTATGTAAATTAGTAAAAAATAATATTTAACAAAGAAGACATAAATTAGCAATAATGAAAAGCACATGTCCCTGACACCGTCACGTTGAGGAAAATATCGTATACCTACAAAAAACACCTGTGTTGAGTAAAAAAAAGATTTCGACAGTGATACAACTACAGGGTTTTTTGTTTTGATAACTTATTGTCTAGACTCATAATCTCGCCAGTAGATTGTTGGAAACGATAAAAGTACCGTTTAACGTTACTAATTGGGGTATAATACGCATATCATGCTCCAAATAACCTATGACTGTTTTGTACACAGTATTACTGAGATAATGATTGTTATCGATGAGCATAACTAAGCAAATATTTTTATGCGACAAGATATTTGGTAGATAAGCAGACCAATTTAATGGTGATCGCATGGGATTAAATTTTATATAATTACACTTTTTATCTAATTTTGATACCCCGAGTAGATGTTTGGATAAGCAGGCGACCGCATAGGATTAAATAACTATAGGTACCTAATCGGGTAGACTTTAAGGAGAGATAGGATCTTTATACCTATCGAATTAAGTTTTTTTTATATTTTAAACTAGCTGCGCCCAACGGTTATTTGCTGTAAGTAGCCTTTGTGTTTTACCAGTGTTTATGCTACCTAAGTATATATACCGAATTTCAGCTCAAACGGTTTGACCATGACCAAGACGTCCGTCCGAATTGTGAACGGCTGCGGTGCGGCTGGCCGTAATTTGCGCGTAATCGTAATGCAAAGTTTTAAAAGATTTTGAACTTACTGAACAAAATTTCTTGGTGGATATAAAATCATGAACAGACAACCCAAACAGTATAAAGTTGTAATAAGATACAATTTGATTTGCAATTGCATTTTAATAGATACAGTTTATAATAAAATCACTGAGCATATAAAGAAGAGTGTTAACTCTGAAGAAAAAAAATGAAATCGCCTAATGTACTGAATTCATTGGAGTCACCTTACCAACCCAAAAGTAAAAAGTATATTTGATTTCTGATGTTGCCTGCACTGCTGTACGACATTGCTTAGTGATGGGTAGTGTCGATTGTTAGTGATGGCCAGGTCGATAAAAATATATCGATAGTCGGCGCGACCCGTTGGACGGGATAGTTGATGAATTTATTATTTGTTTTATAAATAAATAAAAGCCATGTTATTTCATAATATTTTAATTTAATTTATTAATACTATTTTTACAATTAATGTGCTAATGAATAATAAAATTATATACAAATATTGTGTACAATAAAATTAAAAACGTGTATTTTATATTACTGTACACCGTAAGCAGTTATAATATAGGAATCAGGGATAAATAATAATTTTCTCAAGAATTATCGAAGGTCTTATCGAATATTATATCGTTAAAAAACTTAACTAAACTTAATCCGACTAAGTTTTTCAATGAGCCGAAAAACAAGCTCAGGATCCTCTACAACTCTTAGCCACTGCACCTGTAAAACATACAAGGTTTTTTTAAAACAACGTACTAAGAAGACCAGCAAAACGCTCTCCTGGTGGTTAGAAATAACGCTGCAATATAATTAATATAGTGCTACCCAGGATTTCACAAATGGGTGCACTGCGCCAACGCTTCTTACTTGAGAGTCGTAAGATGTTTAGACTCTTCAGCCCAGTAATTTCATTAGTTACAGTGCTCTCCTACCTAAGCACAGTAGTGTTTGCACATCACTGCTCAGGCGGTAGAATAACTGGTGTTGGGGCACCCGCCTAGTCGACCAAGGTAGTCTGTTCCTCATAAATGTTGGTGGACAGTTTGTAGGAAAAAATGCCTACTGCAAAGCAATTGGTGGCTGTTTGTGAGTATTGATTATATTTTGTTGCTTATAATTTACCTGTTTTCATCTAAAGGAAATGATGCGTAGAATACTGTAGCTGATTCCATGTATATAAGATTTACGGAGCGCGAGTTCCGACTCATGATGAGCCGATAACTCTTCAGTCTCTTCGTGAAACAGGCACTAAGAATTACGAACTTTATCTGTACAATATGAACCAAAAACTATAACAAACTAAAATCTATAGAATATAAACTAAAAACACGGCTGTCCAGCCCAGAAACTCGAATGTTTAAAGCAGAAAAAACAATAATTTTTAAACTTTAACTCACGTTACAAAATATCAACAAATAACAACGTCAACATTGAATTGTCAATTTTGATTTTGTTTTTTTTATTGTCAATGTTCAAAGGAGGTGTATAAGAAAAAATAAACTATTTTTTATGTTGGTACTTGCTTCCTTGCGTTGGTAACGTGACTCCAATGAATCTCATACATTTTTTCAATGTATGGAAGTTACGGGAGACTGAATAAAATATCAAACACGATAATATTGTCCTTTTTGTGAAGCCTTCATTTTAAAAATGTCATGAAGATTACCACAGATTACCTAAAATTTGTTAATTTTTTATTATAGTTCTACATTCTACATACCTACAACCTTAATTTCTTTGTCATGAACTCTTTTTTACCGATTTCAAAAAAGGAGGAGAACAATACTAATTATACAATTCGGTGATTTTACATAAAAATGTATGTTTACCGATCACTCCAAAACGCCTTAATCGATTTGGATTCAAAGGTTTTCAAGTTATGAATTAAAATGTGTGACTCGCGCTCGCCTACCTTTAAGCCGAAAACACATTATTAAAATGATGTGATGCCACGCGTCGACACTCGTTCGGATTGGTTCTTGGCGTTACGACACCCGTCCGGATTGGTCCGTGGCGTCACGTGACCTCACGCCAACCAATCCGGACGGCTGACGTCGCGTGGCGTCACGTCGCGTTTATTAATAATGTGTATCCGGGTTTATATTATAAGTTTTTACTCATAGTAAGAAATTCTGGCCACATTCTTTCTTGCACTTGATGTCTTTGTGTACATCCGTCAAAATAAATCATGACAAGTCAAAATACGAAAATGGGCATTGTGTTTCGCTAACATGAAAATTTGTGTATTTTTGATAATAGGTTTTATACAGTTCGTATTCAGCTGCGATCTAAATGATACTCACGATTCACTTCCTGTCTGTCCTTTTAAATGTAAGTTTGTGCTAACTTCTACTGACGGGTAGGCTTCGGTCGTAGTTACCATTCACTAGACCGTGCTCTAGCATGATGTTTCAGGGGAAAGATTTATCCCGCCTTTTGGGTTGTGTCTGCTGCATTGCTAAAAAAGATTTGGCGAGATCGTGATCAAAGGCTACCCAATAAAGAGTGCTTGAATGGCACATTCTATTGACTCTATTTTTGTCAATAGAACAATATAGAGTATTTCTTAATATGATGTTTTATGTACAAGTAGGCCAATGATAAGTGGTATGAGGGACAAGTAACAGTGTCCCTAGCTTCTAGCGTACCTAATTTTGTATATATTTTTTATAGTATTCAGACGGAAAAGGCAAATTGGCGAGTATACTCGATGGCGAGCCAACTTAGAGACGACCCCAGAATTTATAGTGAAAGTTTTGGACGAAGACCTCAACACTCTGAAGCCAAAGAAGGTTATAGCTGTGAATATCCAACCAGTGACACCGAGAAAGGAGAAGATTATCATTGGGGGAGCCATGGTGACCCTTCCAACAACTGTAACAACCACCACGGAAGCGCTGAAGGATTATACAAGATTTATACCCCCCACTACCACCATAGACCCAGAAGGAACTATCCTAACGCCAATAAAGCCATCTATTACAGACATTCAGCAATTTATAGCGATGCTTCCGCGTGGTTAGTTAAATTTATTTCATTTTCATTAAAGCTAAAAGTACTTTTGCAAGACAAGAAGCCAATGACCATACCGTTTCTTCAAAAATATGCACTGTCTAGTATCTAGAGAGCATAAAAGTGATAGATATGCACTCTATATTTATTTTACAGTTCTAACTTACTGAAATCCAGCTTAAATTTTATGTACGTTGTACATAATATATTTACTTGTGTTTGAAGGTAAAAGCCCTCAGCGCGACGAAAGCCCTCCAGCAGGTCCTCAGTTTGTGACCCGAGGTACCCTGACGCGCCAATATGCTCCAATAACTCCAGTGGCGTTTACTCGTCGCTCCAATATAAATGGGCCACTAATTCCATCCTCGACACCAACGAAGGAATTCTACGTTAGTGCTCACATGTTAATGTTGATTTTGCATCTCCCTTTTTCACATACTCAAAATAACAAACCTTACGCATACAGTCTGAGTTGTGTACACTTAAAAGTGAAGCGTGAAGATAACAAACACACGCGTTTATAATGCCTATTAGTAGTATTTGGCCTAACCTGTCCCTCTACCGCAAAGGCCTCCATTCCTTTCAATTTAACGTTGCCTCTCCAGCCCTCCTGATAAATGAACAAGTCGTCATAAAAGTAGACATTATAAATATACCTTCGCTTTATTCTAGAATTTGCAGACGTTGGTACGCACTACCCCATTTGAGGTGATAACAGGCCCAACAAAAGATAAACATTTAATAGAAGAATATCCTCATTATCCTCCTACTGAACACGACAGCTATCATCATTTCTTGTCGACTGCATCAACAGAATATGTTTTACCTACAACAAACGATCCCTTTGAATCATCGACTTCGAGACATGAAGCTGACGATTATGTACAAAAACCAACAGAAAAATCAAATGATTTAGAAATAAAAGACGACAACAAAGATTCTGATATCCATTACTTATCATTGTATGACGATGAGGATGATGAAGTTGGAAAAAAGAAAGATGCGATAGATTTGTATTTGGACAAAATTAAAGGTCAAGCTGGAAATGTAACCCAGGCAGATATGATAGATGTACCACCAACAAAAACGACTCAACAAGATCAAGAAGCTTTAGATGAAGAACCTTCAAAGAATCGTGTTAAAATTCGGCCTACCCAAGGATACCCAGATCTGAGAGCATTGAATTACCAACCAGTCAAAAAACGCAAATCTTGCAGTGTGCTAAAATTGAGATCTCTGAATTTCAATTCGCCGAGGACGCTACCAGAAGTATGATCTTTATAAATCTTTGAATGTCCTCTGTGGCGCGGTGAGCTTTAACCTACGTAAAATTTTGCGACATAAAAGGTTACGGGTTCGATTCCTGCTTGGGACAAACATTTGATTTACAGATCTGTTGTATAAGTATGTGTTGACAAAAAAGTAGGTATTACTTATATCCGATACTTAACATAAGCACTGAATTGCTTATAGCTATAGCTTGGGCTTAGACGGTGCGAAGTCCTGCAATCAGCAATATATATAATATATATATATATATATATATATATATATATATATATATATATATATATATATATATATATATATATATATATATATATATATATATATATATATATATATATATATATATTTTTTTTTTTTTTTTTTTAAACTTTCTAATATTACAGATAGTGGCGCAGATGAAACGGTGGGCAGAAGAAAGTCCGGTTGCGAAATGGGTCGATATAACTGATGGGAACTACACAACTATGGAGAATCCAATTTATATGATGATAGTGGACGATCCCAGCAGTGGACAAATCATAACGGCTAAACAAACTGTTATGATCGTTGCAGGTTATTTAAAAAATATCTTTTTTAGAAAGGGGTTTAACCCACATTCTAGGTTTTAGTCTGCTACCATCTATGGCCACACCGTCGATTTACATCACGCGAGATCGTGGTTAAAGACTAAAAATAAATAATAATTATACTAATATTAAAATATACTTACCTTTTATAATATTGAGCAGTGTTCTGGGAGTCTAACACAACTTAGCTACATGTCATACGACTATTATACCGATAGAAATTAAAAATAAGGCGCATGGCTGACTGAGCAACTATTGCAGCAACTCGCTGGATCATCTATCTTAATGGTATAGCTTTACATCGAACAGGCCTTAAATTGCTGCAAGCAGCTGCTACCAATTAAAGTCGGTCATAGATTTATGAAGCAACAAGTTGTTAGAGAGCAGCGAAAAGCGTTGCCAGTCTCAGTTCCTGCAATAGTAGCTCAGTCGACAAAGCGTCTAAAATATTCATTTTGATATTTTAATAGGAATACAAGGAAGAGATCAACACGCAGTATCATCAGCGCTGTACATCCTTTACCAATTGATAGAAAAGACATCATCCCACACAGAGCTACTCTCCAAGTTCCGGTTCTGGATCATTCCAGTGTTCAACCCGGATGGATACGATTATGCGATGACATTCCCTCACGTATGTAATGTTGTACTTTTAACAGGATTCTAGGATTTCATCGCAATATGAGCTTAAATTTGGTGAACATTTAAGAATTTAAACCCTGGAATAACACAAAGGCTCTTTGCTTTCACCGGATAATAACGCTGAGCGCAGCCTTTTAGTGGTTTGCTAACTTTCTGACGGTTATTATCTATGGCTAACATCTTATAGCACATTCAGTTTTCCAGGCAATCGTGATTTGTCAAGGTTTTAATTAGCCTGCTCAAGGAAATTTCAAGAAGGAAAGCAGTAGTGATTTAATATTTTGCTGTAGCATTTACTTATTGGGAAAGGTTAAATATTTACTCTTTGTTAGTCAAAGCTCGTTTCTTCGGCCTTTAATTGGGATTTTAGTCAATCCTAGGGGCGACTAATTTGACTAGTCAAATACCAAATTCGTTCTCAATCGTAGAATAGTGGAGTAGGATTAAATATTTCACAATTTTTCATTCTTGTATTGCAGCGTCGAAACTGGGCCAAGAACCTTCGTCAAAATTGGGACTACTCGTGCAAAGATAGACAATCTTGTAAACACTGTGAAGGATACGGCCTGAGATGTACGATACAACCTTGTTATGGCGTCAACCTGGACAGAAACTTTGAATACCAGTGGATACCTAGTTAGTTCAAATCTTTGCACATTTGATATATTTATTCTTAAAAGTTATTTTAAAATTTAAATTTGCTTTTCAATTCTTTATTCGTTTTTCGCTATTTGAAATAGGCTTGTTTGATTTTCACCTACGTGCGTTTACTACGCGTCACTAGTCACGAACTGACAATCGTAACACATAGGTCACCTAATGGCAAAGTTTCATACTACTTACAGAAACGATGCCTTAGTTAAGTATTTCTTCACAAGATTTTTAAAAGAATTTCCCAAACGTTTTCGAACAATAAACATAGAAAAAAAATCAGACACATTGCAAACATTTCCTCATTCTTTGAAGCCCGTAAAATTCTATTCACAGCGGAAGAGTTACGCTCGGAGCATCCCTGTGGAAACCTCTACGCAGGCGAGAGGCAGCTCAGTGAAACAGAAACCCGTGCCTTCACTAAACTGCTGCACGACAGACTGCCGACGCCATACATGTTCATCGCCTTTAAAGAAGGTGATGTTCTAGTAAGTATTTAGAAATTATTATAAACTGATTTTGACGGAACGTTCTCCGTTCGTTCTTACCTCGTCGTTCATACGTTTGACGATCGGGAAAAGTTTTCTATCACTCCCGAGGCTCAAGATACAAGTCCGAAGCTTCGTTTGGATCTCAACTACGAACTCTGATAGTGTTAAAAATAATACTTCACTGGTAATGATTTCTTTTAAACATTTTTACAAAGTGTCCTGCATTATTACAGCAGAATAATTCAATAGACATACGTCATAGTTGATTTGGCATACATACGTATATTATGTATATGCTACATCAGAATGCTTACTTTTTAAACTAATTTAACTCAAGGTAAATCTCAGGGATTCATAGAAAATCATAGAAACTATGATACTGCGGCGGACTTTGACTCGTATATGCGCATTATCGGATATCAGTTTACTGCACTGTGGTTACAAAATAAATCACAGTCTGCGTCATCAGTCTATACCTGATTAAAGTAATTAATCGAAATAATAACGCTTGGTGTGGCTTTTGTAAACAGGTATTTGCTTGGAAAGAGATCATACGTTTGTTACGTTAATTTCAAATGTCTTTATTGTGAAAAAAGGCACATACAGGTACATACAAGTGAATTAAATTAAAAATTTAAAAAACCCCCAACGCAATATGTAATTTGCCTTTTTTGTGGTGGCGGCCATCTTGGATTTTAAATTTATTATAGCGCTTTGTATTCTACTAATTAAGCCCTTTCATTTGATACCCATATTGAGGGGGTCGTGGAAGAAAAACGTAATCCGCCATTTTGTAGCGGCGGCCATCTTGGACCAATTTTCACCAAACATGGCTAAGAACACTCACGACTAACTCTACTTTTAAACAAAAAAAAAAACTAGATCAAAATCCGTTCATCCGTTCGGGAGCTACGATGCCACAGACAGACACACACACACACACACAGACAGACAGACACGTCAAACTTATAACACCCCGTCGTTTTTGCGTTAAAAAAGGTATAATGTAAGAAGTTCATGAACAATGAACAAAAAATTCACGTGCTCTAAACCACTGTTAGATGGCAGCGTGCTCAGATGACTGGCATCATTTCCTCGTTGGATAGCAATAATGAAGTTTATTAAGCCAGATATACACCAACAGCATATGCACGTTTTTGCCATACAATGGCAAATACGTTTGTGTTTACAAAATATATGATTTACATATATGTCAATAATGGCTTGTTATCTACTAGGTACTCGCAGATATACTATATACTACACCTTTGTTGTGTTAGCCGTAATCATTTCACATTGGGCTAAAATCAATGAGTAACTATTTGCACGAAACTCTAAGTATCTATTTCGTCCAACACCTGCTATGTGGACCAAACCTTATGTTTCCAAGAATTATTTCAAGTTGATAATATTATTTGCAGGGCGTGATGTATCCTTACTCACATACGAAGAAAAAACGACAAATAGATGAAATTCTTGTAAGTTCAATTATCTTTTTTGTTTTAAATGCAACGAAATGAGTTTGACGCTTGTCTAACGTTAAACGATAACGCCTGCCTTTTACCTTCACAATACGTTACAGTATACTGTTCTGGGCTCATTCAGGGACATAGGCCTCCTTAACCCAAAAATATGCGGTCACCTTGGCCTTCCAACTGGAGTAATGTATATCCGTAATCCAACCCAGATGGGATCTCGCATTGAAAAACGAATCAACAGGTTTCCTATATCTTTGATCCCACAGAAAATGAAGTCGATTTTTGCTACCACTAGGTAGGAAGTTTTGATTACTAAATCATATTGGCAACTTATTTATTTATTGATACAAAAGCTTTTTATAATAAATTTATAGAGACGGCGAGCGTCTATGGCGGCGAGGGCAGCCTTTGGCATCGCTTATCGTGAATACATCTCTGGACAAACATCAGAATTCTTGCGTAAGTAAATAAGTACTACGTATAGTCCAAAACTTGGCGACCTACAGTTTTTTTTTATACAACGAAGTAAGAAGCCGAGCAAGACGCTCTCCTGATGGTAAGAGATAACGCTGCTCATAATTAGTACAGTGCTATCCAGGATTTTACAAAGGTAAAATTCTGGGTGCAGTGCGCCAACGCTTCTTACTTGAGAGTCATAAGAGGTTAAGACCCATCAGCCCAGTAATTTCACTAGCTACAGTGCCCTCCTACCGAAGCACAGCTGCTACATTATTATATAGAGGTTAGCTCCATAATAATAGGGATGTAATTTTTGGAATTGCTTTTATATGGTAGATAGACCCATTTCATACACTAATATCATATTTTTTGCAAAAATATGTGAAATTTCAATATAAAAATACGGAAATAAAAATGTTTTTTTGAATTCTGGTTAAAACGTTCCGAACATCCGTTGTCATCTGACAACGCGTGACGTCACAACATTTTCAGGAATTTTAGGAATAACCAAAATGATATTGGCTTTTTTTTGGCTTAAATTTGGAACACAACAACTTAGGGCACAGTATAAGTTGCATCAAAATCGGTTCAGTGGTTTTTAAGTTATGAATAATTAAAATGTGTTAAAATCAGGAACATAGGTATCATAGGAAACGTAATTCCAGAAAATTTTGTGATGTCACGTAAACGTAAAATGTGATTTTAGGTTTTTAAATACTGTCTTTTATGTGAAAAACACTTTACATGAATTCGTAACATGTGTCAACATCCCTATTGTGATTCTAATTTTCTAGTTAAGTTGTATTTGATTGATGCTAGTAATATTTTCAGCTCTGTACGCGGGTGGTATCGACGACTGGGTGGACAGCCACCTCGGTATAGACAACACCTACACCATCATGATGTACCGGCAAGCTGACACATACAACACCAAACTGTCTCACGAGGTACGTTGCTTTTAATGGTTGCTAGGGCTACGTTTAACACAAAGATACTTGTTAATAGGTTATTACGTCATGTTAATTTTACTAATTGGGTCTTTTCGCGTAATTATTTTTATGTTAGTTTCACAAAATTATTTTAAAACCAACCTCGAAGCAAAGTGTTGTTTTTGCACATGTTTTTGCGGTGGTGGCAAAGGGGTTATGTGGTGCGGATGCAAAACTGGACCACCGTGTTCGAATCCCGGCCCCGAACCAATGATTTTAATTAATTATGTGCGGTTTTTCCACTCGCTATACTGGTGGTAGGCTGTCGCCGTGGCTAGTTACCACCCACTGGACAAAACCGTGTCCGCCAAGCGGTCATTGTGACCGTGTTCCGGCATGATGTTCAGTGAAGCCAGGGAGGGATTTATCCCGCCTTCTAGGTATAGTCTGCTGCCATCTACAGCAGCATCGTCGCTTAACATCACGCAAGATCGTGGTCAAAGGCTTACCTATAATGTATAAAAGAAAATGTAACTGTGTTGGAACTTCGAGGTTGGTTTTATAATGATTTTGTGAAAGTAACATAAAAATAATTACGCGAAAAGACCCGATTAGTAAAATTAACATGAGTTGAAATCGCGAAAGTTTAAAGTTATTACGTCGACAAAGATGTGCTATGCAATCCACGTGAAAAGATTTTCCTCACCTTGCACCTTGTTTTATCTGAAGATTAGCGATAGGACCTCCTTAATAAAAGAACACCCCTAGGCTTTTTAGTGGCCCCCCGCCGCGCCTATCTTCAGCGGGGGAGTCCCACAAACCGCTCTGTTACCCGTGGCGTGACAGGGTGACGATGCGTAACGCATTTTTCCTGAGTTTAAAAAAAGGTAAGATGACCTTTGCACTGCCTACTCACATTAATATTAATAATTATATTAAGCGAATTATCAGACCAGATCCGATAAAATTCAATTATTTTTCTGTACCTAGCGCACGGCAACAATCAATTTTGATGCTATCGCAGTTGTTATGAAATGACAATTATAAATTGTCATGCTTTATATTGATGTTTTATTATTATTAAAAATATCTTAATAATAATAATATTATGTTCACGGGTATTGATAAAAACAATAGTCGGAAACAACACACCTGTTGTGAAAGACAAACTTTATATAAGTATAATTGAATTATCAAGGATGCAAACTGTCTCAATTTTATTTAAACTAAAGCTTATTTTATTGCACACAAACGCCGCAGAGATCTAGTTTATACGTAGTTAAACATACATTGCAAAAACAAGTGACCAATTTTGATTTGCCAATGTGTCAAAAATACTAAATTTTGAGTTGTGCCACCAATTCAACAAAAGCTGTCTACCAAAACCGGTCACAGTAACCATAGATTCGCTCTGCTTTTCTAGTTTGTTTTCTATTTTGTTTTATACTTATCTGTAAGAGAAAACAAGAATAAATATTTGGAAATTGATCATCATCATCTTCCTGCCCTTATCCCACACTAGGTAGGGTCGGCACAACATGTTTTTCTCCTCCATTCTGCTCTATATCCTCTTTCACACAGGTCATCCAAACCTTTTTCGGACGCCCCCTTCCCTTATTTAGAAAGTATGATGATAATTGTAATCATTGCTACGCAGTGCTACGGAAGTGCTACGAAGGTCTACGAAATTACTGAGACAATAGGTCACCTTGCAGCCCCGGATCTAGGAATTTTTCGAGGCGGGGCAAACCTAAAAATATATTCTTCATAAAATAGCGCGAGCAGCTTACTGCGAGCGCAGAGCTCCGAGAAAATTAATTAATTAAAATAAATTTTTGACAACAAGAAGAGGGCGGTTAATATGCTTCGAGTGGTAGGAAAATTAAAGCATTCCTCCCTAAAATAGCGCGACCAGCTTGCTGCGAGCGGCGAGAAAAATTTTATATATTTCGGGTTAAAGATCTTTATTTCTCATAAAAGAATTTACATTCACTTACTATGAGACACATACTAAAACTAAGCATAAGTTATAATAGGGCTAGTCGTACAATATTTTTCAACGAACTTATAAAATATAAAATGTAGGTAGTCTAAGAAAAAGTTATAGGCAAATATTGCAAAAAACACTTAAACAGGTCCAACGCCGCACCGCGTCGATACATTGTTTTGTTGACATGCAGTAAACCTAAAGTAAGCGCATCAAATCTGGATATGGCAAAATATTCAATTTCAATGTAATTTATTGTTATTACATCATTGTATTCCTTTATTTTTTCTCTTTGTTTAATTTATCTTCTTTGATAATATTAATTT
This sequence comes from Hemithea aestivaria, assembly GCA_947507615.1. Classification (NCBI taxonomy): domain Eukaryota; kingdom Metazoa; phylum Arthropoda; class Insecta; order Lepidoptera; family Geometridae; genus Hemithea; species Hemithea aestivaria. The sequence goes on along the minus strand of OX382329.1, from coordinate 9,125,521 downwards.
ATTTATTCATCTTTAATTCATTTCTTCTGCCTTTTTTCTATAATATGTATATGTATATAGTATTTTTATATGAATATTGAAGTAAGTTTTGAAGGTTCTGGTGTATTTCTATTATTTGAGTTTTTATATATTCTTTAGTTCCTTTCTTCTGCCTTTTTGTATAATACATAATATGTATGTAATATTTTTATATATGAATATTGAAGCAAGTTTTGAAGGTTGTTGGTGTATTTCTATTATTTGTAAATGTTTCTGTTATATGTGTTTTTATATTCTGTAGTTCCTTTCTTCTGCCTTTTTGTACAATACATAATATGTATGTAATATTTTTTATATATGAATATTAAAGTAAATTTTGAAGGTATTTAGTAAGGGGTGTTAATATTACTTATTTGTTAAATGTTTCGGTTATTTGTGGTACATTTCACAACTTTATAATCTCAGGAACGCCTTTTCTGTAACGTATGATAAGGTCTTTCTCTCCATCATCACACCGACGTAACATTTCATTCTGCAGAGTTTTAATGTAAGACTGTTGTTGAGGCGTTTGATCAGAATATATTTTAACATTTGTCAAATTTATGTTGTTTCTGTTACGTAAAAGATTAATATTTGACAACGAAAACAGTGCGGGTAACTTTAATTATATTATTTTAGTGTACCTACGATGGTTGATACATTATAATACGAGATTGTTTCGCTAATCGCAGTTATTGAGCTATGGCTACGCGCCCCGCGAAGATTTGACTATTCCGTATACCTATTTGTCATTTGTACTCCAAATTTGAAATTTGCCGCCCTCTTTAATCGATGGTCCCAGGTTTGGCGATGGGTTGAGTCCTTGATTTTGCCGCCCCCTGATGTTGCCGCCCGGGACACGGGCCCCGAACTGCCCCCCTATAGATCCGGCCCTGTCACCTTGAAAATAAAGTCTGATGACTAACATGTTATAAGAATAAGTGAATAATATGAAATTGTATCCTCATCATTACTCGACTATGACTGAGATTATAATTAAGATAACATAAAATTTTGATTGATCGCAGTTGGGATTTGTACGTAAATGCATTCCAAAGTTATTATATTAACGAGTTTAAAAAAAATCAAATCGATCTCAAGCTAGCGAAAATGTAGATATTACAATAGGTAGCTTCGCCAAATCGCCACGCTGTCCAAAACTTAAACCGAGGGCGCGTTCACAAGTCGATGTTTTAAATTATATAATAAGAACAAAATAATTAATTACCTTCATTTACCTTTTTTTTAATCCCAGGAAAAATGCATTACACATCATCACCCCAGGGCGGAATGCCCCGCTGAAGATGGGCGCGGTGGGGATACCCACTAATAAACCTGGGGTGTTCCTGCGAGACGCCATAACACCGGGGCGGGTCCGCCGAAGCACCCGTCCGCGGCATATATCACATTAACCTGGCTTATATGCAAATTTCCTTTCCTAGACCAGACTTTCAACGGGAGCAAAGATCTTCATTCTTCTGTGTACCTAATAAGGTTGACCCTAATTATATACATGGAAGCTTATATTCTCGCGCACAGCGCATTTTTAAAATAACATCCTTTATATAGTAGTTATTGACGTGTCTGTGTATGTAGGTTTGGTAAGTTTATATAAGTTGGTACTGAAAAGTAGCTTTTTTATTGAGATGGAAGATTAGCTGTTTTTGGTGCTTTTCAGCCATTTTGTATTGAGAGTACCTATTAGTCAATCTGCGTTACCGACAAAACTGTCCTTGCAGAATATCCGGGATTCTGCACCACAAATTTCAATCCGAAAAGAAGAAGATTGACGTGTTGTACTATAAAATGTTGGCACACTTTCTTGCGTACAAAATTAACCTTTTGGCACAGATAAAAGAATACTAGCTTTTGGTTAGAGGTTGTAAATGGATGGTTAAAAAGCTATAATCGTTGTTTCAGCGAGTGGCCCACGAAGCGTATGCAGCGATGTACACACTTGTGTTGCAGACCGTTGAAGGAACACCTCCGCGCGTCGGCTTGATGATGATTACCAAGTCTAGAAGAGAACTCAACACCGCCGCCGTCATACCGCGCTGTAGTTTATTCTTATTGGCTTTGGTTATTGTGTGTGTATGTTTCATCTGATCTTACTGTTTAGGCCTTATTATATTACAGAGTGATCTAATTCACTATGAATTGATTCACTCGAATTCATTTACCACACATGTCGGCTTGTAATACATGACGACGATATTAAGAATTGTAATACATGACGCCCATACATTGCCTCCACAAGTATCACACGTCATGCATCTCGACCTAACAAATTCGTGGAAATCAATTCGCGGACAATCTTTCTAGACAATGTCTTAATTCGACAATGAAGATCGACAGTGCTCTACATACACGTGAAAGCCAATAGTACTCCACGTCGATTACTCTTTTTCCTTGAGAAGTTTTATTAGACAGTGTTGGTGCGTAAAGCGCATTATTACGCGGAACGAAATTGTAGTTATTACAATTGATTGCTCGAGTGGACAGATACACATAATGTTATGTGCATATGAATATGAATAGCTCCTGTTAACGCCCACGAGTTGTCAAATGTGCTATATCTTTATCCATATTTCGCCATTGTTATTTTAAAGTTCTCGTTATTTTAGAAGTCTTATAATAAGCTGTTCTGTATAAATCGAATATTTATTTATTTAATATGGAATGTAGTTGCAATGTTTAAAATAAATATTTTGCAGTGTATAATTAACATGTGTTTATAATTACATGTATTTATTTAACATACGTATATAGATACCTGTCTGATCACCTACTGACTAATGATTAAAGGCTTCCTGCAATCGAGGCCATGATAAGCTTACATAAGCTTGGATTAGTTTTGATATGGTTTGCGACGGAAATTTTTCGATGTTCACTTTGACAAAGTTCGTGCACCAGAGAATGTCACAAAATTTAATACTTGATTTATGAGGAGCTGTTTACTATAATATTTTAACTGATAACTAAACTTTTACAAGATTTGATACCTACTAGCATTATCGAAGTCTTAGGTAGCACTGTATCAAAGGAAATAATAGAATTATTTTCATGTACTGACCCATACACCTATTACTGTGGCAAAACGGTGTGACCACAAGTCTATCGTAATTTCTGGGATGTGTCTGGGTTGGTTAAATATTTTACTTAATTACATACAATGGGACAAATATATTTTGGTCCCCTTAAAATTTGACTCTCATTGATACATAATGTCACAATCAGTTTTAATCACAATAATGGTGTGTGAACAGGGCTTTATTATTATTGATTACGTGTACATATCTTCATTATTTTGCTTCGTGATATGATAAGGTAGGTATCGGTGGGTACCACGTACCATATAATATATTACATGAAGGTACATTGTACGATCATTAATCGAACTAGATGATGTTTATTTACTAACTGAACGGATTTTCCCTGATATTGAGTCACGTTTAGACTCTTCGTTAACAACAGACTTTATTGTAGGGCGATTTTTGTTGGCTTTTTAATCAGTATGAAGTTCTTGAGAACAATACAGCAAATCTTGATCTGATCAATCAGTGGCTATGCACATTAAAGTTGTTTTATGAATCATCAAACTATCGTGTGAATAAATAACTGTTGTCTTATTTATCTGTAGTAGCGTTTTATTAAACTTTTAGTAAATAATATCAGCATACATTCATTTACATAATGATTGGTTAACAAAGACTTTGTAAATTATATTTGGTCACCATTTTCTTCTAAAGTAGGTACATATTCATGTTAATCCTTAGCTAAAAAGTTTCGCCTGAATTGGTGTATCCAGATCCGCATCACACTTGATTCAAACGTTCATATTCTCCGCCTACCCAGAATAGAGCGATGACGATAAGATGGCGTACCATTGTGAATATGAAAGGTGGACAACGGGATCTCGACTCTCAGACATGAGAACCATACGATTCACGATAAACTCAGCGAGTTTAAGCTCGAAACTGGACATGCGAGGCACGTACTTACCACCCGAGCACCTGGTTAATAAGGATGCACAGACGTTGCCTCGCCTAGTCAAAACCCGATCATAGTAATAAATAATAAATATAGTTATTACCGTGACCCGGCTATCAACGGACGCCGTTAGTTATGAATTACGGTGTACCTCTATATTGCAGAATCTTGAACTTTTTTTTACATATTATTTGAGGTTACTAAGCTATGCCATAACAGAACATTATGAGTACCACCTACTTAGGGTATCTTGACACGAATGTTTTATAGTTTTATTAGTTTTCTTCGTAATTAATCCATACATATAATAAGAATGGAAATTTCTCCCCATTCATTGTGATCCTTTACTAAGGTGAACTGTGAAAATACGCATATGAACAAAACGACGCGAAAAAGTCGCTTGCGCGATCTAGATCGTAAAACATTTTGTCAATTTTTCCTAGGGAAACGTAAAATAAAATAATAAAATAAATAATAATCATTTATATCGGACACATCGCCCCTAATTTACATCAAAATTTTGAAGTAAAAGTAATAGAATATAAAGTAAATTCAATTCAAAAAAATCAAAAAGCAAAAAGTGCGACAAACTAAAAATACGCCATCTATCGATATGCCTGTAAAGGAAAGTAGACCTTTAGTTTAATTTGGGCTAAATTTGTAAATAGTTTGTGTCACTGGTGAGGTGAAACAACACCACCGATTTGAATAAAATTTTCACTAATACGTTGCAGTTTTCTCTACTTGAACCTTAGTGTTGGTTTTAGTCAAATCGGTTTTTAAATAAAAGAGTTATATCAATCTAAAGATTTACTTATCTTATTATATAAAATCGTTCGTACACTTTCGTGCTATCAACGCACAGCCCAAACGGCTGGACGGATCGAGCTGAAATTTGGACAGCGTATTTTTTGGAAAACTTCATCGTGCAATAAGAAGCGATTTTGCGAAATTCCCCCGGGAACGGGAATTATTCCCGAAAAACGTTTGTATGCAAATCCGTAACCGCTGAACCGATTGAGCTGAAATTTCGTGAAATGATTGTTGGGATTGTGATTAGAAACTTTGAATACTTTTTATGTCAGAAATTTACTTTTAAGGGGGGTAAAGGGGGGGTCGAAGTTTGTATGGGAAATTTAGAACCGCTGATCCTATTGAGCTAAAATTTGGCACAAAGGTAGTTTGAGTTGTAAAAAATGATATGGGATACTTTTTATTCCAGAAATCAACCTCTAAGGCGGGATAAAGGAGGTCAAAGTTTGAATGAAAAATCAGTAACTAATGACCCCATTAAGCTAAAATTTGGTTTAGATATAGCTTGAGCCTCTAAAAAGGATATGGGACAGTTTTTAACCCTGAAATTGGCCTTAGAGTGGAAGTCAAATTTTGTATAGGAAATCAGTAACCGCTAGCCCTATTTGATATGGATGTATGTAGTTAGACTCCAAAAAGGACATTTATTTATTGATTTTGAATAGTTTTTAACGCTCAAAAACATATTTTATAAAGAACACATACAAAATACAAACTCTTTTCCGATGTGCCACTATTTTATCCATTATGAAACTAGATGGCGCTGTTCGTCGTTAAAACTCGCAAGCGATTTGTTGGACATGAGTACCTTTTTAAACGACTTATGAAACCAAACTTTTTTGCTATTATGTAGTATTATTTATTAGTATTATGTTTAGTTGTGCATGCTGTGGCATCCTATAATTGTAGGATCACACAGACTAAAGACATAATAGCCTTAAGACTTTTAATTGTAATGTGTTTCCTGCGTTAGATGTCCTTAAATAAATAAATTATGCCAAAGGGCGGTCAACAATCCATGTCGTTATTCCTGAATCCTAGAGTTTTACAGACTGCGAGTCAAAAATTTAACACTTAATAATTACTATAAAATTAATGTAACTTTAAAATACCTGATATTAATTATTTTATTACATACCATATACCATATTTGTTGAATAATTTTATAAATAACTAGCTGACCCGGCAAACGTTGTTTTGCCATATAAATAATTAATAGGAATGATTAAAAGTTAATATGAGAGTTACACTGAGATAGCAAAATAATAATTGTTTTATTATAAATATATAATTTTATTATAAATCCGATTCTCACAGATACCGGATAAGCACAAAAAATTTCATCAAAATCGGTCAAGCCGTTTCGGAGGAGTATGGCAACGAAAACTGTGACACGAGAATTTTATATATTAGATATATTATATATATTCACTTTAAAGTTCCATCACATAATCAGAAAAATCATTGTCCTTAATTTTATGTTGAGTTTGTCTAATTGAATTATTATTATTTTATTAACTTTATGTGAGTAAATTCGTTTGCATGCCTTATTTAATAAAAGTCTTCGGAAGTTCTAAAGTTATTTTTTTTGTTGAGGTGGTTTTTAGGGTTCCGTAGCCAAATGGCAAAAACGGAACCCTTATGGATTCGTCATGTCTGTCCGTCCGTCCATCCGTCCATGTGTCACAGCCACTTTTTTCCGAAACTATTAGAACTATACGATTGAAACTTGGTAAGTAGATGTATTCGGTGAACCGCATTAAGTTTTTCACACAAAAATAGAAAAAAAATATTTTTTGGGCTCCCCATAGAACTAAAACTCATTTTATTCATCAAACCCATACGTTTTAGGTATCTACGGATTACGGATAGGTCTTCAATTATTGAGGTTTCTAATATCATTTTTTATTATTTTAAACGGTTTTATTTAGCTCACTCCGTTTGTTTTATTATTTTTTATTCTTGGGTCAAATTTAGTAAAAAAAAATCGCAAATTTGAAATTTCGCCCTCTTCCTGTCAACCGATTCAAATGAAATTTGGTGTACGCCTTTGGTTCTGGTGACAATATAATTACGTATATTTAAAATTATTTTAAATCCAAGATGGCCGCCGCTACAAAAAAGCGGATTACATTTTTTTTTCCAATCAATATGGGTATCAAATGAAAGGACTTGATAACTAGAATACAGTGCACTATACAAAATAAAAATCAAAGATGGCACTCGCTACAAAATGGCGGATAACCAATTTTTTTAATCTCATCAATATGGGTATCAAATGAATGGGGTTGACATGTTGAATACAGTGTACTAAAAAGCTGAAAAATAAAATCGTGAGGCACGTTAAATATCTAAATTCTAAATCCCTAATATGAACATTTAAACTGAAAATTGTAGAAAATAAAATTGTTCTTTACTTTTTGTGATTTTGTTGTTAATTGGAGACTCTTAAAAGGCCTGGAATAGCTTTTATTACAGAAACCAAGCTTAAAGGGAGAAAGGGGGATCGGTGTTTTTATAGGAAATTAGTACCCGCAGCTCTAATTTTGCAGAAATTCGAAATAGATACAGCTTGAGCCAAAAGAAAGGACATAATTGAGATAGTTCCTTAGTCTTAGTTCCTTAAGTCAACAATGCATATAGGTGAAAGGGCCTTTCACCTTCCCTCACTTTTAAGGTCAGAGTTTTATGGGCATACCTACAGGAACCACGGAATCGATTTGAGTCTCGGGAATGATAGTATGAGGCATGAGGAACCGATTTAGCTTAAATTCCCAATATAGATAGTTAAAAGGAAAACAAATAGTTTTATGGAATAAGGAATTCTGGAAAAAGGAATCAATAGCCGCTAAATTGATTTAGCTGTAATTTTGTATTAAAATATTTTGAATTCCAGGAAAGTAACACAGGATTGTTTCCTGTGGTAGCGAAAAAAAACTGCATAGAAATACTTGGCTCGATTTTCTTCGCTATCCAGAGCGGGAGGAAATATAACTATGTATACTAATTCAACGCCGCGGGGATGGAAATCAAATCAATTTCGAAATAGCTGCAACAAAATGAAATTTAGAACCGTTGACTCTATCTATTACGCTAAAATTTGATACAACCTTTAGTTTGAGTCATAAAAAATGATACGAGACACTTTTTATCCCAGAAATCAACCTTTAAGGGGAGGAAAGGGGGGGATGCAGTTTGTGTAGGAAATCGGTAGCCGCTTCTTCGTTTTAGCTAAAATTTGGTCAACGTATTCTTAATATAACGTAGGCGACCAATAAGGAGGGATTTTGTGAAATTCCCAGGAGAACGGGAATTATTTCCGAAAAACGTTTGCATGGAAAGTTATTGAATAGTTTTTATGTCAGAAATTAACTATTAGGGAGAATCAGTATTACAGGCAGGAGGAAGGAGAGTCAGAGTTTTAATGGGAATTCAGGAATCACAGAATTGATTTGAGTCGTGAGAAAGATAGTGTGAGAAATTGGTAACCAATAATTATAATTTAACTTAGGTTTAGGTACATTACAGTAGAGATAAGTTTAAGGGTTACCGGGAAAGGACCACAAATAGTTCTAATTCCTGAAAAGAGGCGTGAAAATTTGTGAAGACAATCAACAACCGTTAAACCGAGATAGTTTGACCTCCGGGAAAGGACACAGGACTGGTTCCTGCGATAGCAAAACAAAACTTCATAGATACCTATACCCAGTCCGATATTATTCACTACCCACTGGGTTAAAACTATTTTACGCTCACAAAATCGCGGAGATGGAAATACAATCCTAAATGGCAGCACCAAACTTTCGCTTTATTGACTGTCACGCGCAACGAAGTGCGCGCGGGTCAGCTAGTTAAAACTAAAGTCAAAATTTAAAATAATTGCTGGCACAACAGTATTTATAATTAATTGTATTTAGTTAATTAGAGGTACTGTTTTACAAATAATGTAACTACCTACTTGTAAAAATAATTTTACTTGTGAAGAGGGAAATCAGTCAGTCATGTAGTGCCAAATAAATATAGTTGTTAAATATTAATCGAACTATTAAGGTACTCCCTAAAATTGTAGGTAACAATTATATTATAACTAATTACTTGTAAGTAAGATTTAATTTTTATGTGTCAGCTAAAGTAAATAAACAATTTCGTCTAGAGACAAGAAACGCAAGCTGTTTTGTACTAATTATCATTTGAAAAATACATAACGATTGTACGTTTTAATTATATTATTATATTATAGCTTACTAGGTCACACAGAACACTTTTCCTTTTTCATTGATCAGAGTAACCAAGAACGGCAAAGCGGTGACTGCGTGCGAAATGAGCAACCTTCAATGCGAGAAATAAATTAATTGTGCACTCTCAAGCCCATTAGGACACTCAGCCAACTGGCAACTAGCGACTCAGTTCGTCGGTGGTATTTATCAAACATGTGCTGATATTATAGGTCGTGCAGCGTATTGTCGAATTACGTACCTAATATAGATTACAGGGCATCCACGGGAACGTCACTTGATAAGTTTTCATATAAAACCGTAGTGGAAAAACGTGATGAGCCAGTCGAGTGGTGTGACTCTTTGCGGTGATCTGAACCCGGTGCTGTTGATCTCTTCTCAAATTATATGACCAGTCCTCGAGCTTCATGATATAAGTGCTTTCGTGAAAATGGTGAGCGATCTTTAACTAAGCTAATCGTACACATTATTTTAATAATACACAAATTTATAAGTTAATTTCGTAATCTTGAAAAATAAATTTTATTAAAGTTAAATATCTAAATAATAATAGTTAAATATTTTAGTTAAAATTAGATAAGTACTAATTTTAAGCATCAATATGAATGTAAAATTTATCTTCCAAGTAGATACAAATTAAATATTATCATCAATTTTAGATTAAAACAACTGATTTACAATCAATATTTACTCTGTCATATCTAAAGATTGAATTCTGTAGGTTGTTTTTAATTGAAAAAAATAATAATGTAGGTACTAACCCAAGGTGTCATAATTATCTGCATTGTTAATTAGTTATTGATCATTGTTTGTTTTAATTTATTATCAAAATATTGCCTAAAGTAACCATAATATTTGGTGTAAGAGTACATCGCCATATGATTGTATCAAAATTTTAAATTAACGATAAAACTTTTAAAATATTTCTTTTATGATCACGTGTATGTCATGATCATTATTATTTTATTATCATGTATTTTGAAGCCTTTATTATCAATAACGTGATACGTAGATACAAATATTGCAATTGGTATTATTTGTTCATTAATTTCTTGCAAAAAGATTATAATGATACCTACTTAACTAATCTCTAGGTATATAGTTTGGTAGCGATTTGACGCTTTAGGTACGTGCTTTTAATCACTTAAGTACACTTTAAATCGACATGAGGTGCCATGGTTTTAAAAAATATCCAAGTTGGATAATTTACATGAAGGAAGTTCTCTATCTACTATATTTCATTAATTTTGATAAATAACACGATTATCATTTATCAATTATTTATGATAGGTCATTTGTATTATAAGTATAGGTAGTTTTTCTAATAGAGAGGTGAATTCATTAACTTTACGATTTGATAAGAAATGTTTTTCCCTATATTTTGAGTCATTATGCAGACGATTAGCAGGTGTCCACGATAAAGAATTATCACAAAAACTTAAGGAACATGCAAAACTGCTTGAAGCATTAACTGACGCGATCCTATTAATTAAATTTTAAACTTCTAGAGTAACGATAACGCGGCATTTGACATGGCCTCTGAAGGGACGTCGGAAAAACCTTCGGAACCTCCTTTAGGAGATGAAGGCAGCTCCGGCGCGCAAGTGTATGGCTCTCCTAAACCAAGACGCTCGACCAACCCCAACTTGCCTCCGATGCCTTTGAATGTGCCTTTTGAAGAAAGTAATGGAAAAAGTATGGTATGTGAGACTAAGTACTTACATTAGGCGCTCTACATACTAAAGATGTCGTCCCAGTAAACTATTACTCACCTAGATAGTTCGAACATGAAATCAGATTAGTCAGAAAACTTTTTCGGACTAAAGATCGTGGCTCATTTATACAACACGGGTGAGGCTTCAGCGCGGGTAAATAATGTTCATAGAAATGCGTGAGCAGACACCTCATTGCAAATGCTACCGTACCGATAGTTGCCGCCTTGCTTACTGCAGAAGCGGTGTTGGAGCGGTGTTTTCTTAATAAGCCACAACCTTTACACGTTATTACTTTGTTTTTCTACAGCGCAGCGACGCGTCACCTAGCAACAGAACATTAAAGTTTATTTCGCAAATTTTATTGGGATAGCAGCTTCAGTGTATAGGGCGCATTAACAATTATAATACTCTATATGGTAATTTGCATGACAATAATTTATTCATTCCACTTCAGGATAATGACATCGAGAAAATTAAGCTCGAAAAGCAGGATTCAACGCCTGAGCGAGCTGTATGGGGCAATCAGATAGAGTTCCTAATGTCATGTATAGCCACATCAGTGGGTCTCGGCAACGTTTGGCGGTTCCCCTTCGTCGCCTACCAGAACGGTGGTGGAGCCTTCCTGATCCCTTACATTATTGTGCTCTTCCTTATAGGAAAGCCTATGTATTATTTGGAATGTGTGTTGGGACAGTTCAGTTCCAGAAACTCTGTCAAAGTTTGGTCACTATCACCTGCTATGAAAGGTAAAATATTTAGATGTAGGTTGTTTCAAATATATGACTTTAGTCTTTCTAAATTTTATGATTTACTTGCTTTGCTTAATTACCTGAAGAAAATTGCTATCAACGATAAGACCCCCTATTGTAACACTTTTTAAATACCTATTGATTGTATTTAATTTCATGCTTTTTGAGTAATCTTAGACAAAGTATATTTTCATAAACAAAATATTATTTTTATTACTATTAAAAAAAAAAAACATAAAATTACAATGTATTTGTTATTTTTAGGAACTGGCTACGCGCAAGCGCTAAGCTGTGGATACATCCTGTCGTACTACGTGGTGATCATAGCCCTATGCTTGTACTACTTGGCGATGAGTTTCCAGTCAACCCTGCCGTGGGCGGTGTGCTTGCCTGAATGGGATAAGTGTGTGCCTTCAGACCCCTCGCAACAAACTGGGGTTGCAATTGAAAACTCCTCGAGTAGCGCTGAGCTGTATTTTTTGTAAGTTATATTTCTACTATGTTAAGTTTTAAGTAAACAATATGTCAAAACAAATTTTACTTCGTGATAAAGAAGCTTTCTATTAAGCATTAAGAAATAGCTCATAAATAATATTAATAAATTAATTGTTTGCTTGTTTTTCTTCAGTACCTCATATTTTGATTATTTTCAGGAAAACAGTTCTTCAGCAAAGTGACGGCATTGAAGGTGGTTTGGGTATGTATTCTAATGTTCAAATATAATTATGTTTCATAAGTCTTTTCTCAATATCTCAGTCTCGTATGTCCATTGGATTAGCTAAAATTAAAGTTTTAAAGGATGCAATCTTTTTATGCTGGCTGCGTAATCACATTGGATAGATATATATTTAGAAAAGAAGTAGAATCCAATCATTTTTAAATTGTACCTGTTAGTTAACCCCGCCGCACATGCTCACACTCGCATTGGCCGTCACGAGCCGCGTGCGAGTGGCTGTATTTAAAACGTATGGCGCAGTACCAAACTCCGCATTTGCTCTCACGCGTCGACGCAGGCACGTACATGAGTCGTACATGAGCGTGCACGCGCGTGTCGGCTAGGTGACGAGACATTTGTTTCGAGTGGCAATGTCGCGAGTGTTCAAGTACTAGTGTAAAATGGAGGAACTTATTGAAGCTGTTCGAAGCGAAAAATGTTTATACGACATAAACCACCAAGATTATATGAATACAAAATTAAAGGATTCTATTTGGAAACGAATCCATAATTTTTTTCAGATAATTTCCTTATTAACAATAATCTATTCAAAAACTCGTTATCACTGTCGATTCTGAACTTATATCAATCGCGTCCATCTTGCTTCGTTTTCGTCTACGAACGAATGGTAGGTAGAGAGACACTGACTGATGTACGACTCGTGAAAGCAATTGCGGACACACACGTGTCTACCAATGCCAATGCGACATTGGCGCAGTGTCGTGAACGAGTGCGAGTGTGAGCATGTGCGGCGGGGCTTACGAGTAAGTTAGTTACGGTTCTATGAAAACCAAACGCCAACTAAAAATGGTAAAATTAAAAGTTGTCGCACACTACTTTTTTAAGAGATCTTTACTTATTTTTTGCGATCACAGGTACACCAGTATGGTACCTAACCCTTTGCCTTCTGGCTTCCTGGTTCATCATCTTCTTGATTGTGGCTCAAGGAGTCAAGAGTTCCGGCAAAGCAGCCTATTTCCTCGCTCTCTTCCCTTATGTCGTGATGATCATTCTTCTGATCACGTAAGTTTTTCATTAAAGTATCTATATTCCAAAAGTTTAAGAACGAAAAAAATAGGACTTTGTGATTGTTGTGAAACGCATTTAAAGTAAGATTCTACATAAAACTTTAATGCAAATTTTATGCAAGTTTAAAAAGCGTCAAGCTCAATGCACGCGTGATTTTAAGCGATAACACCAGCATGTTATATTACAGACATTCTATAGGTATTGAATAACATACTGCACTGCACTCATTATCCTGAGACCTAATAAAAAATATATAATTTGTTTGCGCACCTTACCCTTCCAACTAGAGCGAATCGTGCAAAATATTGGCCAAGGCCTTACTAACTGACCCAGACGGGTTTTCACATTGAGAAACCCTACCTCCGTTAAATCCTATTATAAACGCGAAAGTTTGTAAGATTGTATAGATCTCTGGATGTATTTTCGTTACCCCTTCGTTACGGGTGGATTGATTGAGCTGAAATTTGGTACAGAGATAGCTTAGACCCTGGAATAACATATAGGCTACTTACTGTACATCGGGTAAAACCGCTGGGCGCAGCTAGTATGATATAATCGAATGTACCTATGTAATAAGTAACACTACACTGATCTCGTTTCCTTGAGACAAGTATAGTTGAGACAGTAGACACGAACTGCTCTTACATTCGAAAATAATTGCTACAATAGTTATATTTATTTAAAGTAAGGTCATGCGCACAGGGAATGTGCAGAGCATAATATTTGAATGTTTAACAAGTGACTAATGCTTTCGTAATTAGGTACGTAAAACTAGTATTAATGACTATTGTTGTGAACACAGCCTTACCTAGTGCAGTATCTTACTACAGAATAATTAAACAAACTACGCCTGAACCGGGAACGGGTGCTTGTATAAAAAACACGTCCAGAGTACAATTATTACAATCTTTTATTTACTTTCACTTGTCTGTTGTCTGTCTGTCTGTCGGTCTGTCTGTCTGTCTGTAATCAAATCTCGCAAGTTAAATTTGACCCACTTCCCGGTTTCCGATTGCATTCGTCCCACTGCCCCCGTGCCGTGCGGACGTCCGTTCCGCTTACCTGCGCTCAAAGGTTCATTCGATTTTTATCGTTTGTCCCTTTGCTCGCAGCTAGCATTCGCGACCCACTGCCTTTTTTAAGGCAACAAACGTCTCTCTCGAGACGACGCTTAACTTGTAAGCACCCCTGTTTCTATACCAAATCCACCTTCCGTAGTCTGTCGGTGGAAACCAAACGGTGCCAACGTAAGCCGGCAGGGCGTGGCCCCGGAGCGCCCGTGTTTTTCTCCTTCTGAGAAAACCACGGAATCCGGAAGGGCTTGACGCACCGCCCAGGGTCACTCAGGCCCTCGTGCGACGTCAGGTACGCAGGTACACACCCGGCTGCCAGTTTTTGCCAAGACTGCGACAACCGGAATCCGACTCACAACCTTTGCTAAGGACCTGTGAGTTGGCATTCACTAGGGATACAGACCTAGGCACTCACCTCCCTGTCTTCACCCGGCAGGGAGATTCCTCCTTCCCTTAAGCTCGCCGGGGACCTCCTCCCCCGGCGCCACGTAGGCCTATAACCTCTCTCCAGCCATGGATCTTCAATCCTGGCTGGGGAAGAAATATGCCACGATTTTGAGAGAGTACAACGACTCTCTCAAAACGGTTAAAAATGTTTCCCTGCGCCCCGCGGCGCCTGTCCCAACCGAGGCAAACTCGCGTGCTGCCTCGCGCGCCCCCAAAGTGGCCCCTCACGTCCGCCATGATATGAGCCCGGCGTTCATGTCACGCTCTCCCTCTCGCACGCAGGCCTCTCGCTCACTCGTAGCGACGCCATCGCAGAGCCTTCAGTGCGCTCAGCCCTCTCGCTCCCCCGCGCAGTCTCAGAGCCTTCCTAGCGCTCAGCCCTCTCGCTCTCTCGCGACCCAATCCCAGAGCCTCCCTTGCGCTCAACCCGCCCGCTCGTCCTCGCCGTGTTTTTCACCCGCGAGCCCCGCCCCCCGCGACCGTTCGCGCTCCCCTATCAAAATAACTAATTTTGCCCTCTCAGACTCACCGCAGTCTCCCGACCCCGAAATGGAGTGTGATCCCATTCCCACTCCATCCCTCGCTTCACCCGACGATGACGGCTTCACCCAAGTCGTCTACAAAAAGGGTAAAAAACGTCCCGCGGCGTCTTCTCCGTCCCTCCCCGCTAAGGCCATCTGCCCTCCCTCGGGCTCTATGCCTTCCTCCGCGTCCTCCGACTCCGAGACTCCCGTCTCTAGACCTCCGGGCTCGTCCAAACTCCCCCCGACCTTCCTTGTCCATGACAAGGAAAGATGGTACGACCTGTCCAGTTCCTTCGCCGAGCTCGGTATAGAGCTCAAATCGGCAACTAACACCCAGCTGGGCATAAGAGTGCAGGTGAAGTCAATCGACTCTCACCGTAAGGTCACATCCTTACTCCGCTCCAAGGCCATAGGCTACCACACCTATGCCTTGGAGTCTGAAAAACACCTTCGGGTGGTCATTCGCGGAGTCCCCAAGGAGCTCGATGTAGAGCTGGTCTCCGCGGATCTCAAGGCTCAGGGCTTCCCGGTTAGGGAAGTTCACCGCCTTTATGGCCGAAACAAGGCCCTCTTCGACCTTGTGTTGGTCGTACTGGAGAAAACCCCAGAGGGTAAGGCCATCTTCAATTTGAAGATGGTCTGTAGCCTTTCGGGTCTCTCTATTGAGACCCCGCATCGTAATGGCACTCCTGCCCAGTGCCATAGATGTCAATATTACGGGCACTCTTTTTGCCGTGTGGCAACACTGGCGTAAACCGCCAAAAAATCTTAGAATTAATTTTTAATATTTTTAATTAATTAATTATTAGTTTTTAACAGTAAATTTACCTAAATCAATTGTGTTTCAACTTAATATAAGTAAATCTGTGTGTAAAGTGAAAAGAGTTGACTTTATGACAACATAACCTCATCACCAAACAGAGGCCCGAAACGACGCCGAAACCTGGATTCTGGAGGAAAATACATGAAACCCGGGGAGTATTTTGTGAAAATTAACACATCAAAATTAATGTTTCCTAGGAACTTTACTCATATACATAAAAAAATCGCCTTATGATTATTGACAATTGAAAATTTTGTCGCCGGTTTCTAGCACTCAATTTTTGCATAAATAAACAGAATAACTACTAAATGGAATGGTAAAACGGCTACAATCAGCTGGAAATTAACCATAAAACTGCACTACAGACAGATTCCTTTACAAATAAATCTTTTAATTACATTATTTTATACTATCAAGTGTGAGTAAAGTACCTACCTACATTGACACTATTAAAATTAATAATTTTTTTTTTTTTATATTATTCATTAATATTTTGTGATAACATCCTATTATGAATACCTAAAAATAATATTGTTACAGAAACAGATTGCATTGTGTTATCTGTAGATGAAATCCAGCCCATTTTAATAACTTAAGCTCTGTAAATATTAAATATCATCATACCTGATATTTCCATTGTTCCAGTATCCAGTTTATGCTTTAAATAACTTTATAAATTGAGGTTGGCTTAAAGAGGGTGCACTTTAACCATTAATTTATACTGCTTACTTTATGTACATTAAAATAGTGCATTGTAAAATAATATTGTTAGCACAGAACATTTGGCACAGTCATTCTCACTAAAGTGCTCAAGCTTGTGGTGGCATCATCTGGTGGGCCGCCCTCTTCCCTCAAATATGGTTGAGGAGGACGGCGCTGGCAGGTGTGTCAACTCGTGAACGGGTGCCGCAAGCGGGGGCTGGTCTGGGCCAAATTGTTCTCTGCTGTCATAAAATTATTTATATACCTAGTTTTATTTTCTTTAGTTATACCACGGATCTAGCTATTAACTTGAATAATTATTGTTTGTTAACATAACCATATAATGCTGAAAATACTATAAATCATTATTGATATAAATGGTCAAAGTGAACCCTAATGTTGTATGACCGCGCTATTACATGAGACATACAGGAAGGTGACCAAATCTTTACCTTTTCAAAGTACTTAAAGAAATTATTAATAACTTTCAGAAGCTGCACCATGATGACCCGCAGAGCTGCTGTCAGAGACATGGAGCAGCAACTCAGGGCTGCATTACTGGAACTCAAAACCTGCAAGGACCTCAATGAGCAACTACTCAGAGAGAGAGAAGATAGTGAGATTGAGGTTCAGCGGATTGTTTCAAAAAATGCTGACCTAAAGGATGAGTTGGCCGAGCTGGACATTAAATACACAGAATCATTAAACAAATGTGACCAACTACAGACCATTGTGCTTTCCTTTGATGAGTGTGGACTTACCTATGTGAAGACTCTAAGCCGTGTAAAAGACCTTGAACGCGAACTAGACACTGCTCAGTTGACAATATTAGAACTACAGTCAAAAATTGATGTTCAACAGGTTGCCCACACACAATGCATGTACAATGAGATAGTAGGTGGTGAAACTCAGTGCCCTCAATCTTTAGACATTATCGACCTCACTAGTGAAACATCTTGTGTTTGCTCAGCTCCTATATTTAAAAGTCATAAGAAAATTAAAAGATATATAAGAGTTAAGAAACTGGTCCGGAGGTATACACAAAAATTAAAATGTAAAAAATATTTTACAAAAAATGTAAGACTAATTAAAAATAAATTTAACTTAGAAGAACAACTCCAAAATTGTATAGAGGAGTTAGAAATATTAAAACAAATATATGATAAGGACATACTGGCACTACGCTCCGAGCTGTTGCAAAGGGAACACTCACTCCAAGATATCTTCAAAAGCTACGCTATCACTCAGACTCAGCTAGCAGAACACTACAATACTGTCATAGACCTAGTGCAGTTGGCAACAACTAATACAGAGTGTATGTCATCTATATGTGACACCCACATCCAGTCACAACCGCATATGTCACCGGTGCCTGACTCACAGTCACCGCCATGCACTACTCCTGCGGCGGCTCAGAGGGTAGATGATTGTACAAATAATAGTAGTAAACATAAGGTATTTGTGTATTCTGATGAAATCAGTGTAGGTTTAGGTCCATTATTAGGTAATGAGTCTAGTTGTGATGTCACCAATTTATGCTTCCCTGGTGCGTCATATTCACAAATATGTAGTAAAATAAAAGCAAATTCCTGTATAAACAAAAACACAATTGTAATAATAATGATAGGACATAGTTTAAGTATTGACAAAAGGGAGATTATTAATAACATAACCTCTCTTCTTGAAATTGATTGTTCTAGGATCATTTTGTGTGCTCTCCCTTATTCTTCATCATTAACGTCAGATCAAAATAAGCACATACATGTCCTTAACAATCTGTTTCATAATTTGACATGTCGTCATAGTGACAAACTTTTATATTTTGATAGTAATAAGTTTATTACTAATTTTTATTTGACTTCGAATAATATGTATTGTTCGAAAAAATCTATGTTAACTATTGCCAAATTGTTGGCATATAATATACACATAGTTATAAGTAGTATAACTAAGTTTTATAATGACTCCACAGTGGTTAGTATATTATGTACTAATGAATTCACTGTGGAACAAAATTTAAACTAAATCATGAGACAACAGAGGGCGGCAATAATACATTAAATCTATTTTATCAAAATATAAATCGCTTCTCTGGCAAAATAAATGATATTGAGCTGTTATTAGATAAATTTAATTATGACATATTATGTTTTTGTGAAACTTGGTTGAAAAGCGACAAAATGGCATTTAATGTAAATAATTTTCAAGTAGCTAGTACGTTCAACAGAACATCCGCCGAGGGAGGTGGTTCCATTATACTGTTAAAAAAATGTATTAAATATAAAGAACGAACTGACATTGTCGGCTGTTCTGTCGAACGCACTTGCGAGGTGGCTTGTGTTGAGGTTGGAAGGCACATACTACTATGTGTGTACAGGCCGCCAAGCTCAAATTTCTCGGCATTTTTATCTGCAATGGAAACTATACTTAATAAAATATCAAGGAGCAATAAATCGATAATTGTCTGCGGTGACTTTAACACTGATATATTGGTAGAATCCTCAGATAAAATGAATTTAATTAGCCTCTTCAATTCCTTTGGCATGAAATACTTATTCTGTGAGCCTACAAGAGTAGCCGGCAATTCCTCGACCTGTATCGATAATATTTTTACTAACTGTGAATGTAATAACTTAACGTTAACATCAGGTATTAGGTCCGATCATAGAGCACTCTCATTAGGATTTGAAACCAATCATACTAAAAGTAAGACTGTTATTGAGCATAGGGTCAATCCTTGGTCCATTCTTGTTTCTGGCATATATAAATGATCTCCCTTACATGGTTAAAGACCTAGCAGACATCGTTTTATTTGCCGATGATACCTCGCTAATATTTAAAGTGGATAGGAAAGATAGTGAGCTTATACATGTAAATAACGCGTTAATAGTAATATCTAAATGGTTTGCAGCTAACAATCTGTTATTGAATGCGAAAAAGACTAAATGTCTGAAATTTTCATTACCTAACGTTAGGTACATAGAATCTAATATAGTTCTTGACGGTGAAATACTAAAGCTTGACAATGCAACTTTGTTCCTTGGCATGAATATAGATTCTAAGCTACAATGGGGTAATCATATTAATGTATTGTCAGGGAAATTGAGCTCTGCAGCATATGCGGTGTATAAAATCAGGCAACTATCAGATGTAGCTACAGCGAGATTAGTTTACTTTGCATATTTCCATAGTTTAATGTCATACGGTATTTTACTGTGGGGGTCAGCAGCAGATATTGAGACTATTTTCATACTGCAAAAGCGTGCAATTCGTGCCATCTATGAGATGCGCCCAAGAGACTCTTTAAAGGAGCTCTTTAAAGAGATAAATATACTGACCCTACCATCTTTGTACATTTACGAAAATATTATGTATGTCAGAAAAAATTTAGATAAATTCAAGTTAAATAGTGACACTCATAGCTTTAATACTAGAAATAAGAATAAGTTAGCTGTACCTCGATTCAGATTGTCCAAAACGAGCCATAAATCATTTTTAGGGAATTGTGTACGTTTTTATAATAAAATCCCTGATGAAATAACGGGGCTCACAGAAGGTAAATTCAAAAGCCGTGTTAAAGACATATTACAAAAGAAAGCCTATTATAAAATTAGCCAATACATAGAAGACAAAGATGCCTGGAAACCTCTGCAACCACCTGTAAATAAATTATGTAACCAAGATAATAATTGTAAACACATATTTAAAAAAAGCAATCCCTATGAGTTTCTTGCTCATTCTTCTCATAGAGGTGCCTTGCGAATGAGCGGTAGAATATTAAAATAAAATGTAAAGTTGACTTGCAAAAGTGCTCCATTGTAGCCTATTTGAATAAATGAATTTTGAGTTTGAGTTTGAGTTTGACTCTGCCCGCTTCTGCCATGCCCGCCCTAGGTGCGTTAAGTGCCTAGGAGACCACAGCACTTCTGAGTGCACCCGTAAGAGGGAGGATCCCGAACCGCCCTCTTGCGTGAATTGCTTGGGGTCCGGACATCCCGCGAACTATCGTGGGTGTCCCAAGGCTCCCAAAGGCAAAGGTCCCCAGAGACGCCTCTCGTCTCGTCCCTCCAAGCGAACCGGAGCGCCCTTGGCTTCTCCGCGTCGCTATGTGCCCGCCCCGCCCCCCGAGGGGAATGCTTGGTCGGCAACCGAGTTCCCCGCTCTTGCGCCGACCAAGCTTCTCCCACCCACTCCGGCCTTCGTGCCTCCACCGCCTCAGGCCCCTATGGCCCCCCAAATCCCCTTGCCTATTAACGGTACGTCCGCCATGAGTAGGCTCATGTCGTTTTACGGCAGCGTCGATATGGACGCATTCAACAAAGTCGCGCTCGAATTTGTTGCTATTCAGCAACGGAAAGACTTCGATAGTCTGACGGTCCTCTTTGCCCAAAACAGAGCCTTGATAGAGTCTGTCATGGCCGCGTTCTATCGCTCTTAACTATACTTCCACTATGGATAGTACAGCTAAGAGAATTAAGCCCCACTCTTTATCCCTGGCGTTCTACAACGCCAACGGCTTAGGCATAGGGACCGATAGGAACCAACTCCAACTTATTCATCAATTTTTAACTACCCATCAGGTAGACATCCTGCTAGTGTGTGAGACATTCCTAAAACCTAGCCGGAAGGATCCGAAGATCGGAAACTACCGGCTGGTCCGTAATGATAGGACTACCGCCCGATTGGGCGGTACTCTTATCTATTACAGGAACTCTCTCCACTGCATCCCCATAACCACTCCTCCTCTTACCGATCTCGAAGCGTCCTGTTGTCGCATCGGCATGTCCGGCCACCAGGCCATCACTATCGCTTCTTGTTACCTCTCTGGTAACAAAAAAGTCCACAGGAGTGATTTCGAGTCACTCTTCTCCCTTGGAAGCTCAGTCATTCTGGCTGGCGACTTCAACTCCAAGCAAACCCTCTGGGGCTGCATTAGGTCCAATACGAACGGTCACGATCTCTACTCTCTCTCGACTAACCTCGACTTTGAAGTTATTGTCCCTAGCTCTCCCACGCGCTTCCCTCCCATTCCTGATCATAACCCCGAGGTACTCGACATAGCACTTATGAAGGGCGTAACTCTCCAGTTGCGCTCTTTAGAAGTGTTACACGAACTTGACTCTGACCACCGTCCCGTCTTAATGAGACTTGGACCGGACCCATCTGACAGACTGACCAAGACAAAGACGGTAGTGAACTGGCAGCGCTTAGGGGAATCCCTAAAAGCTATCAAGTCACCCGCTCTTGACCTTATCCCCGACGACATCGTCTCCCCTGACGACGTCTCGTGCTCGATCGATGCTCTCACTAGTCACCTCCGCACCGCCATTGGTGAATCCTCTAAGCAGGTACCAGCCGAGGATCTCCAACGCTGGTCCCTGCCAGAGGATGCGAGGGAACTATTGACAGCAAAGAACGCAGCCACGAGAGCGTATGACTATGGTCCCACCGAAGAGAACAGAGTCAGGCTGCGGCAATGCGAACGTTCTGTTCGCAAACGTATGACTGAACTCCGCAATCAGAAGTGGGACCACATGCTCTCAGAGATCGCGCCCACTCACCAGGCTTACTGGCAGTTGGCGCGATCCCTGAGGAGTGATACTTTGACCACTATGCCCCCTCTGACTAGACCGAACCTCCCTCCCGCGTTTGACGACGAGGAAAAGGCCGAATGTCTGGCCGATAGCCTTGAGGCACAATGCAGCCCCAATCTCGATTTAGTCGACCCTGCTCACCTCGCTGAGGTGAACAGTGTTGTCGAGCAAAAGTCCTCCCTCCCTCCCTCTGACCCCATCGAGCCCGTCAAGGCTTGTGAGGTAGAGTCGATTATCAGAGGCCTCCGCCCCAGAAAAGCCCCCGGTGCGGATGGCATCACTACTAAAGTGATCAAACACTTTTCCACCTCTCTCATCTACCTCCTGGTCAGCATCTTTAATGCGGCCATGGTAAACGCCATCTTTCCCGACGCTTGGAAGAATGCCGACGTAATCGGCATTCACAAGCCAGGCAAGAAGGCATCAGAGCCTTCTAGCTACCGCCCCATCAGTCTCCTCAGTACTCTGGGGAAAATCTACGAGCGCCTCCTTGTGAAGCGCTTATGGTCCATAACCTTGTCCCAAAACCTCCTTCCAGACGAGCAGTTTGGCTTTCGAGCCAAACACTCATGCGTCCAACAAGTACACCGCATCACGGAGTACATCCTCGAAGGTTTCAATTCGAAACCCGGCAACTTTGGCCGTCCTATGGGGACAACAGCTGTCTTCCTGGACGTTGCTAAAGCGTTCGACAAAGTCTGGCACAACGGACTGGTATACAAGTTGTATCAGTTCGGAGTGCCAGACCGTCTTGTACTCATAATACAAGACTTTCTCAGGGCTCGAAGCTTTCGCTATCGCGTCGAGGGAGACCGCTCTTCTCCCCACCCCATCGGAGCCGGAGTCCCTCAGGGCTCCGCGCTCTCCCCTCTCCTCTATTCGCTTTATACTAGCGACATCCCACGCCCCCCGAATGTAGAGATCGCTCTCTTCGCGGACGACACCGCCCTCTACTCTAGAGGGTGGCGACCGATCCGTCAGATAGAGGCACTTCAAAGAGCCCTTCACCTTTTTGGCGATTGGTTCAAGAAGTGGGCTATCACGGTAAACCCGGATAAGAGTGCAGCAATGTACTTTCATCCGACCAAACAGCCCCGCAGGGAGCGATCTCTCTCACTCCACAACGGACCCATCCCTTGGGCCTCCCATACCAAATATCTCGGGGTGACCCTTGATAGTCGACTCTCCTTCATAAAACACGTCACAACCGTGCGCAACCGAGCGGCCTTCTTCTTGGCCCGACTCAGTCCCCTCCTATGCAAGCGGAGTAAAATGTCACTTAGAAATAAGTTGACACTTTACAAAACTTGCATACGACCCGTCATGACTTACGCCTCCGTGGTGTTCGCTCACTCCCCTCTCTCCACCCTAGACATGCTTCAAGTGATTCAAAATCGCTTTCTCCGTAAAGCAGTCGGAGCTGAATGGTATCAGCGCAATTCCGATCTGCATTGCGATCTCGAACTCCCCTCTATCCTTCAATTCATGAAGGATTGCTCTCGCCGCTACTTTGACGCGGCCCCCCACCACCCCAATCCCCTCGTTGTCCAAGCCTCGAACTACTCTGTAGATCAGGCCTCCACTCCCCTCCGTCGTCGCCCTAAAAACGTGTTGAACGATCCGGACGATCCCATCGCTGCCGTCACATCGGCGGCGCTGGGATCGCCGAATCCGCCAACCATGCGCAACAGTCGCTCCGTTTTCGGTACTGGTCCCGGATACCAGATCCTCCAACCAACACAATCACGACACCGACCGCGCCGGCGCGGTCGAAGACCTCTGAGATCCTTCAGATCAGTTAGATTCTCTCCAAATAATCAAACAGATCAAAATACTGTTAGGGCCCTAGGACACGCCCCTTCAGGGGTGCCAGGGCAAGTCTAGTCCCCGTATCTGGCGACGGCCCAAGCCGAGGTTCGTGCCATCTGAGGCGCCCTTGAGCTAGTCGCCCACTAAAACTTTGGGTCGAGTGCCTCCTGCGCTCACCACACGCCCGGTAAAGCTGTAGAGGTCTCAATCTGAGACCAACAGCGTAGGTCATTCAAAAAAAAAAAAAAAAAAAAAAAAAAAAAAAGGTTTCCGATTGAGCTGAAATTTTGCGTGCATGTCTAAATCGGATGACAATGCAAAATTATTATGACATAGAGCTGATCTAATGATGGAGCTGGAAGGTGGCCATAGGAACTCCGTAATTAAACGACGCAACCCCATCGAGTTTGGGCTCATTCGATTCGTCTAGACGAGTACTTTATGGTGCTAGATGGTAATAATAATAAAATCTTGTTATGAAAAGATTTTTTAAATTTCATTTGTTTTACGTAATAAGCGTGTTTTCTATACAGTGTATTATACATTATACACTGTACCACCCAACGTCGAGCATGTTTTTATGTAAAAAAAACCTGCGGCCACGCGGTACTTGACCGCGCGCGGCGCAAGTGGGATAATCGCCTTACAGTTTAGACGCATTTAGAACTTTTATGGCCGATCCTCGGCATAATTTGTTCCATGGTACTTTCTTATCATAAATGTATAATCTATGAAACACGGAATGTTTATGAAACCTCGATTATAGGTTGGAATGATTACTGAAGGATGTGATTAACTATATCTAATCTATTCGCAGAACGGTAATTCTTCCCGGTGCTGGCGATGGCATTTTGTTCTTCATTACACCGCAATGGGGGAAACTTCTCGAATTAGATGTAAGTAATTTTTGAATAATGCAACAGAAAGACGCTTTATACAAGGTATTATTAAGTAAAAGGCCAGTCAAAAAAAGCGATATCTTGTCTATGAATCGCCATTGATTCAACGCCATAGACCTATTTAAGTGTCGCAGTTTAGTACCCTTACTTTGGGTACTATAACTGTAACTTTTACCTCTTCATAGATTGTCATCAAATTCATACTAACTAGCAAAAGCTTTTCAATGAATTTGATAAGCAAAAAATTTATCCTTGACATCATTTTTTATCACTATTTATTTTGTATGTGTAATTTGTTTTGCTAATGTCACACATCATGCATATCTTTATAAAAAAACGTTTCAAAAACTCTACTAAGTATCTAAAAGCTTTTAAAACTAAGAGGTCGCTTTTAGCGATAAGACCGCCAATTGTTACACTTATGTCGTGATTTTGTGTTATTGTTTTAAGTTTTCTGTATATTTGTAGTGTTTCATTTCTATTCTATTCTTAATCCTTTTTAAAACATAATGTTAATTAGATTTTAGCTCCACCATTACGAGTATGATTTTATCGGATTTATAACGGAGCACTTTTGCAAGTCAATTTTTAAAATGAATTTGAGTAATTTTGTGTAAAAGATTAGCCCATCGTTTGTTTGGAACTTTTACCGAGTCAAAGTCACAGTATCTCTGAATTTGAACAAATTATGTATTAGGTGCATTTATAATATTTTAGAGTGTAATTAAGGAATGAAATATTCGTACAAGGGATAAATAACATTATTTTTGCATTTTTTTCTATTGGTTTTAATATTATGTATTGGTATATTTATTTTTTATAGCTATGATTAAAAATATGTAGGTACGTACTTATGTCTCATCATACTTATATCTTTGTAACTACCGTCGCACTATTTTATGTCTTTACTTTCCATGATTGGTTGTCTGGAAGAGATCGCTATAACGATAAGACCGCCATTTGTAACACTTCTTTCTGTGTTAACTTAATTGTAAACTTAAGTATATTATTGTATTTGTGTGTGCAATAAAGAGTTTTTTAATCTATTCTATAAATATATACTACTAGCTTATGCTTGCGGCTTTGCCCGCATGACAAAATCCTTTCTTAGCGGAGGTCTACATCATAAAACCTATCTATGTTCCAAATTTCAACCCAATCCGTCCAGGGGTTCAGGCTATTTTGATAGATCAGTCAGTCAATCAGTCACTCTTTCCTTTTATATATTCAGATTAAAGGTGAATATTATGACTCAAATAACTCTCAATACTAGGTTAAAATATTGTAGAGATATTCTAAAGTCATATTTTGCAATACAGGAAAATATTTCTTTTGTTTTGTAGGTGTGGTACGCGGCAGTAACCCAAGTGTTTTTCTCACTATCTGTGTGCACCGGAGCTATTATCATGTTTTCATCATACAACGGATTCAGGCAAAACGTATACAGGTATGTTTTAACATAAAATTCTGTAACAAATTTGTATCTTTACAGTAGTAATAATTATTAAAATTGGTTTAGCAAATGCCTACATTGGATTCACGAGACAAATTAAATGAAACTATATATTCAACAATAGTTACATAAAATATATACACAATCTTAAAAGAGACCGAGCCTAATTTGCACTAGTGGAAATTACTAAGTATATAAAATAAAATCTTAGTTGTAGTCGTCAAACAAACAAGTCATAGGTTTCTTAACTTTGTGGCATAACCCAACAATATATTGTACAATAGTGTGAAGAAACACCTTTTAAAACTTTTCGGTTTTCAACATTTCAACAATATGTTATTTCTATCGGCTAATATTGCTTGCCAGTGTAAATTATTATACCAATACAATCCGTATTGGTAGACTCCACTAAAGTGAACACCTGCGAAGATTTGCGTGGCAGAAAGAAGATATTCGTCTTCTATGAAGTCAGAAGAGTTAAATAACGGAGAAATGCGTTAAAAAAAATACGGAGATGGAAGATTGTTAAATCAATTAACACATATAATATCCGCTGTGTAAATTTTCGATAAATTGGAATGTTACGCTATTATAAAGCGTTTACAAAGATCACATACACACCAGCTAATAACAAAATCAATAGGATATTTTATTCTCTGTGCTAAAGTGTTATTTTTTTTACATATTTTTATGTCTTTTTTAACACACAATTGTTTTTTAATTGTGTCCTGTATTATAGTTAATTTAGCTTTGTAAACTAAATTAACCTGGACTTTTACTTGGACTATGTGTCTGATAATAAAGAATTTTATTATTATTTATTATTTGTTTCAGAGATTCAATGATAGTAACCACTCTAGATACGTTCACGAGTTTGCTCTCCGGTTTCACCATATTCGGTATCCTGGGCAACTTGGCATACGAACTGAACACGGATGTGGAAAAAGTAGTGGGGTCAGGAGGGACTGGGCTGGCTTTCATATCTTACCCGGATGCTATCGCTAAAACGTTTATGCCCCAGGTATGCTAAATTATCTTACTATAATTAATCAGTCAGATCTGGACGTAACTACTTGTAAAGGGTTTTCAATCTTAGTATAGTATATGTTTACTCTCCGGCTTTGCACGTGTTACACATAAACCTTCTTCTTGAATCACTTTAGCTATTGCTGAGTGAAAACTGGATTATAATCCATTGAGTAGTTTAAAAGATCTAAGATCCTTTTCAGTAACAGTACGTTACTTCGCATAAGTGGAAATTGGCTTAGTTAAGTAAAACAACGCGAGATATCAAAGTACCTCAAGATAATTTAATTTTATACTTGGTTAATAATACAGCAATGCATTCAACTATTTCGCGTCAATAATAAATATCTAATAGGTGAAAATAGGAATGTGATTCATTCAAAATACTGGTACAAGTTTGTGGTGAAAAATAATGTAAGGGTTAGTGACCCGTTGCTCTGCGGGGAATCATTTAGGCTTTCGATTGAATTTGTATCAGAGGACACGGATGGGTGAATTCCAATTCAATGATTTTTTAATAACATCGATAAGTAATCGCGAAAAATTCCGAGTCTAAGTAGAGATAACGAGCTAATAATATTGTTTGTTTAACAATAAATGAACTTGATTCATAAAAGCATTTTATCGGCCATTACTCGAACATTGTGTTAACAATGTTTACTATAATACAAATATTGAACATCAATAACTTTTAGAGAATATTTGTATGAGAATCAAGAGCCTTTTCACACATACTTCTCGTATATTTCCTTTCATCACTTAAATATAAGTATGTACTCGGAACTAAGATCAACTAATTATTTCAGTAAACTAAAATCACGCTTTTACAATGTAATATTCTTGGTTGTCTGGAATAGATCGCTATTAGCGATAAGACCGCCAATTGTAACATTGCTTAACTGAAATGTACTTATTTAGTGTTAATTTTTTTCTTTGTTGCAATAAAGAGTTATCTATCTATCTATTCTAATAAAAAGTTATCCATTTTAATCTTAAAGTAATGATGATGAAAAGATAAAAATGCAAATATAGAGTTACCGCTAAAGACGGAACATATCTACTAAAATAGTTCTACCCCTTTTATGTTCCGCCACAAGGTCTAAGTTCTTTCTATAGCATAGTATACTTAATCGTACTTAAATGATTATGTAGTTAAGGGCTCGGCCAGTTTTTTATAACTCTATCTACAAACTTCATTCTACTTCATATTTATTCTAAGGTAATTATTTCCAGCTGTTCGCAGTGCTCTTCTTCCTCATGATGACAGTCCTTGGAGTGGGCTCAGCTGTAGCTTTACTATCCACGATCAACACGGTCGTGCTCGATGCCTTCCCTAAAGTGCGGACGGTGTTTATCTCAGCAATATGTTGCACAGTTGGTTTCGGCGTAGGACTCGTTTATGTTACACCGGTGAGTCATGTTTACACAATATTTACACCATAGTTAATGATCAATGAGTAATAGACAAATTGTTAGCATCTGTTGCATTCGCACGGTAATAAAGAGCTTTTGTCAATATTAAAACTGATAAGTTACTTTGACCTTTACCTATCTCTATACGCATACTCGTAACCAATATCTAATTTCCTGTGGGCAGTCTCTTCATACTTAGTACAGTTTAACTTGTCTAAAGTTATCCTTGAGATTTAGTTGCTGGCTTAAGCTGCCTAGAATTTTATTGCTATTTTAAAGCCCGTAGTGCACGTTTACAAATTTAAATGCGCCGTAGAGATATGTTGGAGTCGAGCTGGCTTATAGGTGTTTTGTGTTGCACACAGAACTTTATTACATCTATTCGCAAGAAAAAGGGTTAAGTGATTAATCTGTTGCTTAAATTTCAAATATTTTGATTTTCTAAGTGGATATATAATTTTTTTCGTGAAGTGTTAAAATGTTACTTTATATTTAGGGCGGTCAATATATTCTGGAGCTGGTCGACTACTACGGAGGAACCTTCCTGGTACTGTTCTGTGCTATTTCTGAAATTGTCGGCGTCTTCTGGATTTACGGTAAGCTTTACTCATATTGTCATTATAAAATTAGATTCAAATGTGTTCATTTTTATTTAAATAATTTCATATAACTATTTGCGTTAAACCTACGTCTTTAAATCTTCATATTTTTATTGACACAATTATTATGTACCTACCTAGTTATGACTATATATGACTTGAAATTACCATCGAACGTGAAAAAAGTAAATTCCATCCACAACTATGAAGGGCCAGAGAAATATAGTCCACAGTTATTTTCATCCACAAAA
The DNA here is from genome assembly GCA_947507615.1 of Hemithea aestivaria. NCBI lineage: Eukaryota > Metazoa > Arthropoda > Insecta > Lepidoptera > Geometridae > Hemithea > Hemithea aestivaria. The sequence continues at coordinate 9,095,644 of OX382329.1, read as the reverse complement.
AATAAACAATTAGTACAGACTTTTTTTTCTTTGCCCACTAGGTTTAGAGAACCTGTGCCTCGACTTAGAGTTCATGTTGGGCATCAAGACATCAGTGTACTGGCGGTTCTGCTGGGGCATCATCACGCCCGCCATGATGATCGTCGTCTTCATCTACGCCCTCATCTCGTTCGAGGCGCTCGTCTTCGGTGGATACTACTATTATCCTACTTTGGGATACAGTGAGTTACAATTGTTTATACTAGTATACATTACGTCATGTCGTCATGTAGACCAAATTTGAAGTATGGTACTTTTACAAAAGCGCAAAGTTCTTTAAAAGCGAATTGTTTAGCTATAAGTAATTTAATTATAATTAATTGTAGTTAACCTTTTCCCATGTTGGTCAGCCCCCCTTTATTGTTCTAACACATTTTCTCCTGTTTTAATGCAACTGGTAGAAAATGCTATTGTAGCATTAAGTTGGTCCTAGCTATGTACTGAATAATAAATAAATAAAAGCTCAGCTAACTAGTAGAACTATGTATAACAAAAGACAAACGTATAGAAATTAAACTAACTTTCTACCTCAATAATATGCCCACGCGAGCAGTGGCTTACTTCTAAGATTTTTTTTTTAAACATAAAATCATTTTTGTCTTAAAAGCCAAGTTTGTTTATTAATTTTGACGTCTATTGGTTAACAAACATCTACAATATTGTTTTTTCACATTTAATGATTTAAGCTTAACGAACGTACGTTTTACTTCTGAGAATCAGGTACCTACCTATGAGAGTAGAGGTTTATCCTAGAACAGGATCCAATAAACGACTCTACTACAATATAATCTGAAATAATTACGATAAGATTAATACAATAATTTAGTATAGTACTTACAAATTTTACGCAAAATTGCTGATTCTTGCAAATGTGCGTCACTCTGAGATAGGTTTGATTTAGATATAGGATTAAATTGTTTTTTTAATTATTTCCAGTATGTGGATACTTAATGCTGTTCGTCGGCATCGCCTTCGTGCCAGTCTTCATGTGTATCACTTTCTTCAAGAATAGAAATGGAAACTGCTCTCACGTAAGTTTATTTATTTTTATGATCACTCTGACTATAATAGAAAGAAGTTACTAAAAATCTAATTAGAACTGATCGAGATAGAACAGATGAATAATTTAGTGTAACTTTTGCACTGTAATATATCTGACTAGGGACTAGTGGCTAAAGTGGTGACTAAAGGCATAGGCGGATTTAGGGAGGGGGGGGGGGGGGCAGGGGGCTAAGCCCCCCCTCGCCCCCAGAAGCATTGTAGAGTTGTGAGATTTGCACATAATTCATGGTCAAGATTATAATTTTTTTCTCGGCGCTCGCAGCAAACTGCTCGCGCACTTATTATTAAGGATATTTTAACTTTCTAAGTGTTCAGAGCGAGCTAAACACACACTTTTCGTAGTAAAAATTATAATATTTGTAATATAATAAATTTTGTTGTTTTGAAGTGTTATTTTTTGAAATAAGAAGAGTTATCAATTTTTTTTTTTAAATAGGCTGTTAAGAAATCCTTCAAACCGAAACAATCATGGGGCCCACGGTCACCTGTCGACCGCAGAGAATGGCTCTTGTTCAAGGAAGAAGCGAAGACCAACCAGCGCAGCATCAGGAAGAACAAACTCCAACATATCTGGTTGAGCCTCACCGGAGGGTACAGAAGGAGGTTTTAAGATAGTTTGTTCCAATTGGAGTTCCAATAAGAGCTGAAACATATAACGGCGTTGCAATGTGATCGAACTTTTGAAAAACGATGAAAAACCATAGATACAATTACCATTTTATTTTGAAGCTATGCAAAAAAATTGCGACGTCGGATAGCCCAGACCTTCATCGATTGTTATCGCGATGCCGTAACGCACTTATGTGTTTTAGCTATTGTACATGCCAAAGTTTGAATATGTGTATGTTACATTTCACGCCATAATTACTGTTCCGATTGGACTTATTGTTATGTACGCTGATAAGCCATTTAGCGTATATTTGCAGGTGAAACTGCAGGGCACAGATAGTATAGTTGATATTTTTAAGTACCTACTGATGAGATACTCTGCCAATTAAGTTAATGTAAATAACGTAGTGCGATCTCTTAATTATATTATCTTTGTTATAAAATATACAGGGACTTTGTTATACCTACTAAGATATATTTGTACTTAAAAAAACAGAATTCCAATAACGTACTGATAGGGGTACATCGGTTTTTCACTTAATACTTATTTACACCCAAAGTTTCATTGACATGTTTTTTGGCTTGATTTGTTTTTTGTATCCAAAACAGCACCAATGTAATACATAATTGCAATGATAAATAGTGACTGTCTAGTACTGTATTGGCTTATAAAACTAATTCAATGCGCATATTATGTCGTTGTTCTCATGACAACATTGGCTACACAAATTTTAGCTTATGTTCACTCTGTTAGATTATTGGATCTCTGTGGTGTAAAGTTTCTATCAATAAAAAAATAGTACAGACCTATTCTATACATGCTGTGATTGTAAATAGTAATATATTGTATTATAGATTGGGATAGTGTAGATGTTACGTTTAATATAAAATATTTTTAATTAAAACTTTTTGTACTTAATAATTTTAAATAAGAAAAATGTGAAAATTGATTACATTTTATCACAATTAGGTATTTGCTAGATAAGCATTAGGCAGATATACTTAACTACTTACGCAGGCTTAAAGATAATTTTATTATAATGTTTTTATCGAAATACTTGTAGTTTGCAATATACTCATGTTATTATAAATTTTACACTAAACGATTCGTGGGTATTTTAGATTCATCTTTGCAAATAAACGGCATAAACTCACTGCTTGCTTAGCGGGGCGCGGACGCCGGCGCGTTACCGCAGCTACTCCCTGAAGAAGATCCTCGTACAGGATCGAAACGGTCGGCACAAAGCCGAAGCAAATACAAGTGAGTTTATGCCGTTTATTTACAAAGATGTATTATAATACAATTTATAAATTGATGCGACTTTAATACATACATATTTACATTTTTTTAGTCTGACCAGTTATCAGTATCAAGCCCTTATCCTTCCACTTATACTCGTATTTTAGACCTTCCTGTTGCAAAGGTTTATATCAGATTATTATTTAAATATTGGTAGGCTTCAGCCGTGGCTAGTTCCACGGACTTAACGGAACTGTCGTCATGTGGTAATTATGACCGTGTTCCAACTATTTAGTGAGTATCCCCGCCGCGTCCATCTTCGGCGTCCCACATATCGTCCCACACCCCGGCATTGGGTGATAATGCGTAACGCATTTTTACTGGGTCAAAAAAAATGTTAAAAGAAGCCAGGTAGAGAGGAGCTTTATGTCTACTTGCCCGACTACATGTCGACTATGATCTACTCCTTACTATTATAGGCGACGGTTACAACTCACCGTCAGGTGGGTCGTAGGCTTATGTGTGTAATAGGTGGATAGTCGATAACATGCAATATGTACATACCTATATATAATATTTACATCTTATTAACATATTAATAAACTCTCAAAAATATTTTATAGTGATAACTGACTAGCGACTAAAAATATTCCTATTTTCATCATACCTCTATAAACAACAAGTGAATTAAATTAAAAATTTAAAAAACCCCCAACGCAATACGTATTTCACCATTTTTTGTATGGCGGCCATCTTGGATTTTAAATTTTATATAGTGGACTGTAATCTACTCGTTAAGCCCTTTCATTTGATACCCATATTGAGGGGGTCGTGGAAGAAAAAAGTAATCCGCCATTTTGTAGCGGCGGCCATCTTGGACCGATTTCCACCAAACATAGCTAAGAACACTCTCGACTAACTCTACTTTCAAACAAAAAAAACAAAATCAAAATCCGTTCATCCGTTTGGGAGCTACGATGCCACAGACAGACACATACACACACACACAGACAGACAGACAGACAGACAGACAGACAGACAGACAGACAGACAGACAGACAGACAGACAGACAGACAGACAGACAGACAGACAGACAGACACGTCAAACTTATAACACCCCGTCGTTTTTGCGTCGGGGGTTAATTAATAAAGGTAGAATACTCTCAAAATAGAGTAAAAAGGCGTAATATAATTATTAATTAACTCGTATGTATTCGCAACTTCAAATATGGACTTGTAGGTAAATATAGTTATTTATTTACTCCGTAGTTGGTGATTGTGCAAGGTAGTCGTAAGGTCAATGTTAATCGCTCGCAATTTTATATGCAGCGCAGCCAGACACACTAAATTATACCGTGATAAACTATTTTAAAGTTATTCGAGCGATACTAAATAAATACGATGGATACTGAGGGTACAAAAATATTAGAAAACCTCACCATTTTATTGTGTGTAAAACGAAACACGTGTGTATATGTCAAAATACATTGATGTGCGATGTGTGAGCCCGTAAAATTGCACTTGTGAGCCAAAAAAATGTTACAGACTACCTTTAAATAAAGAGGTGAACTCTACTTCAACCTCCATAAATGTAAGTATTGTATTGTATTATTTCGGTTCTGCCGCTCGTAGCTTTTGAGACTATTCTTTTTTCCTAATAAAAACTATTAAAAAAAATATAAACTGACTATTTTGGTGAATCTTATTGTTTCTCAGGTTAAAACATATGTACGAGTATTATTCAGTATTATTACAATAAAACAGTTAAGTGTCACAACTTATTACCGTATTATAAGTTAGTTAAATTAACAAACTTTTTTAACTAAGTAAAGACAACGGTAACATATCCACTGCAAGGGTTTATTAAGGATTCCCCGAAATTATCATTCGAACGTTTAATACTCCGGTTTCCTCCGGTTATAATAACAAGTATACACCTACCATAAAGTATTCAAATTCTTGTAAGATAGTCAATCTATATATCGTACAATAAATAATGTATACCGATAGATATGTCATATGTCTGGAATACCTATATTGATAAAGTAGATAAGGTAAGTAATTAGCAACACGAGTCCGTGTGCACGAGACTAACGTAGCGGTCATCGGAAATGTATACCTAATACCCCTAATACCTAAAATAATTATAATGATACACTTCCCTATTATACCTACTGAAATATGGGCATAACTAAAAAAATGATACTGTAAGTAGTAGTGATTGGAAAATCCTACTTTTTGAGTTAAGCTAGTCTTTCGTTAAACGTGCGACTTGCTTAGAACTGTAACTACACTCGCACTTTTAGAATTGACTCCTTAAATAATTCTACCTATATTATTATGAGACAAATATCCCAATCCGTTCAGCAGTTTATGTTGTGCATTGATAGATCAGTCAGTCACCTTTCTCTTTTATAATGTGAGATACTAATATAATTTACGATCTCAGATATAATATACACGACGTCTGAGTGTCATGTTGCTACGCCTGAGCTGCTAAGCCAATTTTGATAAAGTTATCGGGGATCAGATAGTGATAAAATGTACAAGCCAGAGTCTGCAAGGTGTGGAGATACCAATATCAATTAGGATTGAGGAGATAATTGGTGAGAAATAAATAGAGATGTCTGTATAAATAAATAAATAAAAGTTTTAATCAATAAAGGCATTACAGAAATACTGATATATTGAAGAAATCTGCTACCCAAACTAGGCTCTAGACCCGTGCTATGGGTAGCAGGACATCCTCGCCAGAATAGCAAAGTAAAATGTGTTACTAGCCTATAAACAATGATAATATGATTTGTGATAGCAAAAAAAATGTACAATATAAAAATATGAGTTCTTATTCTAACATGCTGTGTTTAGTGTGTGTGTGCGCGTGTGTGTGTGCGCGTGTGTGTGTGCGCGTGTGTGTGTGTGTGTGTATTTGTGCGTGTACTGTATGTCGTGAAAATAAAACATGAAAAGGCGAAAGTTTCTTGTAACTTCAACTCTAAATCGTCAATAAAATGTTTTTGATATTTATAATTTACATTTTACATAGGTTAGGTATATTTATTTTATTATATAAAAATCTCCTGTCATTGTGTTAGGTAGGGGGGTAGGGTAGGGGGTGGGGGGGTAGAGGAGGGGGTGGGGGGTAGGGTAGGGGGGTGGGGGGTTTGGGGTTGTGTAGGTCGTAGAGTATTTTTCAAAAAGCAGAAGTTTCGCGAGTCTTTTGTGTGGTTGGTATAAATAAGTTGGTGTGTATAAAACTACTCGAAATATTCTAAATTTAGTGATAGGTAAAATATACGCGCATAAGCTTGTACCGACTCTACATATACCTGCACCTACATGCTTATTAATTAAATACAAGGCTTTTTCCAAATGGGAAGTGTATGCGAAATGAATTCAAAGCATTTCCGGTTCAACAAGTTCAAGATAAACTGGATTTTCAATGAAACCAATAAACGATATTACCTCTATTATGTTTGCTTAGATACATATCAACAATTTTCCTTATTTCAAATTATGGTAAGACGGACAGCTAAAAGAAGAAGGAAATTAAAAAGTAGTTATTATTATTATAGGTTAGCCTTTGAACACGATCTCGTGTTAAGTGAAGATGAGGCCGTCCGTAGTATCAGACTTAACCTAAAAGGTGGGCTAAGTCATATATCCTTATCCGTTCAGTGGTTTATATTGGGCTGTGATAGATCAGTAAGTCAACTTTCTCTTGTATAATCTGAGATAGTAATATAATTTGTGATCTCAGATAATATACACAGCGTGACCCAGGGGGGTGCCCTGGTACCAGAACATAAATAGTAATAATGACCGCATGGCGACACGGTTTTGTCCAGTAGGTGGTACCTAATTAGCCACAGCAAAGCCAACCAGTACCTATAGCGAGTACGCCGATCAGGTTTGAAAATTTTTTCACCAATAGAATGCTACTCAATCACGCCAATGCCACGTTTATCATATGCCTATATTATGCACCTAACAGTGGACAATATTAAATCAAACAAACAATACAATCAAACTTAAGCTGGTACGATTACAAGTGGCGGTCTTATCGCTCGAACGATAATCATGATAATGTCGAATGAATTATGGACAGCTTAACTATGTATTAACTAGACTCTAGAGCTTTGGAAAAAAAACATACACAGGTATGTTTTATTTCTTCCACAGAGTAGATATTATATTTTTATACGAATTTAGCTGATCCGTATAGAAATTTAGGCGGTTGTCATCAAATGATTAGATTAACATCATATCTCGTAGATACCGGTGTAAGTATATCGCAGATAAGTTTCTTGGTATCTACTGATACACGCTAATTTGCAGCATAATTTATACGATATGAGATATATTTCAAGTGATACTAAAGATACTTGAACTATTTTCATCTGTAACATCCTATATCTATTCATTTTATCGTTTTTACAAACATTCCTTTATGAATAAGAATACTTGCTCTTAGCTGCTTATTAGTAGCCTGAACCAGATTATTTTCCTAAACGCCATGTTACCATGTGTTGTACCATGTGTTATTAGTGAAGAAAACTCAAGAATCTTCTAAAGTTCAAGTTTATGTTACTCGTTTATCACAGTTTAAAAGAATGATACATACTCCTAGACTGCAAAATGAACTGAAACAAAAAGCTAGAGCTAGAGCTCTACTTAATAATATTTTCACGCACTCTTTTTTGTGGCAAATTGCCTTTATTGAAAAAAAAAACACAGCAGTAAAGAACACTTGTATTAACTACAGATTGACCACACGCCTTTTAGTCGATATTGACCTCATAACGGTTGAATTGGGCTACAATTACATACATATATTCACGCCTGGATCCCGCTGGGGTAGGCAGAGACTATTTCCCTCCACTTAGTACGATCTTGACACACCGCTCTTTCGCTTCCTCAACTTGACCAATACAACAAGACAAACAACAACAAAAACAACACAGCAAACAATATGCTACAAACACAATTACAACACAATTACAAACACAACAACAATTATATATAAGAAATCGGTTTTTTTCCTGAAATATGTTAAAGATTTAAATATTACTACACATTTATGTTACATGTTGTATTTATTACGTGGTGAATAATATTATTATTTGTTTTCAGTAGATATACAGATATGAGTATAACTGTTAGGTTAGGTACCTACGAGTACCTAAAGTACAAAAGTTGTACTTTTATGGGTTTGATATTCGTACCGATAATTCACCAACGTTAATAAAATACATATAAAACCTGATTAGATAAGATTAGGCGGGTTTATTTACGTAGATATACCTCTTATATGACAATAGAGACCTTGTACCTACATACTTTTGCGGTAAGGTCATCAATTATGGTACTTATGCAGAATGCACTAGGCAAATTTACATGCACTTAGCCTATATAACAGAAGACATAATATTATTATAGCTAGAAGAAAACATAGGTACACACTTTGGTAGCATTTATCACACATCAGGTAGCATTTTATTATTAACACATTTTAAATCATACCCTGAAAACCGAACGATTTCAAGGAATTTTAAATGAAATTACCTGAAATAGGTATACCCTTTAAATAAAATAAAAATAATATATTGTAATCGGCGAACATACATTAAAATTAAATACAAAACGATAAAGAAAGGCTAACATAACCAAAAATTTAAGAGCCACACATAAGCAATGAGCCTGCGGAGCGAACACTAATTTTGTCATTTGTTGGCCTTCGTTACTTGGGACTGTACCCAGAGTAAGACTGAAGGGCACTGACCATTGCATATCTCAGCCACCGAAAAATCATCACAGATGAGTGTTGGAATGATTGTATGTTATATAACGTTATGTATTAACCCGCAAAAGAGCCTCAACTTAAGTTTGATAGTGATCGCCATGTGCCCTCACTCTCTCTGTAAGTAAAGTGAGCTTTAAAAAGTCTCTCTTAAATCAGTAATGAGGTTCAATTAATCTTCTTGAAGTTTATGCAAATGTCATCTCCATTATCAGACGTCTGTCATATTTCTTCTATAGTCAACAAACACAAATATAAACATTTTCGTATTATAATTAAGATAATTATAGATAGCCCACTAAAATCTTATAACAGTGGTCCATAAAAATAAGAGCGTTTAAATTACCTTATAGTATTTTCTAATAAAAAATAGAGCAAATCTCAGAGCTGTGTCATATAGATCCCTGTTAAATTTGAATTGATTTTGTTTCTGGTGAATATTTTGTAATATGTCGAGAAGGAGGCCTCCAGGTGATGAAAATGAGCATGCAACCCAGGCCGGTGGGAGTCACATGCCCATCCTCACTCCACCTTCATCAAACGACAGGTGGTACAGAGTTGCTTCAGATATTAGCCAGTTGCGCGGACGTTATGATGTAAGTTATATTCATAAAGTATGGAATCCTTTCCTAGTAGACCAGTCAATGAGTGCCCAAAAGGGGCATGTGGATCGAAAAGTCAACAGCAGAAAAACTAACTTAGGAACTTTGTTTGGACTAGTTAGGAGATAAACATACTAAAAGTCCCCACCCCTCCGAGGTGAGTCCGAGGGGGGAGGCCGAAGAAGGTCCCATTTTTAGGTTTTTTTCTTATATGTCAAAAACTGTGCGTTGTACGATATTTGGTTGTACTACATTATGAAACCTCATAAAATTTTCTACAACTTCGGCCTTGACATTTTTTATCTATCTCCAATCGTTTTCCAGCTGTGAGCTTCCAAACATGGTCATTTTTTAAGACGCTTATATTAGTTTTCTATACAAAGTCGGTAAAAAAATCTTTAAAATAAAATTTGACCAACTTCTGGTTGTCGTACCATAATAAAACTTTGCAAATGTTTAGAAATCTGATGACAGTTTAATAATCTGGCACCACTGAACTGATCTGATGATGGAGCCAGGAGGTGTCTACTAGAACTCTTCAAGGGCTATTAGTAAAACCGGCGAGTTTGGGATCATTAAATTCGAATTGATGAGACTTATATGACTTAGGTATATGAGATGAATTAGGTATATTATGCAGGGCTGGTCTAGAGGAATTTTCAATAAATTAATTCCATGAATTTATATTTCAAAATTCGTCAAATTGTGCGAGCGAGAGAGCGTCACTCGGTATATATACGCTCTTAACGCGCCAGAAGTGTTGAAAACCAACTTTAACACTTAATTATCCAGTTCACCATATTTGGCTCACTGAAAAATTTTGAAGACAAGGCCATGATTATATCAATTGGGGTTTACTACTAGTACTAAGGTTAGCGAACGTGTTATTCACCCTTATCTAGCACTACGCAGTTGCTTACTCGTCGATTTACTTTTATAATTAGGTATATCACCTCTGGACTGATTAACTAGAAATTAAAATACTAGCAAATGTTTGGTAGTTTTGGTATTTTAATTTAGTGATTTTTTTATTATTAAAAAATATCACGTCGGTGGGCCGTTTGTCATCTATAGTAGAAAAAAATGGAAATTTTATTTCAGGATGACAAATTGGATATTATAGAGCCCTCGAATAAAGACAAAGATGAAAAGGACAAAGATACAACTCCAGGTCCTGCACCAAAGCGGGAGCGTGCTCGCTGGGGAAACCAGCTCGAATTCCTGATGTCTTGCGTCGCCACCTCAGTGGGACTTGGCAACGTATGGCGATTCGCTTTTGTCTGCTATGAAAATGGTGGAGGCGCCTTTCTTCTGCCTTATGTTGTCATATTGGTTCTCGTCGGGAAACCTATGTACTTCCTCGAATGTATTATTGGACAGTTCAGTTCTAGGAACAATGTTCGTATATGGTCTCTGTCACCCGCTATGCAAGGGACCGGTTACACACAATGTACCTGCATATTTTATATGATATCTTACTATGTTGCGATAATAGCAATGTGTCTGTACTACCTGATACTGAGCTTCCAGCCGACTCTGCCGTGGTCCAAGTGTAGCCCGGAGTGGGATAAGTGTATGCCCTCAAACCCGTTATATCAAACGGGTGGTATAGACCCGAATGCTTCAAGTAGCGCTGAACTTTATTTTATGTAAGTTTATTCGTTCTGCATTTTTAATTTTTTTGCAACTCCTGAGATGAAAGGGTGTATATTTTTAATTTACAGAAATACTGTTTTACAACAACCTGATGGAATTGAAGATGGAATTGGTGCGTAAAGTTCCTAGCCTTGTGTATGTGAATAATTTTAAGTTTGAAACGTCACTGAAGCAGAAGATTCTTTCGGCATATTGATATTCATCCGCTAAATATATACGTACAAGTAGGTTAAGAGAAGACGTATGAAGTTAGGTATATAATACCTGATACCTACATTGATATTATAACGTTATGAAGCATTGATAACATAAGGATAATAAAAATAAATAAATAAAACTTAAACAACAGATGTTATGAGACATTCTCTAAAGTCTACACAACTGCTGTGTGGGCAGCACCATTAAGTGTCACAATAAATAAATAATATACTTAAATATTACAGGACATTTTTAAATAAAGCAAAATATTAAACTTTTAGGTACGCCACTATGGTACCTTGCGCTGTGCCTGTTCTTGTGTTGGGTGGTGATATTTTGCATCATAGTGCAAGGCGTCAGGAGCTCTGGGAAGGCAGCGTATTTTCTCGCCATTTTCCCTTATGTCATCATGTTCATATTACTTATTACGTTAGTTTTATCTTATATTTATCTTATACAGGACATCTAAATATAAAAAGGATATAAACGTGACTGATCTATCAACACAGCCCCTCAAGCTTTCCAAATTTCAGTTCAATCGGTCCAGTGGTTCACGATGATGAGTCAGTCAGTCAGATTGCCTCTTTATATAATGGAATAAATTACATACATACAATTTTGGGAAACAAATCATACTTAAAACAATACCATAATTATGTATAAAATGTGTTACAGGACATGCACCTTGCCTGGTGCTGGAAAAGGCATAAAATTTTTTGTAACACCACAGTGGGGCAGAATAACTGATCTAAGTGTAAGATATTAATTATTAACTTAGCAGTAGTTAAAACTAGGCTTTAGATCTGCGTTAAATAATATATTTATAAAATAAAGTGTATACTCGAAAAGATCCGGTTTCCCTACTGTACTGAGAGTTAATTACCTTATGGAAAAAGAGTTTTTTCTTTACTGTGGTTTGTTTGTAGTTATCCTGATCAAGCCTCAATTTACCTATGGGATACCGCGTAGTTGTTTCATGTTTATGAAATACAAAAAAATCTTCATTATTTTAGTTGCTTGATTTTTAGTTAATATTATTAAACTCATTTTCTCAGGTATGGTACGCGGCAACGACACAAGTATTTTTCTCACTGAGTGTGGGCATCGGGCCAATCGTTATGTTCTCGTCCTATAACAATTTCGACGCCAAAATATATAGGTGATTACTATTTTTACTATATTTATGCCCACTAACTAGCAGGTGGTAGGCTTCGGCCGTGGCCAGTTATCACCCACTGGATATAACCGTGTCACCAAGCGGTCATTACGACAGTGTTCCGACATGATGCTAAGTGAAGCCAGGGAGGGATTTATCCCGCCTTCTAGGTTTAGTCTGCTATCATCTACGGCCGTTTCGTCGCTTAAGATCAGACGAGATTGTGGTCAAAGGCTAACCTAATAAGAATAATAAAAAAAACTACATACATAAGTTTTAATATAAAATGCTACGACGTAGTACACGTAGCACATTGCTACGAAACATTCAAAAGGGATTTCAATTCTTATTCGTAGGATTTCAAACATTAAATCGTTACATAATTACTGTAAATTTCAAGTGAAATATTAGTACGCTAGTTTTCTGTTGTTGCTGAAACTACTTCAAGTGAATGTTCGCTATAGGTACTTGTGCGATCTTCACACTATCTCGGGTGATATAAGTGGACTGTATGAGAGTATGAGGTATGTGTACGTGTATATTAGGTAAGAAACCACCTTCTAGATTGCAAAACACTGGAGATATTAATTGAAGGCATCACCAACCTTTAAATCCACGCCGCCTCGAGCAGCAACAGACGCAGTCCAGCACGGCAGTCCTGCAGGTTGGCCAACCACTGCACTCCATGAATAAACCTTATAAGGTTCGCAAACACTCTCATCATAGACTAAGGAGGGTTCCAGATAATAATATCACACACGCACGGCGAGGACGCCGTAGCATTCGGCAAGTTTAGCAATAACGCACGGCACAGAATTACTAGGCACACCTCCGAGTTGAGGGTGTTCGGAGAAATTGGTAGCGAAGACAACGTGCCTCCGGCTCGATTCCGATATGCACACGCACTGACTGCGCTTTCGGAAAAACGCAGGAATTAAGATGTTGGTGGCGCTGTTTTAAAAACTACCCTCCATTATGAAATGCAAAGACCGAACAATACTTTATACTAAAATTAACAGGTGATGAGCAATTATGATGATGACTCAATCGCAAGTCCAAATCTTTTTGATGCACATTTTTCTGCCACGTAATATTTATTAAAAAACGTATAATCAAGTTGATTTATACATTTATTTACTTTACATTTTAATTAACTAACATTGGGCATTAATATTCCAGGGATACCCAAATTGTAACAACTTTAGACTCGCTCACAAGTCTGTTATCCGGCTTCACCATCTTTGGCATTCTCGGGAACTTAGCTCACAATCTGAAGGCTGAGGTGAATGACGTCATTGGCTCGGGGGGAAACGGTCTAGCATTCATGTCTTACCCGGATGCTATATCCAAAACATATGTACCACACGTAAGCATGCCAATCTTCTCAATACCCCATCGAGTTTGGGCTCATTTGAATGTGTATTTGTAAACTATACATATTAATATAAGGTTTATACTCCTAACTTACACTGTCTGATTCAAATCACAATTAAAAACGTGTGACTATAATATATCCTGTACAATGTAGTATACAGTTATAGCCAAAATTAATGTTCATTTTATGAAAATCATTTTAGTTTAAAGTAAAAATAATTTATATTTGTTATTTTCACTACTGTTATTGCCTACAGAATTAGTTAGGCGATTTATATTTCATGCCAATGCATATTATAGTAATTTGAGCTGTGCGATAGTCACGCTTTCATTTTGCACAATTTTCCACATAAGACAATTTACACTTTTAAAATTCGAACGAATAAAATTTTAATTTGTTTTTCAGGCGTTTGCGATTCTTTTCTTCTTGATGATGACAGTGCTGGGGCTGGGATCAGCAGTCGCGTTCCATTCTGTCATTAACACTGTGATGCTGGATTCGTTTCCAAACGTGAAAACTGGTTACATTTCCCTTGTCACATGCATTTTTGGCTTCTTGTCCGGAATAGTGTACGTCACACCTGTAAGTAAAGATCATATTTTTTATTGAGTATTTGTATATGTTTTTTACGACTCTATCTAAGTAAGAAGCGTTGGCGCAGTGCACCCAGAATTTAACCTTTGTAAAATACTGGGTAGCACTGTACTAATTATGAACAGCGTCTTGCTCGTCTTCTTACTTCGTTGTATAAAAAAGTTATTTAAATTGTAAATGAAATTCCTATTTTTTATCTAGAGCTGAAAGTATATAAATTATAATATTAGCGAGATTTATATTTGCTAATAAATTAACGGTTACCGTTGCAGGGTGGTCAATACATATTAGGGCTGGTGGACTACTACGGTGGAACGTTTTTAGCATTGTTTGGGTGTATCGCTGAAGTGATTGGAATCGCTTGGATCTATGGTAATTCATGAAAAGATTTCTTGCTAAGTAGCAATCAAAATCTTAAAATTAAATCTGAGAAAAATGTTTTAAGAGGGACACCTATACAAAATTAAATTTTACAATTGGCAAAGATAAGTAAAAGATAAAAATATGGATTTTATTTATCTCTATTTTCTATTATTTTAATTCATTTGTTTGTAGCTTTAGCTCTTATTTACTTACCTACTCCTGGTTTCACATGTTAAGTTTTGTGATACATGATTGACTAGCTGCGCCCAGCGGTTTTACCCGCTGTACTATAATAGCCTATGTTTTATTCTAAACTATCTCTATACCCAAATTTCAGCTCAATCGTTTCACCCGTTTAGACGTGAAGGAGTAACAAACGTAAATACAGCCATCCATACATTTTTACAAACTTTCACGTTTATAGTATTAGTAAGATACTGTTATTCTATTGTACAGGTTTGGAAAATTTCTGCCTGGACATGGAGTTCATGTTAGGAAGAAAGCCGTCGATATACTGGCGGTTCTGTTGGGGCTTTATCACGCCGGTCATGATGACCGTTGTCTTCATGCACGCACTGCTGAAGTTCGACTCCTACATCTACGGCGGATACTATCGCTTGCCCGACTTTGCTTATGGTAAGAGTATTTAAACTATGTCTAATTTACTTATTAACATTTTTTTATACAAAAAAGTAAGAAGACGGACCAAGCTGCTCTCCTGATGATAAGAGATAACGCTGCCCATAATTAGTACAGTGTCACCCAGGATATCAAAATAAAATAAAACGTAGGCAATGTTCGCCTGATGAGTTTTTTTTCTTTTCAGTTGCCGGTTATCTAATTCTACTTAGTGGAATGATATTCGTGCCTATTTATATGATAAAAGCATTTCGCAAATATAAGACTGGAATATTTAGTAAGGTAAGGATTAATAAACTTTACACGTATTCTTAAATACATGCTGTACATAGCGGCTTCACCTGCTGAAGTAACCAACTCTGTGTTATTCCAGGGTCTACTTGTATATAAAATTTTAGCATAATCGGTTCAGGCATTTAGACGTGAAAAGGTAACAAAGACGTATTCAATCCATACTTTCACATTTATAATTTTAGTAGGAAATAGGATAGCGTCACTTTTACCTTTTGCGTTAATCCTTGTTGGTGAAAAAACAATTAAATTCTCATAACTATATATGTAACTTATTCATTTTTTTTCCATTTATTATGTGTAAGACTTTACTTTAAATGTTTTTTGTTCAAGACTTGTAAAACATCTTTCAAACCGAAACCAACTTGGGGTCCCCGCTCGCCAGCGGATCGCAAACGCTGGATGATCTTCAAAAGCAAGGCTATGGAGCACCAGCAAAGAGTCAGGGCTTCCAAATTGAGACATTGGTGGCTGAGCTTGACTGGCGGCTATAAGTACAATGACGCTCCGAAACAAACTGACCAGGCCACGACTTCTGAACCGATGGTACAACGCATATCAACGAAGACTGATGTTACTGCACAGGATCAGAGATCAAATCCGAATCAAAGACGTAATATTGAGGATCCGTAACAGTTTAAGTGTAAATGCAGCTTTGTAGACCATTTAAAAACATAATAAATGATTCAATTTGTTTTCGTTGAAATTTTACAGATAATATCAACAAACTAATCAGCATGTGGGTTTATAAAATAGGATTGTACCTAGTGTGTTATTAATTTTATAATTTTTATTTAGGCTTTCGTTATGACCTAATAATATAATATATTATAATTTTTTGAACTAATTATGAAAATTACTACAACTCCTCATTAAATAAAAAAACAAATGATTTTATACTTAGTTTGTGTAGTATAGTTTATGTATACATATGTACAGTGACAAATTATTCAATAGCAATATTTAAAATCAAGTTTTTTATTATAATCTTGTTATACGTAGGCGCTTCTTTTTTGTTGCATTTATGCCTATTTTTGTATGTTTATAATCAATTCAATAAACAGTTTATTGTTTTGTGTAAATATCTATTTTATTGTATGATAACGCATGACAGACTTTTATTATGTTTTATCATGAAATAGAACCTACTTCCAATACCTAAACTAATTATTACAATAGGTAAGGTAGTAAACACGGATGTTTTTAATTTTGTCAAATTGATGTAAATATAATAGGAAAATTGTGAGAAACGTTAATTTATGATAAGTCTTGTCAGTTTATAAACTAAAAAACATTTAATGATTTTTTTATTGCAATTTTATAAAATCCCTATTCATATAAAGACATAATATCTTAGTTAGAGAACCAAATATAATATGCAAACATCAACGTTTTTCGAATAGGTGGGATGAAAAAATCATCAAACAAGCATCTATCTGTTGCCATTATTAATCTATAAATAAAAATGACAAAAAATCACGTTTGTTGTATAGTAGCCCCCTTTATATTTATATTATTATATTTTTTGTTATAGGGGCAACATAATTACATCTTTTGTAAAATTTCAACTTTCTAACTATCACGGTTCATGAGATATAGAGCTTTGAGACAGACAGACGGACGGCCAGCGAAGTCGTAATATTTTTTGCCCTTTGGGTACGGAACCCTAAAAGCCCACAAAGTCGCATAATAATAATAATGCCTGATCGAATAAGCACGTAATCCCGTAGGTATTCCTGTAATCAGTAGGTTAATTAGTTCCTTTGTTAATATCTAGAAATATCTACCATGCGTCTGATCGATACCATTATTAACGAAATGATTTATAATAATTTCATAGGCATCTAGAGATAGCAGTTTTGCTAATCATCATCACGACATGGTAAAATTATGTAGGTATCCATTTTGAATATTTTAATTAGGATGAGTTCATAACGAGGTTTCAATGATTTCGAATATAATAATAGCATAATATAATGGGACGGAAGTGGCAGGTGCCGTAGTCCTAGCAAAAGCCTCATTAACCATCCATTTAGAATACACATCCATAGCCTAGGTTCAAGTAGTTTCCATTAATTAGCAATAGTCCTGTCACTTGGTGGAGACTGCCTTTGAGCCCATTTTCTATGGATGGACTCACAGACAGACTCCAATAAGTGTCACCCATTACATTTATATTAAAAGCTCAAACAGGCCTCTGCGCGTTGGACTTTTTGTCTCCGTGTACGCCTATAAAAAGGCCCGCGCTTAGCCCGTGTTAAAGAGCGGCATAATATAATAATATGTGGTATTTGGGGCAAGGGCTAATCCAGGATATTTTTCTTTTATAATTTTTAATAAGAAAACTGTGTGTTTAGGTCGCTCTGAACAGTTAGAATATTCAAATATCCTTAATTAATATATAATAAGTACTCGAGAAATATGTGCAAAATTCGTAACTCTACAATGCTTCTGGGGGGGCCTTGGCCACCTGCCCCCTGCCCCCCCCCCCCCCCTAAATCCGCCTATGTTTTGGGGTAATGATTCCTCCGCCATGCACTACGCTTGTGTTTTTAGACTTTCAATTCCGTTTACCGATTTTCCTAAATTATAATATTATAAGACCTAGTCACGAGTATTATGTTACGTTGAAGGTATATATGTAGGTCAGCCGCATTTCGCTACATTTACGCGCGAAATCTAAAATTCTAAAACTGTTTTGGAGTTATAAATATCCACAGTGAAATTATTACAAAAAAACATTGCTTTTAGTTAAATACGTAAATTACAAGAAACACTTTCAAAATGGAAAACTACAGGAATTAGCCCTAGGTTCTAGGTTCGGAACGTGTGCCTATACACGGCACGTACGAATATTATATCTACATAATACAAAACAGGCGCACCTAATAAAATTGAAATGTTTGAATGTCAGTAGCTTTTCAAAACGAAACAAGTGAAATAAAAAAACTTTTTAATAACAAGCTTTTGTTATTACTGTCTGTCTGTCTGTCTGTGATTACAGACAGACCGACAGACAGTAAAAACAGATTTAATTAAATCTTATAAGTTTAATTTGACCCACTTCCCGGTTTTTGATTGAGCTGAAATTTTGCGTGCTATAATAAATCGGAGGACAATGCAATATTATTATGTCATGGAGCTGATCTGATGATGGAATTACAGGGGTAAAGCAGCGGAAAATTAGTAGATAAATTACTCAATATTTGAAATGTTAATTTTATCAATGAGAATGTGGATAACCCTGCGTCATCATCATGATATCCAATCAATTTGATATTTTTATTAGTAAGAAAGGATATTATAATTCACTTCAGCACATTACGCCGACGACGTTGCTCTACTCTCTTACTGGACTTGGTTGACTCAATGGTGATTATACCTATTATTTAACCACGTATTATATTTTAATAATAGTGTTGATATTATAATTTACGACTAATTAAAGTTTGTATTTTTTTTTCTAGAATTATTTATAGACATAGATTAACTGCTAATGAAATAAAGTTCTGCAATAAATGAACAACAATAATTAAGTTGTAGCAACATAACGTTGTAAATGCTTCTTATTGCGGTTTATAATTAGCTTGGTCTTCGAAGCAGGCTACTTTTTAGCACTAGCTTTTGTAATAAATAAACGAAGATCTAATTTACTTTAAATACCATTAAAACTTTCTCCAAAATCGAAATAAGTTAGTTTTGTAAATATCGTTGACATAGATACGAGTGATTAAATATTTTAATCTAATTTTAACTTTATTTTACTCGGTATGTGAAGCATGTACAATAACATTGTGTTTACGTTTCAGGAACCCAACGGGGTTAATGTTGATAATGGTGATCGGGTAAACGGCGCATTCGACCCTTCCCCTGAAGGACCACCAGTGGACAAAAGCATGATACTCGACAGCAAGCCTGATAAACATGATTCCGTACAAGTAGTGTCTAATACTGACAAGGTAAACATTAATACTATAGGGTACAAGATATTTACGCAGGACAGCACTTACGATTAGGCAATACTTTTCAAAGGGCAGAACAGAATTATTGATCTAATTCAAATGCAAGACAAATCGGACTTTCTTGGCTGAGCTGAACAAAGCTATTCCTTCATCATTGGAACAAAGCAGCAGCTTGGTGAACCGATTTAAATTCATATTATTATTACAGTATATTTTGAATTTAGAAGTTTCGCTACAACAAAACGGATTTCCGTTTCATGCTTTGCCATTCAGCTGCGTCAAATAATGCCGGCTAGCGTAAATGTGTAGCGCCCCTAATTAACGATTAACTTTTGTTAGTAGAAGACACGCATAATAACACTTTAGCTTCGAAGTCTCAAAGCAAAAAAACTTCGTAATGTAAAATTTATGAAGGAAAGCAAACTTTTTATGATTCTGAGGATTTAGATACCTATGTTATCATTTTACGACAATATGTTAAAGCTAAAATTCTTGTAAACAATTTACGTTTTATTGACAATATAATTGGAGCATGGCCATGATGATACGAGTGCCCTAACTCCTAATATTATTAAATACTCTCGCAGTAAAGTTTAGCAGATTTATTTATTTATTTATTAATAGAACACAAAACTGTTTGTAATCAAATACACATTAGAATAATAAGCTTAAAAGTATGGATCCGAATCACAAACCAAAAATATGTGTCCCTAAAAACGTTAGAACAAAATTATACAAAATTGCTAGCTTTGCATACTAAATAATTCAGTACATTGTTAAAATTAGCAGAACAATTATTTAAATAAGAATCTACTACATAGAAATCTTAGGTGCTAAATATCTTAGTCTAAGACTGTATTATTGTGTGTTAATTTATAGAGAAAAAATAATCATATAAAATTTTCCTCAGTTGACTCCGGAACCCATTATGGTTAATATTAAAAATATCGATCTCCCTGTTGGATACAAGTATTTCATTGTATTGGCGACACATAAAAATGTTAACGCCTGTAAACATTTCATTCTATGAACATAACAAACACAAGAACACACGATACCACTACAGTTTAGCACACATAAAACATTATTATTATTTTAACCGCCTTATAATAAAGTTAACTTTTTCTAGTTAGCAAATAGACATGCATCGGCTTATTAAAAAATCTACTTTTCTTTGCAGGGTGACAATAAACCTCAAAGACCAAAATGGGACAATCAGATAGAGTTCCTTATGTCATGTATAGCCACATCAGTGGGTCTCGGGAACGTATGGCGGTTCCCCTTCGTCGCCTACCAGAACGGTGGTGGAGCCTTCCTAATCCCGTACATTATTGTGCTACTAGTCATCGGTAAACCTATGTACTTCCTGGAAACAGTCCTGGGACAGTTTAGCAGCAGTAACTGCGTCAAAATATGGGCTCTATCACCGGCCATGAAAGGTAGGTTCCGTATCAAAGTAGGTTTATTGATTATTGTTTTAATGTAATTTTGTTTATGCAATTATAGGATTAAACTTGTATTTAATGTTAGGTATATGATAAGGAAATTAGGAAATAGGTAAATTTAAGTTTATTCTATAAGCAATATTTAAATAATGCGTTCACCTGTGTAGCGTATAGAGTAGTTACATTAAACTTGCATAGCTTTCCTTTCGATAACTACTTTCAATTGGTTAGGATAAAAATTTTGGGATATTTTAAGTTACTTTCAATTTTTAAGAGTCCAGAGTTAGTGTACACACTCGCTGTGTCAAATTCTCAAAAAACTAAAAACCGTCCAAAGCAATTTCTTAGTGATAATTTTACAATGTACCTAGATGGAACGCAGGACTTTTTAATTTAATTTTTGACGTCTTTTTTGTTTTTCAGGAACTGGTTACGCTCAAGCTCTTGGCGCGTCCTACGTACTGTCATACTACGTATCGATTATTGCCCTGTGTTTGTACTACTTGGCGATGAGCTTCCAGTCGGAACTGCCCTGGTCTGTCTGCAAGGACGAGTGGGAAAACTGCGTGCCATCGGGAGTCTCCGTCAACGATACCAATGTACAAGAAGGAGAAGCAGTCAGCAGCGCTGAACTGTTTTTCACGTAAGTAGGCATTATTGCTATAGAAAATTATCCTAATTTATTCTTTATTGGATACCAAATTATTACAAAGAAACTTACTGAGCTAGATTTTTTTTAAGCTAGGTAAACTATCGATGGTTTTATCGCACTGAGCAAGTTTTTGTTAGCCATTGAAGGGTGATGGTTGCCATTTTTCAGTTAATATTACTTATAATGAATTTAATTTTGAAGGTTATTAAGTCTACACCCGTTCTTTATGTGTAAACTTTCATCTTCATTACCGACTTTTTACTCCAGTATTCCCTTATTCGTCGTCAAGTCGTATTCGTCAGTGCCAAAAAACTTCTATAATACCTACGGACTCTGTTTAAAAGATCTTATGTAGTTAAAAGCCAGTAAACATGTCCACTTATTATACATTTCATGTCTAACTCGATCGATTCGGAGAGTCTTGGCTAAACTCTAGAACTTCCAAAAAAAGTCTTGATATAATGGTTAATTTTGCGGAATCAGAACCATATCAAGAGGATCCCAGAATGTGATAGTTAAAATATAGCTAGTGAGCCTGCATGATTTATATGTAAAATATGTACATGCATGTATTTACATATAAATCTTCCACTTTGATTTATCTATCTATCTCCTACTTATTAAAAAACCGCAGCAAAATCCGCTGCGTAGGTTTTAAGATCCAACCATACATAGGGACAGCCACCATACAGACAGCGGTATATGGAGACAGAACTTGTCTTATACTAAGTAGGTAGTGGTTATGTATCATTAGGTCTCAGATGAATTATGTTTTAATACTTAATATGGGATTTACTTAATATAAGTATTATCAACATGTCTAGATAAATGCCTAACAAATGAAAGATATCAAAGTGCGTGTGATTTTTTAACACACGTGACATGTGTGAAATGTGTTTTACCTATCTTAATAAGGTACAGTCGGATGAAAATATGCCTAATTAAAAAAACTTAATTTCTTAATGAAATGTAATTTCCTTAGAAGTGAAGTATTTTTGTTGCCAATATTATAATTTACATTTTATAATATTATGTAACATGGAAAGCTTGTAGTAGTACTTAATTTGAAAATTGTGTGTTAGTTTTAAGATTGCTCCATAACCCTAACATTATCTGCACACCCCAATGTCCAGTACGTTTTCTACAGTTTCAGAACAATTGGCAGACAATACTAATGTTATATTAAGTTAAAAGACAATAAAAATAAATAATATTAACCTACACAATAAATGTTATATTTTTAAAACTGAATAATGAAAACAGCTTGCTCAATCAGTAGATAAATGTGTTCTAGTAAACATTTGATAGACGTAAATTTATTTAATATTTCTCTACACGTAGGCTCTACATACAGTATATAGTCATAATGAAAACATAATCACTTTAGAACAAAAACAATTTTTAATTTTAATAATCATTCATACACGTGGTTGTAGCTGGTCCCACAGGTCACTTTCAAGGTTCAATTAAACATATTTTGCAAGTAATTACAGACTGATAAGGAAATTAATCATTATAATCTTCATCAGATATTGTTTAATCACCAACACGCAGACGTCGTGTGAACTTTATCATAAACCCCTGGAACTGATCTTCTTACTTCTTCTTGAGACAGGAATATATGCGACTGACAGTACATTTACCTATTATCTTGCGACCTAACTTTATATCATTGCGAAATGGATTATAATAGTTCCAATTATCGATAAAACGAGATAAGATTAGATTACACCCGGGTTTAGTCAAGAATAATGAAGTCAAATCGATAAATAATGATATGCTATCAAAGATAAGTGACACGAAATTGGTGAACCGTATTAAGTACCTATATATATTGTAAACATTAACGGAACTAATGACATTTATCGGCTTAAAATTTAAATTTTATAATTTAGTATGACCGTACTCATATTATGTTTACGCGCATTGATAAACCATGAATCATGTAGGTACATTAATAATAAGTACAGGCATTTTTTAAGGAATTCAGAAATAATATTGAAATAAAAAACAAATTGCCCGCAAACTAAGTTAGAATTATGATACAGCTTTAAGTTAAATATTAGTAGCTCACACTTGTTATCCAGGTGTCATTAAATAAATTAACTAACTCACATAATAATAGGTAATAATTGGTATGTACACCACATATGAATTGAAAAAAAATCAAGTTTCATTTCTGGTGCCAGTTATTTTTATTCATAATTTATTTAACAAGGAATACCTACATATAAAACTCTTTTGGTGTAAAAATGACAAGAGAGAGATCAATGGTGCGCGTTGATCTCTTTTGTAAGAAACAATCAGGCTAATATAAAATGATTGTTGTGTCTTTACAGACAAACTGTGCTCAGACAATCGGATGGAATTGAAGAAGGAATTGGTAAGTTACTTAGCGCTTTTGTTGGTGCAGTGCACCTAGAATTTTCACATCATTGTAAAATCCTAGGTGACATGGTATCTCTAACTATTAGAAAAGCCTCTTGCTCGTCTTCTTACTTCTTTTCATACTTAAAAAAAAATGTGCTAAATGTAAAATACTGTGGTGTGTATATAATTCTTCTGGACTTATTAACCTTGAACCATCTGATTTCATTCCGTCTTAATGTGCCAAAGGCTCCAAATCAAGATAAAAAAAATCCTATCCCAATATTTAAGTTTAACCCAATCTACCCTCAATTTATTTGTTGACGCTAAAAATTAAGTACGTACTAAAATGTATTAAACAGGACTACCACTATGGGACCTGACTCTCTGCCTGCTGGCGTCTTGGATCATCATCTTCGTAATCGTCGCCCGTGGTGTGAAGAGTTCCGGCAAAGCGGCCTACTTCCTCGCTCTGTTCCCTTACGTCGTCCTGATCATTTTGCTCATCAGGTCTGCTTATAAAAAAATATTAATATTGTTTATATGTAGGTACTTATGTAGGCTTGGAGATGTAAGTTTCAACCTAGTGTCCTCAGGGCGTGTTCCGACAACCTAAAAGCTGAATACTCGAACGCTTTGCGCCCGCGCACTTTGAATTTTGTTTCATAGGTATATAATTTGTATGCATCTCAAATTGCATTTATTTGAGTGGACACGTGGCGGGCGCGTGGTAGGTGCGTGTCATTAGAACACGCGCAAAATTTATAAAGGCCTGAGGAATATTATAACAAAACAAAACAGCATAATCAAAAATATCTTGATTTATTAAATCATTTTTCAGAGCGGTCACTCTACCCGGAGCTGGTGCAGGAATAATGTTCTTCATTACTCCTGATTGGGCAAAGATTTTGGAAATTAGGGTAAGACTTTAAATTGTGAAATAGGTATTGACTTCAATTTGAATTTTGATAATTGACGTATTATATTAAAATATATACACAATGTTTTTGCTACTTTGACTATCTTAGAAGCGATTTACATTATCAAGAAGATGTCGTATAGTTTATATCTTAAAACGATAAATATAATATCGAAGATATGAGTAATTTATTACAGACATTCCAATATTTGGTTGCTACACGGATGAGACACACTTTTGATACTGAAAACGAAATAAATGAATTATTAATAAAAATTAGAAATTATCAATAAAACAGAAATAAATGAATTATTAATAGAAAAGAGGGCGGATTGTTTAAATATTTTTATAATATAGTCATTTTTTTCTAAATTGTTACGGATCAATAATGAAGTGAAAATTTACTACTTTTTATATTAAGCAGGTACATATTATTATAGAGCTATTTAAGGAAAATAACAAATTCGTTGGTGCGATCTAGGATCGCTTACACTTTGAGACAGGTCATCGAGATTTGAAATGCGAAATGTGAGTGTGTGTTTGTTTGTTTCTGTTTCACACAAAAAATACTGGACCCATTTAGAGGAAAGTCGTTGTAGAGAAAGCTGAAAACCTAAAATATTTTATCAGGATTTTCCTACTGAATCGGGACTTTGGGTGAAATTGCGGAATGCTGTTAGCTACAAATAAATCTCCAATTATAAACTTTGTTAGTTATAATACCTATGTAGGTAATTATTATAAATTTTAATTATTAACAGATAACTAACAATGCTACTAATAGATAATTGACTATGATAACCCATACCTATCATACAAAAATCTGTTTTATCTTCAGGTCTGGTATGCGGCGGTTACACAAGTGTTCTTCTCCTTATCAGTATGTTCTGGTGCTCTTATCATGTTCGCTTCGTACAACAACTTCTCACAAAACGTTTACAGGTTTGTACCTAACTGATTAATATCTTCGTATGGCTTTATAATGTACTAGCTGACCCGCGCGCACCGTAGCGCGTGGCAGTCAATTCATAAAGGGATGAATTTGGTGCACCCATTTAGACCTGTGATTAGATTTCTGTTTCCGCAGAAAAATGGAATTCACGGGGTTTCTGCAAATTTGTGAGCTGGATATTTATTTCTATGCTAAATACATACTTTATGTTTCGCTACCGCTACAATCCTATTGAACAGTCCTATGTTCTTTCCCGGAACTCAAACTATATCCACACCAAGTTACAGTTAAATTAGTTTCGCGGTTATTAATTTCCTTTACAAACTTTCAGTGATTAAACTGTTTATTGTTCTTCCCGAAAACTAACAATCTCTATTGTAATGTACAGCTAAATTAGTTCAGCGGCATTACCCATACAAAGTCCCCCCCCCCCCCCTTTCCCCTCTTAAGCATTGATTTCTGGGATTTAAACTATTCTGTGTCCATTCATAAGACTCGAACAATCTTTGTACTAAATTACAGCTAAATTGATTCAGCGGTTACGAATTTCCAATACAAATTCTAGCCCCCCTTCCCTTTTTCTCCACTCAAACGCTGATTTCCATGATACAACCATGGCCCATGACCATTCCATTACCTATTTGCAGACTCGATATACATCTATATCAAATTTCAGCTATATAAGAGCAGCAGTTACTGATTACAAGATAAAACCATAACCCAGAAATCAGCCCTAAACAGTTATGCGGGGGTGCGTTCCACTCACTTAAAGGCATATTTTTGGGATAAAACCTATTTAATGTCCTTTTCGGGTACTCAAAATACGTCTATTAAATTTTAGATCAAAAGGCCGATTTCCCTTACAAATTCTGGCCCCCTCTTTCCCCCTAAGGCCGATTTTTGCAATAAAAACTATCTCATATCGTTTCTCATTACTCAAGCTATATTAATACCAAATTTCAGCGAAATAGGAGCAACGGTTACTGATTCGCTTAGAAACTCAAAAATGAATTGTTTTTCATTATTTGCCTTTGGGCTCCCTTTTTGCACCCTTAAGAGTTGTATTTTCAAAAATTCTTTCTTAGCGGAAGTTTAAGTTTTAAAACCTACCTGTATACTAAATTTCAATTCAATTCATCCATTTGTTTACGCTAAGAGTTGATTTTCCTCACTTGACTTTGGACCCCCTTTTTCTACACTTAGGGAGTAGAATTTTCAAAAAACTGAGAAGTTTACGTCTTAAAACCTACCTTTATACCAAATTTCAACTTAATTATTCTTCTGGTTTAGGCTCTGAGTTGATTTTCCTTACTTGACTTTGGGCCCCCCTTTTCCACACTTAGGAGTTGAATTTTCAAAAATCCTTTCTTAGCGGATGTCTACGCCTTAAAACCTACCTGTATACAAAATTTCAACTCAATCCGTTGGGCTGTGCGTTGATAGATCAGTCAGTCAGTCAATCAGTCACTCTTTCCTTTTATATATTTAGATTAAATACATCCTGATTTTACAAAAGCGAAGTTTAGTATGTTTGAATGAATGTTTGTTACTTTTTCACGCATAAATAGCTAGACCTAACTGAAATATGATATGTAGATAGCTTAGACCCTAGAAGAATACGTAATGTAAAAAACTTACAATATCACTCTCCAAGTTTCGAATTGTTCCATTTAGATTTCTATATAAAACCATTACAAAAGGTATTCCGTTTCTGCTCGTAAAATACAGATAGTTACAATCGGTCTTCAAGTCTTATTCAACCCATGAAATGCTTTGGATATTCAAATGTGTAGGTCTACACTCTTTTCTTCGAGAGTACTATCTTAGTATAACCACCGCCACCATCATCAGCCCACGCTCGTCCACTGCTGGACATAGTATAACATCCTTTTGCAATTTCAGGGATTCAATGATTGTGACAACCCTTGATACTATAACCAGTTTGATCTCTGGGTTCACGATCTTCGGTATCCTCGGCAACTTGGCGTACCAGCTCGGATATGATGACGTGAGCCAGGTCATAGGCGCGGGAGGCACCAGTCTCGCCTTCATCTCGTACCCTGATGCTATCGCGCAGTCGCCTTTTGTACCTCAGGTGGGTGCTATAAACACAAATATGCTTGCATCTAGTTTACTTTGGAAGGTAAAAAAGGTTGGCCCTTAATTGGCCCTTTGTGAATTGGTTAAGAGTTAAGTATATCATTCCTTACCGCTCAGAGAAGGTAGCGAAGCGAGTCCTCGCCGGCAGTGTGAACAGTCAGCGATCAACTATTTGTATACATGCCTCTCTTTTGTTTACACAGAATGTAATATCTTTTGTACGTTTCTTGAGTGAGAAAATAGCCGATAGTGAGGACTAAACGGTACGCTCGTGTTTCCTCTTCTTCCCATTTTCATTCGCCAAGCGTCGTAGCGAAAGCCTCTACGAGTCGCCTCGCGAGAGTCTGCAGCGGTCATGAAATATGACGAAGTCAAAAGTAATGTTTTGAAGGAACTCGCTACGATACTTTCATACTTAGAAAACTAATTCTTACACAAGTCACAGCTAATGCCAATATCTCTATTGACAGCTATTCGCAGTGTTATTCTTCATGATGATGTCGGTGCTGGGCGTGGGGTCGGGCGTGGCCCTCCTCTCCACCGTGAACACGATCCTCATGGACCGGTTCCCGCGCGTGCCCGTGCTATACATGTCCGCCATCACTTGCACCGCTGGCTTCCTTGTCGGACTTATTTATGTTACGCC
The DNA here is from genome assembly GCA_947507615.1 of Hemithea aestivaria. NCBI lineage: Eukaryota > Metazoa > Arthropoda > Insecta > Lepidoptera > Geometridae > Hemithea > Hemithea aestivaria. The sequence continues at coordinate 9,066,976 of OX382329.1, read as the reverse complement.
TGTGAGTAGATACCTGAATACGATACGAGTACCTATTTTTTTATATGCTACGAAATAGGAAGACGAGCAAGGCGCTCTCTTGATGGCAAGAGATAATGCTGGCCATAATTAGTACAGGATTTCACAATCATGTAAAATACACTGCGCCAACACTTCTTACTCTAGAGTCATAAGATGTTAAGACTCTTCAGCCCTGTAATTACACTAGCTACAGCGCCCTCCTACTGAAGCACAGTAATGTTTGCACATCACTGCTCAGGCGGTAGAATAACAGGCGCTGTTGGGGTATCCAGTATCCACCTAGTCGACCTTCTGCAAAGGAAGTCTACCCCCAGTATACACTATTTCATGATGACTGGTCTTTTGCATTTGTGAAGGTGTCTTTTCTCAAATTTCAGCGGTCTTCTGTCACCTGTCGCTTCCTTTTCAGAGAAACCCACCCTTAACTCGACTATCTAATATTATACATGTAAAATAACACTAATTTGTAGGCAAGAATTAAATTTTAGTTTAGTGTAATTTAGTAAAGCCGAGCCTAGATACATGTAGAAGAAAATATAAATAGCGGTTCATCTTTAATGAACAACAATCTGGGTCTTACTACAACCAACTATTGAATAAAAATTTCAGGGCGGCCAGTATATTCTGGAGCTGGTTGACTACTACGGTGGAACATTCATGAGGCTGTTCGCTGCGATCGCTGAAACTGTGGGCGTCTTCTGGATTTATGGTAAGATCATACAGCATACTAAGACACAATAACATCATTATACGTAACAGGCGTAAATAACTATGAATATCATAGGTTACTGGTCACCGATAAACTAGTTTTTTTTTTTTAAATCCTATTTGTAGAACTTAGCATAGAAAGTATTAGAAGTTCAGGATTATCGGTTAATAACCCATAATTAGGTATAGGTATCGCTTTATTTGTAGCACAATATACCTAACCAGTTTAGTTGATCCATGATTGGATGATTCGGATTCTCAGATTTCTTTGATTCTAATTCATCGGATTGTGCAGTTATCAGTGGCGGCGCTAGACCACGCGTGGACGTCGGCGAAGTTAGGTTCACGAGGCCCCCTTTTTTGGCTAGAATTTTTTTCAAACTAAGAAGGGATACATTTTAGCGTAGTCTTGCAATTTTGAATTCTTTACACTTTTTTTACACTAAACGTCTTGTTAGATTAAATTAACGGCATAAACTCACTTGTAATTACTTCATCTTCGGGCCTTACCTTACCCCTTCACTCCGAGCGATAATATATATTTTAAATTCTGTCTAAGTGAGTATGAAAGTTGTGCGTTTATCTCGCCCCGAGTGGTAACAAAAGTATCTTGCAATTTTCAGTACGAATGATGAGCGTTTAGTTTCTCCGAATAGCAAGGGAAGTAAATACATATATTCCAATTTATAAAAGCGCGAGCAGCTCGCTGCGAGCGCCGAAAAAAATTTGAATTTTTCAGCACGAATAATGTGCGTTTAAGACTTCTCCAAGTGGTAATAAAAGTATCATCATTTGTAGGAGCGCGAACAGCTTGCTGCGAGCGGCGAGAAATTCTTGAGCGTTTAGTTTGCTCCGAGTAGCAAGGAAACTAAATACATATTGTTATTTATAAAAGCGCGAGCAGCTCGCTGCGAGCGCTGAGAAAATTTTGATTTTTTTCAGCACGATTAATGTGCGTTTAAGCTTGCTCCAGGTGGTAATAAAAGTATCATTAGTTGTAGAAGTTAGAAATTTTTGTATTATTCAATACGGATGATGAGCGTTTAGCTTGCTCCGAGTAGCAAGGAAACTAAAGACATATTCTAATTTATAAAAGCGCGAGCAGCTCGCTGCGAGCGCCGAGAAAATTTTGAATTTTTCAGCACGAATAATGTGCGTTTAAGCTTGCTCCAAGTGGTAATAAAAGTACCTATCAATAATTGTACAAGCGAGAAATTTTTGCATTTTTAGTACGATTGATGAGCGTTTAGCTTGCTCCAAGTAGCAAGAAAACTAAATATATATATTCTCATTTATAAAAAATAATGAAATTTCCAGTACGAATAATGTGCGGTTCACTCGCTCTGAGCGGTGTTAAAATTAAATATTCTATCTAGTAAGAGCGCAACCAGAGAAAATTTTGTATTTTTGAATGCGAAAGATGTACGTTTAGCCACTTAATTTTCATGACCCCCATGACATGACTGCGGGGCCCTAGGTCCGCGTCTGATAATAACATGGAGTTAGTAGTACCTATCTTTACATAGTTAGAATGACTGTATGTCGCGGTTTTTGCCTTCCCGAAATATTGGAAGTCCTACCTATAAAAGAAGACCTTTTCAAGTAGTGAAATGAATGATTTATCATTAAACTACTTGAAAAGGTCTTCTTTTGATGCGTTTTGATGAATGCCCTTAAGTACTACTCACGCATTCATTTAACTCGTGCATGTGTTTAAAAAAATTAATAAATAAGTAAATTATAATAATTTAAAAAAATTGCGAGGCCCCCTTAAGCGCGAGGCCGTCGGCGGTCGCCGACGTCGCTGACGCCTAGCGCCGCTACTGGCAGTTATAATTCATTTTCTTTATTTATTTGCTTGCAACGTACCAGATACTTCAACATACTTGGACATTTCATTTGTTTTCAGGTTTGGAGAACATCTGCCTGGACATCGAGTTCATGCTGGGCATCAAAACGAGCTTCTACTGGCGCATCTGCTGGGGCATCGTGACCCCGGTGTTGATGGTGGTCGTGTTCATGTACGCCATGATCGCCACGGAGGCGCTCGTCTTCGGCGGCAGCTATGTCTATCCTAGTGGAGCTTATAGTAAGTACATGCTGGGCATCAAGACAAGCTTCTACTGGCGCATCTGCTGGGGCATCGTGACCCCGGTGTTGATGGTGGTCGTGTTCATGTACGCCATGATCGCCACGGAGGCGCTCGTCTTCGGCGGCAGCTATGTCTATCCTAGTGGAGCTTATAGTAAGTACATGCTGGGCATCAAGACAAGCTTCTACTGGCGCATCTGCTGGGGCATCGTGACCCCGGTGTTGATGGTGGTCGTGTTCATGTACGCCATGATCGCCACGGAGGCGCTCGTCTTCGGCGGCAGCTATGTCTATCCTAGTGGAGCTTATAGTAAGTACATGCTGGGCATCAAGACAAGCTTCTACTGGCGCATCTGCTGGGGCATCGTGACCCCGGTGTTGATGGTGGTCGTGTTCATGTACGCCATGATCGCCACGGAGGCGCTCGTCTTCGGCGGCAGCTATATCTATCCTAGGGGAGCTGACAGTTAGTTCATAACATGTAGAATATAGGTTGTTTAATTAAAAACCCTTTAAATAATCTGGTTTACTGCGAAAATCGACTAAGTGACAGTTTAACGACAAATTTTCTTAATATAAGGAATTCTGACTAATGAGCTGACTTCCTTTATTTATTTTTTTCAGAAACTACATAAAATTTAATCATAATAGGTACAAAGATTATTTTAATAATATAAAATACCAAATAGATTATGACCTTCAAACGGTGAAGTATGTTAAGGCGAAATGCTTAGCAGATAAATGACTCTTACCTACGTAAGAAACTCATGCAAATTTAAAGTCATTAACTGAATTGTTTTTATTTCAGTTGCCGGAAACATGCTGCAGTACATCGGAATAGCTTTGATTCCGATATTCATTATCGTGGCGTTGATCAAATACAGATCACCTTCCTTCGTTGAGGTAAGCATACGGTTTTTATACAAAGAAATAGGAACAAAATTTTCTCCTGATGATGAAAGAAAACGCTGTCCATAATTATCAGGACAATATTTAGCAATAAATCGAAGAAATTTGAAGCCATTACGTAAAAAAATACTTACTCATATATCTCATAAAAAATAATTTCAATTTTCATCTATCGTAAAGATTCTACTAGGATTTTGGATTAGGTATTAAATAATGCCTTGAGGTTTGAAATAGATTTCTTTTTTTCAAAATCCACACCCCTTAATTAAAAAAGTTGAGTAATGGTTACTTAAAATTTTAAATTATTAAATACCACTTTGCCCACCAGTGGGACGGCAGTGGCACCAGACCATCTCATCTCAATAAACCTGTAAGTTGTGTATCCATTTTCTATGAAACTCCTATCGTTAACTATTAAATAAGTGTTGATTAATAGATGCGGTGTTAACTATAAGTCAGTGGACTAGATAAAGCCCAGTCCCATTAATCGGCAAATGTTCGAGCAAAATGCCACTTCACCAACAATATATAAGGATTTTTTATTTGTGACTTGCACTCAGTGGAGGGCTGCTATACACATAATTTATTTGTGCGCTGGCTATAAATATAAGTTATGTACTAAGTAGTTATGTACCTCTGTATGAGTAACATAAGATAAGATTAATAAGACGATTGATATATTTCTTAGACTTGATTTTTTTAAATGTACCTACCCAAATGGTTTTTATTAAGTTCCCTTTTCTAAATCTTAGTAGAATCTTACAAAATGATAAAAACTACACCTAGGTATTTTTACAGCTTTTTCAAATCATCATCATCTTCATCAGCCAATATATTGAATGCTCCTAAATTTTAACCCAACTTTCTTCTAACCGTGATTCGTCTGTAATCAAACTGTCGTTCCAGACTGTGAAACGTTCGTTCCTCAAAAAACCGACGTATGGTCCTAATGAAGAGGACAAACGTGAAGAGTGGCGAGCGTTCCGCCGCGACGCCAAGTACAACCAGAAGCTGAAGAGGAAGAACTGGGCCCATCACGTCTGTCTCACCCTCGTCGGAGGGTACCGGTGGAAGGCTTGAACATCTCCATCCATATCTCGATAATTATAGGCCTTATGTTTAATTCCCCTATTGATGTAGTTAAGCTAGATTCATTGTTATAAAACTTTCCAATGTGTTCTTTTTAAAAGTAGACGGAATAATTAATAAAAACCCTTTGCTATCTGGCTTCACTGAACTACTTGCCACTTGAACACTGGTCGTAATGACCGCTTGGCGACACAGTTTTGTCCAGTAGGTGTTATCTAGCCACGGCCGCAGCCTACCACCAGTATAACGACTAGAAAAAAATATGTTAGAGACCATAATTTTTTTTAAGTCTGGTGGACTCTTTTTTAGGTTTTGTCGAATCCAGAATTGTATAAATCTGTAATATTCTTAGGTTCTATTTATATTACTAAGCATATTGTGATCATGAACAATAAATTTTTTTTTACAATTACTTAGTTTTGTTTTATTCCTTTCCTTTGTTTTAATTCACTCTGCGCAAACATTTTCGCAAATTAGGAGTGGTCTATTAGGCTTATTTGACCAAAATATACCCACCATATAGATGATGGTGGCAGATCACCTCCCGTTTGTCGATCCGAACGCCCCAAGAACAGTAGTAATTAACAAGCAATAATAATATTATCCATAACAATAAACCGAACGTTAATGTTCTCCTTTACGACATGGTCTTCCACATTTCCGCATTTTTTGTAATTATAAAAATCCAAACTTATTTATTGCAGATATTATCTATATCTATCTAAACCAAGAAGTTCGGACTCCTAAACTTCTCGATCGAAACTTTTTGACTATTTTTCTTTGATCAAAAACAACCCCTTTATGGCCAACGTCTTTAAAAAACTGGTTGTCAATCGCTGTTATCATCAAAAACAAGAAGATTAAAAATTAATTTGTATTATATTTTAGACAATTTCATTCAACAGCTGTGCCTAGTATTTTTCAAACGATAGTAAATTAATCAGCTGCTTAAACCGTAGATGTATTGTTGTACCTATGCCAGTTGCTGTCATCATCATCCTATGTAATCATCAGCCTGCAGACGATCGGTGCTAAACTCTCTTCCTCGCAGAACCTTCTCACGGAGCCGTCGTCAATAGAGCAGCTTTTTGCGAGCCTGGTGGCATGTTCTCATATTGACATAATCCTTGTAGGAAAGTGCTGCGAAGAGTGGCAATGAACCAGTTAAGGATTTACTCAGCACCGTCACCATTTTTGTGGGTATTGCTCGCTTTTCTTTTAGTGCTGGTAGCACGAATACTGAATAGTTGTATTGATGAAATGACATGGTTGTACTCACAAAGGTGCCTGGTTCTCGGATAACGTTGTTATTTGGTAAGTATTTAAAATTGGGTAGGCAAATCATCCCTGAATCTATATAGAATCATGAAATTTGAAAAATAGGTTCCTTTTACTACCTAGAAATATCAATTATACAACGTAGTTGTTGCCCTTGGATCACGTAAATTTATGAAGAATTATTTTATGAATAATGCGGAGATTGCTGTTTTAATTCACGTTTTTCAACAGACGAAAAAACGGAGGAGGTTTACAAGTCGACGCGTATATTTTTATACTAAAACAACACTCCATTCAGATATAAAATTAAATGAAACTTTATACAAATAGGCCACAATGCAGCACTTTCGCAAGCCATTTTGTTTATAAAGTATAATTTATTTTATGCCTACCACTATAACCTCTAGAAAATAGGTACCTCTGTAAGAAGATGCTTAATTTTTTTAATTTGCAGGGTGATAACATAATAGAATGTCCGACAAAACGCCAGTTTCTTCTGCTCATTCTTCCAAATTAAAACTAGCTAATGCTTCTGGACCACCTACTGCCGATAAGGTAAAGACACGTTTAAAGCCCGCTACGTTATGGCAGTGAAGCAGAAGCTGCGAAACTAGTGTTGATGAATTCATATTGACGGTTCGTACTGTTCTTGAAGACGCTAAAAACTAAATCTTCTCGAGAAGTTCGCAACCAGACAACTTGGCAAGAGTTCGCGGCAATAGTATGGAGCGGGCTTTAAGTACACATTTATTGTAGGTAAACAAACCCGTATACCACGACTGTATCGCGAAGTAGTGTGAATGCTAGTTCATCTTACAAAATACATTATTGAATTATACCTGTATAGGTAGGTACTTATCGACTCACACTATGTCTCATAGTCAATCTACAGTCAGGAAATATTTTAACCCACAGGATTCGGGTACTGGCGTAATAAAAAAGAAACACATAAGACCAAAATGGGAGAATCAGATAGAATTCCTAATGTCATGTATAGCCACATCAGTGGGTCTCGGCAACGTGTGGCGGTTCCCCTTCGTCGCCTATCAGAACGGTGGTGGAGCTTTCCTCATACCCTACCTTATTGTGCTACTAGTCATCGGTAAACCTATGTACTACCTGGAAACAGTCCTGGGCCAATTCAGTAGCAGTAATTGCGTCAAATTGTGGGCCATAGTACCGGCTATGAAAGGTGAATATAACGAATCATAATTTAAATGTTTGGAACAAGTTGAAGCCGTGGTGGTCAAGGGGTTGTATAGTGCAGATTGCAGATTTGATTCTGGATCACCGAGTTCAAATCAGGTTTTAACCGGGTATTTTACACACTTAAGGTACATTGGTCTAATGAATGTACCCTTGACTCAGAGGGGATACTTATGACTTATGACGTACCTATACGACCAGTGGCGGATTTACAGTCTAGGCCGCCCTAGGCCCCAGTCCATGTAATACCTGCACCTACGTCGTATATAACATGTCTACTCCTACTTACTCCTTAAAACATTCGGTGCCACCGACTCGCGAACAAAATGAACGTGAACTTGCATGGCGAGTCGGTGGCACCGAATGTGTTAAACAGTGGCGGATCCAGAATTTTTTTCTTGTGAACATGGTAGGTTTGGACATTTCAACGTTTACCTACAATTTGAATCTCTAAAATAGGAAATGTTATATCTCTGACAAGAACGTGTGCGTTAAACTCGTTCCGAATAGAATAAAATTTTAAAAGCCTTGTAATGCGCGAGCAGCTTGCTGCGAGCGCCGAGAAAATTTTACGTTTCTGAATACAAAATATGTGCAATTTCAGAGCCGGTTTTAACATTACCAGCGCCCTGGGCGAGATTTTTACGGCGCCCCCTAAAAAGCAATTGAAACCCTTACTAAAAAGGAAAAAATTCCAGGATTTTTTCTGGGCCGATTCCGATGGGCAAAATCATGGGCGTATCTAGAAAAAATCCACCTTTACAGCTTGCGGCGAGTTCCGAGAAAATTTCAGCACGAATGATGTGCGTTTAGCTTGCTCCGAGCGGCAAAGAAACTAAATAAGTATTCTTATTTATAAACGCGCGAGCAACTCGCTGCGAGCGCCGCGAAAATTTAGATTTGTTCAACACGAATGATGTGCGTTTAGCTTGCTTCGAGTGGCAAAGAAACTAAATGTCTTGAATTATAAAAGCGCGAGCACCGAGAAAATTTTGAATTTTTCAGCACGAATTATGTGCGTTAAGCTTGCTTCGAGTGGCAAAGAAACTAAATGTTCTCATTTATAAAAGCGCGAGCAGCTCGCTGCGAGCGCCGAGAAAAATTTGAATTTTTCAGCACGAATGATGTGCGTTTATCTTGCTTCGAATTTTCGAATGGCAAAGAAAGTAAATTTTCTTATTTATAAAAGCGCGAGCAGCTCGCTGCGAGCGCCGAGAAAATTTTGAATTTTTCAGCACGAATGATGTGTGTTTATCTTCCTAGAAACTAAATGTTCTTATAAAAGCGCGAGCAGCTTGCTACGAGCACCGAGAATATTGAATTTTTCAGAACATTATAGAGCCTGTGGCGCCCCTTTTATCCGGCGCCCTGGGCGGTCGCCCAACCGCGCCCCACCCTAACGCCGGTACTGTGTGCAATGAGCTCGTTCTGAGTGGTGAGCAAAATACATAATATTCTATTTATAATTGCGCGAGCAGCTAGCTGCGAGTGCCGAGAAAATTTTATATTTCAGGCTACAAAAGATGTGTTCTGAGCGGTGAGAAAATAAATATTCTTATTATAGAGCAGAGCCGCCGAGAAAAACCCATGGCCCCTTGAACCCTTTAAAATATTTACGTACTTTTAGTTATTTCTTGTCATCAGTGATTTTTTTGTCACGATTGGCCGCCCCTAATATCTGGCCGCTCTAGGCCCGGGCCTACTGGGCCTTAGGGCAAATCCGCCACTGTATACGACGGCTTGTGTAGATACCTAAGTTGTGACGTAGTACGTCTCAACTCAAAAAGCATTATGAAACTATACAATTATTTAATCTCAACTATTTATAGATATTCATTAATCATACGTATTGAACATATTATTATAATTATACCTATAGGCCAACGAATTGTCAACATCCCTATTTCCAGGAACTGGTTTTGCACAAGCTCTTAGCGCCAGCTACGTACTTTCATATTACGTATCGATAATAGCCTTGTGTCTATATTACTTACTAATGAGCGTCCAGCTCGACATACCCTGGGCTGCGTGTAAGCCGGAGTGGAAGCACTGCGCTCCTTCCGGCGTCTCTGTCAACGATTCTGAAAAAGGAACAGCGATCAGCAGCGCTCAACTTTTTTTCACGTAAGTATGTACTATGTACCTACCTACTGCAGGTGTCTAGGATATGTCCTGTTTTTATTAAACTATAATATTATTTGAGAACCCTTTACATTTCTTAATGTTTAACAATAAGGTATTAACGGGTTACCTATACATACTTTCAACATAATAATAAAAAATATCTTGACCAAGAAGAATTTGTTAATTGTACAAATTTATGTTTCAAAATTAAAATGAGTGTTTAAATGAATTATTATTTAAAGTAATTTAATAGCACCTGATTTATAAAACCAAATTTGTATCATTTATTCAAAACAAAAAAATATAACACCTTATATTAACGTTCTTAGGTGCGGGCGCGCGTTGATGTCTTTAATAGGTACAGAACGACAGACAGTTATATTGTGTTGTATATTGTCAATATAAAATTACTTACTGTATGTTTACAGGCAAACTGTACTCAGGCAATTAAAAGGAATTCATAATGGAATCGGTAAGTAATATAAATACCATTGAATAGCCTGTCCGCTTTTATATGTGTCTGAAACGTAAAATGTCCTGAAATATTTATTTATTTATACCTATGTATATTAGACACCTGGCACACAGGCAGACGGCTATTTTACAAGCTTTTATTTACTTTGTCTTGTCTGTTGTCTGTCTGTAATCGCTGTAATCAAATCTTGCAAGTTTTATTTTATCCACTACCCGGTTTCTAATTGAGCTGAAATTTTGAAAATAAATCGAATAATAATGCAATATTATTGACATGGAGCTGATCTGATGATCTGGAAGGTGGTTATAGGAACTCCGTAATTAAGCGACGCAACCCCATCGAGTTTGAGCTCATTTCATTCGTCTTGACGAGTGCTTTGGTGCTAGAGCAAGAAGATAATAAAAATAAAAGCTTTTTTAAAAAATGTTTTTTTAATTCCACTTGTTTATCATGGGTACTTATGTATAATAATTTAATTATATATACAGGAGTACCATTATTGGATCTGTCGGTGTGCCTGTTCATAGCTTGGGCCCTTATATTCATGGTGGTGGCTCGCGGCCTGAAGAGCACCGGCAGGGCGTCCTACTTCCTAGCACTGTTCCCTTACGTCATTCTATTCATTTTACTCATCAGGTTTGTTGTATAAGCTATACCTAGTCAGGTCATAAGTATTGTCACACAGTAAAAACTTTTCTTTTAGAATGCTGGCCACAAAAAAGTTTATTGAATTCGAATTTCGAATTGTTCATGAAAATAAAAATGTATACTTTTTAGAATTTTACTCATTTTTAAATATGGAGTGGACGCTTAAAGAAGACCGTGTTGCAGTTATTGCGTTGCATCGTTGCGGTTACGCGCCAATTCAAATTTTTGACATACTGAAAAATTTGAATATAACCAAAAGATTCGTTTATCGTACCATCAAACGATACAATGAAGACTCTAGTGTAGATGACAGGTCAAGAAGTGGTCGCCCTCGGTCTGTTAGGACTCCAGCAGTGATAAAAGCTGTGAAGGCGCGAATTCAAAGAAATCCCAAACGTAAGCAGAAACTGTTGGCCCTTCAGATGGGGTTAAGCAGAACCACGGTGAAAAGGGTGTTAAATGAAGACTTAGGGCTTCGGGCATATCGAAGAAAAACAGGACATCGTTTAAATGCTCGTCTAATGGACCTGAGACTGAAGAGATGCCGCGCTTTGTTGAAGCGGTATGCGAGAAAAAAATATCGAGAAATTCTTTTTTCGGATGAAAAAAATTTTACCGTAGAAGAGAGCTACAACAAACAAAATGATAAGGTGTACGCACACAGTAGTGAAGAAGCGAGCAACCGTATTCCGCGTGTCCAACGAGGTCATTTTCCATCCTCGCTCATGGTATGGTTGGGAGTTTCTTATTGGGGCTTAACAGAGGTACATTTTTGTGAGAAAGGTGTAAAAACGAATGCAGTTGTGTATCAAAATACAGTCCTGACGAACCTTGTGGAACCTGTTTCTCATACCATGTTCAATAACAGGCACTGGGTATTCCAACAAGATTCGGCGCCAGCTCATAGAGCGAAGAGCACACAAGACTGGCTGGCGGCGCGTGAAATCGACTTCATCCGGCACGAAGACTGGCCCTCCTCCAGTCCAGATTTGAGTCCGTTAGATTACAAGATATGGCAACACTTGGAGGAAAAGGCGTGCTTAAAGCCTCATCCCAATTTGGAGTCACTCAAGACATCCTTGATTAAGGCAGCAGCCGATATTGACATGGACCTCGTTCGTGCTGCGATAGACGACTGGCCGCGCAGATTGAAGGCCTGTATTCAAAATCACGGAGGTCATTTTGAATAAACTTTATTATCATAAGAATCTATGTTTTGTTAAGTTCATTTTGGTATATAAATGGTTACATAATAAATAAACTTGTTCCAATAATTTTATATTAAACATGTGACAGAATTTATGACCTGACTAGGTATATATAAAATAGGTGTTTAATTATTTTGTACAACATATAGACATTTCCGTGATTATCCCCGAGTCCAGCTTAGCACATGAATACATTTTTTTTTTTTTTTCATAAATGACATACCATAAAGGTTATTATGTCATTATATTACAATCTAGCCTAATTTCAAGTAAAGGCTAATAAGTAATTAAAATCTAACTTAAATTGCTACGTAAACATTTTATACTAAGAATGTGTCCATTGGCACTAGTTCTTATTGTCTCTATTAAGGGGAGGCACTTTGTTCATGTGTTCTCAATAGGTAGCACTACACTAGTAAGTATAACACTACATTTAACTGACACTGTCACTACACAACTCAAAAGGTTTTGTTCTTTTAAGTCTTCGCACTAGGTCCGTATTGTCGAGGAGCTGGATGGCCTCGACATTTACGTGATGATGAAGCCTTCGTTCATGGGCTTCTGCAGATTTCCTTATCACTGTGGCAACGAGGTCCATATTCAGGTCCCGGTGAAGATCCTCGTTTCTAATATACCATGGGGCATTTACAATACCCCGGAGGACTTTATTTTGAAATCTTTGTATAACGTCAATATTATTCTTGGTGGTACACCCCCACAACTGTAGACCGTATTTCCAAATTGGTGTGAGAACTTGTCTGTACAATAATAATTTGTTATGCACAGACAATGCGGAATAACGACCCATAAGCCATTCCATATTTCTGTATCGAAGTTCAAGCTCATCGCGTTTTTTTTTAACGTGTGCTTTCCAGCGAAGCTTCACGTCTAGAGTCATTCCTAGATATTTTGCAGTGTTCTCATATGGTATAGTGTGGTTGTTTACATATACCGGATGATAATTAGGTTTTTTGTTGGTAAAGTCTATGTGAATAGATTTTGACTCATTGAGCTTGATCCTCCATTTTTTCGTCCATGCATGGATAGTGTTGATAGCCGATTGTACTTTTTCCACTGCTTCCTCGTGAGTGTCACCTGTGGCCATGATAGCTGTGTCGTCGGCGAAGGTTGCAATGGTGTTATTTTCTAGCTCTGGAATGTCTGAGGTGTATAGTAGGTACAGGACCGGACCTAATACACTTCCCTGCGGGACACCAGCTTTTATGGGCTTTAGATCTGAGACGGCGTCGTAAATGAATACATAAGAATATTTCTGCATTAAGAATATTATTAAGGGAATTCATTTGGTTCATTCATTTTTGCCTTTGAGTTTCTTTAATAATTCCAGGGTCAATATTTAGTGTAAATATAATATAAACCTGAAATTCTTAAAATGAAATCAATCATTGCATTTTTTCAGAGCAGTCACATTACCTGGTGCGAGCATAGGAATTATGTTTTTTATCACCCCTAATTGGAATAAAATTTTGGAAATCAAGGTGAGTTCAAAAATACCCAACATTTAAACGTGAACGCCTGCTCAATATTTGTAAAACATCAAATAGGTACATGGTTATTGGTTATTCAGTAGGTACATTGGTGTACATGTACACCTCTGCATAATGCATTAATTAATAGGTACCCAATTAATATCTAAATATATAGGTATAGGTAATGTAAAGCGTGACTTTTTATCATTACTTGATCTATCTAGCAACCGCAGCGTAGGACGTCCAAGGTGGACAGACGACCTTATAAAGGTCGCTGGAAGACACTGGACGCTTCCAACCGGTACATATTAAAATGTTCAGCAGTGGACGTACTACGGCTGAGATGATGGTGATGATCTATCAAGTTACAGCTTAAACCCCAAAACTTAGGTATACACGTATTGGGAAAGAAATGATTTCCTCGCCCGAGCAAAGCTGGGGTCCTGGGGTTAGTGTTCTTATGAAATAATATACCTACACCTAACTAAAGATTCAATTTAATTTTCAGGTCTGGTATGCGGCAGTTACACAAGTGTTCTTCTCCTTATCAGTATGTTCTGGTGCTCTTATCATGTTCTCTTCCTACAACAATTTTACTCAAAATGTTTACAGGTACCTACTTCCTAAAAACACATTAAGTGCTAATACCTCATTTTAGAGGTAAATCTCCTTTATGTAACATAAACTTATCTAACCGTATTTATACCGTATCCACACAGTAGGTAATTAATCCCATTATTTTAGGGATTCGATGATAGTAACGTGTCTGGACACTATAACTAGTATGATATCTGGTATCACGATATTCGGTATCCTCGGCAACCTGGCACACCAGCTCGGGTACAAGGACGTCGGCGAGGTAATCGGCGCGGGAGGGACCAGTCTCGCCTTCATCTCGTATCCTGATGCTATTGCACAGTCGCCCATTGTTCCTCAGGTTATTAACTCATAGAATATAGTACCTACAGAAAGTTTTGAATGTCCGATTTATCTTGAATATTTTTAGATTCGTTTTATGTTCTTTATTACCGCAAAATAGGGCTACGTAGTTGACCACATCTCACCTGATGGAGGGTTACAGATGCGACCCACGACAATAAATGATGTACCTACCTACCTAAGATGAATTAGAATGTCTACCTTTCACTCGTGTTTTGAAGACTCAAGTTTTGGTCCCTTGTGGAATACTATGTTTATTATACTAGCTTCGTTGCGAACTACATAGTCAAAATGTATCAATATTTCAGTTATTTGCGGTGCTATTCTTCCTGATGTTGACGGTACTGGGCGTAGGGTCTGGAGTGGCACTGCTGTCAACAGTCAGCGCGATCATCAACGACAAGTTTCCGCAAGTGCCAGTCATATACACCGCCGCGCTTTCTTGCACCATTGGCTTCTTATTGGGACTCATTTATGTTACACCGGTAGGTAAATCGTTCATGGAAATCGTTTTTTTAATTGATACATCGTGTCAAGGCTCATCACATCCTAAGATTGACCACCTTTTACTGAAAGCATCCTACCTTACTCGTATTTGCAAAATAATCTATCTATTTAGATAGAACATATCGATTTAGATAAAGTATACCTATATTTGTAAACCCTTAAAAAAATCATTTTCATTACACCAGTAGTGTAATGTAGGCATATACCTGCTGCCTGCGTATCTATGTTGTTAAGTTTTAAAAATCTATTTTCAGGGTGGTCAGTATGTTCTCGAATTAGTGGACTATTACGGCGGAACTTTTGTGAGGCTATTCGCTGCTATCAGTGAAACTATAGGAGTCTTTTGGATTTATGGTATGAATATTTATTATTAGGTTAAAGACCACTCAAGAGCCAACCATTAAGTATAAAAAAATCTCTTTAGTGTGAGTGTAAAACCTAAGTTAGGCGCAGGAACACCCTCAAGCAACCAGGGATTTTAAGAAAGTAGACCCCGCCGTCTAATCAAGTCTATACCGCCAATTGTAGCACTTTTTAAATCAAATGTGTTTCATGGTAATTGTTTTGTTTGTAATTATTGTGTGCAATTAAGAGTTATCTATCTATATTTTCAGGATTAGAGAACTTGTGCCTGGACATAGAGTTCATGTTAGGGAAAACCACGAGTTTCTACTGGCGCATCTGCTGGGGCATCATAACGCCTGCGCTGATGATAACAGTGTTCATGTACGCCATGGTCGCTAAAAATGCGCTCGTCTTTGGCGGACATTATGTCTATCCTACAAAAGTTTATGGTAAGTTATACAAGGTACCTACGACGCTACAAAATTGGATGATTAATCTTGTGCTACCCTACATAACTAAGTCCATCTAGCTTCTTGGTACATTCAGTAGATTTATTGACAATTGCATTCTTCTATCAAATTTCAAACAAAAAAAGAATAATAATTTGTGTTTTATTGTCAGTGTGGTAAGCCAGTTGCCGTCAATCTGATGTAGATTGATGCAATTTCGTCTGTTCGATAAAGCCCGACCATGCTAAATGCAAAAAACCATTGGTAAATAAGATCATTATAATCACTAACTCGTTAAATTTATTTCAGTTATTGGAAACATGCTTCAGTACACAGGAATTTGTCTAATTCCTTTGTGTATGACAATAGCAATGATTCAATACAGGGGAGCTACATGGAAAGAAGTAAGCATAACGTATTCTGGGTCGTAATATGAGCCTAATATGTATGTTACAGAAAGCAACTTGTGTTCTTCTAGGTTTCCAGCTATCTATGTACAAAAAAAAATACAAACCTATTATCACAATCGATGCGTTGGTTATTGTATAAAAGAGCATCACACATAGGTAATAGGTACACACTCACATACAAACTGCGACCTTTATAATATCAATGGTATATTGTTTTTTTTTTTTGCAGACTGTAGTAAATGCATTCTCTATGAAACCTTCATATGGACCATCTGATGAACGCGTTCATGAAGAATGGCGAGCGTTTCGCGCTGAAGCTAAAGCCAACGAAACACGAAAAAGGAAGAATTGGTTCCACCACATCTGTCTATCCCTAATCGGTGGCTACCGGTAGAAGACCTAACAAAATTGTTGATTTTTTATACGTAACTAGATAATTATAATTCCTGTAGTTGAAGCGTAGGATGAAATGTTGACAAAAAATAATATAACATTAGCTATGATTTCCTTGTTGCATGAGTTCAATATTATGAAATTTTACGTCATGCTCCCCAGCAACCCCACCTTCTATTTTGCAATTTATAAGTACATGTTGTAAATGTACGCAATTAGTACCTAATTAGTACTTACTTTAAATAATTAGTACCTTATCAGATTCAGAGGTACAGCCAATTGAATTTGGGGTTGCTGAAGAGCACCTCTCCAGCAACCCCCCCTTATATTTTGAAATTTATAGTGTACGATGTAATTGTACGCAATTAGTACCTAATTAGTACTACCTTTAAATACTTAGTAACTTCACAGATTCAGAGATACAGCCAATTGAATTTGGGGTTGCTGAAGAGCACCTCCCCAGCAACCCCACTTTCTATTTTGCAATTTATAAGTACATGTTGTAAATGTACGCAATTAGTACCTAATTAGTACTACCTTTAAATTATTAGTACCTTTACAGATTCAAAGGTACAGCCAATTGAATTTGGGATTGCTGAAGAGCACCTCCCCAGCAACCCCACTTTCTATTTTGCAATTTATAAGTACATGTTGTAAATGTACGCAATTAGTACCTAATTAGTACTACCTTTAAATAATTAGTACCTTATCAGATTCAGAGGTACAGCCAATTGAATTTGGGGTTGCTGAAGAGCACCTCCCCAGCAACCCCCCCTTATATTTTGCAATTTATAGTGTACGTTGTAATTGTACGCAATTAGTACCTAATTAGTACTACCTTTAAATACTTAGTAACTTAACAGATTCAGAGATACAGCCAATTGAATTTGGGGTTGCTGAAGAGCACCTCCCCAGCAACCCCACTTTCTATTTTGCAATTTATAAGTACATGTTGTAAATGTACGCAATTAGTACCTAATTAGTACTACCTTTAAATCATTAGTACCTTTACAGATTCAAAGGTACAGCCAATTGAATTTGAGGTTGCTGAAGAGCACCTCCCCAGCAACCCCACTTTCTATTTGCAATTTATAAGTACATGTTGTAAATGTACGCAATTAGTACCTAATTAGTACTACCTTTAAATAATTAGTACCTAAACAGTTTCAGAGATACAGCCAATTGAATTTGGGGTTGCTGGAGAGCACCTCCCCAGCAACCCCACCTTCTATTTTGCAATTTATAAGTACCTACATATTGTAATTGTACGCAATTAGTACCTAATTAGTACTACCTTTAAATAATTAGTACCTTAACAGTTTCAGAGATACAGCCAATTGAATTTGAGGTGCATGAAAATTCAATTGGCTGTACCTCTGAACCTGTTAAGGTACTAATTATTTAAAGGTAGTACTAATTAGGTACTAATTGCGTACAATTACAATATGTACTTATAAATTGCAAAATAGAAGGTGGGGTTGCTGGGGAGGTGCTCTCCAGCAACCCCAAATTCAATTGGCTGTATCTCTGAAACTGTTTAGGTACTAATTATTTAAAGGTAGTACTAATTAGGTACTAATTGCGTACATTTACAACATGTACTTATAAATTGCAAAATAGAAAGTGGGGTTGCTGGAGAGGTGCTCTTCAGCAACCCCAAATTCAATTGGCTGTATCTCTAAATCTGTTAAGTTACTAAGTATTTAAAGGTAGTACTAATTAGGTACTAATTGCGTACAATTACAACGTACACTATAAATTGCAAAATATAAGGGGGGGTTGCAGGGGAGGTGCTCTTCAGCAACCCCAAATTCAATTGGCTGTACCTCTGAATCTGTTAAGGTACTAATTATTTAAAGTAAGTACTAATTAGGTACTAATTGCGTACATTTACAACATGTACTTATAAATTGCAAAATAGAAGGTGGGGTTGCTGGGGAGCATGACGTGAAATTTTCGCTATTTTAATTTCAATACTAGGTTTTCGATGGTAGTTTGACTAAAAAGTTATCTGTTTAGCTTTTACAAGGTTTGGCGATTTTACAAGTTCGATTGAATCCAAATCGTGTGATAATTTTATAACTAAATTATTTATATATATTTCCTATTTAATGTTTTACTTTTATAACGTGTGTAAGTTCTATTATTGATCATACATAATATATGTATGATCAATAATAATATTATTTATTACAATTTATTTTTACATTAAACATTTTGACGAGCGAAAACTCGTGGTGTGCTAAGAACGCACGAAGAAATATGAAATCATGAATTTGTAAAACACATTTAAAGTTGTATAACGACATTTAAATAGATTGGAAATTATGAGGGAAAGTTAACGGTAAAATAAAAAGCCATGGGTTCAAGCTAGTTGAAGTTTATTTTCATCGCATCCATAAAAACATAATCCATTAAACACTCGTCTATTCCACATCGACAGACCTTACTAAGGTCATATCTTAGCTAACAGTATTATTATTTCATGTAAGACTTAATGAATTACCTATATAAATTATATATATTTTTAAAACAGAGAAAAAAGTGAAGTTGGACATACCAAGTACAATAATAAATCAAAACTGCTAGTTATTACACAATAAAATAGTTATGAAGCCATAAGTCTTTCTATTTGATAAAAATGTAAACTTACTTATGTTTAGACTTCTTCTTACTCTTCTTGCTAGACTTTTTCTTATGCTTACGTTTTTTCTTCTTCTTTTTATGATCGTCAGAACTTGAATCTGATTCGCTGTCGCTCTCGCTCGCTGCGCGCTTTCTCTTTTTCTTAGTGCGCTTCTTTTTCTTCTTGCGTTTGCGAGCATCATCAGAAGATGATGATGAGGAATCATCGGATCCACTAGACGACTCTGATTCGGTATCCGGCTTCTTTTTTACGTTAGTAAGATCTAGTTTTATTGTCTCACTTTCAATCTTTGCTTTCTTGGTGTCATTGCCCGCGGGCGACGCTGATCGCTCACGTTTTTTAATAGTTTCATCTTTCATTTCAGTGTCTGACTCTACATTTTCGTCATAGTCAGGCTCAAAGTGAGCTTCATCCAATGTAGATTTTTTTCGTTCCCGGTCAGCAGTCTTCACGTTGGACCCCGTTTTTTCATGACTTTGAGATGTATTTTCATGAGCTCTCTTATCATCCTTATGTCGTTTTTCGACATCTTTATGCTCACGTGGGCTGCGTCCACGATGTTTGTCATGCGACTTAGTTTCTATGCGACTGCTCTGCTCCTTACGGCTTCTTTCTTTTTCAACAGTAACTCTACGATACGGTTGTTCCTTCTTAGGAGTCTTTGATCTTGACTTCACCCGTTCAACCGTACTGTGTACTACACGAGGCTCTCTACCTCTCCTAACGTCTTCTACCTTTCCACCGAGACGGTCTTTCACTGACAGTCTTGGTGGTGGTGTTTTGGAAAATCTTTTTTTTCTCTCATTGATTTCGATAGACCTGTGATCTGAATCTGTTGCTGGAACAGTAATTTGAATATTGTTCATGGATGATTTGGAACTTTCGTCACTGTAAAGTTTCATTCTATCATTGCTTATCTTCTTTATTTCAATAGGGCGAAGTGAGCTGATCGCCTTAGCAAATATAGCATTCTCTGCCCTTTTGATTACATCTGAAGTAACTTTCCCGCTGTCTTCTTCTTCCTCTGGCGAAGTTATTTCCCCTGGCTCTTTCGTTTTTTCGGCATTATCATCGTCTACTTCCCATTTCGACAGTTCCGGTAAAGGTGCCAACATTTCTTTATTTACGGGTTCAGATTCGGTTTTAAGATCTACTAGCTCTTCCACATTAGCTTGAAGTTCGATACCATCAAATGGCTCCTCTTTGTTAATGTTATCATTCGGGGCATTGTTTTCTTCAGCTTTAACATAATTCTGTATTATTTCTTTATCTACTGCTTCGGAGGCTTCATCGCCATATAAATCAGTGAGAGGTTTACTTTCAGTTTCTTCTTGAGATTTTTCTTGTTTAATAGTTGCCGGTATATTATCTAACTCTTTCTTTACTACAACTGGTGGATCTTTATCATTATTTTCATCTTTTACATTTGCTAAGGATTCTTGATCTTTTATATCTGTTGCGTTATCGCTTGGAGCCTCGGTCTCATCTTCCTCTTTTTTAATGTTATCTTTTTCTTTCTTATCCTTTTTGTCACGTTTTTTTTTCTTATCGGCGTCCTTTTCTTTTTCTCTTTTCTTCTTCTTCCTATCTTTTATTTTCTTATCCTTTTCTTTGTGGTCTTTACTTCTCTCCGCTGAAGATTTATCACGATTTCTTTCTTCTTTCTTATCTTTTTTGTTGTCACGATCACGGTCCCGAGAACGACCCCTGGATTCACTGCGTCTCCTTTCACGAACATCCTTACTACGTTTTGGAGAACCACGACTTTTCTTATCAGGTGAGACTCGTTCATGATCTCTTTCTTTATCATAATCACGACCTCGATCGTGTTCACGAGTACGTCCATCACGTCCTCTTTTATCCATTTCTCTAATTCTTTCTTCATTATATCTTTCACGTTCATGGCCTTCTTTTTCTCTATGCCGATCGTGTTCAACATTAGGGTTTCGTCTAGGAACACCTCGACTTCTTGCACCAGGCCTATATCCTGCTCTACCATGTTCTCTAAGAGCCGCTTCTTCCCTGAAGGCCTCACGAAAGTTAGGATCGTGATAATTAGGTGGTATTGGTTCTCTAGGTTCCCTCGAGTCGATACTGGGTGGTCTAAATGGAGGTCCACCCTCTCGAAATACATTATGAGGAACATTATCGCGAAAACCGGGCTCACGGAATGGAACATTTCTGTATGGAGCATCACGGAATTGAGACGGAGGTCCCCTGTAATTAGGGTCGCGATAAGGCCCTTGAGATCCTACTTCACGGAATGGTTGACCGTCTCTGAATAGCGGCGGAGGCCCATCGCGATACGGTAATCCTCCCGGTCGATAATTTTCTCTAAATCGGGGAGGCTCTCCAACATGTACCGGTATTTCATTGGGTGCAGAAGATAAGGGAATATCGCGATACACATTTGGGCCATCTGCGTATGTCGGTCTGGGTCCATAACCATCTCTATAATTAGGAGGTGGCAAACGATCACGGTCTAAAGCACCGGGTGGACCGAATGGTGGTTTTTCAAATGGTGGTGGTTCGAATCCGGGCACCGGAGGTTCCACACCAGGTGGGATATCTTTAAACGGCGGTGGTCCTTCATATCGACCTCGATATCCTGGTGGCTGGTCCACGGGCAATGCCAAACTGCCCATCAGCGGTGGAATCGGTTTCGTACCCAGAGGAGGATAAGCCAAAGGAGGCCCGTTATTTCGCCCAAATCTGAAAATTAACACAAACGAAAATTAATGTTACAATCACATAGACCTCCCACGATATCGTTACCCATTTGCTGTATGAAATTGCATCGCGAATTAAACCCCGCTAGATTAGACATTTATATAAAGTAATTAATTACATATCTCGAAAAAAAAGGAAAGTGGTGGAGTTTTTATGTGTAGGCCGCACATGGCAAGATATTATGCCGTTGTCGCCTCGATTATATATTTGCCTGAGGCATTCTGAATAGATTATATATGTTACCGGCCAAACTAGTTCGTCCTATCGGCCTTAGGATAAACTAGTTTAGCCTAGGCCAAACCAGTTTATCCTATAGCGTATAGGAAGAACTAGTTAAGCCTAGGCTAAACTAGTTGATCCTGATATAAATACGCGGACTCTGGGATAAACTAGTATATCCTAAACGTTATATTGCATTATATCTAGAACTGACTATATCTAGAAAATCTAAATAAAAACTGAGTATTGATTATGATTGTTATATATAAGTACGACGACGAGCGAAGCGAAGAGGAGTGTTAGGTTTTCTTTAACAACAACGCAGCGGTAGTGGCCAAGGGGTCATGTAGTCCGGATGCAAATCTGGACCACCGAGTTTGAATCCCGGCCCGCACCCTAACTTTAATTTATGTACGGTTTTTCGACTCGCTATACTGGTAGAGGGCTTCAGCCGTGGCTAATTACCACCTACTGGACAAAACCGTGTCGCCAAGCGGTCAATTATGACCGTGTTCCGGCATGACATTCAGTGAAGCCAGGGAGAGATTTATCACACCTTCCAGGCATAATCCGCTGCCATCGTCGCTTTACATCACGCGGATCGTGGTCAAAGGCTTACCTACAAAGAATAAAAAAAGGCGCGAGCGAAGCGAGCAATGAACAGTCTACGACAATACTCGTAACTGCAATGACTAGGCATTTTATTCAGTTAATCTATCTATTTCGACTTTCTAGATACGAGTAAGTATACTATATATATTTTTTAGACAATGCCATACCAGTCCATCCTAAGGTGTGCTTATTTATATCAGGATCAACTAATTTGGCCTAGCCTGAACTGGTTTATCCTATCAGCCTTAGGATAAACTAGTTTAACCTAGACCAAACTAGTTTATCCTATCGCCTATAGGACGAACTAGTTTAGCCTAGGCTAAACTAGTTGGTCCGGAAATCGGGTTTGGCCGGTGACATATATAAAAATATATATCTAAGTTTGGTATGTACTTAAAATGTCGCCAAATGAAGTCAAATAATTACCATCACTACAGTAATGATGATTTACCCTTGCGATAGTATAATTGACAACCATGTTCACTCAGTAGGTAAGCATCTTAGTTCGGTATATCTAAATTAACTTAGATATACTGTACCTACCGTTTTGAATGGATATTTAAAAATATAATATCAGAGTTTAGTGCCAAAAATGGAGTTAAATAGCCATCACTTTACTCATACTAAGCATGCCTTTCCACCAGAGATGTGCTATGCTACGTTGGTAAGGATGCGTTTGAAATCCATCAATCATATTCATTGGTGATGTGCACCAGCTTAGCACTGGTGGAAACTGTTTCTGCTCAGCTATGTTTTTTGTATGGAAGGATGCGAGCTACGGATGCGTACTACGGACACGTGCTACGAATGCGTTCTATGGATGTGTGCTATGGATTCGTGCTATGTTTCGCCGCCGCCGCCGCGCCTTTACTATGACAACTGCGATGTTAGCTACGCATGTTCCTCGCACAGCTACATAGCTTAGCATTGGTGGAAACGGTTTGAGCTAAGTTATGTTTTTTCGTAGTGTAGCTTCACATCTTCGTAGCTTAGCTGCATAGAACATCTCTAGTGGAAAGGCACCTTAATGATGTTTTACCCTGGCGCAAATGTAATTGACAACCATTGTCATAATGCTTTACTTTATCTTAGTAAGCAACTTTCGTTGGTGTTTCCAAATAACTTTATTCTTTCCGGTTCTCGTGATGCTAGTTTTATTACCAGTAGCTATTATTTTGGACAAATCCATCCAAAATGGCGGTTGGTAGGCACTGTGGCCAATTTATTAGTCAAAAACTAGGTACACTCTATCTCACCACAGTATAAACTCACACTTATGCGTGAGAATCATAAATTACAACAGTACAACAAAATTTTAAATTTATTGTATTTTACATGTCGCATAGGTACTGTATGATTTTTCATTTCACAACATATCGTCGCCTTTCAAATCGTCAACTCGTTCCATTGTTAAGTGTGTGTTGTAGTTCATTCTAAATTCTAAACTCTGCAATAAGTACAAGTCGTGGCAGGTCGCCGGTCGCTGCCACGGCACACTCGTTTCACGCATTGTGGACACAGTTCTATACTATCGAAATGTCTAGAAATCTGTAATACGCAAAAATGGTTTTGGTGTTATTTGTGATATAATATTCTGCAACAGTTTTTCAAAATACCAATTATCACCTTAGCGTTTTTCTTTAATTTGCCGCGGCATATTTAGCTGCCGCATATTTATATGATGGCTAGTCAATTTACATGTTTCCTTTAGACAAATTTCACAACTACTCGATTTGTGTACGGATGACGCCATATAAGTGAATTGCAAAATCATACGATTTGCTTGCGACATGCATACAACCCGATAGAATTTACCATGTGTATAGAAATTTTAGTACTTATTAAAAGTTACGTAAAATGTAGGTATAATATAGAAGCTTTCAAGGTCTATATTATAATTTAAAGAAAAAAATGTTTAATACCTTTTCAATTTCCGGCTATCATTAAATATTCGTTGCGATGTCTTCAGCTGAAAGTAATACTATACAAGATGCTACATAAAACATTATTATAGTTATTACTTGATCTGATACAATATCTACAAAATTATCAAAAAAACAGCTATGAAAAATTAAGATAACAGTTCACAAACTAGTCAAATTTAGGGCTTTACCGCGGTATTCATGAGACTAGGCTCAAAAAATCTTTTTATCTAGATTAGAAGAAAGAGTGAACTATAGGGAGATACGTACTTATATAATAATACTTAGTATGTTATTGCCACATGTAATACAATATGTAACGCTGAATTACGAAAAAACAGCTCAAACCGCGTTGTGGTATTTTTCAACCGCCACAGTGCAATATTTCTACTGTAAATATTATGTTCTAAATCTTATAATTTTCACCCCAATTTGACTATTTACAAAAAATAAATAAATATTGCATGACATTTCACAATATTTTTTTTTTATAATTTACTTATTGTATTATTACATTACACTGTAATTAATATTTAATCAATTTTATAAAGAGAGATACAGTAAAAATAAAGGAAACATTTTCTAAAAAAATTACTGTAAAAAAAGAAAAGGCATATTGCACACGAAAAATTAAGGTAAGACGTAGAATTTTTGTTTATTTAGTTTAATATCATGTCAAATGTGTTTACAAAATAAAAAACACTAGAACGCTAGTTTGCTCAGACATCCTCTATTAAATTTAATCCTTCTCTTTTTCCACATATTCAATAATCGTAAACATTACATTCACTGTCCCGCACAATTGTTAATTTATCAATTTATATATGGAATGGTTGAGTGAATAGTTAAAGCAATCATAAATTATCTCTATATAGGGTTTGAAGGTATTTTTTTCAATATCGTGACGTGACGAAACCTACCTATACTTCGTTTCAAAAACAAAGATATTTTTTGCAGGGTTCAAAGGATCAATATCTAAATAATATTGGATATATATTATCATAATATATCAGAAATATATCATAAGATATAACAGGTACAACATTTTTTGTGAAAATATCAATGATATTTTCATTGATATATAACCTGCGAACCCTGCAAAAATTATCTATGTTTTTGAAACGAAGTATATATAAATCGATATCTGACAGCAACACCAACAAAACATATTCTAACACCCATCACCGGAAAGTTACTTTAGGTTTCGTCGCTGGCCGCGAAATTGAAAAAATATCAAAATGGCAGCAGTAGATATGCCACGCTTCATACAAACCAAATAACAAAAATACATTTAAAAGAAACATAATATGTTTCTTTTAAATGTATGTATTTGTATGATAATAATGTTTTTAAAGCCTAATTTAAAAATACTTATTTTAAAATACAATATTACGTTTAATAAAAACGTATCTTACAATATGTAACTAATTGCATCACAAATCACATTCTAACCCAAATAAAACATCTTTCAATAATTAAAACAACTCTCTATAGTTTTTACACCAGAGAGGCAGCGGCGAGGCGAAGGATAGTCCAAATAGCAACATAAAGCTTCAGAGCTAACACAGACGTAGGTTGTTTGCAAATTTTAAGAAATACTGGTTTTCTAAGTATAAAAATAAATATACTCTTTAGTTTAGCGCGCGCCGCGCCGCTGCTCGTTTGTATTGAGCCTAAATGTGCGTTCCTATTCACACAAGTGGAGCGGGCTAGAATTAACCAATCACAAAGGTCAGATTTCTTTAATTCAAGTATTGTGATTTGAGAATTCTAGCCGCTTTTTCCATCATTTTGTGTCACAAAGCTGAGCTTTTCTTCTGCAGTGCCTTTATAAAAGGAATAAATAAAGCAAAAAATAATTTTGGTGCCTACTCCTTTATTTTATTTCAAAATATCACAGTCTTTACTTAATCAACACAAATTTATAAATATTTTAAGTATGTACTTTTAAAGATTTTTTAATAAAATTTGACGAATGAACTATGTACTATAACTATACAGGGCGACAAATATTTAATTGAATTTTACTTGAATCTTGACTCCAAAATCTCGACGCCATATTGTCATGTTTCACAAAAAATTGGCGAATCTCAGAAACAATTTAGCCTCGAAATTAGAGTTTTCAAATGCCAATGGCCAATACATATTACATTGTATACCTAATTTCATTAATTATATTAAATGTATTCAAACATGGCCCTATATGTTAACCTAGTTATTTTCTAGTTAGTCCATTTGGAAGCTCATAGCTGGACAACGATTGGAGATAGATAAAAAGTGTAAAGGCCAAAGTTGTAGAGAATTTTATTAGGTTTTATAATGTAGTACAAGAAAATATCGTACAACGCACAGTTTTTGACATATAAGCAAAAAACCTGAGCCTGACCTAAGCATAAAAATGAGACCTTCCCCCCCCCCCCCCCCTCGGGCTCACCTCGGAGGGGTGGGGACTTTTAGTACATATGTTTATCTCCTAACTAGTCCAAACAAAGTCCCTGAGTTAGTTTTTCTGCTTTCGACTTTTCGATCCACATTTTTTCTTTTACTAGACTAAGTGTCACTCTTTTAAAAAACCACCAAGTCATCCTATTTTCATTATAATAAAGATGTGGAAAAAATATAAAATCTGTTTAGTCTCCAGTTATATACAGGGCTATTTGTAGTTCAGTACAATTTTTAAAAAGCTCCCAAATAATTCTAGATAACGAGCTCCCCAATAAGGTCTTGTACTGTATTACCAATACCTTGTATAATAAAGTAGTTTCGTACTAAACTTACGTAGTATTTATTATTATTCATGTAATTTTTTTTATAAGTAGCAGTGTCCATTAGAAATAACAAGTACAAGAAGTTACAAAAATAAACTGAATATATTAAATCTACATACAAAAAAGACTGCAATACAAGTTTAAACCGTAAACACATTATTTAAACGCGACGTGACGCCACGCGACGTCAGCCGTCCGGATTGGGTGGCGTGAGGTCACGTGACGCTACGGACCAATCTGGACGGGTGTCGTAACGCCACGGACCAATCCGAATGCGTGTCGTCGCGTGGCGCCCCGTCGCGTTTTAATAATGTGTTAAAATAAACCGACGATATGTTTAATGGTTCTGGCCGATTTATACAATACTGCTCCCGCAACAAAAGAAATGACTACGCGCTGAGCATGCATCGATAGCTTGCAGGCAACACGCTTACAGCTGTTAATCAACTAACTAACATCTATGCCAACCGATTTCGCTTCTCAAGACACAGTTTGTGATCAGTCTCCAATGTGCTTCAAGTGAGCAGTCTGCGGGCCAACTTGAAGCGCGAGGTAGGCAAGATGTAAGCAAGACGTCAATCAGACGTGTCTTAAATAATGCGCTTTGATTTCTGTGAACATTATTGCCAGGTGGGAGCGGTGTTGTATAAATGGGATGCGACCTTCGACCTTCAGTCTATAAGGTTATTAAAAAACCTTGTATTGCATACATACACATATTAATGAGGATCATGCAATTCAAGATTGCGAGTGGTGGTTATTCATAGATATACATACATCAAATTAAATGTAACAACAACTTTAATTAAATGTGTATGAATATTGAATATTGCCCACCACGTGAGCTCGTGAATTACAGTAAATGACATTGTCAAAATAGCATCGTGTAAAAATTAGCTTTCATAAAATAAGATTAAAGATGTTGTTGCCCTCACCGACAATGGTTCAGTGTGGTTACTTAAGTAGGATATGAAACTGTACGAAGTATATAACAAAGCTAGAGGATGTTGACAAAATATCTACCAATTATTCAAAAAATATTTGAAAACACTCTTTAGTCACCCGGTGGATTCATTATGACGTCACTTTTAAATACACAGCCGGAACATTTAATACAGCAGAGTGCAAAGTAAAGTCGCGGTAGCGCATCCTTACTCAAAAGCTAACAAGCGTTATATCTCGCGGCCTTTCATATATAATTATATTAACAAACCAAAAAATACGTATTTAGTATTTTAATATTATAGCTGATGGCATAAATATGTTTAGGATTTTAACACTTTGTCAACATCCCTATACCCTATAATAAAATACAGATTAATATAATTTGTAGAAATAAATAACATCAAATAGTAATAGGATTCGCTACGAAATATTCAGCAAAAAATATATTCAAAGCGCTTATTCTAAAAGAGGTCGCCTATGACACTTATAGTTGCGAAAATAGTCGCACAAAATCAAAATTAGTTAAATAACCAACACTACGGTAATGTTTTCGTGAGCCACCTTCTTTATTATTCATTAATATGCAACTGAATAAAAAATAACCAAAAAAACTATAAATTGAAGTAATAGCTAAACATTTTACATTAATTCTGTATATCAGTACATAGCATGGCACTTATTAATGATAACTCCTAACGTCACATCATCGTGGCCACCTGTGAGACAAAAACAGCTTACGGATTTTCATTATTTTATGAAAATACGCGATATATTGATATTTTAGGTATATAAACTAGTTGAATAACATTGTATTGTCTCAAATTGCTTTAAAATTTTGGAAAAAAACGAAACATAGGTATTATTGTCACAGTGAAGCAGTTTGACAGAGTTTGACAAACAACATAAACCGGCCACGCTGAAAGGGACGGAAAAAATAGGTTCTCCTTTTTCTTCACACAGAATTTTTCCTATTGCCATGACACTCACACATAAAATGGGTACTTCTAGTTGTATTACTTTTGTGCTCCTAACCTTTGAAAAGTTGACAAATCAGCGGCATTATCTCAGTTGTAATGTTGTCGCGAAAGAGACTAAGTATATGAACCCACAAGAGAGTGACAGAAACAGTACGCATGAAGTGTGAACTCTATGATCCTACTAATATTCTCATACTTTTCGAGATTATGAAAGCTAATCATGCCATTTACTCTTTAATTCCGTTGCTACGAATCACCCTTGGTTTTACCCTTGTAAGTTCCGTTCCCGTGAAAAAATCGGGAAAGTAGCATGTGTTCTTCGAATTTTCCAGCTACATACCGAGATGGCAATAGATATAGTGGTTTTTGCGTGAAAGAGCTTTCATCTTTATAATACGTATATTGGTAGGTGGAGAAGGGGCGACAGAATGAAAAAGTACCAAGGTCTATCAATATCCTAATCCTAAATTCCCATCTATTCACTTTTTATCATCATTCATTGCACTATCAAAATCTCTCTCTAAAAAAAAAAAATCTCTCTCTATCTCGGGTGTACAGCCCGAGTCCGAAAGTGGCATGCATTACTAACATTAATTCATAATATACATATAGTTAATTTATAATATCACAAATAAAATCATATAAATATCACAGATTTCATCAGTCTTGATGTCATAAATCTTAATTTATAGACGCGTCTCGCGCTTTCTTATTTATGTAATTTATAAAAGCACACAAAAACAGAAATAAAATTTTCAGTATTATCACATACACAACATTACAGTAGTTTTGTAACTATACAATAAATAACAGAAAATCAACAATATTCAGTGTCAATAAATAAAGTTTAACACAATAACAATCATACTAAACTATATTTAATTATTAATATTATGTTAGTAGTCTGGGTCACGAAGTCTGCAAAATTCACGAACGATGTCTCGAAGATCGTCGACTGCATTCCATACGCACCAAACGGTGAGACAGACATAATACGCACTAATATTTAAACGCGACGTGTTACGAACCGACTATGTTATAAATAAAGCCGTCACTAGCAAAGTAAACGCATATATGGTATACACAGGTTCAATCCGCGAAGCAATTTCATCGCACGGAGGAGGGTAGTGGTATAATTCGTTGGACGGTCGTCAGTAGTTAGATTACATAAGTACCTGGCTCCGTACGGCGGCTCTACGTTACGACGCGGCGGCGACAACAGTTCATCGTACACTCCGGCATACCTGTGCAACAAATGAGAACTATTTAAATTCCTTGTGTCAAATTCAAGGGGAAATTTAGGCCTAGGCCATAATCGAACTTGCTTTACCAGTGGTGGGCTTTGACCTAGAATATCCAGTAAGTTAGGAGTCAGGAAACATCAATATATCTTATTCACGCATGATCTCGTGATAATTTATTCTCCCAATCTCTAGGATTAGCCTCATTATCTCTTCAAAATCATCGCTTAAAATCGGCACAGATTGATGGTCAATCGCTACCGAACCGTATATCACTACAAAAAAGTAGCGATTGACTCGCTATTATATGACACGTTTACCGTCCTATCACACAAGGTAACCGACGATAACATATCCACTGTTTACTAAGCCTTGGTTAGCGGTTAGACTAACTTCCTTCTCCTTGAGTCGTATTCCTCGTTACTGGGGGTCGTGACTCCTACCTTGCAGGATACGATTGATCTGATCTGACCAACGCATCTCGGAATAAATTATTTTTCTTTTCTTTTCCTTTTATCGGCTGGACCTCCAGACCGTAGTTCGCTATCATAGTAGTAGTAGTGTAACTTACCGATGCGGCGACATGGGTCTCGGCGGCGAGCGCGGAGGGGCTCTATGCGGCGAACGCAGGGGAGAACGGGGTAATGAGCGTGGAGGCGAACGGGGCAGCGACCGTGGAGGAGAGCGGGGCGGCGAACGGGGCAGAGAGCGCGGAGGCGACCGCGGCATTGAACGCGCCGGCGACCGCAGCGGCGAGCGGTAGCGCAGCGGGGACCGGTGTCGTCGCCGAGGGGACGGAGACCTGACAAACAACACACATTAGTACTGCACCACACTCGATACATATACAGCCCAGAGAGCCTATTGGCTAATTCTCAACCACGATTGATGACAACTTCAATGTACATTGCTGCGTTTGTTATTTTACTCATATTAATGAGGAGATTTAAGCAAGTAATGTACGCAATTTTGTCTATGGATTCTAGTGTTTTACATGTCGTTTGGCGATAGCCAATAAGCCCTCTGGAAAAATAAATGCGACACCCAAAATCCACTCGGTCCTTAGTCATTAGTGTATGTCCGCAGGCAGGGAACATTCATAGTAATAAATGAACTGCTTAAGATGGGAATGATAGCACATATACAATATACATACAATGCAAAAAGTACAAACTTCACGTAGGGTCGTGAGGTGACATGATAGTGGCCCTTACCGAGTAAGTGAGAGCGTCCGGTCCCGGGAGCGGCGGCGGCGCGGCGACCACGGGGAGCGACGCACGCGCCCGCGGGACAACGAACGAGACCTACAAACGTTAACCACACTGTGTCACCTTGTCGCTGTCTATGCCCTTATGGAAATATTTACATGAGTGTTGTGAGTGACAGTATGTTAGGCATATATGGACTGACAATGTATATTAAAAAGCTGCATAATCAATATAAATAACGATACAATTAGCAGTAAATGAACCCGCATAACATAAAAGCGTATTAAAACTTGATCTATATTTTACGACATAAATCGTAATAGAATCACAACCACCAGTAGTAAAAGTGTATCAACAGAGAAGACATGCGAAAATAAAAGCGACAAAACTGTACATGCACAACTGATAAAGCGTTTCCACAGATGGGAATCGAGCGTGTAAGATGGGTGACTGACAACGAACCTAGAGTATCGGAGGCGACTGGAGCCGCGACTGCGAGGGCGCGCGCGAGGCGAGCGTGGCGAGCGCGGCGAACGAGGCGGGCGCGGCGAGCGTGGCGAGCGCGGAGGGCGCGGCGAGCGAGGCGGGCGCGGCGAACGCGACGAGCGGGGCGAGCGCGGCGGCCGCGGCGAACGCACGGCGCGGGGAGAGCGTGGCGGCCGAGGAGACCGGCCTGCCCGCGGGGACCGTGACCGCGGGCTCCGAGACCCCGAGTGCACGCGCCGCCTCTCCTCCTCCCGCCGCTTGGCTCTCATCTCCTTCTCACGAATCATCCGGTTGAACGCCTCCAGCGGATCGTCGCTGCGCCTACGACAATACACCAACACTGTAATATACTCGCGACCCGATACCGTCGACAGCTTTTCATGAAACATTTCAATCAGATTTGCCGACTTTTATTGGCAAAAACTTTAGCTTTAAAATGTGGGGAAACAAGTCAATAACGAAACTCAACGAATTGCTATGAAAATTGGGACAAAGCAAACTCATCTGCAAATAATAACGAATGGACCGGTAAATCGATAAATATGGCACTTTGAAAATAAAAATATTAAAACAAAGAATAACATTGCGTATGTAGTGTATTGTTGAACAAATTAATGTGGAACTAAATAATATAGATGTCATACCCATTAGGCGAGTCCTTGATGCCGGGCGGCGGTGGCTGGAAGGGCTCCCGAGGAAAGCGGTCTGGATAGGGGCGTGGCCCCGGCGGACCGCTGCGATACGGCGGTCCACTACAACACAAACATTACTGGACTCATAGGCGTACCCAGCTTCTGGTCTAGGGGGGGGCAGGCAAGGGCGGATTCAAATTTTTTTACTGAACTTGAACTTTGTGCCTGCGTTATGTGTCTGTATATGTTTTAACGTTGAGCAGGTAGGACCTATTTAAAGGTATGCCATACTTTGATTTCGGCTCGCACATAGTGTAAGAAAATTAAAACATTCTTCCTTTAAATAGCGCGAGCAGCTTGCTGCGAGCTCCGAGAAAATTTTATATTTTTGGTAGCGAAAATACTGCAGTTTATTTGCTGCGAGCGGTAGAAATATTAAAATATACTTCCATTTAAAAAGCGCGAGCAGCTTGCTGCAAGCGCCAAGAAAATTTTATATTTTTGGCAAGGAAAAAAGTGCGGTTAACTTGCTCCGACCGGTACAAAAATTATAATATTCTTCCTTAAAATAGCGCGAGCAGCTTGCTGTGAGCGCCGAGCGGTTGAAAAATTTTATTATTCTCATTTAAAACAGCTCAAGGAGCTTACTGCATGCGCCGAGAAAATTTTATATTTTGGACTACAAAAAGAGTGAAGTTATCTTTCCCTGAGGGGTTAGAAATTTATATATTCTGACATATATACATATAGGAGCGCACACAGCTTGCTGCGAGCGGCGAGAAAATTTAATATATTGGACAACGAAAAAGTGCAGTTAATTTGCTTCGAACAGTAGGACAATTTAAATATAATTCCGTAAAATAGCGCAAGCTTGCTGCAAGAAAATTGTATATATTATATAGACAACGAAAAACGTGCAGTTATCTTTATCTGAGCGGTTAGAAATTTACACGCGCGTACAGCTTACGAGCGTCGAGTATTTTTTATATTTCTGACAACGAAAGGTGAGCTTAGTTTGTTCCGAGCTGCAAGAAACTTGAATGTTCTTACAAATAAAAGCGCAAGCAGTTTGCTGCGAGCCGAGAAAATTTTAAATCTTGATTATGAAGAATGTGCGAACGGCTTATTTCGAGTCCCAAGAAAATATCCTATTTCTGACCACAAAAGTAACATGTGTAAGAGACCTATCTACTACCTCTATCGCTACTTACGAAATTGGTGCAAGCCAAGAAATTTTATAAATATGATGACAAAAAGTGTGCATTTAGTAAGCTCCGAGTGGTGAAAAAATTAAATATTGTTACTAAAAAGCTAAAAAATATAAAATTCTGACTATGAAACGTGTGTGATCGCTTTATTGCGATCGCCAGGAAATTTTATTTCTTGTTCTACAGATATTATATAAGACATTCGATTTCCTGGGTACGCCTATGACTGGACTTATTCAAATATTTACAACTTTCATTTTTTACAACATCATTTATTTACAACATCAGGAGAGGATGAGAACAACTTTTTAATGTTTTCTTTTTTGTTAATACGAATATCTTTGTATTTGGAAAATGTTTTGATAAAATTTGGGCTTAGTGCTAGCTTCTTATAACTTTACCATGGTAATTACAAAACCTTAATATTTTTATAACACTTTAAACTTCCGCGATCTGAACTCATGTTAATATTTTTACTTTTTACAATGTTTCTACAAGTTAATAAAAGTTTATTAGTGATGTGGTGTAATCTAGAAGGAATTAAAAGATCTTACTTGTTGTAAGGACGATTCGGCGGGCCACCTGGAATGAATCCTGGCGGCGGTCTCCGACCATAACCCGGCTGGAAAAAAAATTTAACAATTAGATTAGGCGACAGCGACTCACGGACGATTTACGAAATTCGTCGGAGTCGTGACGACAACGTCGCAATGTCGGCGAGATTCGCTGTCGAAGCTGAGTACACACCAAGGAAACGAAGGGGTTCGTTGGCAATCGTTGGCTATGTGTGGACGATTCTAAAGCCAAAATAATCAACGAGCATACGGAGCTAACGCTAATGGTGCAAACGCACTACGCGGCACTGCAGCGCAGCGGCGCGGCGCGGCCAAGTATCTTTGTATGAAAATATATGGGAAATACCACATTACGCGGCAGCGACGCGGCGGGGCACGACGCGGCATCACTCATACAAATTACGTGACCGCGCCGCTGCAGTGCAGTTGCCGCGTAGTGCGATTTCACCCTAATTTTCATTCGTCAGCCTTCATGTTTGGTGTGTACCCGGGATAATGTTGAGATGTCCTTACCTGAGACGTCGGTTCACGTCTTTCGTCAACTGTAGGCGTGCTTGCTCTTTGCTCGTCGATCCTCGGCGGCATCTGTTAATAAATAATACATTGTAACAACTGAACTAATGCGGAACGTAAAAATTCTAATATATCCATAGATTTTTGTTACCACTTCTAAAACTAAAATCTAAATGTTAATTTAGATCCCAAAATAACATCAACGCAGTGATAAGAATGCCATTATGAAAGTATATTAAGTGCGAAAGATGGAAAGTGCAGGATATATCACGTAAGATACCTAAAATGGTATCTGTTCCCTATATAAACTATAGATACGCACACTTGTCAAATATAACGCCGACCAATTAGATAATAATTTACAATTTCGCGGACGATAAAACATAGCAAGATTGTGAACTATCGGCTGGGCGTGCTCAGTTTATAAAGTTAATAAAATACAAGCGTTTTTTTTTTTTCAATTTACCATCTATAGACTAAAGGTTCGTGATTTTACGATGACATATACTTTTATAGAACACTTTCCAATTCGGTATCTGTATTTATTTACATCACACTTATATTATAAATGCGAAAGTTTGTGAGTGAGTGTGTTTGTTACTTCTTCACGCCTAAACTGTTGGACCGATTGAGCTGAAATTTGGTACAGAGATAGCTTAGACCCTGGAATAAACATAGGCTACAGTACAGCGGGTAAAACCGCTGAGCGCAGCTAGTAATACATAATATAGAGAACTCACATTTATAGGTCCAGGCGGATGATCTACTCCTGGCGGTTTGATACCAGGCGGCGGTCCTACGACAAAATAAACAGTACTTTAATATTAAATTACCTTTAATGTAGCAATTTTACCACTACCTAGTTAAATAACACCAATTTTCAACGGCATGCTTGTGCAAAGAGTAACCAACATATTTAATAATATAGTGCAACACAACAATTAAAAAAGTAAACTGTGTTTCAGTCTTAAGCCGCGTCTCCAGCTCCTATTTTGTTCTACACTCTCAACAAAAACACGTAAACACACAGCAAAATTCCCCTACACAAAAAAAATAATATTAATGTGTATGCTTCCAGCTTCAACAAATGTTTTTGCTTTGTTTATTCATTTATTTATTTACTAGCTGAGCCCGGTGGTAACCTTCAACAAATGTTTTTGCTTTCCATAGCCGATAGAAAGCAAAAACATTTGTTACAATCGCAAATGCTTATTACAGAATTAACACTGACGAATAACGTTAAAATTAACGGTTAAGCGTTAAATAAGTAGGCTATCATAAATAAGGGTAGTAAACAATATTATTTTACATTAGTATAAGTATTAATACATGCTTTTTCTCTCGTTTTCGATAATTTAAGTCGAAAATCGTGTGCAACAATCACAATGTGGGCAGCATACAGTTATTATTTACATTTAAAGCCATCTATCTATACACGGTAAATGATTATACGTGAGAGACGTCAGACACATCTGTATAAAACGAGGCGAATAGATTTCATATAGAAATAAAAGATTATGTGGTAGTTTTATTATATAACATCTATCATCTATCTTATTATTTATTTAAATTGCATTTTTACAATTTATGGAACAGTATAAAAAAGTATTTCTTTAATATTTGACGAGTCTTCGCCCGTAATGCGATGTTTGCAATCTATTTGTCTCTACTATCTACTCGTATAACTGGCTTTACATACAAATAGAAGCGGGTACAATGATGCGATTAGAGCGACAGGCACACAACAGAGGCTTTATTGGAACCAGACCAAGCTGTGACGTAGCGCACCCCACCCAAAAACTTTATCTACCTATCTAATATTTCTTTATTATTTAAATAACGGACAAAATATTTTAAAATTGGCCGTATTTCGACGTCAATATAAAGCCAATACGGCCTCTCTTGTATAGAGTAGGATATAATGCAGCATGCACGCCGAAGATGTTTAGAGACGGATATAAGGCAGGAAGCACACAGTAGAGGCATATGTAGAGCAGGAGACAGGTGTTAAGCCGCGTCTCCAGCTACTATTTTGGTCTACACTCTCAACAAAAACACGTCAACATGTAGCAAAATTTCCCTACACAAAAAAAATAATTTCTATGCTTCAAGCTTCAACAAATGTAAAAACATTTGTTGACGCTTAAAGCATAGACATTTTTTTTGTGTAGGGGAATTTTGTTGTGTGTTGGCGTGTTTTTGTTAAGAATGTAGACCAAAATAGTAGGTGGAGACGCGGCTTTAGTGTGAGTGTGTGTATGGATACCGTATCGCGGGTGTCGATGCGCGAGCGCGTGTCGGTGTGCGTGCGGGGGGGGGTGCGCGTGCGCGGGCGGCATCGTCACCGTGATGCCGTCGTCGCCCGACCCCTCCGACTCCTCGCCCACCGACCGGCGCCGCTCTACACCGCCGCGGAATGAGGAACAGAAATGCCCATGATAACCTTGCAATACGGATGCTGACTAAAACGAGTCCAATATAACAATGCCTTCAGGGTGCTGTTGGGACTTCCGCGATTTTGAAGCGCATCTAGGATGTTTGCCGACTGCACAGTAGATGGCTTTCTTGCCATCATGCGCAAGCGGTGTGCATCACTGAGGAGCCGAATGCTCGGAAATCAAAACAGCATCGTGAGAGCAGGTGGGACTGCCATATTTTGGGGCACTGGATGCGCCTGCATGAGGGGTTCGTGATAAATTATTTAATTTAATTTTTGAAATTGTATTTTTTTTAATGTATTTTTTTATTATTATTATTAATTATGTATTTTATTATCAATTATGTGATTTTATTATTATTTTTTGTACTATGGTGAATAAATGAATTGAATAGAATAAAACATGTTTTGTCATTTGTCACCTCTCTCACTCGAAAAGGGGGCCTTTGTGAGAGTTTTATTTATGTCTCGTACCGTTAAGACACTCACTGCGCTCAGTAAGTCTATTATTTGATTCAATTTGAGACTACTTCGCTTAAACTCGATACTCATAGAAAAAACAACTTTTCTTAATCGTGGAACATTGAAGAACTTTTGCAAGTCAATTTTACATTTTTTCAATGTTAACACTCTACCGCTCGCTCGCAAAGCACTTCTGCAATGTTATTATTGTCCATCTGGTAGTTTATTTCGAGTAGTTCCTTTTGACAATTCCTTCAAAGGGACTAATAGTAAAAAAAACTTGTCCAATATTTTTTATGAGTAAAATTATGGACTAATTATATATTTTTCTACCTTGTCAACAACCTTATTGCGTTTTTCTTTATTTATTTTCTAAACACACTTCGTGATTTATTGGTTCGTTTTTTCCACTTCTTATATAAAGATGACATGAAAGTTGATATAATGATTTGAACGGGGCACCAGTAAGTAAGAGAGCTAATTTTACCGCAAGCCGTAGCCTTAACTATTTTTTAAAAGCCATACGACTCGACAAGAAGAAGAATAAAAACAATGTTTTAAGGATTCGTTTCTTCTTACTTATTTATATTTCTTTTATCTTTAAATTGTAGAAAGAGGCAAAAAGCACAATTTTTATACAATTAATCATAATTTCTACTAGAAGAGTAAATAATATTTACAGTTTTAATTAGCCCAAGCTTATATTCCCAGTTTAAGGAAGGGGATTCTTTAAACTTTTTACAATTCCTTTTTTACAGAAAAGAGTATACTTAAAATCTAATATGAAAAATTAAGGACAGACACGCGAAGGCCCCATTTATAGACCCGCATTTTAAATTATTTAAGACCTCTTCAAACCTAACCGATATTCGCTACCGTCGGCGCTTGCGCATATCGTTCAAGTCTATTCAGGCCTTTATTTGGCTTTAAAAAGCAAATTTTCAAAACAATCAAAAATACGGATCTATCATGTAAAATAAGCAGAACTTGTGTTATTTAAACAAAAACAATTCAACCAAACGAATTAGTTTCCATAGTTTGTTAGATATGATTTATGAATGTAACTTACCGGCTGGGTTTGCTCCCGGGTGTTGGCTAGGCCCATTCGGAGGCGGCCCGTGAACTGGTTCTAGTAAAATTATTGCTTTTTAAACCACTTTTTTATTTTATTACTTTGACTTACTTCTAAAATACAAAATATTTTACGGTTTATGCATGTTTTTTTTTTCTAATATATACTGTCCCACAGCTGGGCAAAGCAGTGTAAAAGCAACCACCTCTATCTTGCACCACCTCTGACCAGTCAGTCTGGGTAGCATCTAGATCGTCTCGCCACCTTTTTCTAGGTCGCCCTCGACGACGCCTTCTGTCTTGTGGTGCATACGGCTGACATGACCCGCCCAATCCCATTTTAATTTGGCTGATTTATTTTATAATATTTTAATTTATTTTTACTTTTGTTAGACCTAGTTACAACATTTATTCGATCATAATTAAAATAATACTGATTTACAAATGGCAGTCATGGTGTGACTTGTGCGATTCCATGTTCACATAGTGCTTTCCTCTAAATTCTAAATCATAGGTTATGTAGTGAGCATGTGTTACAAGGGCTGATGAGAAACACTTAACGCAAGACAAAATAAACGATAAAACTCAAGTAAGCACAAGATGAACATGAAAGGGCACTAATGTAGAAATAAAACCCCGCATAGTGTCTTACCCCGCTTTCTATTTTATGCACACGTAAGCGCGCATTATAAAATTGTCATTAAAAATGCATTTGACATTTTGTTTTATTTAAGAATTTGACACAGCGTGTAGATTTATCTGCATGAAATGGAGCTGGGGGTCAAACAAGCGTGGCTAACGCAAAGAAAAATATTCGATTTTTAAAACTCCACTCGATTTTTACACTCCTTATCTAAAACAACAAAAACGGCACAACTCACGTCTAATATTGTCGAGAATATCTTGACCACTTTTCCTTCATCAAATGAATGACATCGTAATTGTCCGAAACCGTGGTCGACATATTCTCGACAATATTAGACGTGAGTTGTGCCGTTTTAGTTAGGAAAAATATTGACATGACAATTTTTTCGTTTACAGCACCTGTCGTTTCAGTACATTTTAGAGTCAATCTCAAGCCTGCTGGCCCCTTAACCTTAAGCTCTTCAAAACCAGCTGTATAAAGTAAAACTGTCCCCATAATAATGTAAGTAAGCAAAATAAGTAACCTGGGTGGTGGTGCGCGGGCGGCGGCGCGGGCGCTCGGTGCGGCGCGCGCCGGCTGTACCCGGTCTGGTTGCGGAACGACGATACTGAGTTACGCAGGAACCTGACAATACACACACACATTGTTACCATGCCATCTACTGAATAAGAACTTGAGCTTCTAGTCAATCTACACCAATTCACTAGAGCTATGTATGACATGAATATCTACATAAAAGTATGACGTGAAGCCGTGAAGTAAAATAATATACATATAAGTATGAAGTGAAGCAATGGAGGGATTTATCCCGCCTTCTAGGTTTAGTCTGTAACATCACCCGAAATCTTGGTCAAAGGAAAATGAAGAAAACAAATCCCTGACAATCGATCACAGTTTCATAATTCTAAAATGACATTGAAATGGTACACCCTTAGCATACCATTTGTTTACTAAAGTCACACGATGAGAAAAATCTTTAAAAAAAAGATATTATGAGATCACAAACCTGTTAGGAATTAACGTTGTCGGTGCGATTTCCTTTTCGCGACAATCGGGACACTCGTGATCTTCGGATTCCAACAACGCTCCTCTTATGCCTGTAACGAAAATACATTTTAAGTGCTTTTCTTAAAAATGTGTTTTGTGTTATTTATTGTATGAAGCGAGGCAGATCACTGAAAAGATGGCAAGACGATATAACAAAAATAGCTGGGAAGCTATGGCATAGACCAGCCAAGCAAAGAGATGAATGGAAACATTTTGCACATAATGCTATAAATGTTAAACAAGAAAAAATTTGTTTATTTAAATATTTTATTGTGTGAGAGAGAAAATAAAAGCTTTTTTTATTTTTATTTTATTTATGAAGTTTTTCTGCATAATAATTGTGCAGACAGGATTTTAAATTCAAGCCTAGTAATTTTCTTGGTTTCCATTTCTAAGTGTATATTACAGGTAACAGCAAAATGGCTATTCCATTGGTTGTCTGTAAAAATTGCCTAGTGCGATAAGACTGGCGATTAGCTGTCGACTGGCTTAGCTATCGTTTAATAATATAATTCCTTTAGAAAATTCTTGGTATAATAAAGAGTGCATAATAGTGCCACATATTTAAAGGCTTGTAGTCTCAGAGGGAAATATAACGTACATTCATCACAGAATGAGTTTCCGCAGCAGGGTATCATGACGGCGTCGGTGAGCAGGTCCCGGCAGAGGCTGCAGATGAGCTCGTCCGGCACCTTGGTATCAGGCGCTGCGGGGGCGTTCGTCGGAGTGTCTCCGCCGCCCGCATTCTCCGACGCTAAATATGCTTCACTGGAAATAAAAACCCCTACGTTATTTATTTATATTTAGCTTGCAAAGGCTGCTGCGCAAAGGCCTCCCTCAAATTCTTCCATTCCTTTCGATCTAGCGCCGCCTCTTGCCAGACCTCTACGTTAACGCATTAAAACCTAGCAGTGCCATATGGCACCCGATTTTTAAGGTTGAATGATCCAGGAAACACTTCAGTTTCAAATCAAAATCGACATCTATTATTTCTAGCTTCTTTAAAATAAGGTTTAAATTCACATGTGTGGGTGTGGCTCGATCAAGCCGCTCGGGGACATATGGGTCAAAAGTAATTTAAAATGAGATGCATACCGATCCACAGCAGGAACTGCAAATGTACCACTGGGGGTCATCATGGCTCCGGGTGCTCTAGGTCCTTCAACTGGTACCATAAAACTACGAGGTATACCAGTACTTCTTCTTATTTCTACCGAATCACCCTGAAACACAATAATATGTGAATAATTAAACATAATAGTAAAATCAATTCAATTTTACAGTGATCACTAACCTAACCTAACCTAACAGTTTTTTTGTGATAATTTTCAACAAAAATGTATTATGTAAATACTGGTTTATGTTCATAGTATCACTCTCATAAAGAATCCTTTCTTAGTGGACATCTATGTCAAAGAATCTAGATTTATGATTTGTGAATCTATCAACACAGCCCAAACTGCTGTCAATATTGGGTTGAAGTTTTAGAACAAGGATAGATTTCATGATGTAGACCTCCACTAAGAAAATATTTCCGTATGTGGGTAAAGCCCGGAGCATAA
Source organism: Hemithea aestivaria (assembly GCA_947507615.1). Classification (NCBI taxonomy): domain Eukaryota; kingdom Metazoa; phylum Arthropoda; class Insecta; order Lepidoptera; family Geometridae; genus Hemithea; species Hemithea aestivaria. The sequence continues at coordinate 9,024,778 of OX382329.1, read as the reverse complement.
ATTATTAATTCTACTACTAATATCACATAACACTAATATTATAAATGTGAAAGTTTGTGTGTGTGAGTGTTTGACTGTGTGAGTGTGTATGTTTATTACTTTTTACACATAAACAGGTGGACCGATTGAGTTGAAATAAGGTATAGATACAGCTTAGTCCCCTGGAATAACACCTAGGCTACAGTACAGCGAGTGGAACCGCTGGGCGCTAATAATATAGCTAGTAATATAATTAATAAATCCTTTCTTACCGAGTTAGCAAGGGGGCAATCCTTAATCCAGTGTCCTTGCTTTTGACACTTGTAGCAAGTGTAATTTGCTGGCACTATACCTCTTTGGTTCTGTCCTCTAATTTTTTGGTAACTGAAATTATAAAAATTCTTACAATTTATTACTCCCAAGGATAATATGCAAACTTTACAATAATAATAATTGATCTTAGCAAAATAATCACTAGCTTACAATGCTCAAGCTGTAGAATGAATTTGCAATGAAGAAAATTGAAAATTCCGAAACATTGCTTGGAATAATGCATTTATCCACCAACGCATATGTTTCACTGCATAAGGAGTTAATTTCATCTTTAAGTCCTGTGAGGTGAGTTTTCAGTTTTAATTAAAAAATACAATGTAAATACATTACCCGAGTGTTAGTATTCAATTTTCCAATCATTTATCAATCGCTAAGCAAAATTAATGTTATATACAATGTGAAAGCCATGAATGATTGTTGTTTGGAAGCTAGTGTCTTACTTGCTAGGGTCATAGTCGAATGTGGACTGTGTTATCATAGCATTTATTTTATCCTGTTCGCTACCTTCCATGCGAGACAGATCGGCCAGTCCTTTGTTAGGGGCCACATCTTTGTGTACAGATGATGACAAGTTGTTTGCTCCCTCCCAATGCTTTTTTGGCTGTTGTGAAAGTGGTACCCTAGCTACCAGCAGCGAGGTGTTCTTTGGAATTAGTGTGTGATCATCAACATACACTGAAATGAAAAAATGACATTATGAGTGCTAATTTCAGACATATAGTCACATTCAACTACATTAAACTTTAATTTTAACAATAGAACCTCAATAATTACCCATTTATAATCCTTAGAAACAGGTGTGAATTATTTAACAAAAGGATCCAAAAGAGAGCAAGTAGAATTATACAAACAGGGACGTCGGAGATAAGGCTAACCCTTTACACAATTTAAACGTGGACTATGATGCCGACGTAACCTATGCTCAAAACATTCAGGTTTTGCATAGTCAGGCATATTATGTAGTCTCATTTTCATAGTACTCAACAACATAGTTTCATAGGGATTGGATTACAACTTACCTTCTTTTGTTTGAGCGTTAGTTATCTCTAAATCAAAGTCGGACGTTTTCCCAATACGCTTTTGCTGAGATATTGCAGCTTTCAGATCTCCAACTGATATGTGCAGACCATCGAACGTCACGGTATCATAATCTAATGCACTTTTGAACTTATAATGCACAGACATCTCAGTATACACACACAATCATTTAAATGACAGCCTGTCTGTATATTTCTCGTATTATCACAAAACATCTAGATCGAAAGAAAGCGATCCTCTAGTTTTTCACCGCTTGATTTTGTAAACTGTTTATTGTCCATGTAAAATACCTCACTATAGTTAGGAATGGAACATTAGAGAGTTTCTTTTAAAACAAAAACAATATTTTACTATTTTAGGAGGGTTATGTTCAAAATAAAATAAATTTTATCTCTTGCAAACGCGGTAGATATCGCCAAATCGCCATTTTCAAACCAAATCATTTTTCAATTTTCAAACTTCATTCATTCTTCTGAATTAGCCACAGACTGTCCAAAGCTCCATAAAAAGTAATTTTCAAAAAACTTTTATTTACTATGCACGCGGAATGCTTTGAGGAATACTTTTCCCCAACAGTGCAGTGGGACGGTAACAATTAAAAAGAAATTATAATTTGGTAAGAAACTTCATCTCTGTGTAAATAGCGTGTTCAATCAATGCAATCAAATCTCCATGATTTTTCCACCTGCAGAAAGAAGTCTGTGGTCTTTTTTTGTTATCTGTGTACGGATCAATGGAATCCAATTTTTTTTGAAGGTTGAACCGGAAACTATTAATCAATATCACAATTAATATGCTCAGTCACATTTGTTGAAGCAAGTGCAATTGTTTAAAAATCCATCAGCTTAATTTTTGTTTTATATAACCCCATATAAAAAATATATTGGGTCGTTAGTACCATTACAAGGTAATATAATATTAAATCCACTTATTTGGCAAATTGCCATGAACTTCCGGTGTAAAGATAAAGACACGCGGATCTATCGAGTAAAGAACGCGAGTCGCGAATAATTATTTTAAAAGTAACTGGAATAGAAAGACTTAATTTATTAAATTTACACTGTCAGTTATAAAAATGTCCAATAACGGTGCTCCAGACTCGTGGGAGAGTCAAGCCGAAGTCATAAGTGAACAAGGTGCAAAGGACTCGAATGATGTGTCGACAAAATTTTCCACGTTGAACGTAAATGCAGTGGAGTTTGTGCCTTCTTTTTGTAAAGCTTCGGGTAGCGATGACGGAGAATCACCTACCACACCACAAAAGTCTGAAAGTGGATCAGCTTCATCCAATTCCGCTGAAAGTCCTGTCTTGAACGGTAAGTCAGGTGTCTTGTCATTTTCCATAATTTTGTTCGTATTTGTTCATATTTTGCGTCTAGAGTCAATTATTGAACCATGGCAATAATTATCTAATGTTATTATCAATCAACATGAACAATTTGAAACTTATCAAACGAATCAAATTCTTGCCCAACTAGCAAGCGGAACATACGTTCGATGACTTTTTTCCGAATCCAGTTATAACCGGGTTATGTGTCGACACGCGGCGTGCGAATATACTCACCTCATATTTTGTGTTCCTAAACTTTCTCCCGGTAAATGTGGTAAACACATAGTAGTTCTATCCCTGTGTTAAATAATGGCCAAAGGTTTGTGTATTTAATATATAGTAATAAGTAGCGACGTCAACTTAGTTGCTTGCTTACTTTCTCTTATTTAGAATCAAATTATTTACTGCAATATGTTAAGTGCAAACCCATTATAATTATTAAGGTCTTCATGTCTCTCCTAAATAGTTTACCTCAGAATACTATCCTATTTGTCTATAAACTTGTCCCCTATGGTAGTTTATAGAATATAATAGTGATCACCTGTTTTTTAATAATTTATTGAATGACATACATTATTTGCTTATTTTTGCTTTAATAATTTTTGTGCTTGGTATTAACCTGTAGAATGACTCATAACTGACTTACGGTACTACAGTAGTTATTCTACAATAAGTTCAACTCGGTTAATAAATATTTATTGTTTATTTGTGAGCAATCTCTTCTGGAGTAGCTTTTATTCAAGCAAATGTGCCAAAAAAGTTTTGATAAAGTTGATTGCTGCATTATACTCACTTCATAATATTAACCTTGCTTCTTGGATCTTTCTGCAGTCTTCTAACTTTTATTTAACATGAACTTTTCAAGAATAGTACCTACTCAGTTAATATAAATCTTTTTGACTGATCTGCAGTCAGCAGAGCAGCAATAGCCTATTTAATATGGGCCTTCTGCTCATATACAGTTATACTAAGCAGCCACTTGGCTAAGTTCAAAACAGTTTAAAAATTTGGAGATAGATATCTCCAAATTTTTAAACTGTAACTGTGGTCTTATAGATATAAGACCCCATGTTTCTGACATTCTGATAATATTAGTAGTATTCTTAGGTAATGTAATAAAAGTAGAAACACAACCTACTTATAAGAATGCTGAGTCATGTGAAATTGTTCTTTGTGTTAACATAAACAGCATATCACACACACATTTGTTAATCTTTCGTGCTGTGGCTGTATAATAAAAATGGGTAGTTCCTGATCATTCACACCCTGTCGTTGACACTCGAACGGGGAAAAATGTTTTGCTTGGTCATGGACGAACACTACTTTTTATTTTCACTCGTACCTTTATCTCAAGTGAACATGATTTTTAGCTGTTGTGAACAGTAAAGATACTATACATCGACAACAGTTATGACGACTGGGTATTACTGATCATGAACAGATTGGAAAAGAAGTAGCATTCTTCAACACTGTGACCGAGCAAAACATTTTTCCAGTTCCGTAACAGTGTGGACGAACGGGAACTACCCATAAAAATAAGTCAATTGCAAGTTTCTTCTACTGAGAATAACTCATAGCCGGACAACATATCAAGCATATCTTGAAAACTAAGTACTATTTCTCATAATACTAGCTGAAGCCAGTGAACAATTTTACCTGTTGAAACTCACCTATTTCCCTTTCTAGCTGCTTAGTTAAATAAACCAAAATTTAACCATGTTCTGCACACATTATGTACAGTGGCATTTATAATATTTATTAGTAGAGCTGGTGAACCATGTACCGCCTGTCCTCCTTGCAAATTTTCCTAATTTTCCCACCTTTTAAACCTTCCCTGGGCTTCCACAAATATTTCACGACTAAAATTAGCTAAACCGGTTCAGCCATTCACGAATTTTAGTGAGAGTAAACAGAATTGCAATTCATTTTTATTTATATGGAAAATAGATGTGTAAAATGTATTGGCTATATGTACTAAACCAATCAGGTGCATCTGGATCTGGACATGATTCATCACATGCACTACACCCAAGCTTGTGAATCATAATGTAGGTAACTATTTTTTAATAAAGAGTGACAAGATGAGCAAATCAGGTGCACAACAGTAACCACATCAGGTCATGATTGCCCATATCAGACAAAAAAATCAGTTTGAAATATAAAATTCTGCATGATACTGCACTTTATCACCTTGTGTCATTAACACATTGACTGTGGAAAACACAAATGCTGTATTTTTGAGGTCGGAATGAGAGTGCTGAAAAACACAAACATTGTTGTATCAAAGGATTTTTCCATACAAAATTAATTTCAGGTCCCTGGGATAGTTCAATATAACGCCGCCGCAGCCAATGCGTTAATTGTTAAAAGTCATCATGTCCAGTAATTCAGCTGGTAACATAGTCCTTTAGTCCAGAACACAATGCCTGCACATTACTGCTTGGTGGATGAATGACTGGTAAAGGTCCCCAGATGATTCCCCCCATGATGATGGTCCCCAGATGATTTTTGCAATAGAGTCCTATAACCACAAACTAAAATAAATCTAGAAAAAACAATTGGGGTTTACATTTTACACTTTACATTCAAACAGAACATTACCTTTTACACTGCCCCCTTTACAACAAGTCGCATTTAGAGTAACAGCGGCAGATGTCTTGTTATGACAACTACAATCTAGAACCGACTGTTTTGCCTGGCATTTGCGTTGTTTCTGCAGCACTGTTTGCTACCCTGTAGGAAAGAGCTCTTAAAGTCACCATACAAAATTTATACACTCGCAGCTTCCATAATATATCAGCTTATAGAAGACAATCATGCACCCAGTCAAGTACTAAATCCTCGTTGCTAACTCTAAAAAATGTACTGAGATGACAGTTGCCGTTATTTCCCACAACTGCCAATAGAAGGAATATACAAAACTTACATTGTTACTAACTAGCATTTGCTCTGGGATCTGGGGCCTACTTGCGGAAAATAAACCTACTAACTAGAATTTGGACAAAGAACAGAACTCACAGTTTTTATCACATGTAACTGTCATTCAAGGTTGTGGTGATGGTGGTGGCGAGAGCAGCGACGGTCGAGCGGCGTCCGCGTCGCCTCGAGTGGAGGAGCCGCCTCCCATCCCGCCGGCCGGTGCGTCCGGCGTGACTCTACCCGTCCCCGCTGACGTCTCTCCCACGGCCGACAGCTGGGAGACTGAGGCCGACGATGCTCTCCTCACTCCCGAAGACAACAACGAGGCTGAAGAGGAGGAGAATGATCAATTCCAGGTATAGTTGTGTTTTTTAATGTTAAGCAAGCTGCTCTGAAGGTAAGAGTGCATAATCAGTACAATGCCACCCAGGATTTCGATGATGTAAAATTCTAGGTGCACAGCACCCTCACTTTTTACTCAAGAATCATCAGCCCAGTACTTTCACTAGATGTTAGATTAAGACTTAGAGCTTCACACTCACAGCAGTAAAGCATTATTGTAGGACATTGATGTACCCTAGAGCTAAGAGTGACTGTCCATTATGGCATAAGAATTGAATAAAAACTTCATTGTGAAGATTCTATTGATGGATTTATCCTCACTCTGTTAGTTTACTCCACATCACACACACACCCTGGGATTTTAATGCTCCAGAATACTATCTACCTATCTTTTTAATAATAATTAAATCAAAATTTTAATAAAATGTAGATGTCATAGTACCTATATTGCAAAAGATTTATTTAAATTTCTACATTTTTATTACATAAAAGACTTACTGATAATATTGCTTAAAACAAGAATTACATTTATTTGAAATAAATATGAAGACATTCTTCAACTTGATTAATCTATTTTTGAGAAATCACAATAATTTTTTTTTATGGTCCTTTGGTCACTCTCTTGTTTATTATTTTGAAATTATACAGTAAAATTAAAACAGTTATTTAAATTAGTTAATAGTAGAGGTTAATGACTCTGGTTACACATTTTATTCTGTGCACTGAATAAAAATTAGCAACTTTTTTTTTTCCATTCATTATAAGGAAGTGTGTGGAGTTTGTTGCTGTATTCATGAGCCAGTATGATATCATTATGCAAATATTTGTCTTTCAAGCCTTATACAGGGTGTAACTGAAATATTTTTGACTGTTATCATTCATGTCATAGATCATCTGACTTCTGACATAATATCACGTAAGAAATTTACTGCCACCTGTACAGTCTAAAAATTCCACATAATTATAACGTTTAACTAGTGTGACAAGTGAAAGTTATACCTATATTGGTTTTAAGTTAGTGTTTAAATAACTTAATACAATGAGAATACCTATAAATGTAAGTTATAAAGTTATGTGTACATCAGTGCAGTTTATGTGGAGCTTGGAACTTGGACTACTGCCAGAATGGACAGTTTTAAATAGGGTTGAACCACACCACACTAATCTTAATTATAAAACAATAAATGCCAGTTCTTACTCTCAGTTTTAAAAGCTGGAAATCAGCAGTAAAGGGTTTTCAATGTAAGTTATTTGTCTGGAAATATCCATAACAGCCGAATTTTGTCTAACACCAGGTAGTACCTGTACCTGCAATGTTTAATTTCTTTTGAAAAGTTCAAGCATGATAAGAGATATAGGTACATAAATTTTAACATTTCTTTTTATTAATGTTACATTCGTTTTTATTTGCAGGAAGATGGTGAAGTTACAAAAAAGATTCCCAAAAAGAAGCCGCCAAGAGTGGAAGACACAAGGAGCAAAAAAGAGCATGTAAATGTTGTATTCATTGGACATGTTGGTAAGTTAAACTATTTATATCTAATCTTAGTGGTTGATAAAAAGTAGTTCAATGTCTATCTATTATTGTGTGGTACCTACAATAATAGATAGATACTGCTCGGTAATGGTCCCTGCACAATCATGCCACACCCTCCCCTCTAGACCTCTGTTTGAGGCTCATTTATTTATTTATTCAATTTCACATGGAACTTACAGAAAAATCCAAGGCATTACATGTTTAGTGTAATATAACTAACAATATACATTTTAATCTTCTATTATTGTGGAATATATTTCATCCAGCTCATGTGTCATTCACAATGTATTATCTGATCCATCCTGGCAAACTTCCTTGAGATATTTTTTTTTATACTAGATAGGCCTACGTTTTCGGCTCGTTCGTTCGGCTCTATTATTACTACCTGACTGATGCAATTTCGTCTGCATCTGTTGAAAAATACTTTACGACCTATTCTCAGACAATTGTACACAATAATTTTCATAATAATCAGTCTAGCTGTTGGAAAAGTTTTATAACAAACACTGGAACCGACATTTTTGTATGTAGATAAGATTGAATACTTTATTATTCCATAGATGCTGGAAAATCAACAATTGGAGGACAAATCATGTCCTTAACTGGAATGGTTGACAAAAGAACATTGGAAAAATACGAAAGAGAAGCGAGAGAAAAATCCAGAGAATCCTGGTATTTGTCGTGGGCTCTTGACACCAATCAAGAAGGTAATTGACTCCTTGATATATCTTATGAATTTCTTACTACAACTAAAATTACAAATCGGTACGACTCACGTCTAATATTGATGAGTTTATCGCAACCACGATTTTGGTTTTCAGTATTCTTTTATACATATTTTATCTTTTATAATCTTATATAGACTGCAATAAAGTTAACTCCTGCCAAATATACCTATGCAACAATATATATATATATATATATATATATATATATATATATATATATCCAACTTGCCAACCCCATCATACTGAAAAGTAAATAATAGCTATTTGTGCAACATGTGAGAAAAGTTGTTTTTTGCTGTGTGTACCGAGTTTGAGTCACGAGCGCGCGAAGGATTCTAGAATTGAATCACGTCGCTGCGCTCGTAATTTAAATGCGGAGCGCAGTGAGTGACTTAACGGTACGAAACATCAAAAAAACTTTCTCATGAGTTGAACATATTCTCTCAAATCGAGCGCTCGAAAAATATTTTTGATCCTTGTGATACCCAAATACTAATATTTATTCTAGGGTATAAGTATAACCTTTCCATTGTATTTTACAGAAAGAGACAAGGGTAAAACTGTGGAAGTGGGGAGAGCATATTTTGAGACTGAAAAGAAGCATTTCACAATCCTCGACGCCCCAGGGCACAAGAGCTTTGTACCCAACATGATCGGCGGCGCCGCGCAGGCCGACCTCGCCGTCTTGGTATGTTCACCTACAATATATTATAACACTAACTACTGTCTCCATTGTACCTATTTGTATGGTAGTTTATGTATGTACTACAGTCGCCAATCTCTTTAAGCTATATCTGATGACTGATTCACACTAATTTGAAATGTAGTTTAAGTGTTCAACTCTATTTGAATGGAAGATAGAGCGAAAAACAATTTCCATAATACGTCTTGACGGATTTGTACCGGATGTAGCTCAGTGAAACCCTTTTACATGAAGAGTTTGATGCTCCAAAATTGAATTCAATTGTTAAAAAACTAGATGTGTTTTCAGGGTCAATATAGATTAAAAGATTGCTAGTCTTGCAATTTCGTCTACTAAATAGATTCACACCAATTTTTGACCCAATCGGTTAGCAATAGTTTTAGCGCAAATGGGTAACAAACTTATGTCCATTCATACTTTACCATTTAATTTTACTGAGATTTGTGATTGAATATTTTCACCGTGAGATTGCAAAAGGGTTTGATTTGGTATGACTAACATTAACATACAGGAAAACCCTCATTACTGCCATTAGAGTTACATTAACACAGTTTGGCCTTTACTGAGTGACTATAATACGTAGGTATTGGCTTTATCACTCACTTAGGCAAATATACATAATGCTTTGGAATGTGATAGATATTTTAAGAAAAATAAAATCTAGCTTTTAATGTTTTGAGCCTTAAAAATAAAAAAATACTCGACTTTCTGGGACCTGCTGGTATAGAATGTAAATACTGCCACAAAAATGATACGAAAACGTCAAATCTTACTGATATCACAAGTGCAACTTGTGCTTTCATCCAAAATGCTATTCTGTGATGATGTTGACTATTAATTGTACTTGTAGAATTATTTTATCCTTACCTACCAAGTTGTAGAGCCCTTATTGATAATAGAGGTTTTTACTTGCAATTAAAAAAAAGTAGGTTTTAAATTGCAAGTAATTTACATAAACGTCGTATTTTTATTTGACCGAGCATGTCTTAAATTTACGTATTTTTTTATTAATTCAATGCCCATCGATTGCAGGTAATATCAGCGCGTAAAGGTGAATTCGAAACGGGATTCGACCGAGGCGGACAGACCAGAGAGCACGCTATGTTGGCCAAAACTGCCGGAGTCAAACATTTGGTCGCTCTCGTCAACAAAATGGACGACCCCACAGTCAACTGGGACGAAAAAAGGTACACTAGCATCAACCCACTACATTTAAGGTCAAATCGCACTAAGTGGCAACGTGTATGAAAATTCTGCGCCGCGCTGCTGCCGCTTAGTGCTGGTGGCCCATACATTTCCATACAAAGATACTTTGCCGCGCCGGGCCGCTGCAGTATAGTTGCTGCTTAGTGCGGTTGCACCTTTATTTGAACTGCAATCCACGTCTGCGTGTTTTTCTCCTGCATTTCCAAACTTCAAAGTATTGAATTAATTTTCTGACTCCCTGTCCTCTGAAGATGAGAGATTTGACTCAATTATTTTGTTTTATTTTTGCCTTGCTCTCCACTCTTGTACCTTGCTCCGTTTTAGATTACTTTACTACTACTGATTTAGACACAAACCAAACTTCCGGAATTATATTTGAGTCTGATGACGAAATACTATTCCTTCATCATTGGAAATTCACAACTGGATGACATCACACATGTCAATGGACAAATCTGTCTTCACATGAACTAAAATCTCAAAAATTAAGTAAACTTATTTATTTACAGATACAATGAATGTCGAGACAAAATCCTGCCTTATCTTAAGAAATTGGGTTTCAATACCGCCAAGGACTTATCATTCTTACCAGTTTCTGGACAAACTGGACAAGGGTTATTGGAAAAAGTGAGTCAATATCTTTTTTTTACTTAATACCCTTTTCAATTTTATCACTATAGTTAGCTTTCAAAGAAAACGTAATGAAATCCTCTTAAAATCGTATAAACAAAATGGCATCCCATTCTTAGTCACTATTCTATTATTATGAAAAGCCTATTGAAAATAAAATGGAGCATGTAATTTTTTAACACTTTTACTGCAGAAATCTGACGATTAGGTTTTATCTGTCGTTACGCGGGTGCTAACAAACACATACGTGTTCTGGTACGCGGGACCGTACGCCGGAGCAGCAAAAGACACACGCGTTTGTTAGTTCGTTCTGGAACTCATTACCTCCACTTTTTTCCTATAATATTGTCAAATTCTTAATAAAACACGTTCTCTGCCGTGTCGGTCAATGGTGTCCACCAGTATTTCCCAATGAAAACAGGAAATTTGAGATATTAGAGGGCCAGGCGGGTCATTTCCCATAGAAAGTTGTTTGTGGGTTATGACTGTCGACCTGCTAGGGCCGATCTATAACTCAACAGACGCGCGGGTGACTGGCCGTCGCGGCTCGAATAGAAAGGTTGAAGGTGACGGGACACAGTGGGCATCGCGGCCTGAACGGAAAATCCTCTATTTTTTGTTAACAGAGTATGTGTTAATCAATTGTATGTACATTTTCCAGGTATCTGAAGAAATCTGTTCGTGGTACAGAGGCCCCTCGTTCATCCAGTTGATTGATGAGCTTCCGTCCTTGAACAGAAAGATGGACGGTCCCTTCATAATGCCCGTAGTTGACAAGTACAAGGACATGGGCACCGTCGTCATGGGCAAGGTGGAGGCGGGCATGACGCGCAAAACAAGCACCCTCTTACTCATGCCTAATAGAGTAAGTCACTTAACTCATTTGGTTAAACTATGTTTTTGAAAGGAAACTTACAGCTACTATGCATATTCATTCACACTGTTGCCAAACGGGAAAATACGTTTCGTTCGGTCACAATGTTGACGAACGCTACTTTTATACAGATGTGAACAGATTACACATATTTTATTCCTGTTCGGTAACAGTGTGCACAATGGGGTGTGAATGAACGGGAACTACTATTATAGGTAAAAGTAGAGAAGAAAATAAAGAGAGATATTTTGTTAATCTAGTTTTCATTAATAGACAAGTAATCGCTGAATACAATAGACAAACATTCATATTTCAACAACAATCCTTCATGCCCAGTTCTAAGGCATCTACCGTGTCAGCTATTAGAAAAGAATACACTTTATTGAGACCAATAGAAAAAAAATACAGTAAACTTATTGCTAACTATTGCTACGATACATTTACGATACATCTCATCCAGGCAACCAATCTTTGTACGGAGTTATGGTTGACTAAAAGTAAGTATAGTAGAGTGGGATTTGGTACAGGAACTACAGGTTACATATTTATACTTTTTTTTGCTGTTTATGTAATGTTTAAGTAATTTTACGTTGTTGTTGTGTTTTGCAGAGTTCTGTGACAGTGGATCAGCTATGGTCGGACGATATCGAAGTGACATCGATCGGTCCCGGCGAGAATGTAAAGGTGAAGCTCAAAGGAATTGAAGAGGAGGATGTGTCGCCAGGGTTCGTCTTATGCGACAGTCAAAACCCCATTACTACAGGAAGAGTAAGTATTGCCAACACTAAATTAATGTATACTAACGTGAACCCGCGTGGACTTCGTATCGCCTAACGTAAAATTAACAGTGTTGCTCTACTGTTTATTTTTTTATTATTTATTATGTATGTATTTCCTCTTGAATCACTGTGTCTATTTTAAAAAAAACCGAATCAAAATCTGTTAAGTAGTTTCATAATCTAAGCATACATATGGACAGAGCGATTTTGTTGTGAACTGTGATAGTGAAGTAAACTAGCTGATCAGTGCAACTTCGTTTGCGTCTGTTGAAAAATACTTACTGCATATTCTAATACCTACTAAATATGAAAAAAAATCTTAAAAATCAGTCAAGCCATTTCAGAGGAGTTTGATAAAAAAAACACGAGATTTTTATACATGAGATTGATTGCCACACATTTAAACCCATAGCTCATGTTTTTTTATGTAAATGTAATGCTTTTCCCAAATTAATAGTATCATTATTGTTTCCAGGTATTTGATGCTCAAGTGGTTATTTTGGAACACAAATCCATTATTTGCGCCGGCTACTCGGCTGTTATGCACATACATTGCGCTGCTGAAGAAATTACTGTTAGGGTATGAATTTTAATCTTACAATAATACATTTTAAATCAACTTTCTGTCGACTAGCTATTTCATATTTCTTAATGCAATAGCTAAATAGAACAGGCCGGAAATCGGTAAGCTGCACCAATAAAAATCTGACTGTCAAAGATTTTTGAAACAGCTATTTGCTAGAGAATTGTGAAAAAGTTTCCTATTGCTGCAATAGTTGCACAGTCGACATAATTCCTTAGATAAATTTTGATATGGGGCTCTGAGAGAATAGTTAACTCTTTATTTAAAAACCACAAGTAGTTTTACCGGGGGTAGACTTCCTTTGCAGGAGGTCGACTAGGTGGGTACCCCAACAGTGCCAGTTATTCTACCGCCTGAGCAGTGATGTGCAAACATTGCTGTGCTTCGGTAGGAGGGCACTGTAGCTAGTGAAATTACTGGGCTGAAGAGTCTTAACATCTTATGACTCTCAAGTAAGAAGCGTTGGCGCAGTGCACTGGCTACTACTACTAGCACTGTACTGATTTTGGGCAGCGTTATCTCTTACCATCAGAGGTCTTCTTACTTCGTTGTATAAAAAAAAACAAGTATACAGAAAAGCTTACAACTTAAACACAATTGTAAGTGAGACAATTGTCGCTCAATGCGAATATCTTCCAAACAATCTTGCAGGGACTCCAGTTTACTGCATTATTGCCTAAAATAGGAAGAGATTTATCCTACCTTCTATCGTCGTCGCTTAACATTACACCAGATCGTCGTTAAAGGCTAACCTATAATGAATACAAAATAAATTACTTATTTGTAATTAATATTCCAGGCCCTGATTTGTTTGGTGGACAAGAAAACGGGCGACAAGTCGAAGACGCGGCCGCGCTTCGTGAAACAGGACCAGGTCGCCATCATGAGGATAGAGTGCGCCGGCATTATCTGCTTAGAACCATTTAAAAATTTCCCCCAGATGGGACGATTCACATTAAGAGACGAGAGTAAGTATTTTTATGCTTATTCCAGCTGACAAATACTTTACGACCCTTTCTCAGTACGACATACAGAAAAAAAACACCTTAAAAATCCGTTTCGTAAGAGTTCAATAACATCGTGACACGATTTTCTAAACTAGATTAAAATTTACTTAGTCAATGTAGTTTTTAACCAGTCAATGTTCTCCAAACGAAATATTATTGAGTTGGAATGGTCTGGACTAAAAACGTAAATTTCAGTCAAGAGTTATGGTTCGGTGATTGGTGTGACCATAAAAACCATATGTATTGCTTTTCTATTCAGCAATTACTGATATTCAATGTTTATCATAACTTTTTCTTCTCTTTTCAGATAAAACTATCGCGATCGGAAAAGTCCTAAAAGTGATTGAGTAATTTGGCACTACAATTGTAAATTAGCTAGGATTAACCTTTCATATGATATCAACAAAAACATAATAACATCCTGGTTATTCCTAGATATATATTGCTTCAATATAATATAATTTACACTTATTATTATTATTTCTTATTGTTTTATATACATAGAGAGCTAGACCACAACCCTTCCATACAATATAGAGTACCTATATATTATCACTTGTGGTATGGTGACTTAAATTCACGGGTGGTGGTAATAATTTCAGATTATTACACTATTAAAACTACTTAGTTTTCTTGTGAACAAAAATGTCGAATATTATAGTTATATATCTTGTTCATGATATATGAACAACAATGTTATAACAAATATCGACAAATTGTTCAAAACTAAAAGTTTAGTGTTGCGTCCAAATTATACTCATAACTTATTGTCACCATCCCACAGTGAACAAAATTTACTTTAAAATTATTTTTCAAAAGACCTGCTGAAGCTCATCTTTAAAATACTAGATGTTATAAAGAGTGTAGTAATAAAAGGGACCTATCAAAACTTATGAAATGTGACTAGAGAGACTACTGGAATTATTTCAACATCCAAGAACAATCCTATATGATATTTCGAAGTCATCCAGTTTGACAGGTCAACTTCAGTGTAATGCTAGCGATTTTCGTAACAACCTATAAATGTAGAGCAGCAGGTCACGCTCAGATATTGATATGACTATTGAAGCAACAATGTTAGAATAACCAGTTACGATCAAATAAACCAGCGTTTATGATACCGAAACAAACTCTCCAAGAGTAGCGTCTCATTTATTGAATAATTTTATTTACTGAAGTTTTACACACTGAATATTCGCTAGGAATCTTCACTCACGGCCTTGCCCAGGGCATTCCGCATTTTATTTATGTGTTTGAGCCTCATTCGTCCACACATAAGCCATTTACTGATATGAAAGTTTTACATATATTGTGGTGATTTCTATTTGCAAAATATACTATAAGTGTGTGGCTTATGTACGCTGAGCTCGTTTCAGTTATATTGTTGCGCTTTGAGCTATCATCAATATGAATAGTCAGAAGCTTTGTTAATGTTGATTTATATACGGATATGTGGGCGTAAAACCCTAGGAACAGTGCCTAAATGTATATTTTTTTACTCTCGGATCACAAAACCAAGTTCAGTGGTAGGAACTGGAGGGTTTCTCGCATATGCTGATAGAAACATTTTAATATATTATGGAATTAATACTCAACTTATTTTGTATATTATAGTTATCCTGCAAAATATACTTAGTGGTATTATAATGTAGTTCTTTCCAAATTATTTATATCTAACTATAGTTCGAGACAGTCAACTAACTATTAGTTATTATAAGTTGTCTGCAAAAAGCATTATTACAAGTTGTCTGCAAAAAGCATTATTACATTTCGCTTTGAAAAAAAATTGGGGTGAATGTCTCGTTATATTAAAACTATTACGTCAGCAACACATTACGTCGCGTGAATTTTGCCAACATATCTGTGAATATAGCTTTATTTAAGTCTATTTCAGAAAATGGGATATGAAATTATACGTGTTACTATTATCTTTAATAACTCCATAGTCCCGTCACTGAACAAAACTGGTTTCAGTTGTATAATATTATGTACTACTTTTATATTTCCAATAAGTTTATAATGTATGTATGGATGAGGCTCACCTGTAATGTTAGTGCGGCCATCACATAGTAGCCTTTTAATTCTGTGACAGCCATACGACGACCATTGAAAGGTGAGAATATTTATTGTGTTGAAAATTAGACCATCTTGACACATACGTGATTGATGGTCGCATTAACATGGATTGTAGCGGTTATAGTATATATACTATATTTTCTCATAATATTATATTAATTATAGTAGTAATATTTTACTGTTTCCTTATTTGAAAGCTAAATTATTGTTTACTGATTTGTTTGCTCTAGCCGTACCTTGTTTTGTGTAACACTAGTTCAGCATACACTGAACATTTTATTTGAGTAGATCAGTCTAGTTTCGGTCATATTGTAATAATATGTTTTAATGTTAATTAAATATTATAATATAGTCTGCAATATTTTAACGAATTATGATATGACATAGTTTATAATTTATTGCTTTTGTGACCGTACACGAGCATAAACTCAAGCAATTATGTTTTTTTATTTCAATAATACCTAATATTATATTATTTTGTATAAGAGAAGTGTATCTTTGAGATTCTCTCACGCAACAGTGTGCACTTGAAACACCAATTTAATTTTTATTCAAAAGTAGGAATATAGGAGAGTACTTATGAAAAGTTATGTAAAATGTTCACCACAAGGAAGTTGATTTTAACAGCGGCTTAGTTTTGGTATATTGTATATTATGGATTTATAAATTTTCAGCTTTTTGGAAATATAATCAAATACATATAGTTTTGTTATATTTTTATCATTATTGGCCGTTTCGTCACCTTTTAGAAAAACAACACAAAAGAACAGTGAACATGATAAATCTAAATCAAAGTACCACTTTTATTGGTAGGTACTTCGTCTGATTGAGAGCGATTGCAGTCGAGTAGGTCTTCATATAAGACTAACCCCCGTATTTTAGTCGTGTTCTCGCCCTCTGTTACTCAACCTCGAAATCGATTTCTCGATGTTTTTTTTAAATGTTGAATCCTATCTTCCTAAAAAAAAGATTGAGTCGAGGACTAGGACTCTAGGACACGAGTCACAAGGACGTATATTATAAGAGCGTTGCACTAATTCAACTAGTATGGGGTGATACTACTACTGATAACATAGAACTGATAGGGGGGTGTTCAATGTTCAGAACTCGATTACCTATTGAAAATATTTAAGGAAATGTTTTTTTTTATACTTATCTGTTTGTCTTGCGAATGGTCTCTGATTAGTTTTGTGAGATTGCCATGGTCTTCCTTTTTCCAATCACCTTGTATATTTTTGGAAGCATCCATTCTCTCATCACCTAACATAAATTCTTGAGTAAGACCAAAACAAGACTTCAAGTTAAAAAAATATTTACTAGGACTGCGATTTAGTCCACTACAGAAGAATACAAAATCCCATCAGTATGTAGTATGTAGTCTCACAAGAATGCAATGCTTTAATTAAATTCTTTTTGGAGGAATTTGCTCAGCTTCGCTCCGCTAAGTGGACTTTCCACAGCTGTTAAATTAGACATTATACAGGAGTTAATTTGTAGAGTTCAATCATAAACTTATTAGAGCTATAATTGTCTTCCTGTTGCTGAGTCAGAGTTGCTGATGTAGGCCCACCAAAGCGGAGAGACATTTTAAACAACCAATAGCATTTCGTTGTATACACATCTCGTCTCCGCTCAGCTCCAGTGGAGATCGCTCAGCAGAGATGTATTTGTATGATGCGATAGAAACGGAGATGTGAGCTGTGCCTCGACGACGCGCAGCGGAGACGAGAAGATGATGTGAGCGACGTCTAGTATTTTTTTATCTGTGGCGACGTGAAGTGAGTGGTGCCACAGCTTCGGTGGATACACCCAAGCTGAAACTTCTCGTCTACGCTTTGGACTTTTCGCACGTCTCCGCTTTGAGGCAGTCCGGGCCTATGTGAGATATCTATGTAGGTAGGTATAGTAATTTCAACCAAACAAAATGTACTTGTCGCCGACTAGGGCGTACATACATCCGAGGCGACGCGCTCTTGCTGCACCCACCGGCAGCCGGCAACTGTGGGAACTGGACGATGGTCGTTGCATCAGGGATGGGCGACCAGTGCAGTAACGTCGTCAAAAATTGCTCGAAAATGGTGATAGCCAGGAATACTCCCGCAGAAGGCGCGTTTAAAGATTTTAATGAACTGCGTGCTTTCCGCGATGAAGCGCCATCCTACGGAAGGCTATAGTTTCGCTTTGTCCGTCTGTCCGTCCGCGCTTTTACGGAGAAGCTATAAGACCTAGAAAGCTGAATTTGCACAGATAAAGAGTAAGAGAATGGTATAAAAATTATATAAAATTAACCATACATACCTTACCTCACATAGGTTCTAAATGTACCATCCATCAAGCAGCAATAACAGTCAATGTGTGTTTTGTTTATACTTCTTATTCCAAAAAATCCTAATTCGTTCATAAAAGACAATGAGTTATTTGAGACAGCATGGGAATATAAACAGTATTGAGAACCTTTGAATTATCGGAAATTAGCACCCTCTACTATTTCAATCTTAAAAAATCTGTATGTACATCACAAACAACAAAATAATATAATCTAAAAAACTATGTGTGGAGGGTATGGAGTAAACAGGAAAAAAAATTGAATGCAGGTAACACACAAAACTATGGAATAAAACATTGTACAATTATTATACTCATATAATGTCAGGCAAAAAGTTATGTGCAAAATGTAGATGACAGTAATAATAATTTAAATATGCCCTATAGATATTTTGATGACAAAATTATATGAACAAATCTGATAAAAATAAAAGTGGAAGAACATCTTTGATTCTCCTACCAGGCAGTATTTACACATTCTTCTAATTCCATTACAGGAATGTTATATGAATCTGAAACTAACTTAAACCTAAACTATTCAAGTTTCTTGACAGTAGCACAAGAATAGAAATAATGTATTATGTAAAATAAAATATGACATTCAGTACAATAATTATGTACATTTTAAAATAACTAATCTCATGATCAGCCCTTAAACTAGCTTAATAATTTTGTTCACTGCTAAATAATACATTCTCCCTAGAGCAATCCAGTACCACTATGTCTACACCATTGAACAATCATATCAGATTTATCAGTCTCAATATCTTAAAAATTATTAAGTACCTATAGTAGCTAAAATTTGGCAAATTATATAATTTAATCTTGTATTTTCATATCATTTTTTGTGATGTTTTGATTCATCTGATCATTTTCATGTTCCACAAAATCATCAAAGAGACTGGGCCAAGCTTCTGTGTCATCATAGCTACTGAGATCATCACCAACAAACTCACAGAAATTCAAAAACATGTACCATGTATCCTTAGGAATGCCTCTGATGTGCGGACTCTTATCTAAATACATGAGCCATCTGTCTAGGATGGGAGGCTCATTACTAGTGAACACGAGACGCCACAACAAAATGGCAATGTCAGTCGGCAATATCCTTTGCCCACTACTAACATCCAGACCAAACTTAAATGTGAACCTGTACAAGTCTTTGAACTGTTCACTGTCTCTCTTTAGATCACATAATATTTCGTTGAGCTTTTGTTGAATTCCTTTTATAGAGTCAGTTTTCATATTTTTTAGTCCTTGTACAAATTCTGTTTTAGTAAATCGACACATTTGACTAGCATTCAATTTCCACGCAAGAACTAAAACTTTGAAGTCGTCTGGATTCAACTGTAGATCATTACATAAATTTTCAATGCCCTCTGCCAATATTGCATCTTCTAAGGAATCTTTGTACTGATCAAACAATTGATTAATTTTAGATTCTGACACTCTAGGTTCACTCGATCCCAATGAAGACATAGTTCGTGGAATAGAAGGCAACTTCTGGTAAAATGGCTTGGGAACCTTTTCAGTGAGTAAACTAGATCTTGGTGCATTTACTTCATTTGTCAACTGAGGTTCTCCAAAAGTAGTCAATGAATTGGAGTTCTGTGATATACTACTATGTATACAATTATTTACATTATTTTCATTGTTTTGGAGCAGAGGTTCTTCTTGGGGATACACCGACACCGGTACAGGTACTGCTGTCATCTCTGGAACATAATGGATCTTTTGAGGATTATCCTTATAACATAGAAGGTACCTACAATATCTCATAATATGTAAGAAATGAATATGTTTCTAGAAGCACCCAAAACAATTCTAAAATATTGCAATAGGTAAGAATTAAAATCAGCTATTGCTATTACACTTAATAGACATAAACTATTCTTACCATCTTTATCTCTAGTAGGGGATGCTGTAACATCCGCATTTGCCTGATTTTTAAAACAACTCATACATTGGCCCATCGGATAAAATCTCCACGGATTTATTCCTCAAAGTCATAAAATCCGCTTTCAATATCTGTACACACTTGATATCTTCGTCATGTATGCTACAAAACATAATGATTTAAACCAGTCGGGTGGTTGAATCTGTAGGGGACCTTTATAGATATCCTGAAACAATATGCAATGAAAAAATAAACGCATGTATGATAAGAAACAATAAAATATGTAACGTAAGCATACATTGATCTTCGACAAACCAATTTTTACTTACATTAAAATGAATGCTGTCAACAAATTATCTGATATTTTTTAATCAATAAATAGTTTTATATTGTAACTAATAAGTACAAAACATAATCAATACATTTTTAAAGAGTTTCTGAATTTGTAAACCATTTTCATTGATTCTTTGTGATAATAAAAAGTAATTTTCTATCACTGAGCATATAAATAAGAGTGTCAACTCCGAAGAAAAAAAATGAAATCGCCTAATGTACTGAATTCATTGGAGTCACCTTACCAACCCAAAAGTAAAATGTAAATTTGATTTCTGATGTTGCCTCACTGTTGTATGACATTAATTAGTGATGGGCAGTGTCGATTGTTAGTGATGGCCAGGTCGATAAAAATATATCGATAGTCGGCGCGACCCGTTGGACGGGAAAATTGATGATTTTATTATTTATTTTATAAATAAAGAAAAGCCACGTTATTTCAAAATAATATTTTAATATAATTTATTAATGCTGTTTTTACAAATAATGTGCTAATGAGTAATAAAATATATACAAATATTGTGAACAATAAAATTACATAACGTATATTTTATTATACAATACACCGCAAGCAGTTATAATACAGGAATCAGGAATAAATAATAATAATTTTCTCAAGAATGGTCTTATCGAATCTTATATCTATAAACTACTACCAAAAAACCTAAGATAACTTAATCCGACTAAGTTTTTCAATGGGCCGAAAAACAAGCTCAGGATCTTCTACGACTCATAGCATCTGCACCTGTAAAACATAAAAGGCTATTTTTAAACATCGAAGTAAGAAGACCAGCAAGACGCTCTTTCTGTACATAATCTCGCCCATTCATTCATTTGGGGTGTCATTTTACTTAGTCGGACAGTGTTGAGTGAAACGGAAATACTCAATCAAACATGTGCAAACGAGATGGACAAAACGAAGGAGTACTTATATAATTTTAGGGAACTAAATAATAACTTAGATGTCAACATTCTATTTCTTTTAAACTACCTACTGTCAAATTTATCATTATTGTAAACATTGGTTTTTTGTTCGTATTTTTCATCATTATTTTTATTATTTCAAAGATTTTGAGCAATAATACTGGTGATAAAAAATAAATAGGTAAGTAAAATAACCCGTTGTGGTGCACGCCAAATGAATAATGTATATCCGGTGTATGCAGCAGTAGTTTCAAAAAGAAAAGTGGTTACTCCTTTGAATAAGTGTTTCTCAGAGAATTTCTGTCTTTCAGTTAACATCTGTCAAACTTGATATGTCAAAATCTGGAAGATCTTCAAAGATTTTTCATTTCTTCTATGACAGCGTCAGCCTCGGACGAATATTTTCCGAGATATTCACATTTCAAGTTTGACAGCTGTCATCTAAAATGAAGATCTCTCCAAGACCTTTAATTTCTTCTATGACACCGTCAGTCTAGGACGAGTATTTTCAGAGATATTGAAGTTTCAAGTTTGACAGCTGTCATCTGAAAACAAGATCTCTCCAAGACCTTTAATTTCTTCTATGACACCGTCAGTCTAGGACGAGTATTTTCCGAAATATTAACGTTTCAAGTTTGACAGCTGTCATCTGAAATGAAGATCTCTCCAAGACCTTTAATTTCTTCTATGACACCGTCAGTCTAGGACGAGTATTTTCAGAGATATTAAAGTTTCAAGTTTGACAGCTGTCATCTGAAATAAAGATCTCTCCAAGACCTTTAATTTCATCTATGACACCGTCAGTCTAAGACGAGTATTTTCCGAGATATTGACGTTTCAAGTTTGACAGCTGTCATTAGAAATAAAGATTTTTCACTGGGTACGTCTCTGTTCTATTAATAGTGTCATAATAGGACTACAGGATTAGCTATTGATACTGACCACTGATAAAATAATTTTTTTTAATTGGACATTTTTACGAATGGACGTTTTTCATGGAGGGTCAATTTTCAAATTGGACCTTTTTACGATTAGACATTAGGATGTGTGAGCGACGGATAAGTTGTACTTTTTACGCCCCGCCCATGTAGTTGTACTTTGCGTTGAATCACTTTTTGAGTTGAGTTCTGCTTCTATTACATCCCTAGTTCGTTGGAGTCACAAGATGTTTAGACTCTTCAGTCCAGTAATTTCATTAATTACAGTGCTTTCCTACCGAAGCACAGTAATGTTTGCACATCACTGCTCAGGCGATAGAATAACTGGTGTTAGGGAAAAAAATGCCTACTCCAAAGCAATTGGTGGCTGTTTGTGACTTATAACTTACCTGTTTTCATCCAAAGGAAATGATGTGTAGAATCCTGTTGTTGATTCCATACTATATAAGATTTACCACACACTACACATTTGCGGTGTTATGCGCGAGTTCCGACTCATGATGAGCCGATAACTCTTCAGTCTCTTCGTGAAATAGGCACTAAGAATTACGAACGTTAACTGTACGAAATGAACCAAAAACTATAACAAACTAAAATCTATAGAATATAAACTAAAAACACGGCTGTCCAGTGCAGAAATTCGAATGTTTAAAGCAGAAAAAAAGATAATTTTCTCAAGTTACAAAATATAAACAAATAACAATGTCATGTTGAATTTGTCAATTTTAATTTTGTTTTTTTTTATTGTCAATGTTCAAAGGTCAAAGGAGGTGTGTATAAGAAAAAATAAACTATTTTTTATGTTGGTACTTGCTTCCATGCGTTGGTAACGTGACTCCAATGAATCTCATACATTTTTTCAATGTATGGAAGTTATTGGAGACTGTTTTCTATGATACTGTGACAGCATGACAGCTCGCAGTCCATTCTAATGACATTGACAGCCAATCCGTAATGACAAACGACAATAATAAGATATCACAGATTATAATCTCTGTATCTAAAAAGAGCACTGGCCACGTTGAATTCCGTAGGCTTTCTTGCGAAGCGATCTCAATGCACTTACAAAGTGGTCAGTCCGAAATTATCTTCGAGAAATTATTCTTTATATGTAGATTCTGTACCACAGATAATTTTCTAGCATGGATTAATTTATTTTATATCTACATGGATTGAATCAATCTGAATCAATCAGTAATGTGATCTGTGGCAAAAATTCAAAAAGCAACGGTATTTAGGCGCGTATTTTGTTATTGAGTTCAAGAGTTCATATTTTCGTATTTTATAAATTAAATAAACTGGGTTACAGGAATACAGAAGAGATTATACCTAATTGTTCGAAAAATCATCATGAGTGATTGTGAAGATAACTGGGATTACTTCATCCATCTTAGTAAAGATGAAAGTAAATGTTACTGTGAATTTGAATCGAAAGTTTCTGAAAGTTTAAGCAATATTTTGAAGCAACTTGAAAGCGGATTCAAACATGTAATCTCATACAATCGTGGTGGAAATGGCACTGAAATACAAGACGATGAGCTGAAATGTTTGATTGACAAAAACAAGGATCTTCGTCATGAAATTGATAAACTATCAGAGGACATTTCTCAGCAGCAAACACAATATGAAGGATACAAAAAAGGTCAGTAAAACAACTCCCATGCAGGATTTTGAGAACCCTAAAAGATATTTTATAGATGCCAGGTTACATAAGATTATAAACTAGAATTTTGTTTAAATTGAAATTATATAAGCCTTTATGATTTCAGCTCAAAAGCTGCTAACTCAGGAAATAAAAGACAAGCATGAATCATTTTTGATGGCAAAAAAATGCTTCAAGAAATTCTTAAAGATATACTACAGCATTGAGTCAAGAAACGGGGACATGCAGACTATCTATATACAATTTTTCACAGAAGCAAAAAAAGATTCAGAAAATTATTCTGCTCGTATAGAAAGAAATATTAAGGATGGAAAATATCTTTGTAAGTATTGTTATAAAGATGAGAGTAAAGCTAGAGACTGGAGATACACTTTAAGGTGTGTTGTGATACACAACACTTATATTGTGTTTCTCTGCTAAATTCTTAAAACTAATATTCAGATACATCATCTTAATATATAAAAGGAAAGAGTGACGGACTGATCAATCAACGCACAGCCCAAACCGCTGAACGGATTCAGTTGAAACTTGGAATACAGATAGGTTTTATGACGTAGACCTCAGCTAAGAAAGGATTTTGCCATGCATGCAAAGCCGCGAGCATAAGCTAGTAATACATAATTCTGATGTGTCTGGATATTCCGGAAATGTTATTACCTAATTCACTTCATAGTTCACTTTTTTAAAGCCAAACTTACCCATAATATCTTTTAAATTTTTGACATATTATATTTAAATTAAATGATCTTTTCCAGTGCTAAGCACCACTCCCAAACTACCATGTTTAAGAGATCTTCAGAAGAAACTACAAGAAACAAACGACATACCTGGAGCTCTATGTTCCATACGACAAGCTTTTATGGACATGAAGAACAAAAAATAACATTTTATTATAATCTACTCTGTAAATATTACTGAACTTAAATATAATAATTATGATATATTAAGAATTAACAGTTTCTTTTAAATATAAGTGTGACAAACACAAATTTACACCTATTGCTAGTTGACTCATGTAACTTTTAATACTGAGAAATACTTCGATTGTTTTCTAGACCTACGAAATATACCTAAAAAATAGGTTAATCTATTACAGAGCAGTTTGATGATTTGACAATGTGACCAAATTACTAGCATTTGCCCATGATTTCCTTCACTTATGATGATGAAAGGAACATATTATTACCAGTGGCGGATTTGCCCTAAGGCCCAGTAGGCCCGGGCCTAGGGCGGCCAGATATTAGGGGCGGCCAATCGTGACAAAAAAATCACTGATGACAAGAAATAACTAAAAGTACGTAAATATTTTAAAGGCTTCAAGGGGCCATGGGTTTTTCTCGGCGGCTCTGCTCTATAATAAGAATATTTATTTTCTCACCGCTCAGAACACATCTTTTGTAGCCTGAAATATATTTTTTTCTCGGCACTCGCAGCTAGCTGCTCGCGCAATCATAAATAGAATATTATGTATTTTGCTCACCACTCAGAACGAGCTCATTGCACACAGTACCGGCGTTAGGGTGGGGCGCGGTTGGGCGACCGCCCAGGGCGCCGGATAAAAGGGGCGCCACAGGCGCCCCATTCGTTCTGAAAAATTCAATATTCTCGGTGCTCGTAGCAAGCTGCTCGCGCTTTTATAAGAACATTTAGTTTCTTTGCCACTCAAAGGAAGATAAACGCACATCATTCGTGCTGAAAAATTCAAATTTTTCTCGGCGCTCTCAGCGAGCTGCTCGCGCTTTTATAAATGAGAAAATTTACTTTCTTTGCCATTCGAAGCAAGATAAACCCACATCATTCGTGCTAAAAAATTCAAATTTTTTCGGCGCTCGCAGCGAGTTACTCGCGCTTTTATAAATAAGGACATTTAGTTTCTTTGCCACTCGAAGCTAGCTAAACGCACATCATTCGTGCTGTAAAATATCTAAATTTTATCGGCGCTCGCAGCGAGCTGCTCGCGCTTTTATAAATAAGAAAACTTATTTAGTTTCTTTGCCGCTCGGAGCAAGCTAAACGCACAACATTCGTGCTGAAAAATTCAAAATTTTCTCGGCGCTCGCAGCGAGCTGCTCGCGCTTTTATAAATGAGAACATTTACTTTCTTTGCCACTCGAAGCAAGCTTAACGCACATCATTCGTGCTGAAAAATTCAAAATTTTCTCGGCGCTCGCGCTTTTATAAATAAGGACATTTAGTTTCTTTGCCACTCGAAGCAAGCTAAACGCACATCATTCGTGTTGAACAAATCTAAATTTTCGCGGCGCTCGCAGCGAGCTGCTCGCGCTTTTATAAATAAGAATACTTATTTAGTTTCTTTGCCGCTCGGAGCAAGCTAAAAACACATCATTCGTGCTGAAAAATTCAAAATTTTCTCGGAACTCGCAGCAAGCTGGAAAGGTGGATTTTTTCTAGATACGCCCATGATTTTGCCCATCGGAATCGGCCCAGAAAAAAATCCTGGAATTTTTTACTTTTTAGTATGGGTTTGAATTGCTTTTTAGGAGGCGCCGTAGAAATCTCGCCCAGGGCGCTGTTAATGTTAAAATGCGGCTCTGATTGCACATCTTTTGTAGTCCGAAACGTAAAATTTTCTCGGCGCTCGCAGCAAGCTGCTCGCGCATTACAAGGTTTTTAAAATTTTATTCTATTCGGACCGAGTTTAACGCACACGTTCTTGTCAGAGATATTACATTTCTTATTTTAGAGATTCAAATTATAGGTAAACGTTGAAATGTACAAACCTACCTTGTTCACAAGAAAAAAAATTCTGGATCCACCACTGTTTAAGGAGTAAGTAGGAGTAGACATGTTATATACGACGTAGGTGCAGGTATTACATGGACTGGGGCCTAGCGGCCTAGGGCGGCCATGACTGTAAATCCGCCACTGATTATTACCCAGTGATAATTTAGCATTCTAATGAGAATTTCGAAAGTTGTTTTTGAGTTAATTCATTTAAAAATACACAAATCTTTCCTCTTTATAATATTGTTATATTATAGATTGTAAATTAATTTGTTATAGAAAAGTGGAATATTTTATGCTACAACTTTTAAAAACGTATATTTATTTTATTTATTATGAACTAGATGACTGTAGATAATTTCAAAACAATGAAATGTTTCATTAATACTTTATTATATAAAATACATTAGGTACATAATACAGATGTCAACAAAAATGCATATATTTATATTAGTCTTGTGGTAATGTTATATTTTGTTAATACATAACATATTATTATATTATTACAACTATAATTTTAAAAATATGTCAATACTTACAATTATAAATTTTAATGTAGTTATTATACCAAGCTGCTAATAAAAAATATCTCCAAAAAGCTACCAGAGATTTTAATTATTCCTTTCATTTGTACATGTAATTGCAAATTACACTTGGTCCTATGTATCTTAAAAATACAGCAGCTTAAATTATAATTTACCACTAAATAATAAATATTGTTATTAAAAAGATATGAATTACATAACTTTTTCAGATTATAAGTTAAATTTGGTCCACTTTTCAACGTGCAGAACCCTGATGTAGAAAAATAATTTAAAGAGTAAAAGATCAAAACATGAATAATATATGTATAATTAATTGTTGTTAATCATAATATATAGCCGTCATTTATATATTGACAGACATCTTAAGAGGTAATTATTTCCACAATATATAGGTATATTGAGGTAAATCCACCAGTATATATAAATTATGCACCCGGCATGAAAGTTACCTATCATATAATAATAAAATAAATAATTAACTACTACAAATCCCTTAAAAAATAAGTAGACAACATAAAAACATATTCTAATACTTTCTGTAAAATATCGACAAAAATGGTCAATGTGAAAATATGTGAACAAATTATATCAAAAATAATATGAGTTTCATAACCTCTGCAGTTTATAATAAAATATGTAGTATGTACATATTCCACAACCATTTTTATATTGGCTCCTCAAACTATAATATGTTATAAAAAGATGAAGTATTGCAAATAGACCAATAAGTTCCGAGCAATACTGTTATTATTGTAACTTTTTAAAAAATCCAGAAAATGTCCCACAAATTTTACAATATCTTTTTGTAGCAACTTGTATAGAAACTTATGTCTATTTTGTAAATGTTTTATGTAATAACAGTAATAAACTTTATGTAACAGCAATTAACAAACGCATGTGAGAACACAGTAATGTGTAAGTATTTAGTAAAAATTGTTTATAAATTGTTACATTTTGTGCTGTAACATAGGTAGTAGAACATTATAACGATGCTATAATAAGGGCCTGCTCAACCCTGCGCGAAATCGCAAACTACATAGTACCCAGCGCGGTATATAATATAGATAATAATTATTTCTAACACTTTTTAGGGTTCCGTACCTCAAAAGGAAAAAACGGAACCCTTATAGGATCACTTTGTTGTCCGTCCGTCCGTCCGTCTGTCTGTCAAGACCCTTTTTTTCAGGAACGCGTGGAGGTAACAAGCTGAAATTTATAGGAAATACTAAGGTCCATTGCTTCTTAGAGCTGTGAAAAATTCAAACTTCTAGGCCAACGCAATCAAAAGATATAGTCGAATATGTCGCAAATTTCAGCAAATTTTCGACATTACCAAATAAATCAAAACCTACGGGGCACTTCCCGTGAACCTCAGAATCTTGAAATTTGGCACGAAGCAATTCCTTAGAGCACAGATAAAGGAAAAATTGCGAAAACCATAAATTTTTATTTTCATCATATGAAAAAAATATTTTGAATAATTTTATACCTACTACCCCTTTTCTCATGAACGCGTAAACGTATTAAATTGAAATTCATATCAAATACTCAGTCTATAATACCTTTAAACTGTAATAAAATCAAACCTCTATGTTAACGCATTCAAAAGAAACAGTAATTTTAGCCGAAATTTTAAACACGCAACTACTACTCTCAAAAAACCAAAACCTACAGGGTACTTGCCGTGAACGTAGAATCTTGAAATTTGGTAAAAAGCAATTCCTTAGAGCACAGATAAAGGAAAAATTGCGAAAATTGTACATTTTTAGTTACATCATATAAAAAAATATTTTTAATAATTTCATACTTACTACCTTATTTCTCATGAACGCGTGCAGGTATTAAACTGAAATTCATATCAAATACTAAGGCCTATAATACCTTTAAACTGTAATAAAATCAAACCTCTATCTCAACGCTTTCAAAAGAAACAGCAATTTTAGCCGAAATTTTAAACACGCAACTACTCTCAAAAAACCAAAACCTACAGGGTACTTGCCGTGAACGTAGAATCTTGAAATTTGGTAAAAAGCAAATCCTTAGAGCACAAATAAAGGGAAAATTCCGAAAATTGTACATTTTTAGTTACACCATATAAAAAAATATTTTTAAAAATTTCATACTTACTACCTTATTTCTCATGAATGCGTGCAGGTATTAAACTGAAATTCATATCAAATACGGTCTATAATACTTTTAAACTGTAATAAAATCAAACCTCTATCTCAACGCATTCAAAAGAAACAGCAATTTTAGCCGTATTTTTTAACTCGCGACTACTCTCAAGGGAATCAAAACCTACAGGGTACTTGCCGTTAACTCAGAATCTTGAAATTTGGTTCGCAGCAACGTCTTAAATCACAGGCACAGGAAAAATTGCGAAAACTGTAAATTTTTAGTTACATCATATAAAAAATATTTTTAATAATTTTGTATTTACTATCCCTTTTCTCAAGAACGCGTACAGCTATTAAATTGAAATTCATACCAAATACTCAGCTTTAAATTAACTTTAAGCTGTAAAAAAATCAAACATCTATGTCAACGCAATCAAAAGAAACAGCAATTTTAGCCGCATATTTTCAAACTCGCAAGTACTCGCAAGGGAATCAAAACCTACAGTATATAATATTATACCCAATTTCCTTAGGGTTCCGTAGAAAGCCGTAGGTTTATACGGAACCCTCGGTGCTCGAGTCCTACTCGTACTTGACCGGTTTTTTTTCTCTGTTAATTTGCATCACACCATTAACCCATGTGAATTTAATTTTATCCTCTCCCTGCACGGTTGTCTGGAAGAGGTTATTAGCGATAAGACGTTATCTCTTAACATCAGGAGAGCGTCTTGCTCGTCTTCTACTTCTGCACATAAAAAAAGACCGCCAATTGTAACACTTAGTTTTTTATATTTTTTTAGTTCATAAGTTATTTTTTGTGTTGTAATCAAGTGTTATCTATCTATTTTCTGCTACCCAGAGCTGTAGCGAACATCGCCCAGTTTTGAACAGGCCTTAAGTGGACTTTCGCCAGACCGAATTCGAATATTGCTTTATTTCTCGCATATTATTTTTTTTCGTACTACCTCCGATCATAAATTCGTATAACAACTGGAATTTATAAATTATTACATATCTTGTATAATTTTATAAAATAAAAAATACTTCGTTTGACATTATCGTCTAGTCTAAGTTCTAAATAATACCTGCTCAGTGACATTCGATAAGTTCACGAATATATTCGAAACGCTGATACATTCCGATTTATAAATAAAAGGATCTAAAAGGTGTATTAACATTTAAGGGTGTGTTTACAAACTCAATTAAAAAACAAAAATCTTAAAAAGTGAACCTGTAAAAGAAGAAACACAACTCAATTCTAAGAAAATCCCGGTAGGTCTTCTAAGAAGATCTTAGTAAAGTTCTCATCTCAACAACCCGTACAAATGGATGTTTTTTTTTTATGTGATGAAGTAGAAGACGAGCAAGACGCTCTCCTGATGTTAAGAGATAACGGCTGCCCATAATCAGTACAGTGTTACCTAGGATTTCACAATTATGTGAAATTCTAGGAGCACTGCACCAACGCTTCTTACTCAAGAGTCATGAGATGTTAAGACTCTTTAGCCCAGTAATTTCACTAGCTACAGTGCCCTCCTACCGGAGCACAGTGATATTTGCACATCACTGCTCAGGCGGTAAAATAACTGGCACTGTTGGGGTACCCACCTAGACGACCTCCTGCAAAGGAAGTCTACCCCCGGTAAAATGTTTTCTGGATGTTTTCTGTTGAATAGTAAATTTCTTTATATTGGACGTTTTTATTGACATTTTAATATTATCAACATCTTACATATTAATTCACCTTTTTAAAACACCTTGTATAAACAATCTACGCTGCCTTTAGTTTCCCATTAGTTTCTCCATTAGTCGGAAGCTGCGTGTGTATCACTTGGGTAGACTTTTGTGGAAGTTCAGTGTGTGCGTTGTTAGCGGAAGACCGTCTTGGCGTTGGGAATAAAATTGCCCCCAACGCGATGAAATGTAGGGAGTAATACAGTTTCCTGGAAAAAAGTTTTTTTTTTAATTGGTATATAATCATAGATTTACTGTATATGATTTACTAAACAAAAGATGCGAAATGAATTTGATTTTTTCTTGCATGTATAAATTTAATGTTTGCCAAATTTTTAGAGTGATAATGGCATCCAGAACCATTATTTAGATGAGTCATGTCGACACTTTATTTGAAGTATGATTAGCCTTGCCTTATCTTATAACCAAGGTTAAGATATAAAGACAATAAAATGCATGTTTGATGGATTATCACTCACTCGGTTATCACTCTGTAGTAGTTTAACAGAATTTTTAGCTAATACATGTGGTTATACGATAAGGGATCGAAGTTTAAAAGATAAGTCAGACCATTAAAGTTATCTAACACCGATACAAAGTACTTATGCAATACTTTTTCCAAACTGAGATAAGTTTTTGTCTCAAAGACTGCCGATTCCCATTCAGTCACAAAGACGATGCGGGCCGAGTTGTTTTGTAGAGTCAGCCGTCCTGCACGGGAAGTCCCCACATAGGCCTCTCGTATTCCAAAGGAAAGGTAACGCCTCAGTAACGCCTTTTTGCTCGACGTGTACCTATGTACCTAATGTCTAATTATAATTGACTTATTAAATATGTTATTATATGTGAAATCATTATTAATGTTGAATTTAAATAATATAGCGCTTAAGTTTTTTTTTATTTTCAGTAAAATTTAATTTATTATTAATCTAAATTAAAAATTAATGAGGAATTAGTAAATTTTAACATTTGTACGCCCTCTGGGAAAAAACATGCTGAACTGAATGTGAAATGTATAACAAGATCTGTATCCAAACAAACCATGATTTAACAAATAAATATTTTTGAATTTTGACGTAAAAATGTTACCCGTAGAAGGCGAGGCTGGGCAGTAGATGCAGCGCTATGAAGGGCACGGTGGCGTACGTCATCGCTACACGCGTCGTCATGAACGACAGGAAGTCGTACAGGATCTTCTTGCGCCGGCTCTCCAGGAACATTGGACGAGCCACCGCTCGCACCTGCCAAATAAACATTATGTTGATATTTAGATAAGATAAGATAAGAAACACTTTATTGATCCACATATAAAGTAAATTTTACAAACAACAAAATTAAAACTAAGGGTGTATCAATTGGCGGTCTTATCGCTCAAAGCGATCTCTTCCAGACAACCGTGCAGGGAGAGGAAATATACAACACTGGAAGGACGGTGGTTTCATAAAACTTCATAAGAAATATAAGTAATTTAGCTTATTTTAAAGTATTTACGAGATTTTTGGACTCTGAAATTTCTCTTCTAAGCGTTTTATCATCACGTCATCAACCCGTAGCTACTTGTCGACTGTTGGATATAGTGTGCGAGCTCGATCTTTAGGTACCTTCACCCAATTTCTGCCAACCTGGTCGCGAGATGTCTTATACTAAGTTCGTACAATCGTGGTCCCACTCCATAAATACTACACAGTCTAGTTCAACGTTAACTGTTTACAAGGTGATACAAGCTAGTTCACTAAAATTAGCAATTTCTGTTTCAATAGGTATACGTAAGATTTAATAACCATGAGATATCGAATCACCAGTCAAAACGCGAGGAAAAACGAACGACAACAAATGTCATTCCAGTACATTCTGAAGCTTTATCCAAACTTTTAGAATTTAGCTAGAGGGGATGTAGATACCAACAAATAGTCTCACCTTTCTCGCAGCAACGGTGAAGAGTCCCCCAGCGAAGAAGGTCATGTAGTATCCAGGGTAGAAGCCGTGCCATATCGCCGATAGAGCGTAAACTCTGGCCGTCCGGTACGCGGCGCCGCCTCGCTCGTACGCCACGTCGCGGAGCCAAGCGTTGGTGTTCTTGTTCCAACTGGCCACCGCTGTACGGAAGTTTTGGGCAAACTAAACGAAATAAATAAATAAAAATTATTTATTTCGGACCCTCGCCTCGGCCCATATGTCCACAAAACAGTAGGTACAAATTAAGAAATTATTATTAAAAATTAAATTTGTCTAAAAATGAGGGTGATACGTGATAACAAGTGAAATTAAAAAAAAAAACTTAAAAAGCTTTTATTATTATTACATCTAGCACAAAAGTACTCGTCAAGACGAATCAAATGAGCCCAAACTCGATGGGGTTGTGTCGTTTAATAAAGAAGTTCTTGTGGCCATCTTCCTGCTCTATCATCAAATCAGGTCCGTATGCAGCCCTGGATTTACACTAGGAGCATTCGGGGCGAGTGCGGCAAATTAACTTAATTGTTATTCGATTTATACATGCATGCCATATTTCAGCTCAATCAGAAATAGGGAAGTGGATCAAATTAAACTTCCAACATTTCATTACAGAGACAGACAGACAACAGACAAGTGAAAGTAAATAAAAGCTTGTAAAAAGAGGAAATATTATGTATCTAGAATTGAAAAAATCGAAGAAGAAATACGTACCTACTCTTTATTGCGAACAATATACACCCACAACGGGCGGTCTTATCGCTCAAAGCGATCATTTCCAGGCAACTAACTTTTGGACGAAATCTGAACAACTAAACTGGCATAAAGTTTGGTATAGGTGAAAAAGACCCGTCCACCCACTGGACTTTCCCATTGTAGTCCAGTAAAAGAAGAAATGTGGATCGAAAAGTCGAAAGCAGAAAAACTAACTTAGTAACTTTGTTTGGACTAGTTAGGAGATAAACATACTAAAAGTCCCCACCCCTCCGAGGTGAGCCCGAGGGGGGAGAGGCCGAAGAAGGTCCCATTTTTAGGTTTTTTGCTTATATGTCAAAAACTGTGCGTTGTACGATATTTTGTTGTACTACATTATTAAACCTCATAAAATTTTCTTCAACTTCGGCCTTGTCATTTTTTATCTATCTCCAATCGTTGTCCAGCTATGAGCTTCCAAACATGGTCTATTTTGAAAACGCTTAAATTAGTTTTCCATACAAAGTCAGTAAAAAAATCTTACAAATAAAATTTGACCAACTTCTGGTTGTCGTATCATTATGAAACTTTGCAAATGTCTAGAAATCTGATGACAATTTAATAATCTGGTACTACTGAGCTGATGTGATGATGGAGCCAGGAGGTGTCTATTGAAACTCATCAATGGCTATTAGTAAAACCGGCGAGTTTAGGCTCATTACATTCGGATTGATGAGACGTAGGCACCTCCTGGTCCATTATCAGACCCTCGACAGCAAGTGTAATGAAAAAGTCTCATCGATTCGAATGTAATGTGCCTAAACTCGACGGGTTTACTAATAGTCATTGAAGAGTTTCATTAGACACCTCCTGGCTCCATCATCAGATCAGCTTAGTGGCAGCAGATTATTAAACTGTCATCAGATTTCTAGACATTTGCAAAGTTTTATTATGATACGACAACCAGAAGTTGGCCAAATTTTATTTTTAAGATTTTTTTACTGACCTTGTAGCCCAGTCAATGAGTGCCCAAAAAGGGTATGTGGATCGAAAAGTCGAAAGCAGAAAAACTAACTTAGTAACTTTGTTTGGACTAGTTAGGAGATAAACATACTAAAAGTCCCCACCCCTCCGAGGTGAGCCCGAGGGGGGGGAGGCCGAAGAAGGTCCTATTTTTAGGTTTTTTGCTTATATGTCAAAAACTGTGCGTTGTACGATATTTTGTTGTACTACATTATTAAACCTCATAAAATTTTCTACAACTTCGGCCTTGACACTTTTCATCTATCTTCAATCGTTGTCCAGCTATGAGCTTCCAAACATGGTCTATTTTGAAGACGCTTAAATTAGTTTTCCATACAAAGTCGGTAAAAAAATCTTACAAATAAAATTTGACCAACTTCTGGTTGTCGTATCATAATGAAACTTTGGAAATATCTAGAAATCTGATGACAGTTTAATAATCTGGTACCACTGAGCTGATCTGATGATGGAGCCAGGAGGTGTCTAATGAAACTCATCAATGGCTATTAGTAAACCCGTCGAGTTTGGGCACATTACATTCGAATCGATGAGACTTTTTCATAACGCTTGCTGTCGAGGGTCTGACAATGGACCAGGAGGTGCCTACGTCTCATCAATCCGAATGTAATGAGCCTAAACTCGCCGGTTTTACTAATAGCCATTGAAGAGTTTCAGTAGACACCTCCTGGCTCCATCGTCAGATCAGCTCAGTAGTACCAGATTATTAAACTGTCATCAGATTTATAGACATCTGCAAAGTTTCATTATGATACGACAACCAGAAGTTGGTCAAATTTTATTTGTAAGATTTTTTTACCGACTTTGTATGGAAAACTAATTTAAGCGTCTTCAAAATAGACCATGTTTGGAAGCTCATAGCTGGACAACGATTGAAGATAGATGAAAAGTGTCAAGGCCGAAGTTGTAGAAAATTTTATGAGGTTTAATAATGTAGTACAAGAAAATATCGTACAACGCACAGTTTTTGACATATAAGCAAAAAACCTAAAAATGGGACCTTCTTCGGCCTCCCCCCCCTCGGGCTCACCTCGGAGGGGTGGGGACTTTTAGTATGTTTATCTCCTAACTAGTCCAAACAAAGTTACTAAGTTAGTTTTTCTGCTTTCGACTTTTCGATCCACATTTCTTCTTTTACTGGACTATTGTATGGAAAACTAATTTAAGCGTTTTCAAAATAGACCATGTTTGGAAGCTCATAGCTGGACAAAGATTGGAGATAGATAAAATGTGTCAAGGCCGAAGTTGTAGAAAATTTTATGAGGTTTAATAATGTAGTACTACAAAATATGGTACAACGCACAGTTTTTGACATATAAGCAAAAAACCTAAAAATGGGACCTTCTTCGGCCTCTCCCCCCTCGGGCTCACCTCGGAGGGGTGGGGACTTTTAGTATGTTTATCTCCTAACTAGTCCAAACAAAGTTACTAAGTTAGTTTTTTTGCTTTCGACTTTTCGATCCACATACCCTTTTTGGGCACTCATTGACTGGGCTATTGATGGATGGAGAGAGATATTTAAAAAAAAAATGCCTATTGTAATAATAAAACCTCCCAAATTAATATCATGTGGTTTTTAATAAAAACAAAGAGTAGCTTGTTCACAATGAAAAAAATAAGAAGAATAAGTAGTGGTGTAGCAGGTACATCTTTTAACTACATACTACTTTATAACAAAATTAAATGAATTCACTACAATTAACATATTCTTGTACAAACATACAGTGAACCACAATACGCAACATTCATACTATAGTCCGGTCAATTTAGACCAAAAAATGAGAGTGAAGTTACATAAAGTCCCAACAAGCTGAATTTTTGTAAAGTTGTTCAAAACATAATTATAAACAATGTCTAGAAGTTCCCCATCATTCCCCTGTAAGGAAAAAAAATAATTCAAGGTCAAAGGTAAAAAAATGAGTATTTCGCGATTTTCAGCAAAACGGTAAGTTTTATCATAAAAATATCTTAGACAAAATTGTAGATCATAAAATTGTCTACAAAAAATTAGGCTCGAACTATGTCTAAACCAAATTGTAGCTTAATGGGGTCATTAGTTACTGATTTCGTATTCAAACATTGACCTCCTTTATCCCGCCTTAGAGGTTGATTTTTGGAATAAAAAGTATCCCATATCATTTTTTAGGACTTGGTCTACCTTTGTACCAAATTTCAGCTCAATAGGGCCAGCGGTTCTAAATTTACCATACAAACTTTGACCCCCCCCTTACCCCCTCTTTAAAGTTAAATTGTGTCATAAAAACTATTCAATGTTCCTCAACACAATCCCAACAATCGTTTTACAAAATTTCAGCTCAATCGGGTAAACGGTTACGGATTTGCATACAAACGTTTTTCGGGAATAATTCCTTTTCCTGAGGGAATTTCAAAAAATCGCTTCTTATTGCACGATGAAATCTTCCAAGGAATACGCTGTCCAAATTTCAGCTCAATCCGTCCGGCCGTTTGGGCTGTGCGTTGATAGCACGAAAGTGTACGAACGATTTTATATAAGAGATTACAACTTTTTGAATCGTTATATCTCAAAAACGGTGGCTCGTAGAAAAAAAAGTATTAAATATTTTTTTGTAGACAATTTTATGATCTACAATTTTG
This sequence comes from Hemithea aestivaria, assembly GCA_947507615.1. Classification (NCBI taxonomy): domain Eukaryota; kingdom Metazoa; phylum Arthropoda; class Insecta; order Lepidoptera; family Geometridae; genus Hemithea; species Hemithea aestivaria. The sequence continues at coordinate 8,987,190 of OX382329.1, read as the reverse complement.
TCTAAGATGTTTTTATGATAAAACTTACCGTTTTGCTGAAAATCGCGAAAAACTCATTGTTTTGACCTTTGACCTTGAATTAAATTTTTTCCTTACAGGGGAATGATGGGGAACTTCTAGACATTGTTTATAATTATGTTTTGAACAACTTCACAGAAATTCAGCTTGTTGGGACTTTATGTAACTTCGAATGTCTAAATTGACTGGACTACTAATTGTAAATCAAAGCCAAACATTCGTAAACAAATGGTAAATGGAATAATGGAAGTATATTAACAATTAACATCGAATGAAAATGGTAACCTTGTGACTTGAAACTGATCCACGTGTAAAACTGAGTTATACACAGTAGGTACAACCGAATGAAAAACGCCAGAACGTCGACTTTATAACACAATTGATGCCTAAAATACGAATAATAATTTCAGAAGAATGGTAATTACGGCTTATATAAAAACTAGCTGCGCCCAGCGGTTTTACCCGCTGTACTGGAGCCTATGTGTTATTCCAAGGTCTAAGCTATCTCTATACCAAATTTCAGCTCAATCCGTCCACCCGTTTAGGCGTGAAAGAGTAACAAAATACTACATTCAGACATCCATACATTCTCACAAACTTTCACTTTCATAATATTATTAAGATTAAAAGGAATGTTAAAAAAAATTGTGGATCACGTAGAACAATTATAAATTAAAAACTTATTGTCCATTTTCCTACTATTAATGTCCAACAATACCCCAAAAGCTAAGTTTTGTTTACAAGACCATTCGTTACGTAGCTGGCCAAACTAAAGTGTGCTTAGTGATTGCAAAATAAAGATTGACCTATTGGAGTAAAAGTCGCTGGACAAGAGCGAAATTCGTCTGAAAATCAGTCGTACATCATCGATCGTTGTCGAAATCTTATCAGACATAATAATATATACGATGTCGATTTATTCTAGTCATTGACCCAAGGTGCAAGGTTGCTTCGCTCGGTCAATTAGTAAGAATTAGTAGGAAGCCGGTAGAACCGATTGAGTTCAAACTTATTGTGTAAGTGGCGTAGAGCCTGAAATAATACATTGGGTACTTTTCAGCGGATAATACAAGGTCATTATGTGTGTAATGTAGTAGTGTTGAAACTGCGAGAATTTACATGGAAAAAATCCTGTGAGGCTATTTAAGTCAATAATATGTTACCAAATTTTGGAATAGTCCTAGCATTTTATCAGAGTTTGACCATTATTGGCTTATCTTACCTTATGTTGGACCTTGGACAACGCAAGTATCATCAAATTGGTTCAGTACTCAGTTCAAGGTCGTTAAAAGTATGTTTATTTCTTTCTTCAATTATTAATTATTTTTCTAACTTCAATTAGATTGCATTAGTATTATTTTAATTTTATTTAAATATTTGTATGCCTTCAATAGGTAGAGTTTTGTCGAAACAGCAAAGTTTAGTATTAAGATCACATTGTACCAAAATTCATGACAAATAAATTTCATTTCATTTAAATTTCACTTGCTTATAATTAATCTTACCTCAAACCCGAAGACGTCAATGTTGGACATTTTGTCCCATTTAGGCGATCCATCGTTGTCGTACCCGTTGAACCCCATGCCTGAGTTATTGCAGATGGCCTCGGACAGCAGCCACGCGTGGTAGTACTTGCAGCGGACGACCAGTGTAGACAGGTACGCGTACCATAACAGGTACACGGCCGACCACGAACGGGACACTTCCGATGTGGGGTCTGATAGTTCTGGACGAAATAGGGGTGTTATTAGTCGAAATATATAGAAATACTAGCTGCGGTTTTACCCGCTGTACTGTTGTCTATGTTTTATTCCAGGGTCTAAGCTATCTCTATGCCAAATTTCAGCTCAATCGGTCCACACGTTTAGGCGTGAAAGAGTAACAAACATACATCCAGTCTTCAATACATTCATGCAGACTTCTTTTGATTACACTATAATGTAATGTACATACTTATATTTCGCTTTATGCCTCTATCTATTGAAGAACCACATTAAGAGCGTATATATCGAGTGATACTCTCTTTCCCGCACTATTTGACAATTTTTTAAATATAAATTCATAGAATTACGTTATTGAAAATTCCTTAAGAACAGCCCTCCATAATATTTTAAAAGTGTTTCCAGTTTGATATATTTAAAAATGGCATGAAAAGAATTTTCGAAGATTTTTTTTTTAAATGTGTGCAATAATATGCTGGGGTATATTTGGCCCAACGTATAAGTATTGCCATTCAACGTGGCAATGCTGCCAGCATTCTGGGCACTCTGCCAACTGACAGTGGTTTGGAGCACTTGGATTTTCTGTAGATCGGCTTGTGGCCGATCTGTGGTTAATAAAAGTGTTCTTTACTGCTGTAGTAGCTGTAGTATTGTTAGTTTGTTTTTCTCAATAAAGGCATTAAAAAAAAAAATGTAAATATATTTCAAAATTTGTCAAATAGTGCGAGCGACAGAGCGTCACTCGATATGTACGCTCTTAAATCCTTTTTATTGTTTTAAAGTAAAGTCTAAGTGACTTTGTATTAAACTCTTCTTTTTAAATGTATGAAAAACCTGTTTAAATATTTATCTATAATTATATTTTTTAATTTATATTTGTTACCAAGAGATTGGTAATTATAGAGCGGAAACCAATATTTCCGCCGTACACCGCAAGGACAACTCTGACTGAAAATGAAAAACAAGTTATTTTTCTCATCTATTTACGAGTTTCACGTGATAATTAGTTACTTACCTATCTAAGAAGATTTTTTCAGTGTTTTAGATATTAGGTATAGTAGATTTTCAAGAAAAAATATTTAAATCAATTAGTAAAGGAATTCTCATCTTACTTATATTATAAAACGTGAAAGTTTGTAAGAAATGATGTCTGGATGTCAGGATGTGTGTTTGTTACTCTTTCACGCCCAAACGGGTGGACCGATTGAGCTGAAATTTGGTATACAGATAGCTTAGACCCTAGAATAACACATAGGCTATAAAAAAGCGGGTAAAACCGATGGGAGCAGCTAGTATATTATATTTATTATATTCGTGTTAGGTTCGTAAGCAGTTTTTTCAGTGTTATTAATAACAATAAAGGAATTCTCTAATAATATACTTATTTCTTATGTATAACAACAAAAGTAAATTAAATATTATTAATATTATAATGAATTATTATTCTTAACGATGACGTCACATGAATAAACACGACGTGATATAATTTAACAATAACTGGTGTATAACTTATTGTATAGAACCGGTTCTACATTATAAGGGTCCAAATTATACATATTACAAGCTGCCCCCAGCGGTTTTAAACGGGTGGACCGATTGAGCTGAAATTTGGTATACAGATAGCTTAGACCAAAATAACACATAGGCTATAGAAAAGTGGGTAAAACCGCTGGGCATAGCTAGTCTAAAATAAGTTTAAGATATCACTTTGATCACGTTGTTTAGAAAATATATAGGAACTAACACAAACTAAAAGGGAGTGTTACCTGCATCAGTACAAAGTTTTTTAAAAACAAAATACCAGTTTTAATCATTTATGTTATTATTATATTATTGTATTATTGAATAATATTATTGTAATACTTTATGTTTTAAGTTAAATGATAATGTAAACTAATATTTGTACGCCTCTTGAGGTAGAATTTTGTTTTTACTAAGTAACTGATTTGTAAGACCATATGTAACCGAAATTCTGACAAATAAATGAATAAATAAATATTGAAAATCAAATAAATTTAATGCAATAGGAAAGGGGAGAGAAGAGACTGACTGGAGGACCATGGGGGTCAAAAAACTTCAAATATGCCTCACGTTATTAATGTACACCCCCCAAGAGTTAATATAGGTACTTAATAATATTATAATAAAGTATGGTGGTAAAGTATGGATGTGTCCATACTTCAGTGTCCTTAGATAGCTTAGACCCTGGAATAATTCTTACGCGGGTTAAACCTCAGAGAGCCTATTGGCTATCGCCAAACGACATGTAAAACACTAGAATCCATAGCAAATTTTGCGTACATTACTTGCTTAAACCTCCTCATTAATATGAGCAAAGTAACAAAAGCAGCAATGTACATTGAAGTTGCCATCAATCGTAGTGGGTGAGAATTAGCCAATAGCCCCTCTGGACACATATAAAAAAAACTCTACTTTATCTACTGTGAATAAAGATGTTATCACGCCTAGCATTCTAAAATTAGTCAGTTACTATGTCCGGTCATCGACGAAATCATCGACGCCGAAATTGTAGTCAATAATTCTAACCCTTATTTGGTAACACAAAAAATGGATCTACCTTACATAGACTGAAATCGATTGTCGATTTAACTATATAAATGTTTACAATGTTAAAAGTAAAGTTTTTTGGTGGTCGCACCTCTAGTCGGCCGAAACAATTTTTGTATAGGGAAATCTTCTTCCGATTCGACTCCGGCAAAGGAGTCCGAGGTTTCATGAGATTTCATATAAAGAAATCAAAATTCGATTCGTTATGCGCGGTCGATGCAAATAGATGTGCGTTCACTATTACCAACCTTCTAATACTGTGAGTGGGTATTTCTTGGATAGAGTCAGGAACAAAAGCGCGGCCGCTACGGATCCGCTCACTTTGTACAGAATTGCCCGCCTGGGAGACGGCTCCGCACTTTCCTTGCACTTGCCAATCTATAATACAAAAACTCAAGTTACTTATTTTATAAAAAAAAAACCTATTTCAAATAGGACAGAAAGCCGTATTGGCAAATCAGGAGAGTTCACTTTAGGTTGAAATTACAGGGAGATGACTATTAGCGATAAGACCGCCGTAACACTTTTTCTCTAATGCGTATTTATTGAAGACTAGCTGACCCGCGCTCACTTCGTAGCGCGTGACAGTAAATTATTCATATATTAATGAATTTGGTGCAGACCATTTAATTCGATTTCCATTTCCACGGAAAAGAGGGATTCAATTCACGGGTTTTGCTGCGACTTAATGGGCGTAGAATTAGTAAAGGCTGGCAAACCTTGCCAATATGTAACTACGATTGAATCACCTACTATTCAAAATGTCTATTGGACGTTTCGCCTACGTTCATAATAACTATTGGTCGAAATCACTATTTGACGATTCGCCTACGGTTAACTCAGCTACGGTCGATTGAGCTATGGTTGATTAAACTATTGTCTCCAGAGTCTCTGGAGCCCCGCCTTCTGGAGGAGGTGGTTAGCTCGCTCTTTCCCTCCGGGGTGGAGTACGAGCCCCCGGAGATGGCGCCTCCCGAGAGGGCGCGCCAGGAGGACACTGCGGTGCCACCAGTGTCGGCGGGCGAGCTGGGATATGCCGTGTCCCGGATGCGCGGTAAGCGCAAGGCTCCGGGGCCGGATGGCATTCCCGGCGTCGCCTGGGTCCTGGCGTTGGACGCCCTCGGGGACCGCTTCCGAAGGCTCATGGATGCCTGTCTGGAGTCGGGGCGGTTCCCCTCGCGGTGGAAGGCGGGCAGCCTAGTGCTCCTCCGAAAGGAGGGGCGCGCAGCAGACTCTCCCGCAGCGTACCGTCCCATCGTCTTGCTTGACGAGGCGGACAAGTTGTTTGAACGGGTGGTGGCTTGCCGCCTCGTCAAGCATCTCGCCGAGGTAGGCCCGGATTTGTCCGATCGACAATTCGGCTTCCGGGTGGGCCGGTCGACGATTGACGCGATCAAGCGCGTCAAGGCCCACTCGGACATGGTGGTCGCCCGCGGCGGTGTTCTGTTGGCGGTGTCCCTGGACATCGCCAACGCGTTCAACTCCATGCCGTGGGCCGTCATCAGGGAGGCACTGAAGTACCATGATGTGCCTCCCTACCTGGGCCGGATTGTCGGGGCCTACCTCTCGGATAGGTGCATCATCTATCCGGGCGACGATGGACGGACGCTGCGGAGAGAGATGTCGTGCGGTGTTCCACAGGGCTCGGTCTTAGGACCGCTCCTGTGGAACATCGGATACGACTGGGTGCTGCGCGGGGATCTTCCCCCGGGGGCCAGCGTGACGTGTTACGCGGACGACACGCTCGTCATGGCCCCGGGGGGGACATTCCAGGAGGCTGCCCGCCTTGCCACCGCGGCGGTGGGGGAGGTGGTGGCACGGATAGGGAGGTTGGGACTCCGGGTGGCCCTCAACAAAACCGAGGCCCTGTGTTTTCACGGGCCTCGGAGGGCCCCGAGTAGGGGTTCCACTATCCCTATCGGGGAGGTCTGCATCGGGGTCGAGCCCTCGATGAGATATCTTGGACTCGTCCTCGACGGGCGGTGGAACTTCCGGGAGCACTTTGCCCGGTTGGCTCCGCGCCTGATGGGTGCGGCGGCCGCTCTCAAGCGGCTGCTGCCGAACCTAGGCGGACCTCGGACCAGCTGCCGTCGCCTGTATGCAGGAGTCGTGCGGTCCATGGCTCTGTATGGAGCCCCCGTATGGGTGGATGCCCTGACGGAGCAAACCATCGCCCATCTGAGACGTCCTCAGAGGGTGATGGCCGTCGGGGTAATACGGGGTTACCGCACGGTCTCCTACGAGGCGGCGTGCCTCTTGGCAGGATCTCCCCCCTGGGACCTGGAGGCGGAGCTGTATGCGGCGCGCTACGAGTGGCGCGCCGCGCTCCGCCTTCGCGGGCTCACCGCGTCTCCCAGGGAGGTAGAGAGGTGGAAGGAGGAAGCCAAGGAGGCACTGCTCGAGAGGTGGAGTACGCGTCTGGCCCACCCTCGAGCAGGCAGCTGGACAGTGGTGGCAGTCCGTCCACTACTCCAGCAGTGGACGGACAGAGAGCACGGGTCCTTGACCTTCCGGCTCGTGCAGGTGCTTTCCGGGCACGGATGCTTCGGAAAGTACTTGCACCACGTAGCCGGCAGGGAACCGACCCCTGCTTGCCACCACTGTGGTAGCGACGTGGATACGGCGCAGCACACACTGGAGGAGTGCCCAGCTTGGGTCAGTGAGCGTCGTACCCTCGTCGCTGTTATGGGGGGCGAACTTTCGCTGGCAACCATGGTTAGAGCCATGGTTGAGAGCGAGGTGTCGTGGCAGGCCGCGGTTTCGTTCTGCGAGAGTGTCATCTCGCAGAAGGAGATCGCGGAACGCGTACGGGAGGTCACCACCGACCTCCCGATGCGTGCCCGGAGAAGGGGGCGTCGGAGGCGTATCTTCCACGCCCTTCTCCAGCCCCCATAACCTGGGTCTAGGCGGCGAGTACGGGGGTACTCTTCGCCGCAAGCACAGACCCACGAGGTGGCGCGCGCGGTGTTTCCGCGCGCCCCTTGAGAGGGTGGGGTGAAACTCCTCTTCACCCCACCGCGGAGGGGTCCTCCTGTCAGTGAGGACCAAACGCCGTCGGGGCCGCGGATGAATGCTTCGGCGTACCCGTTGCCCCGGCATTATGGCGTCCCGCAGGACACCCCCAGGTTTTTTAGTGGGTATCCCCGCCGCTCCCATCTTTGGCGGGGGAGTCCCACATACCGCCCCGCGCCCCCCGGCGTGGGGTGATGATGCGTAACGCATTTTTCCTGGGTAAAAAAAAAAAAAAAAAAAAAAAAAAAAATGGTTGATTAAACTATTGGACGTTTTGCCTATTTTTGACCGAACTAACGGACGGTTCACGTATTTTTAGACCATGTTTGCGGCTGCTAGTCAGGTATGACAGCTAAAAAATACTTGTTTATAGTACAGAATTCAGAAACGTGTTGTTTTTGATACCTGAATGATTTCTATCTGTAGGTGCGCAGACAGCTTATTATGCCACTTTGCCATGATGAGGTAGATGAAAGAAGATGCCAAAATGCCTGAAGATGCTATGACACAGGATAAATCATTCAGTAATAAGAAAAATATCTGGCGCTTCGCCGGCCGCTGCCGCGGCACGCTCGCTTCGCTCGCTCGGCTCGCGCATTGTGGTCACTGTTCAAACCTAACCTAACCAACTGATTTCGGTTTGCCCTGAATACTGTACTAAAAACACGCGTAAACAAAGAATTTATAAACCGTAGGTGAGTGGTCCATAGTTGAATTAACCAATATATCAAATAAACATTGGCCGAATCGCCCATTAGTTCAAATACCCATAGTTTAATCAACCGCAGGCGAGTTGAACTGTAAGCGAGTCGTCCAATATGTGAAATGAACATAGGCGAATCGACCGTAGTTATATCGACCGTAGTTGAAACGACCGTAGGTATTATGATACGTAACCCGTCCATGCGGGCAAAGCCATGAGAATAAGCTAGTGACTGATGAATCTGTTTAACGCACAGCCTAAACCGCTAGATTGATTGGGTTGAAATTTGGAACATAGAAAGGTTTCATGACGTAGACCACTGCTAAGAAAGGATTTTGCCGTGCGGGCAAAGCCGCGAGCATAAGCTAGTAAATAATAAAATGAAACATTTTTTGTGAATAATACTTAGATTTTAGAGACGTCCTGGGATAAGTCCCAGAACTATCGTAATACATATACCACAGTACAAATTAGAACGGCCATAAATTAGCACTTACACAAATTAGTACATCAAGATTAAATACAGTAAACAAAAATATATCAAATTATCATTAAAATCAGAAAAACTAATAAAAATACGGAATAATAACAGCTTGATTCCGTACACTTACTCTTGACTCTTTTCCGCGTCATTTAATGGTGATCTCTTTACCGTGGGTAGACTTCCTCTGCAGGAGGTTGGCTAGTACCCCTACAGTGTCAGTTATTCTGCCGCCTGAACAGTGATGTGCAGACATTACTGTGCTTCGGTAGGAGGGCACTGTAGCTAGTGAAATTACTGGGCTGAAGAATCTTAACATTTTATGACTCAGCAGTGCACCCAGAATTTAACCTTCGTTAAATCCCAGCGCAGCGTTATCTCTTACCATCAGGAGAGCATCTTGCTCGTCTTCTTACATTGTTGTATAAAAAAAACTAAAATGAAATTTTCTGAAAGGAAACTATCATATATACCTACGTAATCAAACTATTTATTATAATATATCTATCAAATTTCAGATATTATTCAAATATCTCATACCCGACGAAATAACGTTAAATCCTTTCTTTTTTAACCCCCGACGCAAAAACGACGGGGTGTTATAAGTTTGACGTGTCTGTCTGTCTGTCTGTCTGTCTGTCTGTGTGTGTGTGTGTGTGTGTGTGTGTGTGTGTATGTGTCTGTCTGTGGCATCGTAGCTCCCAAATGGATGAACGGATTTTGATTTAGTTTTTTTCGTTTGAAAGTAGAGTTAGTCGAGAGTGTTCTTAGCCATGTTTGGTGGAAATCGGTCCAAGATGGCCGCCGCTACAAAATGGCGGATTACTTTTTTCTTCCACGACCCCCTCAATATGGGTATCAAATGAAAGGGCTTAACGAGTAGAATACAACCCACTATATAAAATTTAAAATCCAAGATGGCCGCCATCAAAAAAATTGTGAATTACGTATTGCGTTGGGGGTTTTTTAAATTTTTAATTTAATTCACTTGTTAATATTAGGTATTAAAAGTAGAATAATAATAATATAAAAGACCGTGTAACGACGAAATTCGACTAAAATACAAATTCGCCTTATTATAATTTTAGTTTTAGCAATATAAAATAATATCGTGTAATAAATGCTAACTTTAAATTACGTGGTTCCTGTTACCACCTTTCAGCTCCATTATCAGACCCTGGTTACTATATCGTATCAAAGTACTCCTCGAGACGAATCAAAGGAGCCCAAACTCGATGGGTTTTGTCTTTTAATCACGGAGTTCCTATAGCCACCTTCCAGCTCCATCATCAGATCCTGGTTACTATATAGTATCAAAGTACTCCTCAAGACGAATCAAATGAACCCAAATTCGAAGGGGTTTTGACTTTTAATCACGGAGTTCCTATGGCTGCCTTCCAGCTCCATCATCAGACCCTGGTTTCTATATAGTATCAAAGTACTCGTCAAGACGAATCAAATGAGCTCAAACTCGATGGGTTTTGTCTTTTAATTACGCGTTTCCTGTTTCCACCTTCCAGCTCTATCATCAGACCCTGGTTACTATATCTTATCAAAGTACTCATCAAGACAAATCAAATGAGCCCAAACTCGATGGGGTTTTGTCTTTTTATCATGGAGTTCCTATGGCCACCTTCCAGCTCCATCATCAGACCCTGGTTACTGTGTCGTATCAAAGTACTCGTCAAGACGAATCAAATGAGCCCAAACTCGATGGGGTTTTGTCTTTTAATCACGGAGTTCCTATGGCCACCTTCCAGCTCCATCATCAGACCCTGGTTACTATATGCATAGTATCAAAGTACTCGTCAAGACAAATCAAATAAGCTCAAACTCGATGGGTTTGTCTTTTAATTACGCGTTTCCTGTTACCACCTTCCAGCTCCATCATCAGACCCTGGTTACTATATCTTATCAAAGTACTCATCAAGACGAATCAAATGAGCCCAAACTCGATGGGGTTTTGTCTTTTATTCATGGAGTTCCTATAGCCACCTTTCAGCTCCATCATCAGACCTGGTTACTATATCGTATCAAAGTACACGTCAAGACGAATCGAATGAGCCCAAACTCGATGGGGTTTTGTAACAACGCGGTTCCTATGACCACCTTTCAGCTCCATCATCAGACTTCAGATCACTTCCATGTCATAAAATTATTGCATTGTCATCCGATTGCCGGTATGCGAAATTTCAGCTCAATCGGAAACCGTGACTGCTAGGTAGAGTGCTTTTCACGAAAGGAGTTCTTTTTGCGGGGCGCCACTATCGCAAATTTTAAAAGTTAGCATATTAAATAACTTTTTAACACCTCATTATTTCTCATGTGTAATTTCTTTATTATATATGTTTCTATTTTTTCTAACAAATAAAATTATTTTGGCATGAAGTCCAGTATTTATCGAAAAAATTTAATTTAGTTCCGCAAAATTCCGCGGGACCTTATTCGTGAGAAGGACTTTACCACTGAGGTGTAAACCTATAATCATAGGCGGATCCAGGATTTGGTTTTGGGGGGGCAAGGTGCAGACGGGCAAAGATATTATAAATTTTATTACGAAAAGTGTGTGTTTAGCTCGCTCTGAGCAGTTAGGAAGTTTAAACATCCATTACAATAAGTGCCGAGAAAAAAAATTAATCTTTACCATGAAATATGTGCAAAATTCGTAACTCTACAATGCTTCTCGGGGGGGGGGGGGGGGCTTGGCCCCCTGCCCCCCCCCCTAAATCCGCCTATGCCTATAATATTTATACCTCAGCGGATAACTATTAGAGTGCTTTTCACGAAAAACGTACATAATGCGGAGCCCACTGTTCATTTTAAAAGTTTTCATAATATCTATAACCACCTATCTTTTTTTTTATTATTTAATTTACAATATTTAATTTCTTAATAATAGGTATTTATTTCATCTAACCGTTAAAAATTATTTAGGATATAGAATAGTCCAGTAGTAAAAATTGATAAAATTAAATTTAGTTCCGATTGTTTATTATTATTTTATAAGTAAATCTTTAGATTGATATAACTCTTTTATTTAAAAACCGATTTAAATAAAACCAATACTATTTAAAAATTAGAGAAATTTGCAACGTTTTAGCGAAAACTGCATACAATTCGGTTGTGCCGTTTTATCACACTTAAGTAATAACCTTTTTACAAATTAAGCCTAATAAAACTACTCTGGTAAATTTTCGTTTATGGCCACATCGATAGATGGCGTATTTTTAGTTTGTCGCACTTTTTGCTTTTTGATTTTTTTTAATTGAATTTACTTTATATTCTATTACTTTTACTTCGAAATTTTGATGTAAATTAGGGGCGATGTGTCCGATGTAAATGATTATTATTTATTTTATTATTTTATTTTACGTTTCCCTAGGAAAAATTGACAAAATGTTTTACGAATTAGATCGCGCAAGCGACTTTTTCGCGTCGTTTTGTTCATATGCGTATTTTCACAGTTCACCTTAGTAAAGGATCACAATGAATGGGGAGAAATTTCCATTCTTATTATATGTATGGATATGGATATGGATTGTCTATTGTACTTATTTGTGGCATTCCATAAAGAGTTTTCCATTTTTTCTACTTTCAGCTGAAATTAGGTTCCTACTTAAGAGATATTATGCTATGATTGTGAATTCCCCAGTAGAATACCTAAAGTGTTTTGTAGGACAACGAGGTCAGTGAAAACCTGTTCATTTTCGAGTATTTTTCATTTTGAGGTAGGTAAATAGGTACCTAGTACAATTATTGTAGTGCACTTATTTACAAAATTGCAGCTTGGTGCAAATAATGCACATGATTTGTATTGCTTTCAGTACAGGTACGTTTTCACTCGTAACCTTTTCACTTTCGATCGTAGAACAATGATAATTATTTTCATGCGTTTTTGAACATATATTTTATTATGTCATTTTATCAAACTGTAGATCAATTAAAGTTAATTTCAATCATCCTTAGTGTAAAATTGTACAGTATTTCACACCGTGCTCCAAACAATAAGCTTACACTTACTGGCTCTTTTTTATTTATTTTCTTGCGTTTTAATTTCTGGGTAAACGGTAAAGTAAAAAAATGCTGATATTATTAACGTTTGAGAGAAATTTGGCGATAAAATGGTTTATGTCGCTATTCTTTATGTACATATTTCGTCGATACGAAAACACAGAAGATGCATGTTGGTCGGTGATACCCGTGGTGATACGTAGTCAGCTATTATGACTTATGACATAACGCTGTTGTAACGCAACGTAGCGTGAACATTACTCGTACAATCGTTATTTTCATAGTTTATTGGTCATGAGCAATAAATATGAAGAACAAAACGAAACAAGTGTTCACAAATTTGTTGTTATAACTTTAGTATTGTTATTGTTATTATTGTATTGTGGAACGTCCTTGATAATTGATAAGTAACAAGTTGCCAAAGTGTGAGCTAACAGTATTTACGCGCACAATTCTACTAATATTATAAACGTGAAGGTTTGTAAGAATGTATGGATGTATGTTTGTTACTCTTCCACGCCTTAACGGGTAGATTGATTGAGCTGCTGAAATTTGGTATGGAGATAGCTTATACACTGGAATAACACATACATAGACTAGTACAGCGGATAAAACAGCTGGGCGCAGCTAGTACTTAACTAATAAGCGTTTTCTTCATCACTCGGTGCTCACTTCTTGATTGATATTTATGACTTGTTTACACGTACTAAAGTGCGCCTAAAATGTATTGATGAAGAAAACGCTTATTAGTTAAGTACTAACTAATAAGCGTTTTCTTCATCACTCGGTGCTCACTTCTTGATTGATATTTATGTTTCTTAACTTTTAGTACATTGGTGACGACTGACGACGTTATGATCCAAAATTATTGCTTTTATATGATAGATCCAATCTCAAACCATCATACATAATGTGATATATTTTATTGTCAATGCGGGACATTAGCAGAATTCGCAGATAAATCTATAACTGTCCCGCCCAAATCAGGACATATGGTCATATATTTATTGTTATTTTAACATTGGGGTACCTCGAACAAAAATATTGCGTGTATCAAGTACGTACTAAATACGCTTTAATGATCATATTACATACGATAAGAGGATAATTCAAAGGCTATAAAAGTGCAATTAAACAAGATGCAATATCATCCTAGGCGGCCATAAATTGGATTAATTGTTTATTAACGACTAACTATCTACTTGGCTTAGATACGAATACTATGAGCCTAGATAAAATAGCAGATCTTAAACAATATAAAAGTAGAATATAGCCGCCTATAGTTGTTGAAAACGTCAAAAACTATCAAGGGTTTTATGACATGTTATCGGCGAAAGTAAGCAAAGATGCTTTTTTAATAAAAATGTTAAGTGGCGAAAACGTCAAAATTAACGCTAAAGATGAAGATTCTTACAGAGTCATTTCAAAGCTATTAAATGAAACAAACTGTCTGTGGCACTCGTATGAGAATAAGCAGGACAGACCTATTAGAATAATGGCCAAAAATTTACATTATTCATGTGAACCGGTGAGAATAGTGGAAGACCTAGCCCTCAAAGGTTATAAAATTGTTAATGCTGTCAATAAACTCAGCTGGAGAGAAAAACAGCCTTTGAATATGTTTATTCTTTCTTTTGACAAAGATCAAGATGTCAAAGAAATTTATGAGCTAAAATCTATATTAGGCTGCAAAGTAGATTTGCAGCCGCTCAAATCGAATAAACTCATTCCGCAATGCAAAAAGTGCCAAGCATACGGGCACACTCAGAGATATTGCTCCAAGGAACCTCGGTGTGTGAAATGCACGGGGAAACATCTCACCAAGGACTGCAATAAACCTCCAAGTTCCAAGCCAAAATGTGTCCACTGTGGGGAAGCTCACCCAGCAAACTACAGAGGATGTATTGTTGCCAAAGAACTGCAACAAATGAGAAATAAGCAGACTAAGAAAACACATGTTTCTCCACCAGCTAAACATACTTCTAATATCAAGAACAAGTCTGTTACGAGTGAGGTTTCATTTGCACACATAACAAAAGGAGCTCAACCTCAAGAACACCAGCCAGAGAAGTCTGAAGTAGAAATTAAATTAGGTCAAATCTTGCTGTTAATGACCTCTTTCGACGAAAGGCTCAAAAAGCTAGAAACAGGCACTAAGAAAGTCCCATTAAGAAATAATACATAACCATGGCTAATTTACTAAAAATAATGACATGGAATGCAAATGGACTACTTAAACACCACCATGAGTTGCAAGTAGTCCTCTTAACAGAAAAAGTTGATGTATGTCTTATATCTGAATCTCATTTCACCAGAGAGTCACACATTAAAATCAATGGGTACAAAACATATCACGCTCTGCATCCAAATAATACAGCTAGAGGTGGTAGCACCATAATCATTAAAGAACATCTATGCCATTATGAAGCATTCAAAATTGAAGAGCAATATACTCAAGCTATTGCTATTTCTGTAAAAACTAAACGATATCCTATAATTGTATCAGCTATATACTGCCCTCCAAAGTACGCACAGAAAGCTGAGCACTATGTTAACATTTTAAAACAACATGGTGACAGATTTGTTCTAGGAGGTGATTTTAATTTTAAAAATACCTTCTGGGGGTCTAGAATTACAACAAGTAAGGGTAAAGAACTACTTAGTGCCATAAGAGATTTGAATTGCAACGTCTTATCAACTGGAAAGCCTACATATTGGCCTACAGACCCAAATAAAATACCAGACTTGATTGATTTTTTTATCTATAAAAATATATCTTCTAGTTTTGTTATATAGGTATATCTTCTAGTTAGAAAGCCATGACATGAACTCTGATCACTCGCCAATACTGTTGACTCTTAGCGAATCTATCATGCTAAAGCCAACCAACCCTGCCTTGGTAAACAAATATACAGATTGGGAAAGTTTTAAGCTTGATCTAGAATCAGTTATAAACTTGAAAGTTCCATTGAAGAACCCACAACAACTTGATGAAGACATTGAAAGACTAGTCAAAGACATTCAGCTATGTGCATGGAGAAACACACCAGAAACTAAAGTTAAGTATAGAGATAATTATTACCCATTAGAAATAACTAAACTAATAGCAGATAAACGTAAGCAGAGACAGTTGTGGCATATGACTAGATACCCACAAGATAAAACTAAGCTTAATAATCTAACAAAAAAGATTTGTAGGCTTATAACTAAATTTAACGAAGCAAATAGAGATAATGAACTGAGCGGACTAACTAATGATCGAACCACTGATTATTCCTTATGGAAGACAGTCAAAAATGTAAAGAAACCCATAATGTCCATTCCGCCAATAAAAGAATCAAACGGAAGCTGGGCTATTAATAATCAACAAAAGGCGAACAGATTCGCAGAACATCTCGAGCAGATCTTTCAGCCGAACGAAAATACAAGCGATGATACTTTAATTATAAGTGAAGCTGTAAGTAATCCTGAGATTGACATAAAACTCGCAACACCAAAGGAAGTACTACAAGAAATCAAAGAAATTAGCCGGAAAAAATCTCCTGGTTTCGATCTGATCACAGGAGAGGTTCTACAAAGCCTACCTAGAAAAGCCGTCGTAAAACTCACCACTCTGATAAATGCGTCTTTCCGATTACAATATGTACCTGAAGTGTGGAAAGTTGCTGAAGTCATTATGATTCCTAAACCAGGCAAAGCGCTAAATGAAACGTCATCGTACAGACCGATCTCACTGCTGCCAATAATATCGAAGCTTTTCGAAAAACTCTTGTTAAAAAGATTAAATCCGATCATTCAACAAAACAACCTCATTCCTGATTATCATATAACATTCAACCATTGATCAGGTACATAGAATCACCAACATTATTGAAAATGCCCTAGAAGAAAAGAAAGTCTGCTCTACAGTTTTCTTGGACGTTGCACAGGCTTTTGACAAGGTGTGGCACGAAGGCCTACTTTTTAAAAAAAAAAGGTAGCACTCCGGGAGTGCCGGCAGAAGTGAAAACTTCAATATTAACGTTGTGTTTAATTATAAGTATAAAAATACTATCATTTATGAGGTAGAATACAATGTTTATTTATTGCGCTATCGTACACAAATATGACAATTTATATGTTGTTATTTATAATATTATATCGTTATTTATATATAACATTAAATTTTATCTCTCAGAAAAATCAACTTCCATCCATAATTTCGACGACTTTTACACCATCGTTATTATCAGAATCATCATCGCAAATTTTTACAACTGATACAATTGGTTTATGATAACTGAAGTAAGAAACAAACAGTTTTGATTCGAACCTATTTAAGTGTCTAATAAAGACCGCATCAATAGTAGTTTTGTATTTCGTTGTGCTAAAATTGCGATCATTTGACATAGTTAAACCAAATTCACAGAGCAGCACACTCAAGCACGGTAGAAAGAGTGGGAGATACTAGTTCCTCTCCCTTCCCCTCGATCTTACGCTTTTTCGATCAGCATCACGTGACCCTGACGCGAGTTTGAAAGTTTTTACCCATACAAAAAAAAGTGCTCAGCGCCGCTAAAGAAGTTTTCACTTCAATTAAGGAATATGCTTCCGTCAAAGTACGTTGCTATTTTAAAATCATATCTTACACAAAGACTGTTCAGGGTACGGCAAGAAGATTCATACTCGCCACTCAAGTCTATAAAAGCTGGGGTACCACAAGGCAGCGTCCTAGGCCCTGTTTTGTATTTACTATACACTTGTGATATTCCAGATCTAGAAGGAAATACAATTGCAATATTTGCTGATGATACAGCTATTATGGCAACGGGAATCACGCATGCGGAAGCTGTAGAAAAGGTTCAAAACGCTGTGAACACAATCTGCGATTGGACCAAGAAATGGAAAATAAAATTGAACGAAACAAAATCTGTCCATGTAGATTTTACTAATAAAAAAACAAATTATCATCCGGTTTACATTAACAACACGGCCATTCCATACGAGAACACAGCCAAATACTTGGGAATGACTCTGGACGTAAAGCTCCGCTGGAGGGCTCACGTCAAGAAGAAACGTAATGAGCTAGAATTAAGATATAGAGCAATGAACTGGCTTCTTGGTAGACATTCTAAGCTATCAGTTGACAACAAACTACTTCTATATAAACAAGTCCTCGTGCCAATATGGACCTATGGCATCCAGTTGTGGGGATGTGCCAGAAACAATAACATGGGACTCTTCAAAAGGCAAGTGAATAGAGTCTTGAAAGGTAGGCAACGTACCAGCGGTACCCCTGGTATTGCAGGTATCCATAGGCGACGGTAGCCACTCACCATCAGGTGGGCCGTCTGCTTGTTTGTCACCTATTACATAAAAAAAAAAAAAAAAAAAAAAAAAAATTGAAATAATCCAACGATTCCAAAACAAAGTTCTGAGAGGTATAGTGTGCGCCCCTTGGTACGTCAGAAACGAAGATCTCCACCGCGACCTGAAAGTGGATCTCGTGACTAACGTCATCAGAAAGTTCGCGGAAACCCACCAGCGCCGGCTCCACCATCACGTGAACGTCGAGGCCATCCAGCTCCTCGACACCACGGGACTAGTAAGAAGACTCAAAAGGAAAAAACCTTTTGAGTTGTGCAGTGATTAGTGAAGTTATTATAATACTAGCTGACCCGCGCGCACTTCGCTGCGCGTGAGAGTCAATTAATAAAGCGAATTCGGTGCTGCTATTTTGACTATGATTGTATTTCCATCCCCGCGACTTTGTAAGCGTAAAATAAGGCATGGCTATAATATTTGCTCCCGCTGTGGATAGCGAAGAATATCGGGCTGGATATTTCTATGCAGTTTTGTTCGCTACCGTAGGAACCAATGCTATGTCCTTTCTCAGAGATCACACTATTTAAGTTTAGCGGTTATTGATTTCCATCACAAATTTTCACGCCTCTCCTCAGGAATTAATACTATTTGTGGTCCTTTCCCGGTAACTCTTTAACTTATCTCTATTATAATTTTTCTAAGCTAAATTATAATTATAGGTTACTAATTTCTCACACCATCCTTCCCGCGACTCAAATCAATTCCGTGGTTCCTGAATTTCCATTAAAACTCTGACCCTGAAGGTGGGGGAAGGATCAATACTGAGTCTCCTTAAAAGTTAATTTCTGACATAACAAACTATTCATTAACAGAACCAAAATTCTGAGTACTGGTGAGTTCGCAAAATCTCTTCTTATCGGTCGCCTACGTTACATAAAAAATACGTTGTCCAAATTTTAGCTTAAACGAAGAAGTGGTTACCGATATCCTACACAAACTGCACCCCCTCTTTCCTCCCCTCAAAGGTTGATTTCTGGGATAAAAAGTATCCCATATTTTTTTTAAGTCTCAGTCTACCTTTGTATCAAGTTTTAACTCAATAGGGTCCTATTTCCTATACAAACTTTGACCCCCTAACGCTTCAATTCGAAGGTAATTTTTGACATAAAACTTTTTATTATTCCTCAACACATCCCCAATAATCTTATTGTGGATTTGTATACAAAAGTTTTTTAGGAATAATAATTCCCGTTCCCGTAAGAATTTCGCAAAATCCCCTCCCCTCTTACGGGTCGTGAAAGTCACATAAAGAACACGCTGTCTAAATTTTAGGGTAAAATATAACTGGTTACTGATTTCCTACTCAAACTTCTACCCCCTTACTCCCCCGCACCCCTCCCTCTTAAAGTAAATTTCTGTCTAAAATAATATTCAGTGTTCCTAAACAAAACTCAAACCATGATTCCACAAAATTTCACTTGAATTGGTTTAGCGGTTACGGATTTGCATACAAAAGTTTTTCGGGAATAATTCTCGTTCCCGGGGGAATTTCGCAAAATACCTTCATATCGGTTGCTTACGTTACCTAAAGAATACGTTGTCCAAATTTCAGCTAAAACAAAGAAGCGGTTAACGATTTCTTACCCAAACTTGCATCCCCCCTTTATCCCGCCTTTGAGGTTGATTTCTGGGATAAAAATTATCCCATATCATTTTGTATAACTCAGTCTACCTCTCTACCAAATTTCAGCTCAATAGGGCCAGCGGTTCTAAATTTCCCATACAAATTTTGTACCCCTCTTACCCCCTCTTAGAAGTTAAATTTTGTCATAAAAACTATTTAATGTTCCTCAAAACAATCCCAACAATCGTTTTACAAAATTTCAGCTCAATCGGTTCAGCGGTTAAGGATTTGCTTACAAACGTCTTTTAGGAATAATTCCCGTTCCCGTGGAAATTTTGCAAAATCCCTTTTTACCGGTCATCTACGTTACATAAAAAACACGCTGTTCAAATTTAAGCGTTAAAAGATGGCCGGTTACTGATTTCCTACTCAAACTTCTACCCCCCCTCTTCCCCCTTCAAGGTTGATTTCTGGAATAAAAAGTATTCCATATCATTTATTTTGACTCAATCTACCTCTGTACCAAATTTCAGCTCAATAGGGTCAGCGGTTCTAAATTTTCCATTCAAACGTTGACCCCCCTTTACCCCCCCTTAAAAGTAAATTTCTGACAAAAAAACTATTTCATGTTTCTAATTACAATCCTAACAATAGTTTTACAAAATTTCAGCTCAATCGGTTCAGCGGTTACGGATTTGCATACAAACGTTTTTCGGGAATAATTCCTGTTCCCGAGGGAATTTAGAAAAATCGCTTCTTAGTACACGATGAAGTTTTCCAAAGAATACGCTGTCCAAATTTCAGCTCGATACGTCCAGCCGTTTGGGCTGTGCGTTGATAGCACGAAAGTGTACAAACGATTTTAGATAATAAGATAAGTAAATCTTTAGATTGATATAACTCTTTTATTTAAAAACCGATTTAAATAAAACCAATACTATTTAAAAATTAGAGAAATTTGCAACGTTTTAGCGAAAACTGCATACAATTCGGTTGTGCCGTTTTATCACACATAAGTAATAACCTTTTTACAAATTAAGCCTAATAAAACTACTCTGGTAAATTTTCGTTTATGGCCACATCGATAGATGGCGTATTTTTAGTTTGTCGCACTTTTTGCTTTTTGATTTTTTTGAATTGAATTTACTTTATATTCTATTACTTTTACTTCAAAATTTTGATGTAAATTAGGGGCGATGTGTCCGATATAAATGATTATTATTTATTTTATTATTTTATTTTACGTTTCCCTAGGAAAAATTGACAAAATGTTTTACGAATTAGATCGCGCAAGCGACTTTTTCGCGTCGTTTTGTTCATATGCGTATTTTCACAGTTCACCTTAGTAAAGGATCACAATGAATGGGGAGAAATTTCCATTCTTATTATATGTATGGATAGTGTTAGTGCTGTGTACAAAGAACACAAGAACAAAGTGTCTTCACCCTGATAGAGACAGTAAGAATACGTGTTATTGGACACTTTCTTAGATTAACTCATATTAGCAACTTAAGTTAGAACTAAATTACTTATTAGTCTAATAAGACTAGATTGTAATCTTTTGATACACTTATTCTAATAGTAGGTGTATGAAACAAAAAAAAAAAAAAAAAAAAAGTAGAATATCTGATATCTCTCTGGACTCTAATATTTATAGTAATTCAGCAATCAAACTGATTTCTATTTCCACGGCTTATTAAAAAAACGCTGACTTGTTTACACGTACTAAAGTGCGCCTAAAATGTATTGACAGGTATAGTGCAATTAAAAGACTTTTGCATTTAAAACGCAATTGAGTTTAAAATTTGAAAGAGTTAAATAACTCAATACTCTGCGTTTTTGAAAACTACTTAGTGCCATAAGAGACCCAACCACCCCGCTGGCTACCCGTAGCCAGCGTCGCGACTGAGAGGCGTGAGCTCCTGATGAAGGACATCGTAATTGTCCGAAACCCAGGGTCGAGCCTAGTTTCGACCATTATTTCCGTGAGTTTTAGTCGTTTGTTTACATAATAATAACTCAATACTCCACAATCATAGAGAACTAAAATATTGTATGAACAATAATATTAGCTGCAAAGAAAATTAGAGTACTTTGTAATGTCTTTAGACATACAGGCCTTATAGCAGAAGTTTAATACATATACAAAATCATCGCCTCATTACCGCGTGCTCCTTCAATAAAGTTGATATAGTCATTATAAAATACAAAGGGCCCGCACATCAGTGTTTGAAAGGCGAGCGTGTAAGCGAAGTACTCCAACGGCGAAGGGATCTTCCCCAACTGATTCAAACCGTCATTGGACATCTAGGCCTTATAATAGGAGTTTAATATAAGAATACTCACCTCATTATCGCGAACTACTTCAATAAAGTTGAAATAGTCATTATAAAACACAACCCGCCTTATTAAAAAACGCGGACTTACGATAGTACTGGGATTAACTCGTGTCAAATGTTCGCTTAGTACCAGGTTTAGTTCAGGTACAATCGTTAGTCCGCGTTTTGTAATAACGCGGAACGGGTCCAAATATCAGCGTTTGAAAGGCGAGTATGTAAGCGAAGTACTCCAATGGCGAAGGGATCTTCTCCAACCGAGTCAAAGTGCTCTTGGACATACAGGCCTTATGATAGAAGTCAAATATATAAGAATACTCACCTCATTATCACGAACTCCTTCAATAAAGTTGATATAGTCATTATAAAACACTACAGGTCCACACATCAGCGTTTGAAAGGCGAGCGTGTAAGCGAAGTACTCCAACGGCGAAGGGATCTTCTCCAACCGAGTCAAAGCGTCATATGTTGGTTTGTTGTCGTTGACTTCGCCCTTCCCGAGATTGTCTTGTAATAAATACGCTAGTGATGTGACTCGTTGTGTGATTACCATTAACGGTGCTGCGAATGAATGGTTAATATCAGTAAGGGATATTGCAAAGGTGAAGTGAAATAATTTACTAATGCAAAAACATACACGAGACGAGATCAACGTTCGCATCTGATGATAAGCGAGGCCGCCGGCTTAAAGTCAGTGTTCCCTAGTTATTCAAAACGATTTTTTTGGTGTAGAGAACAAAATTAGTACAAACGCCTAATGTTAGCGACACTTCGACCAGTTTTTAACTTCGCTTCGGTACGAGGAGCTCGATACGAAGTAGAAAACTCTACGCAATAATACCATAAGCTCATCATTCAGACAACTGACAACATAAGTCAGTTTCATAGACTAACACCCGGATTAGTCGTGTCAACTCTGCCCTGCCCAACTTTTTCGAGGAAAAGGATATTTTCTAAGTCGATAAAAATGATATCCATTGATGGATATCATCAATGGATATCATTTTTATCGACTTAGAAAATATCAATTTTTTTGGTTGGCAGAGCAGAACAAGTACACGACAAAAAATTCAAACTCTTCTTCGTTTCCCCAGTAATTATCGTGATTGATCTCCAATAAAAAAATTCTAGGATCGTTGTAGTCGATCAGTTTTTCATTAATTCATATTGTATTGTAAGTGAATATAAAATGATATATATAATGGCTACCTGTTATATCCAGTGTATAATCAGCCGTGTGGTATATTTGCCGGTGCAGGTGTATGCACGATAAGTATATCATCGACGCCGTCAGTATCACACTTGAAACAAAATATTGTAATTAGTTAAGTACGCTTTCTAGGCCGGCCTCGGTGACGCTGTCAACCTTGAGGCGACCAATCCGTGGCGACCTTTGCCTAGCGGTCGGGATGCTGGTAACATGACCCGACCAACCCTTCTTTAGCTTCAGCAGCCAATATACCTACATCTATTATGACTATTTTAGAGCGCCCAGCGGCGTGTTACGTATTCTAACCTTTTGACATCCAAGGTACTGCGAACTGTTATATCAATCACTATAAAAAACAAAATATAATGCTATTAGAAATATAATGTTAAACTACCATAAACATAAGTTAAACTGCGTTTTAATTCCGTCGTATAACGCACGGTTGGGTTATACTGAGTTATACAACTAAGTTGAGAAACTTCTTTTCAGTATGTCGCGAAGTATACATTTATTTATTGTTATCGGTTTATAGCGATTGGCAAAAAATACAAGAAAACCATATAGCATCTGATCGGCCAAATTATTTACGAGACCTATACCTATATAAGAAAATATATGTTTAAGAACATTGGCAATTAAAGGTGGTAAGGATGGATAGGTATACGCCAGACTGTATAAGTAGCACCCTTTATCATAGCAACCATCGATATAGGTCATAGGTAGGTACTATAGGTACCATAGATCCACCATAGAGCAAGCACAAATAACTAATAACGCATTATCCACGTGCGCCCTGCGAGGTAATGTTATTTCGGCGAGTAATGACAAATCTACCTACATATCATTACATATGCACTATGCACGTAGCATTTACGGTGCCCTTTTGCTATTGTTCAGACAAATCGAACAAAGAACGGAGATAGTACAAATGACAAAAGGGCATAACAACTAAGGTTATGGTAAAAACAACTGATATTTTTCATTTGTATTTATACAGAAGTTTTTTTGTTTTCATGCATTTGTAAAGCTAAACTATATGTACCTATAATAATAATAATAAAATTGTTTATTCAGCCAATTCAGACCATAATTTGTTAGTTACATGTTTCTTATATATCTAGTGTTAGTTTACATTTTAATTTTGTTATATATTTAAAAGTTTTAAATAGGGTGCCAAGAGTATACAGACATTATAATAATAATAAAAATTAATAATGAACATGTCAATAACAGCTACTAGAATAATTTACATAAAAATTCTAAAACAATTTAATAAATAATACAAATAATAAAATATTAGAAATTAAATCAAATAAATAATAATGTCATAACAATTAAAATTAAAATATATATTGGTGAATTAAAAGTCAATAAATTTCAAAATGATATAGAACAAAAAAAAAAATAATGATATAGAATGATAAAGTGGATTGGACAGATCAAATTTAGCGTGGTATGTACACTTGGTGAATCACCCTCTGCACAAAAGCTTTCCACATAGGGGAAGTATAATTGTCGGCGATAGTTTTCAGGATGCTATTGCTACTTCCTCTCACTCTGCCAATAAGAGACGTAGTTTTTTTACGGAGCATGGCATGAAAGCCATCCGTGTGGGCTTTAGCGAACATCTCAGACGTACTACAGCATCGAGGCAGTCTCAAGAGCATCCTGAAAATATTATTATATTGGACGCGTAGTGCATCCAGCGACCTTTTGGCATATGCAACCCACAAATTTGCCGTGTACAGCCCCTGACAAAATGCCTTAAACAAAGTAATCTTGACCTGGTCCGTACAGCGGGCAAACCTGCGGGCCAACATATTGCCTCTGACCGCCAGAGCCCTACGTTCCCTCTCAATGTCTACATTGTCCTTGAGGTCGTCAGTGAGAAAGTGACCCAGATATTTAAATTGGGTGACCTTTTTAATATCCAACCCATTCAGAGTAAACCCTGTTGTAATCTCACGTTTCTTACCAACGACCCCAAAGACCATGTATTCACATTTTTTAACATTGTACACGAGTCCGTGACTCGCAGCGTATGCCTCACATACCCTAAGCATGTCTCTCACTCCTCCCACAGTTGGCCCCAGCAGCACCATGTCGTCAGCGTAACTGATGTTGTTAATTTTAACACCATCAATACTACATCCAACACGCATGCTGCTGAGCTCAACTATGAGATCGTGCACATATAGGTTGAATAGCTTCGGAGACGTTAACCCCCCCTGCCTCACCCCGCACTCCAACCTATTTGCACCAGAGTAGCTACTGGACCACCTCACAACGTTCGTTTGATTGGCATACCAGAACTGAAATATTTTGAGGACGTCCGCCGGTATACCAGTCCTCTCTAGCTTACGCCATAACACGTCATGCGAGACTAGGTCGAGACAAGTCCAGGAAACATGCATATGTTGGTGTTCTACGGCCAGTGTAATACTGAACAGTATGCTTGAGGCTCAAAATTGCGCTTTCTGTGGACAATCCGGGTCGAAACCCAAATTGAGCGTCGTGTAGGGTAAGGTGTTTCTGTAAACACGAGTCAAGCATACTGTCCAGCACCTTGGCTATAGTCGTGGCCAGAGATATAGGGCGGTAGTTCATCTTGCTGGATATGTTACCAGTCCTGTTCTTTACAATTGGTATTACAACCGTTTTCATTAGGTCAGCAGGTAAATATGCATGACTCATACATAGTGAGAAGAACATGGACAAGACCCTCGGCAGATGAACCTATATAATACCTACTAATGGTTTTAAAAGTGGCACTTTCACATAATATAATGCTTTATCTTTGTTTTTTTTTTTATTCAAATCTAGCTGCGTTTAGGTGTATAGGACTCGATGAATAGAGGCTACTATAATAATATATACCTATATATACATATATATATTAATGTGTGGAACATGAACACCTATACAGCCTAAACTATTCAACATTTGAGCGCCGCAAAGAAGTAAAATAATAGGTAAGAGAAAAAGGAATAACAAATTTTCAAATTCATTATGTACAGTAAGTAACGTTTAAAATAACTTACTTTCCCATAATATGATTTGGAACTGTCTTCAGTAATGTGAAACTCATCATTGGTAGCACCGACAGATGTATTGCTTGTCTGAAACGTAAAATAAATTAGACACGTAAACAAACCACTTTATGGACATGGGAGTTAGTTGGAAGCAAATTAAATGGGGGGCGACTCTACAAAACAGATATGAATTATACTTTCAACTCAATTCAAGCATTCAATGAGATCTGTTCATATTATGAGATATACCACTTTATACATTGCAAGATTAGTGACAAGAGCTAAGATTAGCTTAAGGCATATAAAGTCTCCTCATCAGGAATACAATTTGTCTATAAGTTAAGTCAACAGTCCAGTTTGCCGCGGTCACAAATCAGTCATAGTTATTGTATAACAGTAAGAAGTAAATCAATGCAGACGGCGATGTATTACATATCTTGTAATTCAGAAGTATAATACAATGATATACCATTTAGATCAATATTTATTGATCCGTGCAGTGAACAATCAAAGCAAGACAACTCGAACATTTCGCCAAACAGACATAGCTTACAGTAGGTGGACTTCAACCATTTTTTAAATACATGTGCTGGTCAAACAAAATGTTCCCGATATCTGAGCAAGAAGTGTAATTTAACAGTGGTCGAAGTATACATTCATATTGCACGTTCCCATGTAACGTGATTGTTCAATCATCCATTTCGCGAGGCGCGTCTATTGGTCAACAATGCAAAGTTTTATATCGTCGCTGACTATACGAGTAATATCGTGCTATGACCTGACTGGTGATTCACGCGCTGCCAATCGAATCTTTCGTTTAAAGAAACAGAGAATCATTGATATGATATTAATATAGATTATGTTGAAAGAATAAGCAGTAAACATTTAAAAAAAAAATAGGCACGTGGTAACTGTTAGTTAACAGTAGGTAGGTCTCGTCTGATTTAAATATTTTCCTTTAGTTCAAATAAGATATTCAACTTTAATTTAATGACAAAAGGATGTTAACAATGGTTGTTTTTTTAAATATTTTTGGAATGCCCTGTTATTTAAATTTGCAAAAATATTAAAAATAAGAAAAATGTATTATCTACCAAAATCATATATATTTGGAAACATTTTCCAAAAGTAAAATCCTACAATTTAATATTCCAAAATACGTCATATCGTGCGAGTGAGAGGCCAGCCTATATTAGGATCTTAAGTTGGAGCCACACTACTGTGGTGTGGTGTGTCGTGACGCGGAATGATATCGGTTCCATACTCGTACTAGTATCTAGTATGTGACTATGACCACAACCAAACTAAATGTGTGAAACTGATATGACTATGACGCGCTTTTGACTCGCCACGCCACCCCTCACCACAGTAAGCTATCATCATCATCTTCATCGGCCTTTGCGTCTATTGCAGACGATTTAAGCACTGTCTGTTGGGTTGCGTTGGCACAGTAAGCTATAGGTACGAGTACATTAATCTTAGGAGATTAACATTTTTTGACGCAAAATTATTTATTTTTCTACTATTAATTCATTATCTGCTTATCAGTAAACAGTGACCAGCGGATATACAAGCAAATGATATAAAAGCGAGTTACTTAAGATATGTGTATTAAGATACTTGATACAACAATGGGTAAGTATATGATATGTATGATAGGTAGGTATAATATATTATGCAAATAGCTATTTTGCATGCAACTATTATGTATATTAAAATGTAAAAATAAATAAGTAACAATGGTAATTATGTTGACCTGTATAAATACATATACATGAGTTATTTACAAAGTTTAATAATTGATATTTCAGTGATTAGTACTTACACATATGTTATTTAGTTCATTATGGTTATTATATATATATATATATATATATATATATATATATATATATATATATATATATATATATATATATATATATATATATATATATATATATATATAGAGTATGCTGCAATATATATATATATATATATATATATATATATATATATATACATATATATATATATATATATATATATATATATATATATATATATATATATATATATATATATATATATATATATATATATTGCAGCATACTCTTACCCCAAGATAAGCAAATAAATATAGGGTAATTTATTTTTAATGCGAGTTTTAATTAAATTACAATTTATTTTTTTGTGCCCATTAATTTATTGTAATATTTTTGTACATCTCAAGAATATAATATTTTTTAAATTATTTCATGTCCTTAACAATGCATGAGAAATGCATACCTTTAACAACATATGAATATAAAAAACCATGCACAAAGAATATAAGTAATATTACATGTTTAAGCATAGAATACATCATTCAACCTTTAACTGGTGACGTGGGGCTCACAGGCCACAAGGTGTCAGTGAAATATCATTATTGCTTCTTTCAATATATTTTTTTTGTTTTATTGTCCCAGTTGACTTTAGGAACGTCAAAATTTACGCAGTCAACAACAATAACTGCATCAAAAAGTCCGAATTGGTAAACTACGTGAATTTATCGATCGGCAGCGGCCTCCCAAGCCCAACGGCACCAGTTATGTAACTTTTTGACGTGCAATGCATTAACATAATATAACTTACTTTCCATAACAGAAATATCCCATCATCAAACCTATAAAAAGGCACATAGAGTGGCGGAACTCTGGCGAAGCAAATCTCAGTGACTTCCGAAACAGTCTGGCGAGGCATAGCGCTGATACTTGTGCGATCGACAAATTAACCTAATGAAAAATTAAACATGATTTTATGAATTCTAATTAAAGGGCCATCCATAAATTATTTCACATAAGGGCTTTGAAGATTTTGCATGAAGCTATAGAAAATCAAAATGGCGGATCATTCGATATGCCACAAATCTTCAAACCCCTTTCAAGGTTTTTTAAATTTAAGCCCAGTCATGATTACAGCTGGTTCAACATTTTTGAGTTCTCTTTTCTAAGTATGAATGTGTGACATCACATAAATTGCATTATATGTGGCCAAATTTCTAGATGGCCCTTTACTAATGTGCCACTAAATAAACATATTGGTGATGACTGATGACTAAATCAAAAAACCTTATATTTGCAATGAAATATGGACTCAGAGACTGGAACACTTTGAAGCTTTTCAGGCAAATACCACATTTTATCCATATCAGTTAATGGGTTGACCAAGCATGATATTTCCCTGATGGTATGTAGTAGATGCCAATTTATTTATATAAATATGAATGAAACTCAGAACTTCAACGTGATGTTCTTGATGCCACTAACCCTAGGATTTTAAACAGATCAGTTGTTAAATATGAAGAGCCCATTACTTAAATAATTTAATTATTTAGAGTTCCCTATTTCCAATTCTGTTTCAGACAATATTAGACGAAACCTCCTCAATAGGTATTTACTTTTAGTTTTCAAGGAAATTGACACATAATTATTTGCAAAGTAACCTGACACAAATTCAGAAAATACATATGATAAGCTGATAAGTGTTTATCCCTAGAAATGTTATTAATAAAATCTACCCATATTAGTGTCATAGATAAAACTAATAAATAATAAATAGTCCTTTTGCATAGGCAACTTATCAATTTAAAATAATATACTGGGTACTGTTTAACCCATATCGGGTATTATGTTATAATTAAATAATTATTGAGGTTTATACTTCAACAAAACAGGTTAAAACCTACTAACACTGTCAGAGTCAAATCACAATTAAAGGCTGTATGGTCAACCTATATGTTGCAGTTTCAGGTCCCCGTGATTACTACAGGGCCTGCAACATGACCAAATGACTGTCTCCTATATCTTACAGGAAACAGCCAGGATCCACAGTTTTATGTGTCTTCCAAAACACTGTAGCGTCCAGGTGAACTTTTTGCCACATACTGAGATTTGAACCCAGGGCCTCCAGATTACAAGCCCGATGTATGACCACGGACGCTACTAATGTTATTTTAACCTTACCCTCAATTATTATATTTATGAGGTTTCAAAACTTATTTGTTTTTATTTTATACATAGATAGGCCCTCAAGGTTAAGGGTAAAAAAAATATTTTTTGGCTATTGAAACTGTGATTTCTAGCTAATCTTTATACAAAATGAGATACCTAATATTTTAATATTCCCTCAAATACCATACAAATCATATTGGATGTGTTATAAACATGCATATTTTTTTTCGCAGTTTGGCAGTGGACTGATTAGCAAGCAAAGCCAGCAATAATAATATAAATAATCATAATATTTTATGATTGACTTTTAGAAAAAAAATGATGATATAAATAAATATGAAATGGTGTTTATCAGTCGATACATGAATCAATGCTGAACCAATTTATTTAAATATAAAATTAATGTTGGTATTACTTTATTTCTGTTGTTCTAAAGGGGGTACCTGAAGATATCCTCAATCAAAAATTGTTAAACATTAGGAACTTAATTTTTAAAATTAAAATAGAAGTTTTACTTACCAAATCTAAAGGAAGACCAATTCTATTTGATAGAAACAAGAACAGTTTACTCCCATCGTAATAATCTATATATCCAGTAGTCATATTGGTGAACTGTAAAAATTAAATTAAATAATTTAAGATTTCACACTTGCAGAAAATAAATACATTGTGTAAGTATAATAGGTAGGTATACAAACTTTGTAAAGTGCGTGGAATTTATATTGAAGGGAGATTTTAAGTAACTCGTTTGTAATGAACTACTTATGAATATAATTAACGCTTCCATTTACTCCAATGATTTTGTTTCTTTAAGGAATTTTGCCCGGTGTAGCGTCAAGAAGGAACTCCCAAAAACTTACCTCAAACTTATACTAATTTGACCAAGACGTGAGGAAGACAGTTTCCATTTAATTTTATATATATGAGATTCTAGCCACACACGACTTCCACTCTCCAACACAATTTTACATCAGCAGCAAGCAAAGCAAACAGCAAAATAAAATCAAAATTCTCTTAAAAATCTCCAACACCAATCACCAAGCCGTGGATACTATTTGACACTGACATTGTCTAAAATTTGACAGCGCATAGGTCATACGCCACAGATTAAAATTATTTAAAAATGAATAACAGATAAAAAAAATCTAATGAGAAAATCGAAGTGATCTCCACGCTCATTTTAGGTAAACTTCGTTAATGTGCATGTACGACAATCCTTATTTTTTTTTCATATTTACACATGTCGTGTTTATTTGCCAATTACAAAAAAAAATAAGGTTTCCGGATAAAGTATTATTATAATAACTGCTTTTCAATAGCAGAATAAATATCCAAAATCCAAACTGTGTTATAATGTTCTGGTATAAAAAAAATAACAATAATAATTAATTTTATATCCTTTATTTAATTTACATGTTTTCCAATGTTCTTCTTAACTTAGGCGAACACACATCAAAAGGGTTCTTTTTCTCTTTGTTATTAATTTCTGTACTTGCACCTGATCTTAACAACATGCATGATACTGCTTCTCTGTCTTCTTCACAAGCCAGGTGTCTGGAAATTAAGAATAGAAATATTATTATAATATGTTTCTATTGCATATATCTAATAATATAAGGGATATACATATATATACATAGGCGGATTTAGAAGCATTGTAGAGTTACCAATTTTGCATATATTTCATGGTAAAAATTATAATTTTTTCTCGGCGCTCGCAGCAAGCTGCTTGCGCACTTATTGTTAGCAATGTCTGAACTTTCTAACTGCTCAAAGCGAGCTAAACACACACTTTTCGTAGTAAAAATTATAATATTTTTGCCCATCTGCACTTTGGCCCCCCCCCAGAACCAAATCCTGGATCCGCCTATGTATATAATATATACATATCGTCCCTTTATTGGTAAAACCGATTATCTACCGTAAACCAAACTTGTGGCAATGACGATTTAAAAGTTTGACACAAAAATTATGTATCTAATTGACATATATCTTACCTGCAATCATGTTTTTATAATAAACAAATTAATAAAGTATGTTTATAAATCTTAATTAAAGAAGTATTTCATTGATAATGCTTGAAAAAATGACAAAAACTATCTTCAGGGAGGTCATTTAGTTGGTTTTTCCTGAATAACAACATAATCATTATATCATTAATTAAGTCACTTGGAGCTTATCTTACAGCTTCACCGTAAACTATAGAAGAAAGTAATAAGGTAGCAAAAACAGCTGTAAAAGCAACACTCTGTAACATTCTACAAATTGAAATTGAAAAAATGTTAATTGGTTTTGCTTGAGTAAAATTAAGAATTGTGGTAGACTACCTGCAAAATCTTCATACAATTAACTAGAGCAAGCCTGGTCATTGTTATTTTCATCAAAAATACCAAATAATCATTACTTTATGAAACTAAAAACTTAATAAAGTAGGAAAATAATAAGATTGATATATTAGGGAAATGATCAAGTAGCCTTTTATTGGTATTTAAGTAATACAAAACAATTTGTGAAAACATGAAATTAATTCATGTTTTCACAAATTGCTTAGTATAATTAGATCTAACTAATCAAACCTAAGATACATCCTGACGCCTCCCGTCCTCCTGGAAAGCGATTGGTCTGGCACTACAACTGTGCGGACTGGGATGGGCTGCGAGAATTCTTCTCTTCATAGCCCAGGAAGCAGATTTGTTTTCAGTCGGGTGACCCTAGTGCTTGTGCTGTGTGCTGTGTTCTGCAGGGTATGGAGTGTTTCATTCCCAGTTCTGTAGTGCGCATTGGCGCCAAGAATAAGCCCTGGTACAACCGACCTTGTACCAACACGGCCAGCCGTAGGTTTGATGCATTCAAAATTTGGTGCGAAGCATGTGCCGTTAAGTATCCTAACACTGCGGCCTTTAAGAAGCACTACACTACAATTTTATGTCACGACGTTCAAAAAAGCAATTAACAAGGCTAAAGATGACCATATAGCGAGAATCGGCGACAAACTGACAAGCTACCCTTCTGGTAGCCGGGCCTTTTGGTCACTTGCCAAGGCTGCCGAAATGAACTTTTGTCAGACGTCATTACCTGCACTTCGCAGACCGGACAACACCCTCGCCCACAGCGCAAAAGATAAGGCAGATCTACTCTGTTCGCTTTTTGCAGCCAACTCTACTCTTGAGGACGGGGGCGCGGTACCGCCCGAGACTTCTGGTTGCAGTAGTTCCATGCCAAACATTAGAAATTACGGTCTCTTACTCGACAGGAATCGTTCCATCTTCTTGGAAAGTAGCCTTAGTACATCCTATACCAAAAAAGGGAGATCGAAGTGACCCATCGAACTATAGACCGATCGCTATCACATCCTTACTCTCAAAAGTTATGGAGCGTGTGATTAACACTCAACTACTCAGCTATCTTGAGGAGCACCAGCTTATTAATGATCGCCAGTACGGCTTTCATCACGTCGCTCAGCTGGTGATTTACTTGTCTATTTAACTCACCGCTGGGCTGAAACTCTCGAGAGTAAGGATGAAGTACTAGCCGTTAGTCTGGACATAGCCAAGGCCTTTGATAGGGTCTGGCATCGGGCACTTTTATCAAAATTACCATCATAATATGGACTATCCGAAAAGTTATGCTTATGGATTACCGATTTCTTATCTGGTCGAAGCATTAAAGCAGTTGTGAATGGTTCTAGCTCCCAGACCATGTCAAACAATGCTGGTGTACCACAAGGCTCTGTGCTATCACCGACGCTATTCATTCTACATATCAATGACATGTTGCAAATAAACAACATTAATTGTACAGGTGATGTTTGTTATGCAGGCAACTCTAATGCTCCTCGGAATAACCTAGAGGAGAGCCGAAGACGCTTGGTATCAGATATCGAAGACTCTTTAAGTTGGGTCTCGATTTGGGGTAGTACTAACCTGGTCCAATTTAACCCCTCCAAGACACAAGTCTGTGCATTCACTGCTAAGAAAACTGCATTCACAATTGCCCCGCAGTTCCAAGGCATTCCTCTTGCTATATCTGCCAATCTCAGGACATTCGGTGTTGAAATATCTAACGAGGTCCAGTTCCGACGTCATCTGGAAGATAAGGCTGGTCTTGCCTCTAAGAAGCTTGGTGTACTTAACAAACCGAAGCGGTACTTCACGTCTGGCCAACTTCTCTTGCTTTACAAAGCCCAAGTAGGCCGGACTCATGGAGTACTGCTCCCATCTTTGGAATGGTTCACCTAAGTACCAGCTTCAGTCCCTTGACGCCGTGGAAAGACGAGCCGTTAGGATCATCGGTGATCCTAAGAGTATAGAACCACTGTCCTTACGTCGAGACATCGGGGCACTCAGTGTGTTCTATAAAATTTACCACGGGGAATGCTCTGAGAAACTTTTCGATCTGATTCCGGCCTCCCGATTTTACCACCGCACCGCTCGTCATAGACTGAAGGCTCATCCTCACATTGTTAACGTGTGGGAGTCTCGGACAACTCGCTTTACGAGATCGTTTCTCCCACACACTTGCAGGTTGTGGAATAGCCTTCCAAGCGACGTATTTCCCACTTCCTTCAATATGGGGCTCTTCAAGAGGAGGATAAATCACAAATTGTTTTGTATTACTTAAATAACAATAAAAGGCTACTTGATCATTTTCCTAATATATCAATCTTTTGTTGAGGTGGATGTGTGGAGTAACAAAAATGGACATAATTAGAAATGAGTATGTGAGAGGAAGCCTGAAAGTTGCACCAGTGACAAAAAAATTAAAGAGTGGAAGATTGGCCTGGTATGGACATGTTATGCGGAGGGAGGAAAACCACGTGACCAAAAAGTCTATGAATATGGTCATTGGTGGTAATTCGGGAAGGGGACGACCAAAAAAAGGTTTGGATGAACTGTGTGAAAGACGATATGCGTGCAAGGGGAGTGGATGAAGATTTGACAGATGATAGAGTGGAATGGAGGAGAAAAACGTGTTGTTTCGACCCTACCTAGTGTGGGATAAGGGCAGGAAGATGATGATCAATCTTATTATTTTCCTACTTT
Source organism: Hemithea aestivaria (assembly GCA_947507615.1). Lineage (NCBI taxonomy): Eukaryota > Metazoa > Arthropoda > Insecta > Lepidoptera > Geometridae > Hemithea > Hemithea aestivaria. Next base: position 8,952,157 of record OX382329.1, on the reverse strand, counting down.
ATTAAGTTTTTAGTTTCATAAAGTAATGATTTTTTTTGGTATTTTTTGATGAAAATAACAATGACCAGGCTTGCTGTAGTTCGTTCATCAAAGATGGCCACTGTCAGACAGAGGTTTGCGCCGCAGAGTGCAAGTGAAACAAAAGATCCATCGACAATAGTTGGTTTTAGCTGAAAATATTTAAGTAGAAATATCATCATACACTTCATAGTTGCTTTTATTTGTATTTGAATCTTAACGATTCGATCTCTGATGTTATAGAAAAAAAACAAATAAAGCTGCTTAATCTCTTTTAATTGAATTTAAATTTGCATTCGAGCAAAGAATTATGTTCTGTTAAAATCAAGTAGAACTACTTACTTTCTTTTGGATGTGTAAGATTCTAAGTACTTTCCAATGATTCACTAAAATCAGAACCTATTAAAGTATTTAAATTTGTTTTGGTAAAATACTACAGTATGTCCAGAATGTATGCAAATTACAACAAAAATAACATATGAAACGGAATGTGTTTTTAATTGCAAGGCTTTAAAAAAATCGTACAGGTATTTGACTGTAGTTGTTATTAAATGCAGATGTTACTTAAAACCTTGTAGTTTAATTGCTTTTTTGCGTATCTATCTCGGAAACTATGCATTGTATCGAAAAATCGGTTTTACCTGTAGATAGAGCTCAAAAAGTTGAGTAGCTTGGTGTAAATAACTCATTTTTGTAAAAAAGTGCAGATAATCGGTTTTACCAATAAAGGGACGATATATCCTCTAACAACCAATACAGAATGGCTGTATAACTTGACTATTATTGTCCATCTTAATTATTGTCCTTCACAGGGGCTTCCTAAGCTATCAAGTTTAGCTACCAATATTTCAGGCTAAATTTATTCTGCTTTAAAAAAAACTTGACTTCAAGACAAACATTAGTGACAAAACTAATAATAACACTCTGCCAACTGACAGTGGTTTGGAGCACTTGGATTTTCTGTAGATCGGCTTGTGGCCGATCTGTGGTTAATAAAAGTGTTCTTTACTGCTATAGTAGCTGTAGTATTGTTAGTTTGTTTTTCTCAATAAAGGCATTAACATTAGTTATATACAGTCACAGTATTGACCTTTGAAGTACACTTTCCATCTTAAAGGATATTAAGCCCAATGATTTCTATGTTCATATTATTATTACTTTTAATTTGATGATGATGTATTCCTGGCCATTTTCAGGCTCGGCAACTGTTACTACAGAAGGCATATTCATTGAAACTTAATGTTCCAACTTTATCATGAAGGTGGTGAACCCTTGGTGCAATCTTTGGCAGTTTGCATACCCAAGGCTATAATTAGTAAATGTTCCCAGTTTTCATTCAAAGAATTTTTACATAATATCATTTCAAATTTTTGTGTCAATACTGGCAAAATACAAAAGCTGTGAAATGCCTAAAAAAAAGTAGAATTTATTAGTGAATAGTGCATACTCACAATGGTGTTGATCCTGTAGAATCAGTAGCATCAACATTAATTTTTGGATGTGATAAAAGTATTTCCACAATATTGTTCCTTCCCTGAGCGGCTGCTCTGTGAAGAGGGGTAGCTTGGAGGATGTCTGGCTCATTTATGTTCACATCTAGATCTATTAGCAGCTTTGCTACCTAAAACAAAAAAAAATCAAAGTAGTTTTTACCTATTTTCGTGCGAGTGGCAAGCTACCTGCTATTTGAGAAGGTCAAATTAAGAATTACTTAGATTATAAAAACCAAGACATTTAATTATGAAATGGTTTAGTCCCAGTAATATTTATAAAATTAATTTTAGCCCCTGTGGAATCTTTAGGTAACTAATAACTTTTATCATGGATTTCATATCATTATTAAATTTATATATTATATTTCATTTAAATTCATTCATCGGTCATACTTACATCGATATGCCCTTTAGAGCACACATAATGAAGTGACGACTGCCCCCGGTTAGTTTTATGATTTACATTAGCACCACGGCCAGTCAACAACTTCACAACAGCATATTTCCCCGCAGACGCTGCCAATATTAATGGGGTACAGTTTGTATCATCCACCGGATCCACGGGACTACCACGGTCTAATAGGAAATCAACTAAGTTTTCATTTCCTCCAAGAGCAGCCCAATGAATTAACAGTCGATTATTCTGAAAATTAACGTAATTTTACATAGAAATATTACAATTATTATTGTGGTCGTATTAGTAAGTTTTATTACAAAAAATATCCTTACAGAGTCAGGAGTGTTTACTAACGAAGGATCTTGGTCTATTCGAACTTTTACTTGATTGAAATCACCTTTGTAGGCCGTTTCGTATACAGAACCGATAGACATTTTAAATGATTTAGAATGTAATAAGACAAATAGAATTAACCGATACTTAGTAACAAATAACAAAATTCTCAGAGATTTTCGCCGATTCACGCTACAAAAAAATACAAATAACAAAAATTGAAGTTTTGAAGTCTTTGTGAATGTCAATGTCATGCAATGTTAAAGTCATTAATCACTGTCAATCATTTTTATCATTTAGTTCAATTTAGCTGTCACTGTCACAATAAAAATATTTGTGTGGGAGTTTTGGCGGCAAGCCTTGATCATATCATTAGCTCCACGTCTTTTGCTTAATAATCGTGTAGAATTTGATTGTTAGCGTGTAATAATGGTGGAATATTGCGTGTTAAGTGTTTTTGAATGTGCACAGATGTAGGCAAGTGATATGGTGCTGAAATATGAATTTTGGTGCCCTTTCCAAAACTCCTCCGAACTTTCAGTAAAATTCCACCCATTTTACTGGAAGACTCACGTGACTAGACGAGCTATTAAGCTCACTCTGACTCTGACCTGACTAACTAACTTATTACTTAAAAAATAACATTTAACTTGACACTGGCAAAACACGAAAGTGGAGACCATAATTTAATATCCCGTGAACATTCACGAATTTTACTCGACACTGGCAAAATGCACATGTTGCCATATTATAAAAAAAAAAAAAAAAATATATATATATTTTTAACAATTAAAATCAATTGAAATACAAACTTTTTATTAATTTTACAAAATAATCATTTACAAAAACGACCGCCATTCGAACTACTTTAAAAATACCGCCGACCACAGATAATCTATGATCGCCTGTCAAAAGAGGTCCCATTAGCATAGATAATCAAACTCCTTTCTTGATTTCGTTGCCAATACGGCCTCTCCTGGCATTGCACCGTCCTCGGCTGCACATTTGTTGTCTTCTATTCCATCAGCAGCATCGGCAAATTCATAGGACTCGCGACCGACGTCTTTCTCTGCACTCATGGCTGCGATGCCGTACTGCTTTGGGTCAGTGGGAGAATCTAAGGGATCGTCAGCATCATCACCCCTAGGGTTTATGATCTGCATGAGAAACCAGTAGTTAGAAATTTTGACGACTGACAAAGTTGCCTATTCTATCAATCTTCTCACAATCGTGGCCTTCCTGCATACTTCATTTTACACACAGAATAAGAATTTTAAGAAAACAAAAATCCTTTAGGTACACATTCACAAATATGCGTACGTCTCCTTCATATACGTCTCAGTGATTCATCTCTTTCATATCATACTATGGAATTGCAATTCCCCACGTTGAAGACGTGAAAACCAGGACTAAGCCTGCAACCAGGACTAAGCCTGCAACCAGGACTAAGCCTGCCAGGAAATATTCCTGATGCGTGGCCACGACTTCCGGGACAAAGCCCTACCAGATCTGTCTATTTCACCAGATCTGGTCTGCCAGGACAAAGCCTGTTGTGGTTTCATCCGGGACAGCTTCCACTGGACAGCTCCCACTGGACAGCTTCCACTGGACAGCTCCCGCCTGTGACAAGCTGCACCAGGTCTGCCCGCTCCGGGCTTGCCTGCACCCGCGCCACCAGGTCTACCCACTTCGGGCTTGCCTGCACCAGCGCCAACAGGTCTACCCACTTCGGGCTTGCCTGCACCAGCGCCAACAGCGCCAGCATGCGGCGAATCAGCTCCACAGTCACAGGTCCCAGCGCGGTACTCGACTGGCACCCGCTGATGCTCACATGTAACAAACATATCAAAACACAGCATTGCGTACGGTCGACAGCCAGAGATACAAATCAAATATAATTTTTAAATTTTCATTATCATCTCATAGTAGACGTGTGCGCCGCGCCGCCGCCGCCGCCGGTCATTTTGGCCACGCCGCCGCCGGTCTTTTTTATAATCGGCGTACAAGTCTATCTCATAGCAATATTTTATGAGCTTAGAGATTAAAAAAAAATCCAAGCAAACATCAAAAATCATTTTTTTTTTTTTCAAATTACAGTGGTAAAATCTTGCAGGTACAAAACATTAAGGGTTGTAGATAATCCACAGCATTGCTGTTTATATCTTACTCTGACATGTATTTTGTAATATCGAAATTAATAACTTTGGAGTATTTACTGAAAAACCTTAAATCATTCAGTTCATTTCACAGCGTTTCAAACTTCAGATGACTTTTGTTTTTATATAAAAATATCCAAATAACAGCTAATTAGCATTAGCAATAATATTAAATTGCTACAGGTGAATTAGCAATTATCAAATTAATTGTAGTTGCTAAAATCAATAAATTACTGCTAATAGATGGATAACTCTTTATTGCCACAAATAAAACAATTACCACTAAAAAAGTACATTTCAGTTAAACAATGTTACAATTGGCGGTCTTATCGCTAATTTAATAGCGTCTGCGTTCGCGTCCCGCTACTATCATGAGAAAAATACGCGACTGCTTTTGCATCGCGGCGCTAACCAGGCCATACTGTGCTAATGCTAATGTCATTCGATGCGAATAATTCGAAAATATTAACCGTCGTGTCGTGAAATAGCATATTTGCGCAAATGAAATTTAGCACTACAGCTATGCATAATATGAAATTAAAAATATTTTTAGTAAATAGCATAGACAAAGCTCGTAGCATGCTAAGACATGAATGCTAAATAAAATTAATGCAAAATAGCATTCATTATCATTACTATTGCGATGAAGTCAATTATTACCGGTACAGACGTTAAAATCGCTAAACTCATGGTGGAGACTTAGAAACATACAAAGGTTTTACTCGCTTGAGAATGCCCCAGAACCTGGCACATTCACACTTAGATACTGCTTATCTCTTTGTTCCCATCAATTGAAGCTCAAGTCTTATACGGTATAACAGGTTACACTTCTAAGCTTTGCTTGCTTTGAACTAGGCTAACTTCGAAGGATGGGCAATATGGCCATCACAGTGTTTTACTAAGCTACGTTAGGTGTTGGATAGAATTCTAAAGTTCTATTCTATTCTTAATTTTGTGGCCGGTGAACGTGCGATAGCACCACTACTTTGCCAATGACTTGTGGAAAGCTAAACCATCAAATGACGGAAAACAGATCTAGGTAATTTTTAACATCTTTCTATCTTTTCACATCTTGATAATATAACAGCAGCGATCCTAGCGTTATATAGACTTCAATCGACAGAAGTTTATAACTGCAATTGGCTTTTTACTAAGCACATAAAGATGAAACTCAACAATGGAATATAAACATGAATTGCGGCGTGATGCAACTTATTAAAATCTTCAAAAAGAATTTTAAAACAGGGACATTCCCTTCAAAAGAAGACTGGAAGCCTTTACTGTAACTGCGCTTACCAGACGGAGACTTTTCATGTGGTACACAGATGGTTAAAAACTGGTTCTAGTACAGGAGCAGGTATCTACTACCAGGTATTCGAAAACTTTCTAGTGCTGTAGCAGTTTGGGTCAATATATAAGTCTTCCAGGCAGAAAACTAGCATACATTTCATGCATTCATATAGCATGCACTGAAGAAAATATAAAAAGGAAAGTGGAAGATAAAGCCTAGACCTAGATCGAGATTTTCAGATATCATGTGTCACTAAAGGCCTTAAATTCCTGCAGAGTAAGCTCAGACTGGTCTAGAATTCTGTGAAGGCCCTAAACAAACTTAGCCACAGTATAAGCACATGACTAGTCTGGGTGCCAGGCCATGTTGATATATTAGGGAATGTGAAGGATGATGAGCTTGCTAGAAGATCATTAGGTACGCATGAACCTGAACCATAATATGTATCTGCTCTGCCAGCATATACTGTCAATTTGTTCATAGAGAACTATGCTGAATGTTACAAATCAGATTATGCAAGAATGGGAAATCAGTCTAGGAATGCTCTGCTACATTTAAAGAAATTCTTATATAACAGCCACAAACTTTAAACTTATCTTGAATAATGAAAGTAGCAAAAGATGAGCTACAGGCCTATTGGCTATCGCCTACTACATATAAAACACTAGAGTCCATGCATACATTACTTGCTAAGACAAACATGCATACATCACTTACCAAGACCTCCTATGAGTAAAATAACAAATGCAGTGTACATACAAGAAGAAAACACCAATCTTAGTGGGTGTAAATTAGCCAATAGCCCTTCTGTTACTGGTGCCCTAACTGGGCATTATGAACCCAACAACATGCTTATAATACAAAATGAGATAGTCAACAACAAACTACTGTAGAGCCTGCAGTGATGAGACAGAATGAAGCACAATTTGTGTGAATGTCTTCCTTATAGTACCAGTGTTAATTGCTTAAATCATCTTTTATAGATGTAAAAGGCAGTGATGATGTGAGTGCCAGTATAGGTTTCTTCCTATTAGTGGATTCTCCGCTTTAAAACTTAAAGGAGGGTGAAGCAATATTAAACAAATAGAGTACAGAGTTCATCTATAACGCAGAGTTCATTTATGTTATTGCTTACTGCTTACAACAGTTAACTATTTTTAGGCAACAACAATGTTTACTAATGTTTGGTTACATACTTAGGAATACTGAGCTGTCTGACTGAAAATATAACTGTTTAGTGCGACCCCGGTTTAAGCGACCAACTGCTTATAGCAACTATTTTTATGTGCATGTTTTATTTGACACACAATGTTTTCTTTTTCAACTCATAATTATTGACCTTACTCTCCTAACTCTCCCGCGCGCTTCAACTTTGTAATCGTTTTATTGGCCATTGGCCAGTACCTATACGGTATTAGTATCACATTTAGTGCTTGTCGCCTGTATTACAAGTTGATAAAGCTCGATAGCAGGCCTCTTGAAAGTCGTAATATTCAGATTCATACACACGTAGTACAGCTCGTAGCTTGACCAGCACTATGTCGGAGGAGGCAGCATACAGGCGCGTCCCTGCGCCGCTGGAGTCTGGAGGCAGTGCTCAGGCGCGTCGCTCCGGCCGCACCAGACAGGTCGCGTCGCTCGCTCGCGCACCGCTCACCTTCTATCTCACACCGGCAGCTCCAACGAACATGCAAAATATCAAGGCACAAATATGATTATCACTTTTACATTATGAACTTCTATTACACAGGAACACTACCAAAAACATTCGATTGCAACTTATAATGCAGCCCAGCTGGTTATGTAGGTCATCAACCCTTTCCTTTTGTAAATTACATACGCGTTCGGCCAAATCTGACCGACAATAAATTATCAAACTATACGGCACAAAAAATTTCCAAAAGGGCGGGAAAGCGCCATAACCAATAACCAGCCGATCCACAAAACAAGTAATTCTAACAGCGGTCGTTTCCAATAATTCAATAAAAACAATAATAGTCAGGAATTATGGGCATAAGTACTATCCCAATTCTGATTTTAACAATTAAAATCAATTGAAATACAAACTTTTTATTAATTTTACAAAATAATCATTTACAAAAACGACCGCCATTCGAACTACTTTAAAAATACCGCCGACCACAGATAATCTATGATCGCCTGTCAAAAGAGGTCCCATTAGCATAGATAATCAAACTCCTTTCTTGATTTCGTTGCCAATAATATATATATATTTGTGTGCAAATATCGAAGGTTTTTTCAATAAAATAATTATGAAATATCACCACGCTATTGTAACTTTCAGCAGGCTTAAAAATCTCTACTCTAGAGGATTGTGTTCAAAAGTTCCTCTACAGCCTGTTCAATCGTTAGAAAAACATGACAACGAAGTAGTGAAGGTGGACCATAACACAATAACATTATTGGAAAGACTTTCCTTAGTAAAAACAGATCCAGAGGAAGGTGTAAAGATATTAGAAGATTCCATAGCATTTGCTAACCAAATTCTTCATATTGACACTGATCATGTGGAGCCACTTTATTCTGTTCTTGAGGAGAGGTAACCTTATCATATTTGTAACTTTTAGGTTATATTTAGTTTAAATCTTATTAAAAATACTTATTTTTAGATAGGTTAATCTAGTTTTACTGTAAATTAGTAAATATTTCTGTTATAAAATAATAACTATAATATAAAAAAATCTTTGAAAATTTTTATGATTATTGATAATTACTAAATTTCAGAAATTTAAATTTACGCCCAGACAATGTAACTCAAGGAAATTGCCAAAAAGACATACTAAAGAATGCATCAGTAAAAGAAGATGACTATTTTGTTGCACCACTTGGAAATATCCCATTACACGAAGTAGAAGTAGAGGAAAAGGAAAACCAATCAACAGCCAAACAAAATGAGATCTAATCTACTTAATGTATTCTATAAAAAACAATTCTTTGACATAGTCAAGTCCTCTAGTGATAAAATAGAATATAGTATTATGAAACCATCAGAAATTCTAATAAAAAATATTCATTTAAACTGGCTTAGATACATACATCTAAAAACACACAAAATAATGCCTGTGTACATCCAGAAAACAATAGATAACCTTCCGAAAATTGAAAACCAAACTTTGCCTTTTGGCATAATCAAACACAAAGATGTAAAATTTGAAGGAAAGATTTTAGAATATAATTTTGAATCTCCACCTACAAAAATTGATTTGGAATTAAAATTAATAATACCGCAGCAGAATGTTATGCAGTATTTTATTCAATGGCAGAGATATAGGAAATATTGGTGGAGCTCTGTAAGTATTACTAAACAATTACCTACTGGATGTAACAGCAGTTTTCCTGCTGAAAATTTATGTCGGTGTTGGTGTTAATTTCTGGCTCTACCTTCCTACTTACCAAATTTAGGCCCAATCTCCGCATTTGTGAAAGAGTAACAGAAAGAGACTTATACATTTCTAAGTTATCCAAAACAATGGTTGAGATTCAGATAGTCTGAACTAATATTATTATTTGAACAATAATAATATTATTATTTAAATACTGCTAGTTTGGCTTAGTTAATGAATATCCCTTGTGGTAGTTTAAAAATTGCACATTTAATATTTAAAATCTACTTTTAGATTACAACCACACCAAGTTTATTCTCCCTCGGTGACATAAAACAAACAGACTCCAAAGCAGAGGTGGAGATTGTAGCTCAACTACCATCCGGACCACAAGCTGTAGAATGTATCAAGATTGAAAATGATCATACTGTAAGTATGAGGACAAAAACAAATAGGTTTAAACAGGATTTGATGAATAAATGAAAACTATTAACATATTTGTTAACAAGAACACAAGCTATTGTGAATGAAAGTGCAATGAAAAATTCTGGGGCTCATAAGAGAAGTAAATGGTAAGTGGTGAATAAGAAAGTTTACAGGAATTCAATATCTAGTGGCTGATATGAAATATTTGCTTGCTTTAAAGGTTGTGAAAACTACAAATAGGTGTCTTTGATTTAAGAGTAGGCTAAAATGGGTGCGTATTCACATGCATAATTTTTTTTGTCCTTATTATGTTTGGCCGAAAATGTTCCACATAACTTTTTTTAGCCTAATCATAATTTGGCATAATTATATTTAGACATACTTATGTTTCGCCATAACTGTCAGTTGCCCTAAGGTTTTTTAGAATATATTTGTAAAGCATAAATTTGTGTGTACATAACACAAGTATGCAAAATTTTGTTAGTCCTAACTTAATTTGGCCAAAAAAATTTTCGCATAGCTTTTTCGGGCATAATCATAATTTTACATAATTATGTTAAGGCATAACTAATATTATAAGTACTATCAGACCATCTATTTAGTCAGCCCGTATCCACCCAATGCTGAATTAAGACCCATTGCATATTCTTATGTTCTCGTCACATCTTGAATTCTTGTGTGAGCCTCATCCAGATTTTGGTGACAAATTTATTAACATTATGAGACTATCGGGCTGTTAAAATGGTCTAAAATTATTAAGGAAAATAGTTTAAAAAGACTGACTGTCACAAAACCGACTCGGATAATTTAGGTTAGGTTAGGTTTGAACAATGTCGGCAGCGGTCAGAAAAGTGCTAAAATGACCCCCACATTCCAATTTAGAGAGAGGATAGATTAAAATGAAACAATCGCGAGAAGGATAGGTTAGGTTTTAAGTTAGAACATTGAAATTAATAATTCGTTTCTTTTAGTATATATAATATTTTGCCAATTATGCTGGTAATATTATAGGGCTGAATTTATCACCATACTGAAAATCATTAGGGGCTGGATATATCATTATACTGAAAATTATTAGGGCTGGATATTATTATGTCGAAAAATATTAGGGCTGAATATAATTATGCCGAAAAATATTATGGAAAGTAATATTATGCGTTGAAACAATATGCGTAACAATTTTAGACGTACATATTATTATGCTATAAAATATTATGGGAGAGGACTAAAAATTTTATGCGAGCCAATATGGGTCCATATTGGCTCGCATAAATTTTTTTGCCCTAATTTAATGTAGCATAACGTTTTTCAGCCTAAACTTCAAAACGCCTAAAGTTTTTAGGCATAATTTTTTTGGCCTAAATATTTCTCCCATAATATTTACGCATATTGTTTCAACGCATAATATTACTTTCCATAATATTTTTCGGCATAATTATATTCAGCCCTAATATTTTTCGACATAATAATATCCAGCCCTAATAATTTTCAGTATAATGATATATCCAGCCATAATTTTTTAGAAAAGTCATATCTTGTCATAATATCATTACCAGCATAATCGGCATTATTAATACTCAAAGAAACGAAGTATTAATTTCAATGTTCTAACCTAAAACCTAACCTAGCGTTCTCGCGGTTTTTTTTATACAACGAAGTATTCTTACTACGAGCAAGACGCTCCCCTAATGGTAAGAGAAATTAGTACAGTGCTATCCAGTATATTACAAAGGTAAAATTCTGGGTGCACTGCGCCAACGCTTTTAATTTGAGAGTAATAAGATGTTAAGACTCTTCAGCCCAGTAATTTTTCTAGCTACAGTGCGGTTGTTATCTACTCTAAATTAGAAAGTGGGTGTCATTATTGGCACTGTAAACATTGTTCAAACCTAACCTAAATTATCCGAGTCGGTTTTGTGACAGTCAGTATTTCTGGGTGCTTTAAACTGCTTGACTGAATAATTTTATTTATTTATAATATTAGATTTATGCCTTAATATAATTATGTAAAATTATGATTATGCCCGAAAAAGTTATGCGAAACATTTTCGGCCAAATTAAATTAGGACTAACGAAATTATTATTATGCCTACTAATATTATGACACACAAATTTATGCTTTACAAATATATGCAAAAAAACGTTAGGGCAACTGACAGTTATGGCAAAACATAAGTATGTCTAAATATAATTATGCCAAATTATGATTAAGCTAAAAAAAGTTATGCGAAACAATTACGGCCAAACAAAATTAGGACAAAAAAAATTATGCGTGCGAATACGCACCCGCTAAAACATTATCTATTTATTGTAAAATTGGTACAATAATTATAAAATGAAGATTAGTATTTGAGCCAAACATCATCATTTTTTTTACCAATGAGGAAAAATGCGTTACGCATCATCACCCCACGGGGGGCGCTGGGGCGGTATATAAGACTCCCGCTGAAGAGAAGAAAACCTGGGGCCTGAGGGTGTTCCTTCGGGACGCTATAATGCCAGGGCAGCGGGTACGCCAAAGCACTCATTCGCGGCTTCATCAGCAAGACCCCACCCTAACTCCATTTCTCTTATAAAATTATTTTTAAAACCAAATGGTTTTAACTCATCTTTTTACAGGAATTCAAAGGCAGCGCGACCCTTACTTGTGCCATGTCATTAGAAAGAGCTCTCATTGCTATAATCATGGATGGATTGAATCAAGATGAATATTTGAAGCTGCATAGAAATATAGCTCCTTACAAAATGTCTTTTGGATTGAATTGTGAAGGTAACTTTAGAATACAACTGTACAAATATAAACACAGTATATGACTAATGTGACTGTTATTGAAAATGAAATATGAATATTGGTCGTCAAAGTGGGAAAATTAGTGGAATTTTCGTATAAAAAAATTCAAATGGATATTGTACCTATCTTAAAAAACCCCAAATGATCACTTATTATGGCATATATATTATGAATAACCTATTAGTATATTATTATTATGTAACTTTCCTATTGCTCTCAATAAAGAGTAATCTATTATTGTTTTAGATCCAAACAAGAAAGACACTCTAAAAGAGCTTGCTAAAGTATTATTCTATCATTTGAGACTTCAAGGGATATCTGCTTGCCTTCCTGATTTCACCACCACTTTAGAAGAACAGGTATATTTTTTTTATATTTTACTGGCATTTGCCTGTGGTTACTCACTGATGTTGATGATAATATTATGTTACTTAGGAATAATGTAGCTTTTAAAATATTTGTGAAAGAATCTGTTCAGTACTTTTGAGTTCATTCAAAATGTCCCTACTTTATTATTAGTAAGTAGGTATAGATGTGTTTATTTTGTCTGTTCTCAGATAAAAGAAAACTTTACCTTGGGGATACCATATACAGCCATTTTAAATGAAGCCACTCTGAATGATGGTATTTTCCATTTGCTGAACAGCAGCACAACATTGAATGTAAGTTTATACAAAACTTGATATTATGTTATGAGGAAAAACAAAAAACAATGGCTCTAGATAACACCTGCAGCAGTGTTGTGTAGGACTTCTTACCTATTGAATATCTGCGGTCATACTGTAAAAAGCAAGATTACTTACCATCACGCGAGAACTAAATTTATTTGTTCATCTTGCATAAGAACAAAATAATATAGCCATTTTCACAAAGAGGTCCCGCGGAATTTCTTGGAACTAAATTTATTTTTTTCGATAATTACTGGACTTCATATCCTAAATAATTTTTATTTGTTAGATAGAATAAATACATATTTAATTAAGAAATTAAATCAGAGAAATTATGAGGCGTTAACAAGTTATAAATATGTATGTTAACTTTAAAATTTGCGATAATGGCGCCCCGCGCAAAAAGGACTCCTTTCGTGAAAAGCACTCTAAATACTGCTGAATTGAAAACACTTCTTTTTTTTTCTTTATTTAAAATATCTTTTTTTTTTCAGGAACAAGTACATGTTGCAGATTTTCAGTCCTATGCATCATTGTTATGTAGTGACAAAAAAGTTAATACATAAGACAATACATATTACATAGTAAGATAATAAATTTGTTAGACATGAACCATCTTTGATATTCTTAATACCCAACAATAAATTGCTATAACCAGCTATTGGTTGGTAAATAGGACAATGAACTTATACTCTGCAAAGTGACCCAGTTATGGAATGAATAAACATCTGTTATCATTATTTGGTGCATGATGAGTCAAATGTCAGAAAGTTTAAGGAATAATTTATAACCAAAGTAACATAATAGAGTTGACTAAACCACAAATTTGATATCAAAAAGCTCTAAATAATGTTATATCTACCTACAACCGGGACATTTTTTTATGTTTGCATAAGGGTCATTTTTGCATCCAGCGAGCTTACAGACAAAAGGGACATTTTGCGAAAGGGACCATTTGCGAACGAGGGACATTTTGAGAAAGGGACATTTTGCGACGTAGCGTTCTTAAGTCCCTAAAAATTTCTAACTATATTACATGGTTGGGTTGCGCACGCACATTATTTGGTGTGAATTTTATTCGCAGATATTATCTTATACTCATTGTAACTTATTGTGAAAAATCAATAACTTTTACAGAATGACGAAGTGTACGCACGCACATATTATTTAGCCGTAAGTTTGGTTGCATTCAGCCAAATTATAGTATACCAGGACCGGGATGAATGAAAAAATGGTTTATCTATATCTTTCTCAAATGAAACATATTATTCCACACTTTCACAATAAAATTTTATTTATTCAGAGCTCTTACAAGACATTACATTAGATTCTTACAACTAAATTGTAAAAAAGGTTACAATCAAACTAAGTTCCAGTAAGATTATATGAAATTCTAGAGAAACTAGGTATAAGAGTTGCACAAACATAAGTTTGGAATGATTAGTCAACTGATAATAATTTTGTATACTTTAAAAAATGAGAAAAGTTAGTGGAAATGTCAACTCCTACATCAGGCTCATGAAATAGTTATACCTACTAAGTACATACTAATATTTCATATCAAACCTGACGAAACAAGGCATTATTGCATTGACAATTTCTTACATGTAGAAAATATTAAATGTATGAGGAAAGGTATTCCTTACATTTAACTACATATAATATTAAATAGTATTATGTCGCTCAAAGAACATGAACCCTGCGCAGGAACCGATTTCGGGTCTCAACTGAGTTCAGCAGGGTTATTCACTTATCCGTGAAAGAACCGAACCGAATTGTCAAACAAGTGAAATTTAAAAAATACTTTTTAAAAACAAGCTTTAATTATTGTTATCATCTTGCATCATAAAGTACTCGTCAAGACGAATCAAATGAGCCCAAACTCGATGGGGTTGCGTTGTTTTATGACAGAGTTCCTTTGGCCACCTTCCAGCTCCATCATCAGATCAGCTAGATGTCATAAAAATATTGCATTGTCATCCGATTTACACACGCATACAAATTTTCAGCTCAATTGGAAACCGGGAAGTGGGTCAAATTAAACTTGCAAGATTTGATTACAGACAGACAGACAGACAGACAGACAGACAACAGACAGGTGAAAGTAATATAAAGCTTGTAAAATGTATGAAATGACGTATTATGTAGATACAACTTGACATGTCACGTCATTTCATACAATTTTGACAATTCGGTATTCGGTTCGGTTCCCTAACCGATAAGTGAATAGCGCTGCAGAAATCAAGTATCTCAGAATGCGGCCATTTTGGATCAAGTTGTTTGAACGGCACTATAATTATATTATTAAGGGCCATCTCCACGGCCTGCATTATGGCGAGTCTCTAAAACATTGCAGTTGACTCATCTCGTGAAGACAGTACCTACATATTGGATACACTTGCACACATTTTATCCATTGTTATATTATGTAATACTACTTTTGGTTTCTTTCACTATTAATTGAAAGGAATTCCTTGTATAAAATCATTAGTAACATTTCATCACTAATTAAACTTTAAATATAGATTTCAAGATAAGATTACCACAACTGATTAGGAAAGTCACTGTACAATATTTATTATGCAATTATTGCATTGTCAATCTTTTAATGTGTGGCACTATAACCACTTTCAATCAAGACTAAGAGTAAAACTCTTAAAATACCATAACCACTTCAGTAAATGTAATTTTTTAAGCCTCTACTGGTGTAGGATAGGCTTATAAAATTAAAGATTAACCCTTAAACACGTGACATTCAAATATTTTCTTGGTGTAATAGTTATGGTTACTAAAAGTCCAAAAAAATATTTAAAGTATTTAATTTAATAAGACAGCTTGTGTCTTCAGCTTTTATCAGTACATCCTCAGAACAAGGACTTAAAATAGGTATAATATTCATGCAATTAAGGGTTAATTTACATTGTGTCAAATCTGAAAAGATGTTGTAAATGATTATATTGTTCACAAGTGCACACAAACTCATTTAAGTTCATTTTCCGTGTATATTAAATGAACAGTTTAATGTACAAACTAGATCTTAGGTAATATTGGCTCATACCAACCATTTGCAACACAATCATCCAGTAATTATAATATATAATGCAATTAACTTAATGTTCATTTATGCTGGCAACTGCAGTTTCTTCCCCTTCAAAACTGAAACAAGAAAAAAAATATTGTTATTTAAATTGATGTTATATGTAGTTCAAACTACTAATCTTAGGCGGACATAGGCGGATCCAGGATTTGGTTCTGGGGGGGGCGGGGGGGGGGGGGCAAGGTGCAGATGGGCAAAAATATTATAATGTTTACTACGAAAAGTGTGTGTTTAGCTCGCTCTGAGCAGTTAGAAAGTTTAAACATCCTTAATAATATGTGCGCAAGTAGCTTCCTGCGAGCGCCGAGAAAAAAAAAATCTTTACCATGAAATATGTGCCAAATTCGTAATTCTACCTATAGTCGGGCCGGCCTAAAAGGCCACATTTGACAGATGTCAGTCATAGCAAACAAGTGTTGGGACATTGTTTGTTTATTTCGATTACAGGATATGAATCGATACGATCTTCAAACACGTTGGAATCGAATACAGTTTTATGAAAACATTCATAAAATCTAATTAATTTTAATTCTAATAGGTTTTTTTGTAAACATGTAATGGCGTCATGGGCTAGTTTTGCCAGAAACATCTCACGAGTTATAAAAAAACCTGTAATAAAAAAATATGTTTATTCTCTATACATTACACAATTTTATTTTAATTACATTATATTTTACAATAATATAATCACAATATTAACAACATATTTTATTTTAATCGCAATATAGTTATTTATTTATGATCAAATATTCAATCCAAGTTATAATTGCATTCGATTCTACATTTTAAATTTCGATTTCGCGATTTTATTGGGTAGCATCCTTATTGTTTTAAAAACAAAAACTGATTGACGTGACCTTGTATAGGGTGTCCTATTTATTCATCTAATGTTTTTAACCCCCAACGCAAGAAAGGTGGGGTGTTATAAGTTTGACGTGTTTGTTTGTCTGTCTGTTTGTGTATCTGTCTGTGCCATCGTAGCCGAACGGATTAATGAAGTTTGTTTATTTTTTCGTTTATTACTCGGCAATGTTCTAAGCTATGTGTAACATATTCTTTATAGTTTAAAAATAAACACAACAATGACTTGAAACAAAAATTGAGTATTTTTGTGTGTGTGTGTGTGTGTGTGTGTGTGTGTGTGTGTGTGTGTGTGTGTGTGTGTGTCTGTGTGTGTGTGTGTGTGTGTGTGTGTGTGTGTGTGTGTCTGTGTCTGTTCTACCAAATGGTAGAAATTTTAATGGTAATGCGTAAATTGTTAATTGTAAATTCGAGTATAGTGTTCAGTGTTCAGCTAAGTGTTGTCATATTATTTATTGTTCAGCTAAGTGTTGACATATATTATTTACAGAAAAAATAAGTAAAATTTTTAGATCACCCTGTAAGGGAATTTTGATGATGTGTCAAATGTGGCCTTTTAGGCCGGCCCGACTATAGTCAGGTCATAAGTATTGTCACACAGTAAAAACTTTTCTTTTAGAATGCTGGCCACAAAAAAGTTTATTGAATTCGAATTTCGAATTGTTCATGAAAATAAAAATGTATACTTTTTAGAATTTTACTCATTTTTAAATATGGAGTGGACGCTTAAAGAAGACCGTGTTGCAGTTATTGCGTTGCATCGTTGCGGTTACGCGCCAATTCAAATTTTTGACATACTGAAAAATTTGAATATAACCAAAAGATTCGTTTATCGTACCATCAAACGATACAATGAAGACTCTAGTGTAGATGACAGGTCAAGAAGTGGTCGCCCTCGATCTGTTAGGACTCCAGCAGTGATAAAAGCTGTGAAGGCGCGAATTCAAAGAAATCCCAAACGTAAGCAGAAACTGTTGGCCCTTCAGATGGGGTTAAGCAGAACCACGGTGAAAAGGGTGTTAAATGAAGACTTAGGGCTTCGGGCATATCGAAGAAAAACAGGACATCGTTTAAATGCTCGTCTAATGGACCTGAGACTGAAGAGATGCCGCGCTTTGTTGAAGCGGTACGCTAGAAAAAAATATCGAGAAATTCTTTTTTCGGATGAAAAAATTTTTACCGTAGAAGAGAGCTACAACAAACAAAATGATAAGGTGTACGCACACAGTAGTGAAGAAGCGAGCAACCGTATTCCGCGTGTCCAACGAGGTCATTTTCCATCCTCGCTCATGGTATTTCGATTGGGAGTTTCTTATTGGGGTTTAACAGAGGTACATTTTTGTGAGAAAGGTGTAAAAACGAATGCAGTTGTGTATCAAAATATAGTCCTGACGAACCTTGTGGAACCTGTTTCTCATACCATGTTCAATAACAGGCACTGGGTATTCCAACAAGATCCTTGCCCCCCCCCCCCCCCCCCTCTAAATCCGCCTATGTACATAGATGATTATTACTCTTATATGTATGCCTAAACAGCTGAATCAATTAGAATGAAATTTGGTATCTTGAATATTAGGATATTATACAAAACAATCTAATCAGGAATAATCATGAATGGTCACAATAAAGTTCTCAAAAAAGCAATAAGCTAATAAGTTTTGATATAAAGCATTCCACACTCCAAAAAATGTTTGCAATCATACATTCTGATAAACATTCATATTTACAAATAAACACAGGAACTATTATATAAAGTTTTGTAATGCCATATCATTAAATGCTTAAAATGCATGACAAATTTCAAATTACCCACTCAGACTTGTTTTTAAACATCTCATTCTATGAATTAATAATTATAATTGAGAGCACTGGCTTTTTTTGGAGGTGACTTTATGTTTTCGAAATCTGGTTGAAGAGTAATTTCATCTTTACACAGGGCTTTGTCACAAAATGTCCCTTTCGCATACACATGCAAGGAATAAATGGAGAAAATTGGCTTTGGACATAATATGTATTATACATCTCTAAAAATTACAATTTTAAAAGATCAGTCTATACTTGGATGTCTTTAGCAGACACACACAACATAAAATTCCAAGTTTAGTTACATTCACTATATATTAGCATAGATAAGATATAGGTAATTGGTTTTTGTTGTACCGATTTATGAGGTGTATGTCATAATACATTAAAGACTTGCAATAATAATTATAATTATTATTAAAATAACTCATCAACTTACAACCCTCTCACTCTTGTAAGAATGCTTTTAGATACTATTTTAAATAGTTGGTGTAATTGATTTTTATTTAAATAAATAATTCTGTTCTGGACTGATAACATCCAAATTGCTAATGGGTATTTTGACATGAATTCAATCATGAATTAGCCTAGCAGGGCTATTGGCTAATTCACACCCGCCAAGATTGATGTCCACTTCAATTTACATTGCTGCATTTGTTATTTTACTTATATTAATTAGAATGTTCAAGCAAGTAATGTATGCATGTCTATGGATTCCAGTGAACATACATGTTACATGTGGGTGGGTGAAAGCCAATAGGCCGGTCTAAAAAATAACATACCTTTAGTAATGTACAGGTAGAAGAAATCACAATACAGCACAGTTTGTATGACTCCGGCAATAATTGCAATCAATTCATAGTGGTCCTCAACAAAGTAGCGGTAAATCTGAAAACAAATTAAATAGGAAAGGTTATATTATTCTTAATTTGCAGCTTTCCATTTTTTACATTCATTTAAAAGATACTAATATCTGGCTGTAGATTATAAGGATAATTTTGTTGTAGGTATAATATTTTAATGCATAATTATTGAGGCATCACCACTATTGTCTGAAAAAAGTTTATGAATGTGCCTAATTGGGGTTTATACTTCAACAGAAAAGTATCCAGAGTACAGTGCCCGAGTCAAATTACAAGTATAGACAGTTTTTTTTTTTTTTTTTTTTTTTTTTTTTTTTAATAAACTATATCATACTGCCGCTCTGGCTTATGCGGCACCATTATATCCTCACATTAAAATAATCTCCATAATATTACTTACAATTTTCAACTTAACTATGTACATGCTTAAATTAATTATTACTAATGTACCTGATATCTCTTATATTGTAACGTAAGTTTTTTTTTTTTTTTTTTTTTTTCTGACTTCTATCTTTTAATTGTTCTTATTATTATTATTTTTTCCATCTTTTTTTTTTTTTTTTCCCTTATAATGTTTTCATATTCTTTTTTTTTTTTTTTTTTCCATTTTCTTATAATATACATTTTTTCTTTTCATTATTATTATATCTTTTTTTTTTTTTTTTAAATTCATTTTATCTATTTATCTTCATGCATCTAACGAGGTCAACATAACTTCAGATCACAAGATCTAAGCCAGCCGAACCTCTCCAAGTTACATGCACTGCACTAGACTTCTTTACAAAAACATAAAAAAGCTAAGCAAACTAAGCTAAAGCTAATTAACCACTAACTTAAGCATAGCTAACAAAATTATAATATGGTCCTTGCTAATCAATCAATTTGCTACTACCAAACTAAAAATAACAAGCCGAATAATGTTAACATTGAAACATCACAAATCACATTATTAATAATTATTATTAAATTTTCAAATTAAAATAATGAATCAGTACTAATTTGTTACATCTGACTATTAATAACGATACCACTAAATATATTTTGCATAACAATAGTACTTCAAATAAATCAGAAATAAATTAAATGAATAAATTAAATTCCTAACAATATTATAGCAACTAAACCGTGGATCCGTTGGCCCTCGCCGCACTCTGGACAACATATTCGGCAACATATTCGGCATTTCGGCTAAGTATAGACAGTGTGGCCAACCTATTTGTGGGTGTTTCTGGATACCAAGAATGCTATAAGGCCTTGAACATGACCTAATGACTGCCTGCTTCATATCTTATAGAAAACAATCAGCGGGACTAAATTGTACAAGTCAATAAGAGTTTTTTTCAAGTTTACATCAAAGTTATCTTACTTGCATCTAAAACTCATTTTTAAGACACATTTATTATTATTATATGACATTGTGCACAAGATCAATATCGCCTTGCACATCTTAGCACTGCTGACAGTTTAACCAGGGTCCCACTTTATTACTTACCCAGTTCAATAGGTAGAGTGCCCTGTAGGATCCCAGTGCAAACAGGTAATGTGATGTAATACTCTCAGCTTCTCCAGTCTTTGATACCAGGAACAGTTGTGGCAGAATAGCAACAGACTCCAAGTATATTGAGAAGGTCCACAACACCTACACAAAAAATAAATCATTATGTATTCATTCCACCAAGGTCAGTGACCTATGATAAAAACTAGATAAAGAATTTTTAACTCCTTTTTTGTGTGAGAATTTTATGTTAGCCAATAAGAATGTATTTGAATTGGATTATAGTAGTCATTTAAGTACTGTTTGTGCTGCAGGTAGGAATGAACTTCTAAGTTATAGGTAGGGCTTTCATAGCATTCCACTCACCTCCATCACAGTAAATTCATGATTGATCAGCAGAGCCAGAACCAGGCATGGCACCAATAGGAACTCAATCCGGAAAGTGTCGTGGTTGTGGTCGTAGGTCGCTTTGAACTTCACGTACATCAAATAAACAGTCGCAATGGAAGCACCAATGAATACCACTTTCATAACGGAGTTGTACACCGAAATATGGGTTGTCAACAGATCCAGATACCGTGCAGTGTACACCACTGAGAACAGTATCTGGGATTTGCCTGAGATACCTGAAATTACATGAAACCATCAACGTCAGATGCCCTCACAAGAACATGCCGGCATACCGCAGTCCGATCCATTGCCCACGTACCTGCGCATGATCTTGTCTTCCATATCTTCAATAACAATATTATAATGGCTAAAAGGTGAGACAAATCACCGAGCAAGCGAAAAATGTTCATTTTTCAATATATTTTACAAAACTTCTGAAATGATACGCCGCGTACACTCATTCGTCATTCAAGCAAAAATGACGTGGCTGTCTGTGAATGTCAAATTATAAGTGACAGCTGATTGGCCGAAATTTCCGAAGCATCTGGAAAATTAGCAATTCGTACAGGAGTCTTTTCCGAAGTGTTTTTTATCTGTGATTCTCGATCTCTGTAATTTGACAATTGACATTTTTGTTTACGTCAATTTGAATTTGACGTTGAAAAGCACACATATTCGTATTTCATAGACCACGTTTTTATAAATAAATATGTTTTAAATACGAATAAATAGCATTACCGAAGTGTAATAACATATTTAAGTATCAAATATTAATTTATTGGTGATTAGCGAAAATGGTGCGCCACAACAACCAGTTACCCAATAACCTAACTCAACTTCAGAACCTGATCAAGCGGGATCCTGAATCGTACAAAGAGGAATTTCACCAGCAGTTTGTACATTTTGACACTACTTTGGAGATCTTCAATCTGAACCCAACTCAGTACAACAAGAAATTAGATGAACAGGCTATGTTCTTGGCCCAAGTGGCACAATGTTACTTAGATCAAATGAAACTGTTTCCACAAAAGATTGTGGATATTTTAAAAACACACAACACCGTCTTACATAATGACATGAGGTTATCCCTTTGCAAATGTTTAATTCTATTGAGAAACAAGAACTTTATAACACCTTTTGATCTCCTCGAGTTGTTTTTCTCATTGCTGAAATGCCAAGACAAGAATTTACGGGAGTTTCTGAAAACTCACATTATTACTGATATCAAGAATATGAACATGAAGCACAAGGATACAAAATTTAACTCCACATTGCAAAATTTTATATTTTCTATGCTGAAGGATTCTGATGCCAAGGCGGCTAAATTGTCAGTTGATATATTGATTGAGTTGTACCATAAAAATATTTGGAATGATCACAAAACTGTAAACATCATAGCTGATATTGGATGTTTCTCAAAGATTACCAAAGTGATGGTAGCATCCCTTAAATTTTTCCTGGGAAAAGATGAGGAAGAAAAGGAGGAAAATTCAGACAGTGAAGATGAGATAGACCCTAAGGACACCATGATATCCAACAAATATAACAAAAAAAGTAGAAAGAGAGAAAAAATGGTTGAAAAAGCCAAGAAAATAGCAAAGAAAATGAAGAAGAAGAAACAAAAAGCTCCCATATTCAATTTCTCAGCTTTACATCTGATTAATAATCCTCAGGGCTTTGCTGAGAAATTGTTCAAACAATTGGAATCATCAAATGAAAGATTTGAAGTAAAGCTGATGTGTCTTGATGTGATCTCAAGACTTATTGGGTTGCATAGTTTATTTTTGTTTAACTATTACCCATTTATTGCAAGGCTTCTCATGCCCCATCAGAGGGAAGTCACAAGAATTCTGCAGTTTGCTGCACAATCAGCTCATGAGCTAGTTCCTCCTGAAGTACTTGAACCAGTCTTGAGAGCAATAGCTAATAATTTCATCACAGAAAGAAACTCTACTGATGTAATGGCAGTTGGCTTGAATGCTGTTAGGGAAATTTCTGCTCGCTGTCCATTATCACTGGGTGAAGATTTACTTAGAGATTTAGTCCAGTATAAAAACTACAAAGAAAAATCAGTCATGATGGCAGCAAGATCACTTATTCAACTGTACAGGCAAACAATGCCAGAGTTACTGCACAAGAAGGATAGAGGACGTCCTACAGAGGCCCAATCTGAATTAAAGTCAAAGAAATATGGTGAAATAGATATCAAAGATTACATACCTGGTTCTGAAGTACTGCTAGAAAAGGAGGAAATCAAGCCAGCAGACAACAAACATAAGAAGAAAAAAGGTAAAGCTAATGACTCTGATGATGAGGAATGGGTTGATGTGGCATCATCTGACTCAGAAATAAATATATCTGACAGTGATGAGAGTGATAATGATGATGAAGAGCAGGAAGAAGAAGAGGAAGATGATGATGATGAACAAAGTGAAAAAGAAGCTGATGAAACTGCTGTAGAAAAAACAAAATCCCCACAAAGAAAAATCTTAAAAGGCAAAAGAAAACTTGATCCAAAAACTAAAGAAGAAATGCAAGAGAAAGTGAACAATGCAAGAGATATAGCAATGGAGAAAATATTTACAGATGAAGACTTTAAGCGCATTGAAGCTGCACAAGTAAGGAAAAACTTGACTGGAGTCAAAAGGAAACAAAATGTTCTAGATGATGATGCTGAAGAATCTGGGGAATTAGTGAAACTGGCTGATATTGAGAACATTTATAAGAAAAAGAAACATGATAAGAATGCGAGAATGGAAACAGTTCTCAAAGGGCGTGAAGATAGAGATAAGTTTGGCTACAAGGACAGAAGAAAAAATGTAAACTGCTCCAAAACCAATAGAGAGAAGAGGAAAACTAAAAATTACCAGATGGTAAAACATAAAGCGAAGGGAAAAGTTAAGAGGTCTTTTAAAGAAAAACAAATTGCTTTCAGAAATTATTTGATTAAGCAGAAGAAAATGAAATAATTAAGATAAATTATAATGTATTTTTACTTGTAATAAATATTATGTTCAGAAATTTGTATTTAATTTTTAAATTTTATATTGATGTTTTATAAAGTATTTTAGTAGGTACTATGGATATTCTATGCAATCATTTAGATATTTTAAGCTATCATACCATTTCTATTGAAAATATATTTTCCAAATGCAAGGTTGCATAATATCATAGAGACAAAAAATACAAATAAAATTAGTGTGAGTGTGCTAATTTAGTTACATATTTTTTAATGTTGCTCTAATTATATTAACAAAATCAAAAAAACCTTATTTTATGCAGCTCTCAGCATCGCCTCGTGTCTATCACTGAGTATTAAAAAATAATATTTTTTAAATTTAGACGGTCATTTTGTGCTAAATACCTTTAGATGAATGAGTTTGGACTATCTGTGGTGAATAAACTTTGAATCTGTGGTCGGACTGTCACTGTCAGCTGATTGTCATACACGCCTGTCAAAATTGTTTTGCATTGTTGATTTGATTCATAAAAATTTCATAATTAAAAATTAGTTAATAAAGGATTATTCTGGAATAAATTGTCATATTTCAAAGTATTCAAAATGCTAAAACCAAAAGCACTTACACAAGTTCTGAGTCAAGCTAATACCGGGGGAGTAGAAAATACATTGTTGGTACCATTTGAGTTGTTATTTTGGTATTTTACTAATGTTGTGATAAATTTTCTTTAATAATATCCTTGTTTTAGGTTACTAAATCATCAAGGAGCACTCCTAGCCTACTCAGGTTATAATGACAAGGATGCAAGAGTAACTGCAGCCATTGCCAGTAATGTGTGGTCAGCTTATGAGAAACAAGGCAAAAATGTATTCAAAGAAGATAAACTTCACCTAATACTAGTGGACTGTTTAAATGGGAAGATCGCGATAACTCAAGTGGCCAATCTGTTGTTGTGTTTATATGCCAAGGAAACAGTAGGCTTTGGGATATTGAAAGAGAAAATAAATGCCATTGCACAGTATCTGGAAGGACCATTGAAACAAGTAGCTACTTCATAACATATATTTTAACAACAAATAAAAGGGTCACTGGTCAAATGTTGCATGATAAAACATGTTGCCTCTGACATAGGTAAAACTTGAAAATATTGCTCGACATAAACATCTCTTTTGACACAACTCGACTTTGTCCTACAGCATTTGTCCACTGGGTCCTATTGCCTATTTAACATTATATAAAAAGATATTCTATGTATTATAAGCAGATAAGTAAATATAAAATTATAATATTATCAGAAAATCTTAATAAATGGTAAAGCACATTATACTGTTGTTTAGTTTACTGATAAGAAAATGGTACATTATTATAATATTTAAAATATTCAGCTACAGTCTATGATATTGCAATTTTACAGAAATAGAAGCAACAGATGTTACTACTACTTACTACTAATAATAGCTTAGTGGCAGCAATAGATTTATACTTATCAATATTTATGTTACTCGTTATCATTTCCTACAACAATTCTCTGCACTTCCTCTTCAAATAATTTATGCTTTTCCCTTTTATGCACCCGTAGCTCATGCGTTAACAACTTTTTTCTGAAATAAAGAAATCTTAATGTAAAGTAACTCATAATAAATGGAATTTGAATTTTTTTTATAGTTACATATATATTTATTTACATAATATTAAAATATCTAACCTGCTTATAAGATCTCTTCCACAAATGGAACATCTATACCTTATATTGAGATGTGCAGAGTCAAAGTGTTCTTTTAGGTGTTTCTTCTGACGAAACATTTTTTTACATTTGCTGCACTGTAAAATAAAATTTAAAGTAAAATTACTTGCACTTGCAGAAAATTATAATTAAAATAGCATCAAAATTTTACAGTAGGTAACAGTATGATATAAATTACTTAAGTAAGCTAGAGCCTCACTGCTGTAGTGTTATGATGTGTCAGAATTCAGAATCATAGTCAACTCACTGTTACAATTCATTTTAACCATACATGTTAGAAACTGCTATGATTTGACCCATTATGACATATTACAGTAGTGTGGCTGAAGGTTTCTCACCTCAAATTTCTTATTGTAATGAATGAGCTGATGTTTTCTCAGGTTACTTGGGTTAGTGAATCTGAGGGGGCACATGGAGCACAGATACCGGTGTTCCCCAGTGTGCACTCTC
This sequence comes from Hemithea aestivaria, assembly GCA_947507615.1. Taxonomy (NCBI): domain Eukaryota; kingdom Metazoa; phylum Arthropoda; class Insecta; order Lepidoptera; family Geometridae; genus Hemithea; species Hemithea aestivaria. Next base: position 8,925,577 of record OX382329.1, on the reverse strand, counting down.
ATGTGACAAACCAAGTAAGACTTCCTCTTGCCTCTGTATGGACAGTGCTCACAGAAATACTCTTTTGTTTCTTTGTGTGTGTGCCTAAAATAATTAATATTTGTTAACAAAAATCTCCAGAATTTACACAACAAACTAACTTAACTCATTGAAAAACAGAAAACTTGCAAATATCAATATCACAATATAAATCTGTAAGATCCTCTAATGTTGATATTGGAAGATTTCCCCACAGATTTAAATTATTGTGATGTAGAAAATTTTATATTTCTACATTCACTAAGAAAAAAATTCTTAACAGCAGCAGAGCTTCAAGTGTCAGCAGTCAGCTAGTCAAATAAAAGGTGTTATTTACATATGGTTCCTCAATGCTCCAGATGAGTAATATATTTTGCCACACTGATGACATGTGTATTTGTTAGGCCTTGAGTGCATTATCTTCTCATGATTAGCTAGATTCAGCACAAGCTTGCCACATTCCGGACATGGGTGGTAAATACAACTATTGTCCTTCCTATGTTTTTCAGATTCTGCCTGAAATATAAAAAGTTAATTAGTATAAACAATTTATCTGATCGTAACTAGAAGAATGGTTAGTTGGAAAACCTACTTATATAATATGTGAAAGTGTGGATGTGTATGTTTGTTACCTCTTCACACCAAAACAGCTCAATCAATCTATAGCTTCTTCCTTAACATTTAGGGCTACTTTTCAACAAGTTAAACAATATACATAATTTACTTTCTGAAAGAAAGAAAGTATATTTTACAAGTTTATTTTTTATTCTGAATAAGCTCAAATTTGACCTCAATACTTTTTACCTTAGTATCAAATTTTAAGTCACACCGTTTACATTTGTGTAATTTGAAAATCTTCTTTTTTGTTTTTCTAGCACATTTTTCAATAGTGTCAGAATTATCAAAAACATCTAAATCGTCATGTGCTTCAAGTACATCTTCAACAGGACTTTGGGTCTCTCTTTTAACAGGTATATAATCATTTCTATCATTTTGTGATTCCAGACATTTACTAGAGGAACTGTGATACATATCATCAAGACCATCTTCTTCATTTATGGTCACTGCTAAGCTTTTTGATAGTCTCTTTTGCTGCATTTGATGAAGTATGAGCGAAAAATCATGTTTGACCATAGGCTGGGAGTTTGTTACTGAAACAAAATAAAAATGTATTAAACTGCTTATAATAATGTATTATAAGAATATATGAAACTAAAATATTATAAATTTGAAAAATTATCATGTTATTTTAAAAACAAGGGTTTATTAAAAAAAAAAGAAATAGTGTCTTAAATAAATTATTTTCTTGTAGATTGAAAATTTGTAGATATACACACAATGTTTATTAATTCCTCATGCCTTAATTCCTGATTCAATCAAACTAAAATCTTGTATGTAGGTACTAGGGAAAACACAGATTACCTTTCGCTGAAAAAACTACTTGGTACCACTAATAACACTATAAAAATTAGGTGTGTCAAACCTAGTGTTGTTTCAGATGATATTGCTTTCCGGAACATCATGTCTGAGGCTTCACATTTCCTTTTAAATTGAAATGCTATTTTCAATTCATCTAAACATGTATTGCATACATATTTTGGATAGTAATCAGCTTCATTTATCTGCAAAAAATCAATAAAACATTAGTTTCTTGTAGTCTTGGACCTAAGATCACTTTTATTAATTTAAATACTTACAGAGATATTAGCCACTGTTCTGATTGCGCTCATTATAATTGTATCATCAATAATTTTGTCAGTAATTGGTACCTCTGCTGGATTTGTGCAAACTCTACATATCATATAATTGTCAAACATTTCTTTTCTAGAAGTATTATTAATATGTTTTTAATCAACAAGTCATTAGTATATAAATATAACAAGGAAGAAATTTAAAATTACAACTTACTTGTTTTGTAAAATCTCTTTTTTAATATCTGGCTCAAGAGATTCTGATGTTATTTTAGTCTTTAATGATTTTAATAACAAATATTCAGTCAGTTGCATTACAGACATATTTTTTGGTAGTAAGAAAACCTTTAGAAAGCAGAACTTGATATTATTAAATCAATAAAGTTGAATTGGATTATATTAATTCATCCAAAATAAAAATAAACAATTTTCAATAATTTTCACTTTCCACAGAGGCTAAAAGTCGATCTTTCATTCAGGTTATTGAACTTTGCTGACCCGAATGAACAATCACGATTTTATAATCTGTGGTTCAATTATCCGGAATCCCAATCCCGAGATTTTCCGATATTACTTAGCGAAGCGGAAGTAAAAAAAAAAATATAGCTGGCAATACTCAGAACGTCAAAACTTAATGATTGTCATTGTCAATGTCAAACATGAATAGCCGACAGCCGCAAGCAAAAGTTCTACGATTTATGTAAAATTTTTGTTATTTTGCTATTTGTGTGAATTATTATCAAGATTCAGTATGAATTTATCAGAAGAAAACCCATTTGGAAACGGACTTCTTTATGTAGGATTTAATCAAGATCAAGGTATAAGAACAAAACATCAAACTGTTCATGCAACATTGAGTTTGTTGGTGTAATAGTTATTTACTGTGACGATTTTTTGTTTTGTGATTATACAGGTTGTTTTGCTTGCGGAACAGAAAATGGTTTTCGTGTATTCAACAGTGACCCACTCAAAGAGAAAGAGCGACAAAATTTTGCCGAGGGAGGACTTTCTTACGTGGAGATGCTTTTTAGATGTAATTATATGGCGCTGGTCGGCGGTGGCAAGACGCCAGTATATCCTCCAAACAGAGTTATTATATGGGACGATCTGAAAAAAGATTCAGCTATATCCTTGGACTTCAACAGCCCTGTTAAAGCAGTTAAATTGAGGAGAGATCGCATAGTGGTTGTTTTAGGTAGGTTATCAGGAATATTAATTTACATAACATGCTATATTATAATATAGGCTGTGGGGATGTATATTATGTTATTGGTGTTATTACAGAGAACTTGATAAAGGTGTACACATTTACTGCTCAACCACAACTGCTGCATGTGTTTGAGACTTGCCAGAACTCTCGTGGACTATGTGTTGTGTGCCCCAACAGTAATAATGCCTTGCTTGCATACCCCAGCCGTAAAACAGGACATGTTCAGGTGAGATATAGGTACTTATTATGTACTGTTCTGCTATGAAAATACATATCTAGGAAAAGAAAGAACTGACTGATGGATTCTCATTGAACAGTTTGAGTTGAATAGACAATAGAAAGATGTTAGGATGTAGATAAGATAAGATTACTTGAGTAGAGTGAAGCCATGGATATCTGTATCACTTGGCACACCAATCTCAATATAACAAAATGGCTCGATAGAAAGGAGGCCTTTGCCTAGCAGTGAGACAGACCCAGCAATATCATAAAGTAATAAATAAACTTTCCTACAATGTGTCTTTGCCCTATTTATTTGTTTGTTACAAATATCTATTTCTATAAACAATGTTATGTAAATACTACTTGCCCTGGTTTACATACAAGTTTGTAACAAGTAGCATTAGCTTAGCTATTATGTAACTACCTACATCCTTTATTCTTTCTTAGTTTGAATTCTGAGAACATAAATCTTTGAGCACATTGACCTCCTTATGCAATTAGCAATTATACTTTTTTTTATTAAAAGTATCTAAAAAAAAATCTATAATGTACCCTTACCCACTCACACGTCCGCGCTTGAATCGCTTCGCGCGCTCACTACTGATACCTACTAAACGTCTATTTTCTAGAAAACTTTTAAACCATTTTCAATGAAAAAAAACCATTACATAGTTAAAACTATAAAGAAAAAAAATATCGAAAAAAATTTACTCAAATATTAACACAGAGCATATAAAAAAATGCGAACTTGGCAATATGTGTTAATATTCGGTATTTTTTTGGTTTAAACACTTTTTACAAAATATCTCTCAATATTTATTATTTTTACCTGCATATTATTAAACTAGAATATATAAGCTTTGATTTGATACTAAAATATAATGACTTGTAAAGTAAAATTTAGCACAATAAATCAAAACAAACCACCCATTATTGTATAAATCTTCAGCGCCTAGAACAAAATACTGAGAATGGAAATATTAAATCAATAAATTTAAACTATTTTAGCTTATATTTTTTTATTTTAGATATACGTAACTATTCATGTTGAACTGTTTTTCTAAATTTACGTTGTTTTTTAATAAAATAATAGCGGATTGAAATTAATCATGGTAAAATATTACGAAACGCGGAAAACGAGACAAAGATCTTACATGTCGACTTTAAGACATGTAAAATTGTTCTAATTTTATTTTTTTCCTTACAAAATGTACTAATTTCGAAAGATGGTATCATGAGGATCATAACAATAAAATTTTTTAATAAAATAAAGTGATTTAAAAACATTTTAAAAGCAGATTTCACTGGCACGCATGAAAACTTTGAAACATTAATTTAAAAAAATATATTTTATAAATTTTACCAAGAACTGACTTCAGATTTAATGATCACAGATTAAAAATATTTATTACGAAGCCATTTGCAATCAAATTTACGCAATTTTTTTGCATTTTCATAGATAAAAACATGTTTTAAAGAAGCAAGTCCTTAGGACCGCTATAGCGGTCGGGACGTTTGAGTGGTTATTAATTTCTATGTTACTTTCTATATAACTCAATTTGGAAGTAATCTTTGCTTTTTCTAAAACATTCATTGTAATATTCCTTAATGTATCACAATAAGAAAGTTTTTTTTAGATTATCCTTTACAATGTTAAGATGTCAACTTTTCAACATTATTACAAAATTTATAGTAAGAGATCAGAGGACACCCATTAGCCAGTAGCCAGTCAACACAAACACATCACATATTTGATGTTGTGGATGTTAGTTTATGTTATTATTGAGAAGGGAGCATTCACTTTATTTATCACTAGTGGCCCTCCCTGGCTTCACATGGGTAGAAATACTATACAATGAAATTTTCTTTTTCTTCCAATTAATTTTCTTTTATACAAATCTGTATCCAAACAAAAAATGCTGACAATCAGAAGCTATGTGGATTCATACATTTTAATTAATATTGATTTTCCTTGTTTTCATTCCAGTTAGTAGAACTAAGCAGTCACGCAGGGCCGAGTACAGCTCCGGAAGGCCACCTGATCACAGCACATGAAGCCCCACTCAGCTGCCTCGCGTTAAACGTGGGAGGGACTAGACTGGCCACTGCTTCCACCAAGGGCACCCTCATCAGAGTGTTTGACACTGTCACGGGACAAAAACTTGCAGAATTACGACGAGGGGCCAATCAGGTACCTACATTAATATTAAATTAATCAAATCAACATAATATATCTTTATCTGAGTCAACATAGATCTGTGGGTTAATGCTTGTTAAAGTAATAATGCTTGAACAACTGAACCAATTGCAATTTGATCATAGTACCTTTCAGAAGATTACAATACCATCAGAAGTGAAAAAAAATACATCATGTTGCTAAAAATAGTAATTTTTATTATGTTCTTCTTTTTCGACACATATAGCCAGAAAGAGAGAAATGCCTTTTAACTTTACGGTTCTATGTCTCTCCTGCCAAACATTATTTATGTCGGCTTATATTTTTGTCATCAGTGATTGTCACCATTGTTGGCCAGTACAGCCTCTGAACTAGACAAACAAGATTTCTTGTATATTTTCCTTTTGTTGTCAAGGCAGTAGTGATTTTAATCACACAATGCCTAACGCTGAGTAATACAAGGTCATTGAACCCATGATTGCAACTCAATCTTTTGAGCACTTAGTTTTCTTTGTGCATTATAGCATTACGTCATTATGTTAACTCTAATATAAATAAAACTATGTATTTTACAGTTTATTTTTATAATTGTAACAACAATTTACTCCATAAATCAATAAAATTGCAGTAAACAACATACCTACTGCATAAAAATAAAATCTTTTTATACATTATATTATAGGTCTTTGACTACAATCTCGCGTGTTGTTAAGCGCTGATGCGGCCGTAGATGGTAACATACTAAACCTAAAAGGCGGGATAAATATCTCTCTGGCTTCACTGAACATCATGTCGGATCACGGTCGTAATGATCGCTTGACGACAGGGTTTTGTCCAACAGGTGGTAACTAGCCACGGCCGAAGCAAACCACCAGTATTCATATATGTAAATAAACGTCATAAACTCACTTGTATTTACCTCGGCTTCGTGCTGACCGTTTCGATCCTGTACGAGGATCTTCTTCAGGGAGTAGTTGCGGTTACGCGCCGGCGTCCGCGTCCCGCTTAGCACACAACAAGTGAGTTACAAGTGAGTTTATGCCGTTTATTTACAAATATGGATTTTGATGTGGTATTCATTAATAGATAGAGTGGTTCAAGAGGAAGGTTTATATCTTACTAATATTATTAACGTGAAAGTTTGTAAGAATGTATGGATTTCAGGATGTCTGGATGAATGTTTGTTACTCTTTTACGCCTAAACGGGTGGACCGATTGAGCCGAAATTTGGTATAGAGATAGCTTAGACTCTGGAATCGGGAATAACACATAGGCTATAGTACAGCGGGTAAAACCGCTGGGCTCAGCTAGTGTATAATACATGTATAGTGCATAGTAGGGAAACACTGATCGTTTTGTATTAAGCGTGACGATGTGCGTTCGGGTCCACTAGTAATATTATTATGAGCCTGTTGGATCCCACTGCAGGGCAAAGGCCTCCCTACCCTCTCTCCATCTGTCGCGATCTAGGGCTAAGGATTTCCATCCTTCCGTATGTGAGTCAATGTCATCCCGCCATCTCTTCCTTGGTCTGCCGCGTGGCCGTTTGATGCTAGGAGCCCATTCAGATGTAATTTTGGCCTATCGTTCTTCTGGCATGCGACAGACATGTCCTGCCCGGTCCCATTTACGAAATGCCGTTTTTTTAGTAATAAATTAAATTGCAGGCAACAATCTACTGTATAAACTTCAACCACACCAGCACCAACCTGTGCGTGACGTCAGACCACGGCACGGTTCACGTGTTTAGCCTAGAAGATGACAAACTAAACAAGCAGTCCAGCTTGGCGACAGTCAACTTCCTGCCCAAATACTTCTCGAGTAACTGGAGCTTCTGCAAGTTCACGATACCCAACGGACCGCCGTGTATTTGCGCTTTTGGCGTTGATAAGAGCTCTATTATCGGTAAGTTATAAGTTACCTAGCTCATGTTTCGTTTATACGCACGGTAAAATCTATGCTTAGCGAAGAAAATTTGTCTGTATTCCAAATTTCAAGCCAATCAGTGATTGGGGTTGACAATAAAGAACTTTGAAAATCAGTGGTTGTTCATTGATAGATCAGTTAGGGACGTTTTCCTTTCATGTATTTAGAAAATTTATTGATAAATAAGTAAAATAATTACAAACAAAACTAGCAGCACTGCAAAGTTGTCAGTCCCAGTTTCTGCAATAGTTGCCCAATTTTGCAAACTTTTTTCTTTCATTTTTTTTTAACTCTAAATTGATTTATACAAAAAGGCTACAATGGAGCACTTTTGCAAAGCAACATGGAGCATTTTATTTGTATTTCTATCAATTATGTACCAATTTAGATGGAACCGTAATAAATCTAAAAAATATTTGCTTTTTGTTAATTTGAAGTCAGTCTTTAAGAAATAATTTAATAATAGAATAGAATACTTTATTGCATACCAAATAATTAACGACTTACTGAGCTAGAAATTTAACTTGAAAAAAAAATTTAATGTAAAAACGCTAGGCAATTTCTTACAGACAATCAATAATCATATTTATTTGTACTATTTGATACTTCAAAGTATAATAGATATATCTGCAATTATAATAGTATGATTTATAAAATATAGCTTATCATAGCTTTGATTCTACGTCTCATCTTTGTCTAATGCAAAACAAGGGACCGACATCGCATCTCACGAGTCTCAAGACACAGGTTTCCGCCTAGTTTGAGACTCCTAGAAATACTTGTTTAGAATGCAGAAACTGACCTGTAATGCAGTGTACTTTGTAATATTAGCATGTAAGTCTTTATGGGAAATAAATCATTTAATCATTTTAATCATTTAATCATTTTCAGTGATCTGCGCTGACGGATCGTACTACAAATACAAATTTAACGAAAAAGGAGAATGTACAAGAGATGTGTACGCGCAGTTCCTCGAGACATCTGAAGATAGGTAAACTACACGTGGCCTTGTGACTGGATACAATTCATATACATTTTGTCTACGGAATGTATGCGATGCTTATGAGGTTGCCTCCTTGACTATAGTGATTGACAAGCATGAATTACCATTGGCTTTCAAAAAGCGAAACTGAAATAAGCTGCGTACACATTGAACAAATGAATGGATTCTTTGGCTGTCGTTGGCACTGTGAGGACTACTAAGCGAGGGCCAACAGAACCAACGAAGTTGGAAAAGAATAGTACAAAAATCTTTATTGATGAAACTCCAATATGCTTATAGAAAACTTCCAAAGAAGAGCGTAGAGTGAACGCTAATAAAAAAAAATGATTAGCTGGCCTTCATTTGTTTGGTGTGTTGCCACCTTTATGGTGATAGTAGTGTGACAAGTGTGAATCGCGCAATTACTGCTGTCAATCATAATTTTTCGTAATACAAAGAATACGTTTGAAAGTGATTGCGCAATTTCTTTTGTCGTATTGCTGTCGCTAGTTACATAGTAACCCCACGGATTTTTAAATTTTGTTTACCTTGCTCCCCTGTTTTTAATACATTCCAATAATTAAGAATTCGATTATTATACAATATTTTCATTTCATAATTTAATATTGGAGGCAACCTCATACCTGGTGTTCGAGTACATATGCTTTTTCCACATTTATTTAGACTACCTATTTCGTGTCTCGAAGATACCTAATATTTTATAATTGTTCAAAACAAAGTCTCTGATACGGATCAAAACTGCTTATAATTATTGCATTATGATTTATGTATAGATGAGTAGAGTTTAGACCAAGACAGGAGTAATTCGCTGCAAATTTACTTGCGCGTATTCCAGATAGGTAATAGGCGAATTAATTGCTTGTGCGCAAGTCGGGATTGCACGATGCTTGTGGATGCAATATATAGCCTAGTATTTGGACTAGGGCGTCTAGTATTTGGACTTATACAGGTTTTGAATTGATTCGCGCGAATCAATAATTTGCGGCGAATTAGCCCACTCTGGTAAGAGTTTTAGTCAAAATTGTTATTTTGATAAGTCTGATTTTTAGCGTAGAAGGAAAAATATTTGTACTGATATAACATCTTAGGGATTATCTCTATATGCGATAGTATCGCAGCTACATGCCGGTTATAACTTTAATTTTACAAAATTAAACAACCACACACCACACCACACATCTCAACGTGATCGGATATATAATTATTGCCTTTTCTATAAAAGGGATTTAAAGCCACTCCAAAATATGGCCCGGAACTTGCAAAAGCTGGGGATGAGTCTAAATTCAAAGTTTGTGCTGTTTTTTTTTGTAGAATCTTCGGGCGAAGTTCATGTGAAGAGTTCACAGTCATAGTACCTATAGCTGGCTTAAACGTGGGCATTCGCTAAACCAAGTTGACCACATATTATGTGATTCTTTAAAATCATCGTTGCTAGTTTAGTGGAGTCTCGCAGTGGAACGCAGGCATTTGTGTTCGCGATACTTTCGTTTGTGAAAAGGGGGCCCCTTTAATTTAACATTTTGACATTGGTTTGTAGAGTTTTAGACTTGACACATGCCTTTTATAAGGCCAGAGGAATATTAAATAAGCGCAAAAAACCGAATTCTTAAACGATTAAAATATAAAAAAAAATCTTATTAAATAAACATACCTATTATGTACTTCAAAATTACTAAAACTATAACAAGCGTTTTAACTGGCTGTGTCTCATATAGTGACTGTCAATATTCTCTGGTCTTTTATAGGCAGCAAGCAGTAGCAGTCTTTGAGGGTTAACTTTTCTACTAAGAAAAAATATATAAAAGTTAAAACTTTAAAAGATTAGAATATTATATAAAGATATATATTTTGTATATTTAGTTATTAGATCTCTTTAATTTTTAGGTGTAGATATTTTTTTTTTTATTTACATAATGTTTTAAAATTAAACTAGATGGCGTTAGCATCGAGTTAGAACTCGCATGCGATATTTTCGTGAAGGAGAATACGCGAGTTTCGTTGGCATGAATTGTTAACTTTGCGCAGAGGCAATATCGTAACCGATGAGGTTAATCCGAGGTGCGATTATTGCTAGTTGAAAACTTTACCAATACCCCGCCGTGTGGACGTGAAATACCGTCCGCTATGGCAATTTTTGAACGGCCGTTGAGGCCTTATAAGAAGCAACATCTCAAATTTCAAACACTCCCCTCCGTCGTCGCTCCCCTCCGTCGTCGCCCTAAAAACGTGTTGAACGATCCGGATGATCCCATCGCTGCCGTCACATCGGCGGCGCTGGGATCGCCGAATCCGCCAACCATGCGCAACAGTCGCTCCGTTTTCGGTACTGGTCCCGGATACCAGATCCTCCAACCAACACAAACACGACACCGACCGCGCCGGCGCGGTCGAAGACCTCTGAGATCCTTCAGATCAGTTAGATTCTCTCCAAATAATCAAACAGATCAAAACACTGTTAGGGCCCTAGGACACGCCCCTTCAGGGGTGCCAGGGCAAGTCTAGTCCCCCGTATCTGGCGACGGCCCAAGCCGAGGTTCGTGCCATCTGAGGCGCCCTTGAGCTAGTCGCCCACAAAAACTTTGGGTCGAGTGCCTCCTGCGCTCACCACACGCCCGGTAAAGCTGTAGAGGTCTCAATCTGAGACCAACAGCGTAGGTCATTTAAAAAAAAAAAAAAAAAAAAAAAAAAAAAATTTCAAACAATACTTACAAAATATTGAAATCTGCTTCTACTTGTCAAGGCAAACAGTCTAGCCGAAGACATAAGCGGGATTATTCCGGCAGGCCCATGACACTCAGTACGATTGTCGGAGAATAATTACCTACTACTACTACATTGAACACGTAACGTGCGTATACTCATCATAGTGTGTGTAAACTACGTAGGGTTGACACGAAACTCACTTTGCAGCAAGTGGTACGTTTTGTAACGACTAGATGGCGCTTTTTGCAATATCCGACAGGGCCCATAAATTATAATTATTAGGTACGTAATGTTATTTTTAGTTTTGAAATTTTTTATTGTGGAAAATTAAAATGTGAAAAATACATTTAGGACCTATTTGAATACATTAAGGGCTGTTAATACATTTAGGACCCATTTAGAATCTAAAACACTTCAGATTCATGTTGGAATAACTGATTCGTAATCAATTATACACCGAACGATAACACCCAATTTATATATAATGTTATGTTATATCTAAAAATTCAAAATTATTATATACGCGCTATTGATTACTGCCAACTGCCAACCCTGTGCATGTAGCCAACTCGCAGACCATTTGGCGGGGAGGAAAAAAATTTGGCGGGGGGAGGTGAGTGTCGCTTCTTTACGTAGTAATAGTTTCTATTCTTTGATTCCGGTCCAAAATCGTTTCTCGTTTTGCTGGCGCCCACTGTCAAATTTTTATAAAATTTTGAAAATTCTTACTATGCCACTACAAACTCAAATGCAACTTCAATTTTTTTAAATTTAACATCTCTTGGGCGACTTAAAGTGGCGTTTTTGAAAATAAAAATGTGTTTATATGTTATTTTTCTTTGCTTACGTTTTGCTGCGCCGCCTTCTCTTTTTTGTGCAGAATTTAGGCCAAGATGTAAATAAATTATATTCTTGTAATTCTTTGGCCACCTTACCCATATAACCAGAGAGAATCGCGGCAGTAAACAGCTGTTAGCGACTTATTAGTCTGAAGAAACTCTTATAGGGTCAAATAATATTATATTGTGTAAAATATAGAAATTATTATTATAATATAAAAGAGATGAAGAATTTATTTATTTCGAAGACTGTATAAATAAAACTGCAATGTGAAATTGTAGAACAATAAGAGCGCTATGCACTACGTTCAATCAGAATCCGTGAAATGATGGACGGCCTTAGAGCCCGAACATTTAGTGTGATAAGCCAAGCACTACAGCGACAGAAATCGGATGATTTCTGTCTGTCATGGGACTGTTTTTGACGGACCGATGTAGTGTAGCCTGTATTAGTATTTGTACAAAAACTACACAATGGCTTTCTTCGGTTCGTCATTTAAAGGATTCGTATCAACTTAATGCAAAAGTGCACTAACAAGTCATAAAATCGTTAACTATTGAAGACAATGTATCATGTCATGTCTTATGTATGTGTAGTATGTTACGGCTAAATGCCGAAATGCTGTTGCACCTAAGTTTAGCCGCCTAAACCTAGCCCAGCCGGCCACTGTGTGTTAAACTTAGGTGTAGCCGTACTTCGGGTTTTAGCCATAACATTAATAGGATTTTATATAAAAGCGAGCAACCATTGAATGTGTACCGACAGAGGCTTTGTTTTGACAACCTCTAATATCAATAGTTTTAGGAATTCTAGTTTCTAATAAATATTATGATACTTCTAAAGAGATTTTGTTTGATTGGCGCTGTATGTCATTGTTAATGCTACAATTGAACTCGAAGTAAATTGTACATGTTTTATATTTACTGATTTTGTGATATTTGTTAATCATGCAATGTCCCTAATTATTATAATCAATATTTTATAAAATAAATTAGATATATTTTTAGCTTTGTGTTTAATTTCTAGTTATTTCGATAGTTATAAATAATCACACTGGCTGCGGTGGCGTTTTAGAGAACTATCCCAGGTGCCTGAAATTAATTTTGTATGGAAATAATCCTTTGGCAAAACACATCGTTTGTTTTTCAGCACTCGCATTCCGACCTCAAAAACACAGCTTGTTTTCAGCAGTCAGTTATCTTTACCGTAGTCAGTGTGTTAAGTACTGTTAATACTTGTGGCTTGTTACCACCCACTGAACAAAACCTTGTCGCCAAGATAAAGAAAGAAAGAAATAAAAAAGGTTTATTTACAATAACACAAAAACAACAGCATATAACAAAAATTGAGTACTAATGTGCTATTGTAAAAAGGTATCTACTCAGCATATATATATATATATATCGGCAGCTTAGATTATAGCTACTTAGTTTAGACGCCACATAGTTAAATTCGGTGGACCAGAAACGGAAGTGGCACTGTTTCTTGTGTAACGCAGGCTAACATCGTTTCGTGATTGGTAGACATGTAATGGGAGTAACGGGAAGTGACGTTAGCCAATGAGAGTTGAGTTGAGTTGAATCTAGTTGCACGGTCGTCCGCTAGGGGCGCTGTTGTGAGCGAGCGGTAGGGCGGACGGGCGTGAGGTATTATATTGAGCTGTGGAGACGACGGAGACTCACTTTACGTTTGGCTGGCGGCTGGGACGGTCACCTTACTTCGGAACGGCAACTCGAACGGAGGTTATGTTCGAACGGTGACTCGGATTGTCACTATACGGTTTGATTGTTAGATATCGAAGCGTTCGTAGCTTTGCGGAACACTCGGTCCCCGTTAATATTGTGTAATACAGAGTAGTGTAATATCATCCCTAATCACATTGTAATGTAACTGTTTGCAAGTGTAATAAAACTAATCATATTGTGGTGTGATGTCTTATTCTTCTCGCCCGTTATATCCACGCTGTAAACCATGCCTGAGGGGCTTCAGAATGAGCGACAATAGAGTGACAGTGACACATATAGGCTACTACGCTAAGCGCCCGGTATCTTGTCCCGACATCAGAAGTGGGATAAAGAACGGTGAAAGAATTTAACGTGTTTTTTTTCAATGTTTCAGTTTGCCTGCTTGGTTTGCCGCACCTGTCTTTTCCTGTGGCGAGTGCTGAGTGCGCGATCTGCGTGCTGTGTTTGCGCAGATGTTTGCGCAGATGTCCACGCGGGTTACATGCAGTGGAGCGCTTTTGCCGGCGCTCGTGTGTGCTCGCCTGTTCCTGCTTGCGTGCGTGCATACGTGTGTGTATGCGTGCGTGCTGAGTCTGCTGCGCTGTGACCTGCGACGCTGCTGGTCGAGCAACGAGTCGACCTTGGTGTGACTGTGAGCTATGAGACGATCTGAGAGATCGAGCCGTATCAGCGATGAACATTATTTGATGAGTGACGTGCAGCAGCGCGTACGAGCGTGCGATGTGCTGTCCTGAGCATCGGCGCGTGTGTGCGGTCACTTGGCGTGCTGGCGTGAGCATCGGTGCGTGTGCGGTCACATGGCGCGCTATCCTGAGCATCAGCGCGTGTGGTCGTGCGACGCGCGGTCGTTCTGAGTGTGCAGAGGAGAGAGAAAAAAAAAGGGGGGAGGAGAGACAAAAAAGGGGGGGAGGAGAGAGAAAGGATTTGTATCGGCTTTTATGTTTAGTCGCTAGGCACCATGTGAGAGAGAGGTCCAAACCAAACAAAACCAAAACCAAAAAAAAAAAAAAAAAAAAAAATTTTGTTCTTCAGTAGACTTTTTGGTTGATAGCGAATCATTTTGCTGTAGTTCATGTGGTTTTTATTGCTGTTGTGTCACTCTGACACTCTTGACCCATTGGATTGTGTGACTTTTCTCAGTGAAAAAGTAAGAAATTAAACTGAAGTCGAATTGCCCAAAATGATGTGGTCAGTTTAGGGTGGACATGGCTGTTCAGTGTGTGTTGTGGGGATTCAGAGGTCTGCGAGACTCTGTTTTCTAGGCTATTGATGAGTGGAGTTTTGAGCAGTTGCGTGTCCCATCCGAAAAGTGATCACATCATCAGTCATTTTTAAGTAGTAACCTAACTGATTGTTTTGTGAGTGTTCTTGAGAAATGTGTCACAACCGAACTTGATGGCATACTAAGTCGCTGGGGTATATTTTCTAATGAGAGCCTCAATTATCTGTCACTTTTGAAAGAATTATGTCAGGATATTATGTCAGGATGAACGAGCGGTGGAATGTGGAATCAATTAACATGGTGTCCTTTTGTTATAGATGTGCAGTAAGATCGCGCTGGGAGAGCTCACCCTGCGGGAGTTCGCTCTGCAAGAAGATCGCCCGAGGACGTGCGAGCGTCAGGAAGGCCGTATCGGCAGCTTAGATTATAGCTACTTAGTTTAGACGCCACATAGTTAAATTCGGTGGACCAGAAACGGAAGTGGCACTGTTTCTTGTGTAACGCAGGCTAACATCGTTTCGTGATTGGTAGACATGTAATGGGAGTAACGGGAAGTGACGTTAGCCAATGAGAGTTGAGTTGAATCTAGTTGCACGGTCGTCCGCTAGGGGCGCTGTTGTGAGCGAGCGGTAGGGCGGACGGGCGTGAGGTATTATATTGAGCTGTGGAGACGACGGAGACTCACTTTACGTTTGGCTGGCGGCTGGGACGGTCACCTTACTTCGGAACGGCAACTCGAACGGAGGTTATGTTCGAACGGTGACTCGGATTGTCACTATACGGTTTGATTGTTAGATATCGAAGCGTTCGTAGCTTTGCGGAACACTCGGTCCCCGTTAATATTGTGTAATACAGAGTAGTGTAATATCATCCCTAATCACATTGTAATGTAACTGTTTGCAAGTGTAATAAAACTAATCATATTGTGGTGTGATGTCTTATTCTTCTCGCCCGTTATATCCACGCTGTAAACCATGCCTGAGGGGCTTCAGAATGAGCGACAATAGAGTGACAGTGACACATATAGGCTACTACGCTAAGCGCCCGGTATCTTGTCCCGACATATATATATATATATATATATATATATATATATATATATATATATATATATATAGGTGGGCAACCTACGCTGGTCTTCCGTAGATACCAATGCAGTGACGTCCAGGCAGGCCTAACACTAGGTACTTAAACAAGTGAATTAAATTAAAAATTTAAAAAAACCCCCAACGTAACGCTTTCAAAATATGTAATTCGCGGTTTGGTGGTGGCGGCCATCTTGGATTTTAAATTTGTTATAGTGCGTTGTATTCTACTAGTCAAGCCCTTTCATTTGATACCCATATTGATGGGGTCGTGGAAGAAAAAAGTTATCCGCCATTTTGTAGCGGCGGCCATCTTGGGTCGATTTCCACCAAACATGGCTAAGAACACTCGACTAACTCTACTTTCAAACAAAAAAAACTAAATCAAAATCCGTTCATCCGTTCGGGAGCTACGATGCCACAGACAGACACACACACAGACAGACAGACAGACACGTCAAACTTATAACATCCCGTCGTTTTTGCGTCGGGGGTTAAAAATAACAAATTTAAAAAAAAAAAAACAAATGCAATAAAAAATAGGAAATAACAGATAAAAAAAACATAAAACAATAAAAAGAGATAAGTGGTCATTATGACCGTTTGCGGCGTGATGCTCAGTGAAGCCAGGCAGGGGGGATTTGTCCCGTCTTCAAGGTTTAGTAAGCTACCACTACGACCGCATCGTCGTTTTAACATTACGCGAGTTCGTGAACGAAAAACATAAAAGATACCCGTATTTTCATACTAAGCATCAGTGCAACTGCCAAGTGATTACACTGGTAAACAGTGGTTTTGTTTTATGAAGTTTTTTAACGGATCTTGTATGATTTTGCCTCGCTGATTCCAAATCTGTAGTCAGTTTTTGTCTAGCAGCTCTAGTTTTTGAAATATGAGCATATTTCATTTTTAGCCAAAAATACCACAATTTTAGAATTAAAGTATATATTGCTTTTACTTAACATGAAAAAAACATTATTTTATGAGCTTTTCTTGCATAAGTAGAAACATCAGTCTTATTACGAATGCTCCAGCAGTAATCTGTCATCATATTTGCATTCCAACGACCCTGGTATCGCTCTTCCATAGTGCGAATATCCTGATGAACGGATTGTCCTTGTTTTTCGCTTAAATCGCCAAACTTTTCTGGGAAGTGGTCTAAATGGCTAAAGAAGAAGTGTATCTAGATGCTCATGTTACATTCTAGCATCTGGAATTGCAACATGAGCTGCTCTATGTGTTGAATGTAGTCTGGAGACTTTATATTTCATAAATAATTTTGTACAACCCAAATAAATTAAATCCATGCAAATTTCTCCTCATCTGTCATAAAGTCAGTAAAAAAATGGTCCTTTATTAGTTTACTGATTTGTAAACCATCAAAAAGACCAGCTTTAATTTTTTCTGTGCTTTCAATTTCGGAAACATTTAAAACTGGGGAAAGCTTAGCATAGAACTTTTACAAACTGTTTTATCAGACCTAAATTTATATGAAGAGGGGGTAATGATATTTAGGATTGGCCTAATAACGGATTTTAAATTAGGGGGAACGATTTTTGCGGTTTATTCCGGTAATAATCACAACAACAAAAATTACGATCATAGTGATGATTAGTCGGTTTTTGCCCGATCCCAGGACTTTTGAACTTTAAGGTGAATCTTTTTTTATTAGGCCATGAACGTAATGATGTTACGTAACTACTACATACAAAATTCGGCATCCAAGGCGTACTAAACACTTGTAATGGCTTCCCAAAGTTGTCAAAATAGGCCTTTTTCACAGAATGAAACGCATTTAAACGCATTTCCTTAACATATAAGCACACCAAACAGCACAAAAACTATCCGGATCATTTAAACAAGTTCTTCTTTACGTAGACATAACGGACAAAAATTCTTAGATAAAGAATTTTTGCAATTTTTTGCACTATAAATTAATTCAAGTAAGCAGAGTAACGATATTTCAAGAAGTAGCTGTATCACTAAATCTAGAGCTGCTAGAAAGAAACTAAGGGTAGATTTGAAATCAGCGATGTTAAATTAGTAAGAAACAGTTAAGAAACTTCATAAAACAAAAAAAAAGTACGATTTTGTTGACCAGTGTTATTAATACAGATTGCGTTAAAACTTTTGCATTTTTCTATAAAACAGCCTACTTTTCAGTGAGTAAAATCGTTGGGCTCTAATTGGAAATAATACAACTGCATATAAATAAATATACTTAGTATTTATTCATCTAAACCTATTTCTTTAGTACATCAATGAACGTGTTCCGGGGTATCTTTATGTTGGCGATGCTGCGCATTTTCTTCTTGCCTTCAGCTTGTTGCTTGAGCAGTTTCTTTCTACGTGTGACGTCACCGCCGTACTGAAAATAAAAGTAATAGTTTATACGGGGTTATTAGCTATAGAGCCACTAAAAAGTGAATTAAAAAAAAAACTTTTTTTTTTTAGATTATTATTACCATCTAGCACCAAAGTACTCGTCAAGACGAATCAAATGAGCCCAAACTCGATGGGCTTGCGTGGTTTAATTACGGAGTTCCTATCGCCACCTTCTCCATGTCATAATAATCTTGCATTGTCATCCGATTTATACATGCATGAAAAATTTCAGCTGCATCAGAAACCGGGAAGTGGGTCAAATTTAACTTGCAAGATTTGATTATAGACAGACAGACAGGTGAAAGTAAATAAAAGCTTGTAAAAATCCTATGTGTTAGGATCTAAGCTATCTGAGCCGTGGCAAGTGCTAAGACGTGCCCAAAGCCCATATTTTCTTTTTGTATATGGATCTAGTGTCTGAATAAACAAATTTATTATTATTATAGCATCCCACAGGAACGCCTCCAGGTTTTTAGTGGGTATCCCCGCGTCCATCTTTGGCGGGGATGTCCCCCATATCTGTGACGATGCATTTTGCATTTTTCCTGAGTCAAAAACGGGTCTAAGCTTTACATACGACATTTCGGCTCAATCGGTTTAGGACTGAAAAGATAAACAAAACATCAAATTCTAAGTCTTGGTTTTAAAAGGTCGTACCAATTTAGCTGTGACATCCTTTCTGTAGGCCTTTATCGTTTCTCTCGCAAATACTTTTCCTGATACAACTGCTTGAATGGCAATCTGAAAATTATATTGATAAACAAGTGAAGTATTAAAACACTTTTTAAAAACAAGCTTTTATTATTATTACCATCTAGCACCATAAAGTACTCGTCAAGACGAATCAAATGAGCCCAAACTCGATGGGGTTGCGTCGTTTAATATCAGAGTTCCTATGGCCACCTTCCAGCTCCATCATCAGATCAGCTCGATGTCATAAAAATATTGCATTGTCATCCGATTCATACATGCATGCAAATTTTCAACTCAATCGGACACCGGGAAGTGAGTCAAATTTAACTTGCAAGATTTGATTACACACAGACAGACAACAGACAAGTGAAAGTAAATAAAAGCTTGTAATAAATACTGAGACGTTATAAAATTTAAAATCAGCTAAAAATTTCAAATTTCTTTGTTCCTCCCAAAAACAGTCTATCTCTCTGGTCTATTTATTGTACTAAGTAGTCATTGATTATATTAAATATCATTAATTGTATGTCTATCAATATTAATGTATTTCCCATTACCTGCACCATCTGCCTGGGTATCATTTCCTTTAATTTCTCAGTTAATCTTCTAGAGTTGTATTCCAATCTGCTCACGTGAACTATTGTTGAAAGCTCTTCCACCATCACACCATTTAGGACGATATCCATCTGTAATCAGTTTTATACTAACTGAAAAAAGAAGTTATGCAAAAAAACTAAGAAGACGAGCAAAAAACTCTCTTGATGGGAAGAAATAATGCTGCCCATAATATCAGAACAGTGAACAGTCCACCTAGGATTTCACTATGATGTAAAATTCTAGATACACTGCACTAACGCTTCTTACTCAAGAGTCATAAGATGTTGACTGAGGAGTCTAGGAATTTCACTAGCTATATTGCCCTCCTACCGAAGCACAGTCATGTTTTGCACATCACTGCTCAGGCGGTAGAATAACTGGCACTGTTGGGGTAATCAGTATCCACCTAGTCGACCTCTTGCAAAAGAAGTCTACCTCCGGTAAAAGATATGCGTCCTGTCCTCTCGTTAAGAAATATTTTTTTAAAATTAACTGTTTCTATATTTATATTTACCCTGACTAAAGCGCTCTCGTGGAACCCATGGTCCTGGTAGTCGAAGCTGGCGAATCCTGAAGTGATACTCTTTAGTGTATCGTGGAAATCCATCACCACTTCAGACAGGGGTAATATGAACTGAAGCAGGGTCATATTATCGTCAACAGCACTGGAAGGTAACGCTCGTCCTCGTCGGTCCATGCACAGAGTTGTTACTGCGCCTATGTACTCTACTGGTGTTATTATTGTACCTAGAGAGAACAATAGGAATGTAAAGAATACCAGGTATCAGACAGGGGTAATATGAACTGCGGCAGGGTCATGTTATCGTCCTCGTCGGTCCATGCACAGTGTTGTTACTGCGCCTATGTACTCTACTGGTGTTATTATTGTACCTAGAGAGAACAATAGGAATGTGTCAGACAAGGGTAATATGAACTGCAGTAGGGTCATGTTATCGTCCTCGTCGGTCCATGCACAGAGTTGTTACTGCGCCTATGTACTCTACTGGTGTTATTATTGTACCTAGAGAAAACAATAGGAATGTATCAGACAGGGGTAATATGAACTGAAGCAGGGTCATATTATCGTCAACAGCACTGGAAGGTAACGCTCGTCCTCGTCGGTCCATGCACAGAGTTGTTACTGCGCCTATGTACTCTACTGGTGTTATTATTGTACCTAGAGAGAACAATAGGAATGTAAAGAATACCAGGTATCAGACAGGGGTAATATGAACTGCGGCAGGGTCATGTTATCGTCCTCGTCGGTCCATGCACAGTGTTGTTACTGCGCCTATGTACTCTACTGGTGTTATTATTGTACCTAGAGAGAACAATAGGAATGTATCAGACAAGGGTAATATGAACTGCAGTAGGGTCATGTTATCGTCCTCGTCGGTCCATGCACAGAGTTGTTACTGCGCCTATGTACTCTACTGGTGTTATTATTGTACCTAGAGAGAACAATAGGAATGTATCAGACAGGGGTAATATGAACTGAAGCAGGGTCATATTGTCGTCGACTGCACTGGAAGGTAACGCTCGTCCTCGTCGGTCCATGCACAGAGTTGTTACTGTGCCTATGTACTCTACTGGAGTTATTATTGTACCTAGAGAGAACAATAGGAATGTATCAGACAGGGGTAATATGAACTGAAGCAGGGTCATATTGTCGTCGACTGCACTGGAAGGTAACGCTCGTCCTCGTCGGTCCATGCACAGAGTTGTTACTGTGCCTATGTACTCTACTGGAGTTATTATTGTACCTAGAGAGAACAATAGGAATGTATCAGACAGGGGTAATATGAACTGCAGTAGGGTCATGTTATCGTCCTCGTCGGTCCATGCACAGAGTTGTTACTGCGCCTATGTACTCTACTGGTGTTATTATTGTACCTAGAGAGAACAATAGGAATGTATCAGACAGGGGTAATATGAACTGAAGCAGGATCATATTGTCGTCGACTGCACTGGAAGGTAACGCTCGTCCTCGTCGGTCCATGCACAGAGTTGTTACTGTGCCTCTGTACTCTACTGGAGTTATTATTGTACCTAGAGAGAACAATAGGAATGTATCAGACAGGGGTAATATGAACTGCAGCAGGGTCATGTTATCGTCCTCGCCGGTCCATGCACAGAGTTGTTACTGTACCTATGTACTCTACTGGAGTTATTATTGTACCTAGAGAGAACAATAGGAATGTATCAGACAGGGGTAATATGAACTGCAGCAGGGTCATGTTATCGTCCTCGCCGGTCCATGCACAGAGTTGTTACTGTACCTATGTACTCTACTGGAGTTATTATTGTACCTAGAGAGAACAATAGGAATGTATCAGACAGGGGTAATATGAACTGCGGCAGGGTCATGTTATCGTCCTCGTCGGTCCATGCACAGAGTTGTTACCGCGCCTATGTACTCTACTGGTGTTATTATTGTGCCTAAAACGATAGAATACGGTCAACCTATAACTCAAAACTGACTTTGTGTGGAACAAGTCCTTTCTGCATACCGCATAACTATGGACACCAACGCACAACCGTCTCACAAATTATGTTATTATTTTATGTAAATTAAATTTTATATAAAAAACTATGTACATAAATTTTATGTAAATGTAATTAATGTTTACAATTTATGAGTTTTTGTGTTGGTGTGTTTTGTATTGTTTGTGTATTTGCTGTATGTTACGTGTGTTTTGTATTGTTTGTGTATTTGCTGTATGTTACGTGTGTTTTGTATTGTTTGTGTATTTGCTGTATGTTACGTGTGTTTTGTATTGTTTGTGTATTTGCTGTATGTTACGTGTGTTTTGTATTGTTTGTGTATTTGCTGTATGTTACGTGTGTTTTGTATTGTTTGTGTATTTGCTGTATGTTACGTGTGTTTTGTATTGTTTGTGTATTTGCTGTATGTTACGTGTGTTTTGTATTGTTTGTGTATTTGCTGTATGTTACGTGTGTTTTGCCGAATAAATGTGTTTTCTTTCTGACCATTCAAATAATTTATCATTTTGTAATTTTTTGTTCATTTTGAATTCTTGCTTGAAGTCAAGTAAAAAAAAAGCGTAGATAATGAAGAAAAATATTAAATGCATAATGCTTACCAATAACAAAAGGCTCGTAGTACTGGTCTATGTTTTGTGGTTCAGGCAGTTGCAGTGGGTTAGTGACTATTATTTCTTCACCTCGATACTGTTTTATAGCTTTGGCGCCTTTTACTCTGAAATTACACTCTCAAATTAAAGGGGGCGATAACGCAAGCTTTTATCATATAAAAAATAGTGTAAAAACTATAAAAATATGGAATTGTTTTAATTTAAAGTTTCAATATATTCTTCATTTAAATAAAAGCTAATTTATTTTGTTAAATGTTTCACAGGGGCACCGTACGGTTTTTATTGTCCGCATATAGTATTATAACTACATAGTATAAAATAAAGTTGCCACGCGGGCAAAGTCGCGAGCGTATGCTAGTTGTACAATACATATAACCTTTCTTTTGAATCACTCTATCTATTTAAAAAAAACGCATCAAAATCCATTGCGTAGTTTTCAAGATTTAAGCATACATAGGGAAATAAAGTTGCTTCCCGCGTCTGTCTGTCCCTATGTATGCTAATAGAGTGATTCAAAAGAAAGGTTATATGTATAACTAGAATACGCTCGCGACTTTGCCCGCGTGGCTAAAATCCTTTCGTAGCGGAGGTCTACGTCATAAAATCTGTGTTCCAAATTTCAACCGAAATCGTTCTGTGGTTTGAGCTGTGCGTTGATAGATCAGTCAGTCAATCAGTCACTCTTTCCTTTTATATATTTAGATATATGCATAATATAGCAGAGAAACACTGATCATTTTCTGTTAGAAGCAACGAAGTCTGGGCCCGCCACTAGTTTAATAATATAAAACATACAAGTGATACAGAAGGATTTTTTACACCATGCTTTGCGGTGTGACGTGTGACCCTACAATTAAAAATTGTTATTATATGAGTACTTACTTAACTTTATACGGGACAGAAGGAGCAGTCAGAATAGCCTCTGCTTTATATTCTTGAAGTAGCCGTTGTGTGAACACATCCAAATGCAGGAGTCCTAAGAAACCGATGCGCCATCCCTGTCCCAAAGCTGGGCTGAAATGTTTAATGAATTATAGGCTACGGTACAAACGTACAAGGGCGGATCCAGGATTTGGTCCTGGAGGGGGCCAAAGTGCAGACAGGCAAAAATATAATTTTTACTACAAAAAGTGTGTGTTTAGCGTGCTCTGAACAGTTAGAAAGTTCAAATATCATTAATAATAAGTGCCGAGAAAAAAAAATATAATCTTGACCATGAAATATGTGCAAAATTCGTAACTCTACAATGCTTCTGGGGATGACCATGGCCCCTTGGCCCCCCTCCTAAATCCGCCTATGCAGACGTACGTGAGTTGGGTGTAATAGGGCCTAGCATCCCTTATTAAAGGGATTCTGTAGATGTTTTCTAGGTCTATCTTCAGTTTTAGAAAGAAAAAATAATTCATTTGCACACAGAATGACATATAATCTACAAAGCAAAAGATGAAATTACATCCTGCGAACCCCCCTGATTATTACTTCGTACAAAGGTTGGTTGTCTGCAAGAGATCGCTCACAGCGATAAGGCCGCCCATTGTGGACCAAATTGTTGTATAATTTTAAATACTAGTTCTAGGTTCAATTGTATTGTTTTGGTCCCAATAAAGAGTTCTTATCTTATTCTGCCGCAAAAAGATCTAAACCTAATGAAGCATCTAAAAGTCTGCAGACTTTAGGTGCTCTATTGGCGCTACGCACCTAGAATCAGGAGTAACAGCAACAGCGGAATCATTCAAAGCCAGCTTCTTGATTGCGTCACTGAGCATGACGTGCTGTGATTGGTCGGCGGGGAATATGCCGGCGTACACCATGTGCTTCACTGGCGGGACGGTAGACAGGTCTGCGGTATCTGCTAGTTCTTTAGCCAGTAGCTGATCGCCTACTGAGCCTCCGCCTTTAGGGCCGCAACCTGGAACATTAAGGCACAAGTGAATTAAAAAAATAAACTGACTTCAAGTTGCTTTCAATGAGCAGGGACAAGGTGGACGTTTGAAATCATATCATTAAAAGATGCTTGCTCTATTTTGATAAATTTAAATATGACACTTTAAATTATTAAAGGAAAGTATTTTCGAATAGTTCAGATGATTTCAAGCGATTTCTTGTATGATCTCTGGAAAATACCTACATAAAATAAAATTCAGATGAACTGTAAACCTCTTCTCCATTTCTCTTTATTTGATTATAATTATAGATAGAGCTCATTTAAGAATCGTTTTATATCTTAAAAATTGTATGTCACTAACAAATCAGATTCAAAAATCATGTTTAACTTAGTTTCTTGTATAAAAACTGAAAATTGTATTTAAATAACCTTAATTTCCAATAACCAACTCACCTACCATCACAACTTGCCCTGCCACCGCTTCCTCAATATTCTGCTCATTTGGCCTCAA
This sequence comes from Hemithea aestivaria, assembly GCA_947507615.1. Taxonomy (NCBI): domain Eukaryota; kingdom Metazoa; phylum Arthropoda; class Insecta; order Lepidoptera; family Geometridae; genus Hemithea; species Hemithea aestivaria. The sequence goes on along the minus strand of OX382329.1, from coordinate 8,900,549 downwards.
CAATGCTAAATGCTTCACAGTATTCTGTTTCAAATCTGATCTCCATTTCACTGCTTGACCAAGTTGAACTCTTCCAGAATGTATATAAGCTAGACATAGCACTCCTCTATATTTATCATGCCATGTATCTATTATGTGAGCTTTGAAATGCGCATTAACATCTACTTTAGGTGGGGGTATTCGGTTGATAACTTCTGCTAATAACTCTTTCACTCCCCAACCTTTCTTAGCAGATATACTCATTACCGTCTCAGGGTCTATTTTAAAGAGTGATTGTAGCTGAGACTTGACCTTCTCTGGGTCAGCTCTGGGTAAGTCGACTTTGTTGAGTGTGGGTATGATGACTAGATTGTTCTTTTTTGCGAGTGAGTGTACAGCTACCGTTTGTGCTTGGACTCCTTCGTTGGCGTCTACCAGCATTATGACTCCTTGACATGCTGTTACACTTCTTACTACCTGAAATTAATAATAAATAATGTTTATTCACCAGTTTATACCACTTAAATGCAACCTACTGGCTTAATTGGCCTATTTAGGAAGACTATGAAGAGATAATGACATTCTTTTTTGTGACCATTTTCATATTATCAAGAATAATCTTAACAGAATTAACCTATAGGCTAAGATGGACCAATTATTACAAAATAGGTAATTAATGTTTATGTGTTTATTTTATTGCATATAAAAAATCAATAAGTGAAACTGCTGGACCTAGTATACAGTATACGTAGTATAAAATAGCTACAAAAAATATTTTTGTACAAAAGGCGATTAAAAGATACCTCATTGGAGAAGTCCACATGACCAGGGGTGTCGATGAGATTGAGTAGATATGTTTCCCCATTGTGTGTATAATTCAATGATGCTGTGACAGCTTTCACTGTGATACCCCTTTCTCTTTCTACCTGGAAATGCAGATACATTTATACATTATAACGACTACTCACCATCATCATCAGCCTTTTTCAATCATAAAAATGTTTAAGCAATTTCTTTTTTATTTTAGAGATAAACAGAAGCCACTCTGTTGAGTAGTGTATAGACTCCAACACCAGTGGTAATGACAACATTTGAATTCATAACAATATGCACAGCAATTACTTCCAAAAATCGTGAAATACTTTAAACTTTACACTAACAAGTTTGGAGTACAGTGAGAGAGCTTCTTTTAAATTATTACTAGTCTATGCTCATGCCTTTGCCAGCTTGGAGAATTCCTTTCGTCTATGTTGTGTTCCAAATTTTAACCCAATCATTTGAGGGTATAATTAGTTAGGCTGTGCGTAGATAGAGAAGTCAGTGACTCTTTCCTTTTATATATAATAGTCTTAATTAAATTACCTGAAGTTGATCCAAGACCTGTGCATGTTCAGCGCCCGGTTTGATCACTCCAGTGATCTCCAGTAACCTATCAGCGAGGGTACTCTTCCCATGGTCAACATGAGCCACTATACTAAAATTCCGTATCCTTTTTATATCTATTTTATTTTCAGGGTCATTAGTGCTATTCATACGCTTTATTAAATGCCTAAAATGGAAAAGTTTCATTTAAAAATAAATAGTTAAAACATTTTTACAATATTTATTGGTTATGTTTATTTAATTGTAGTTTTATGTAACTTACATTTGATTCAGCCTCTTGGGTTTATAAAAACATAAATATTTAATGTTGCTCAATAATTTTACCATGGTTCTGTTAATATTTAATTACCAGAAATTATTAAAAATTAAATATATTTCGCCATATATTTGAAAACACAAATGACATTAACGGAAAATTGACAGTCAGCTGTTAAATGTCAATCCGTTCACGAGCTTTTTTTTGTAATTTATATGGCACCGCATACATACATTGTTTGCCAAAGTTTTTTTAGCAAAGGATTGTTAGAATCTTCTATCAACAAAGGCTGAAGATGTAAAACTTTAAAAGCACGTATAAAACGTGAAATCTCAGAAATAAAATACAATATAAAGATGTATCTTAACACATTTACTTAATATAAACTTAAAACAATAATATTCTGCTTACTATCACAACAATGGACGGAATAGGTGGTACTTATTTTAAAGCTACATTAAATTTAATTAGTAAATTCATATCATTTCTTCCACGCTTTGGTCCGGGGAATCAGATGAATGGTTGTCATCCAGCGGTTGCTCATGCAACGACTTCAATTGATGTTCGAACTCTGAAAACGGTTAAAAACATGATAATTTATGATTGCTATATTATCATAGTATTGAAAAGTTTCGTTACTGCAGACACATATTAATGGGATGTGTGGGTGGATCGCAAAAGACTGCGACTGGGAGGATTGACGGCAGCATCGGATTCAGGATTTTCACTTGGGTGCTGAACCTCGCCTTTAACTTGAACCCAGACTTTACTATCCTGCCTACAGATGTAAATACACCGATTTAAAACGTTATATTCCAAATCTTGTGGTATAATACTCCAAATACACAATTTCAAACAGTTTAAAACTCTCCTACAAATATAAAAAAAAATATTTTATTCTTCGTTATTTTGAGCAATTATTGAGTTAAAACCTACTACGTTAACATTACAGCAATGCCATGTCGCCAAAGTAAAAAAATCCTATACCCCTGCAATAAGTAGGTAAGTAAACCTACCTATAGTAAAAATATTATACAACATTAATAAAAAAGAAGCAAAACTAATATAATAAATCACCCTCAAAACAACAATAGCAAAATATTAGTTAATAGAATTTTAATAAAAGTTTATAGAATATCAATAGAGAGTAAGTACCTATTTCCTACAATATTGTCGAGATACCTACAACTGATTACGATATCGTAACGAGGCAAGAGTGTGAGTTTAGTTAAAACCGAATTAAAATTATTAGGTATACCTAAAGTAGGTACCTATATTTATTATGTGGTTATCAAAAAAGTTTTTAATTCTATTCAACATATAGTTTTTTATTACGAACACAGAGCTTTCACCGTATCAATGTAGTTTTTATAACTAATTCCTATCTCTCCACTTGGTCGGACGGACCAAACTAACTGAACTTACGGTACCTACTTGTAACGCCTATATTTAATATCAGTAAGTACTCAATCTCGATGCGACGTTGCCAGCTTTCAACTCTACATACACGGTAAAGAGTATCTCTTTACCGTGGTGCGGCGCCGGCACTGCTCTTTATGTATGTGTGTGAGTGTACGTAGTTATAGGTAGATTGCGAGTGTGTGAAAATGCGACGTTGCCGTTTGGTGCTGCGCCCGCACTGCTCTTTATGTATGTGTGTGAGTGTACGTAGTATAGGTAGATTGCGAATGTGTGCATTTGGTTAGATTGGTTAAGTTACAAACCGAATTAAATTATAACAAGCTTTTATTTGACAGAAAACAGACAGGTGAATGGTCTGTTGTCTGTCTATCTGTATTCAAATCCTAAACGTTTGTTTGCGCGCGTGTAGCTTAGGTGAGAATGTGTGAATTAGGTGAAAATGTGAAGAAAGTGTTCATCCCGTTGTGGATGTAATGACAAATAACAAAAGTGCTTAGAAGGGATACATCATGTCGGTAACAAATGTTACAACCAGTATAATTATTCAGAACTTACAGATTACGTTGAGGACATTAATTAGATAAAAATATGTTTTATTTTTAATAATTTTATCAGTAAGTTTAGTACAACACATACACCTACCTATTATTATGCTGATCACATCAGAAAAAAACTTGTAAATACAACTTATGAATACGTACCAGCTTACTTAAATTTTATTATATATTTTCATTACTATCGCACATGCTTTTTATTCAAAATTCTATGATCATTCTATAGAAAATCCGTCTAATCGCTTAGCTACCGCTATGAGTTCAGCGCTACCGATGCTCATTCAAACGGCTGCAGTTCCGTGTATATAGCTTTATTGTAATGATTAAAGGTTTTTTAGAAAGCTGATGAAAGAAACTAAATATTTTATAATAACCTATATTTGCATTATCCTAACGGTTACCAAGTTATATACATAAGAAGAAATTTTTTTTTTAGAAATTATGTTTTTTGGAATTATTTCCTTTCTTACTTACTTCACATTAATAGTTCTTAGAAATAAAATGATGCTTATTTAATAACCTTTCATTTGACACCCTACTTAAGTAAATCGGTTTAGTAGATATTGAAATAACCCGCACAATAGAATAGGCTGGCGGCCATCTTTGTGACGTCATAACTACCCCCTCTATACACTTAGGAAGTGACTACCGCACTTTTCGTGTTCAGGAAAATATAACAAATAAGTACATACCAATAATCTGTATGGCGGAGATGTGTCCCACGGAAATTTTATTTTTTTGTATTGGGGACCGTACTATATGCAAAATTCATAACTCAAATAAAAGCTTGTAATAATTTAATTCAATTTTTAACTAACAATAAAAAAAAAATATTCACACACTCTCACCTCAACTACACACACATACGTAAATGATTTGATTACAGATAGACAGACAACAGACCCTTCACCTGTCTGTTTTCTGTCAAATAAAAGCTTGTTATAATTTAATTCGGTTTGTAACTTAACCAATCTAACCAAATGCACACATTCGCAATCTACCTATACTACGTACACTCACACACATACATAAAGAGCAGTGCGGGCCCGCACAATACGGCAACGTCGCATTACATACACACTCGGAATCTACCTATACTACGTACACTCACACACATACATAAAGAGCAGTGCAGACGCCGCACAATACGGCAACGTCGCACGACTAGGGCGGATCCAGGATTGGGCCCTGGGGGGGAAGGTGCAAAAATATTATTATAACGTTAACTACAAAATGTGTGAGTTTTGCTCGCTCTGAACAGTTAAAAAATTCAAATATTCTTAAAAGATATATGCAAAATTCGTAACTCAAATTAAAGCTTGTAATAATTTAATTCAATTTCTAACTAACAATAAAATAATAATAATATTCACACACTCACGTCAACTACACACACATACGTAAAAGATTTGATTACAGATAGACAGACAACAGACCCTTCACCTGTCTGTTCTGTCAAATCGCACCTCTCGAAGAAGAAAGAATTAACCCTAATTGTGACTTTTTGTTTTTATTGCATAATAAAATCAAGAAAAATCCGATACATATTGTCAATTTTTTTCATAAATTTATCTCAAAAAATGAGGGAATTATTAAAAAAAACTAAACTTGTACGACACTGAAATCAAATATAATTACTCCATAAAACTGAAGTTAATTACTTTTGCGACCACACTATTTACTAGTTTTCCATGTCAATAACATCATAAATACACTTACATCAATCTTGTATGAACATTTTTACAAATATCTTTACATAACTACAGATAACTCCTTTTTAAAGAAATTTTCGTAAATATATTGTCGTGCAATTACAGTTACCACATTCTTCTACGAAACATTTATCAGCCTTCATCACTTTAACTACTTGTTACTCACTTCTTTCACGAAACTTTAGTCAGAATTAAAATAAATAAGTCTAATTGTTTACATCTTTTATTAAGAAATAGTTGTATAGAGATTGGTTTTTATGTTATTGGAATCCAGCAGCACACGTATCTGTGTAGCCAGTTATGTAAACTGGGTATCATTACGCTAAACGCAGATCATAGTTACTCATTCTGCCCTGCTTCAGCTTGAAATCTGGAGAGTAGCGGGATTCAAGGCAAATGATGAGTTAACCAGTCATGAAAGAAAGTCTCGGCATGCAAGATCGTACCCGTAGCGACTGGATGGATAAGAGGACCCAAAGGACATCCCCAGAGGGTTTGAGTGACCTCACAATTCTCATTCTAGTTTCTCTCGGTTGACGTAGTATAAGTTTTGATTTCTAATGACCTGTAGCGCAAGATCTCGTTCCACTTCAGTTTCTGTGTTCCATGTCACTCTATAAATCAATGACTACGCTCGCTAAGGATGCTGCACTACGACTGGAGCGAGAGCCGGACTATGCTATGTGTCCGGTCTCATTCGTCAAGCGACAGCTTCGGCTGGATTCGCTTGATGAATGGAACCGAAGGTACAAGGAGGGGGCCACCGGGGCGGTGACGAAGATGTTCTTCCCCTGCGCTCTGAGGGCGTACAGGATTGTGAGGAAGTTTGCGCCTTCTGGTGTCCGGACTCAGCTTCTCACGGGACACGGTGGGCTCTCAGAATATTTGCATCGTTTCAAATGCAAGGAAAGCCCATCGTGTACGTGTGACCCAGATGTGCAAGAAACGGTGGCTCACATCCTGTTTGAGTGCCAAGCCTTCGAGCGTCAGAGGGAAGACCTTCGTCAGGAACTAAGAATGGATGTGACGCGTGAAAATGTAGCGAGTGTGATAGGAGGAAAGAAAGTAGGAGTGTTCTTGGAGTATGCTGAGAAGATTATGAAAGTTGTGATTGAGAGAAATAGCACGCGCGGAAATGAAAGAAGATGAATGAAAATAAAATGCGTGAATGACACGCAAGGTGAAGAATGAAAGACTGAGAGGAAACTGTGTACCGAATGCCAATGTCCCCGCACCACACAAGGGGGAAGAGGAACAGGGAAAAAAAAAAAAAAAAAAAAAAAAAAAAAAAAATCAATGACTAAGAGAACGGTTTCACAGCTTCAGTTATCCCTTTCTCTAAAAGTGCGCCTCTCCAACATTCAACGTCTGCACTCAAATTTTCCACTACCACCACTACTTTGAATCTGAAAACCCTGCTCTCTTGTTCTTCATGGAGACGTTAATAGGTTTGCCGTCAGATGTGTATTTGTCAGATTAACCGGAGGCTCACTTGAAGACAAATTCAAGCCACATGTGTGGGATGCATTTACGCCCGTGATGAACTCGGCAGTTTATATGGCTCTCTTTTTACGGAATCAAAGCGTCTGAATGCTTCTGGCCTCCTTCAATGTTTGTTATACCTATATCTGATTATAACTAATCAGAGGTTCATAGAACGCAGTGGAATCATGTGAATATGCTGGCTTCCAGCCGGAATACCTGCGATAGTGTTAAAGACATGAGCACCAGGGCTCACTCCGATTTTGATTAGCCTTCAGCCTAACACACCAACGTGCAGCCTGTTTTAAAAAAAGGCAGTTGTGCTGGCCCTTCTAACCACTGGTATATCTGTCACGTTCATGAAATGGAACGTCAATCGCGACGAATGATCTCTTGTGTGATCAAAAATTCGGGTCTTGTGCTGGTAAATCTACTGTTGATCTGTTTTGCATATCACTCACTTCTTGGATAAGCAGATAACATCTAGCGGTAGAGCTAATAAAGACGGAAAGAAAAAATGACGACGGGGGGTGCGATGAATAAAAGTTATTTGCTATTAAAAGAATTTTATTTATTATTTATATAGAGAATAGGGCTGCGTTTGACCACAGTCTCACCTGTTGGTAAGTGATGACGCGGTCGAAGATGTGACACACAGACCTAGTAAATACCTATTAACCCTCGATTTGAAGACTTCTAAGTTGTAATTAACAGGAAACACTGAAATAATGATTTAATGAAACTTCTCCTTTCCAAAATGTATGTTTGTAGATAGCTAATCACGTTCAGATACTGGAAATTTCTCTCATTTTTGCCTTTTACTTCTGTAATTACATCAAGTCTAGAGTCAATAGACTGTCAGGAAGTTGGGTATTTTGGCAAAGGTGCAACATTACTTCATCCGGGACATTTGTTTTATTTCTATCATAAAGCCGATCCTATATGTATAGAATATTGTTTTCGTCATTGGGATGATACTCCCAAATACCAGCTTCAGACTCTGGAGTCGATTCAGGGGAGCGCCAAAAGGCTCGTGAGTGACCAAACGCTAGTGAATTCTAAGAGTTTTGAACACTGTAGAAGAGTCACCCCTTCTAACCGTTTTATTAAGATTCGTTTCGGAGAGTAGCGCAAGAATTACACAAACAAATCCTATCCCGCCCGTTCCCGCCATTTATTAAGCCCGTTTCAACTTCGGAAGTCAGGGCTTCCAGCAATTCGGCATCCATACCTAGTGGCGCAATAACTGATCGTATTTGAAACACTTTGCAGTCATTCGTGTTTCCTTGTGTCATAGACTTTGTTTTTACTCAAGCAATGTTTGAAATTGGTTTAATCATCATTAACATACTTCATAAATGAAAAACAATGTTATAATTTAATAAAAAGACATAATTATGACACTTTTCCTGTCATAATACTAGACTTAATCATTGAATACAAATGTATGAGTGGATGAATATTTCTGATTTATTTGCGCCAAAACAGCTAAGTGGATCTAGATGAAATTTTGCACAGATATACAATATATCCTGAAATATTACTTAGTTTACTTTTAAAGCTGTAAAACTACTCAACATAGCTGGTATTAAATTTATTACGAAACCTTTATGATTTTTGGTATAGTACAACAAAAGCTACCTTAAAATAGATAATCAGTAATATTTACAAGATCTTTCTACAAAATTTTAATAAGTTAAAAGTTTTACACATTAATCCCTTATACTGGAGTCATTTAAAGGCTGTTTTTTATTTTGTTATTTCTTTTGTACTGAGAAACGACTAATCTTACTAATATTATAAAAGCGAAAGTTTGTGTGTATGTGTGTGAGTGTGTGAGTGCGTGAGTGTGTGAGTGTGTGAGTGTGTGTGTGTGTATGTTTGTTACTTCTTCACGCTCAAACGGATGCACCGATTGACTTGAAATTTGGTATGAAGGTAGCTTGGATTCTGGAATAACACATAGGCTACTTTTTATCCTGATAAATAAAACAGTATCTGAGAGAATTGATGTCAAATAAAAAAAAAACAACTTTATTTTTGGCGTCTCAATGGGGGCTCCTATTACCTTCAGGTACCAGGATACCAGAAAGTTTAAGGGGGTCTATAGTCGAGAAGAAGACGAATCTAAGAAACCATAGATCATCAAAATCGGTCCAGGCGTTCTTGAGTTATGAGTATTGAATCTTTTACGAAGTACCAGGAGACAAGAAAAATGTAGATGTTCGGCTCATTTCGTGAAATTCCGGTGAAGTTTGGATTTGACAAATGACAAATTTGTTTTCAATTTTCAATATTCGATTTTCAATTTTTTTTGAAATTCGAATACGTCTAATGACGCAATTGTCAAATCCGAACTTAACCGAAATCTCACGAAATTACCCGAACATCTATATGTTTCTGATATCCTGGTACTTCGTAAAAGTTTCAATACTCATAACTCAAGAACGGCTGGACCGATTTTAATGATCTTTGGTTTGTTCACTTCGCCAACTTCTTCGCCATCGACCCCATTTGGCCAACATCTTCGCCATCGACCTCACTTGGCCAAAATCTTCGCCATCAACCCCAGTTGTCCAAAATCTTTTCAATTTTTCCAAATTCGGTTTCTTATTCGATTCGGTTTTCGGTCGGGGTGTGGTCAGGGTGTGGTCAGGATGTGGTCGTGGCGTGGTCGGGTTGTGGTCGTGGTGTGGTCAGGGTGTGGTCAGGATGTGTCCGTGGCGTGGTCGGGTTGTGGTCGTGGTGTGGTCAGGGCGTGGTCATGGTGTGGTCGTGGTGTGGTCATGGTGTGGTCGTGGTGTGGTCAGGGCGTAGTCATGGTGTGGTCGGGTTGTGGTCGTGGTGTGGTCAGAGCGTGGTCATGGTGTGGTCGTGGCGTGGTCGGGTTGTGGTCATGACGTGGTCATGGTGTGGTCAGGGCGTGGTCATGGTGTGGTCGAGTTGTGGTCATAGTGTGGTCGGGTTGTGATCGTGATGTGGTCAGGGCGTGGTCTTGGTATGGTCGGGTTGTGGTCGTGGTGTGGTCGGGTTGTGATCGTGATGTAGTCAGGGCGTGGTCATGGTGTGGTCGGGTTGTGGTCATGGTGTGGTCGGGTTGTGATCGTGATGTGGTCAGGGCGTGGTCATGGTGTGGTCAGGGTGTGGTCAGGGTGTGGTTATGGTTTGGTCATGGTATGGTCATGGTGTGGTCATGGTTCGGTTTTCGGTGAAGTCGGCAGTCGGCATTTGACAAATTTATTTCGATTTTCCATTTTTTCCTAATTCGGTTTCTTATTCGGTTCGGTTTTCGGTGAAGTTAGCTATCTTCGCCGAAACCCCATTTAGCAAAAATCCTCGCCGTAACCCCACTTGGCCAAAATCTTCGACAATGACCCCACTTGGAAAAAATCTTTACCATCGACCCACACTTGGCAAATCTTAGACGTAACACCATTTGGCAAAAATCATCGCCGTAAACGAAATTAGCAAAAATCTTCAACGTAACCACACTTGGCAAAAATCTTCACCGTAACCCCACTTGGCCAAAATCTTCGGCCATCGAAAATTTTGCAGCGGGTAACACCGCGGGTTGCAGCTAGTATTTTATAAATTAAATGATTGGAATAACGTAATATGTAAACATACGCCAAAATGTCTGTAATTTTTTTCGTTTAAAAAAGCGCTTACTTGAAATACATTATTTATTTGAATATATTTTTCATTTAAGAAAAAGGATGCAATTCATTTTACGCAAAAAGACCGAGACAAAGTTTTCGTGGAAAAACGTCGTAAATCATACTAACGCGTGGAGTTTGTAACGCCACCATACGCTCAGAAAGTCGTATCTGCAGTTATGTCAGCATTATAGTTTCCGTTCCATGTTAATAAAGTAATATTTCTGTTAACTACATAAATTAAATAAAATGTGTCGCTGAAAATTAGCGTAAATCTATTTTTTAGGATTTACTCCATGACGATTAATTAAATTGCAAATTGTAATACATAGGCCAATCGAGGTTAATTTTATTTTTAGCTATTTTTTGCTATATACCTACTAAATTTTTCTCAGGTTGCCGATGATTTTTTAAATCAGTTTTTTGTTGCTCCTGTAAAGTTGGTGTTTTTCAGTTACGACTTTCTTCCTCGGGGGGTGCGAAATAATAGCTTGTTATAATTTAATTCAGTTTGTAACTAAACCAATCTAACAAAATTCACACATTCGCAATCTACCTATACTACGTACACTCACACACATACATAAAGAGCAGTGCGGGCCCGCACAATACGGCAACGTCGCACGACTAGGGCGGATCCAGGATTGGGCCCTGGGGGGGAAGGTGCAAAAATATTATTATAACGTTAACTACAAAATGTGTGAGTTTTGCTCGCTCTGAACAGTTAAAAAATTCAAATATTCTTAAAAGATATATGCAAAATTCGTAACTCAAATTAAAGCTTGTAATAATTTAATTCAATTTCTAACTAACAATAAAATAATAATAATATTCACACACTCACGTCAACTACACACACATACGTAAAAGATTTGATTACAGATAGACAGACAACAGACCCTTCACCTGTCTTTTCTGTCAAATAATAGCTTGTTATAATTTAATTCAGTTTGTAACTAAACCAATCTAACAAAATTCACACATTCGCAATCTACCTATACTACGTACACTCACACACATACATAAAGAGCAGTGCGGGCCCGCACAATACGGCAACGTCGCATTACATACACACTCGGAATCTACCTATACTACGTACACTCACACACATACATAAAGAGCAGTGCGGGCCCGCACAATACGGCAACGTCGCACGACTAGGGCGGATCCAGGATTGGGCCCTGGGGGGGAAGGTGCAAAAATATTATTATAACGTTAACTACAAAATGTGTGAGTTTTGCTCGCTCTGAACAGTTAAAAAATTCAAATATTCTTAAAAGATATATGCAAAATTCGTAACTCAAATTAAAGCTTGTAATAATTTAATTCAATTTCTAACTAACGATAAAATAATAATAATATTCACACACTCTCACCTCAACTACACACACATACGTAAAAGATATGATTACAAATAGATAGACAACAGACCCCTCACCTGTCTTTTCTGTCAAATAATAGCTTGTTATAATTTAATTCAGTTTGTAACTAAACCAATCTAACAAAATTCACACATTCGCAATCTACCTATACTACGTACACTCACACACATACATAAAGAGCAGTGCGTGCCCGCACAATACGGCAACGTCGCATTACATACACACTCGCAATCTACCTATACTACGTACACTCACACACATACATAAAGAGCAGTGCGTGCCCGCACAATACGGCAACGTCGCATTACATACACACTCGCAATCTACCTATACTACGTACACTCACACACATACATAAAGAGCAGTGCAGACGCCGCACAATACGGCAACGTCGCACGACTAGGGCGGATCCAGGATTGGGCCCTGGGGGGGAAGGTGCAAAAATATTATTATAACGTTAACTACAAAATGTGTGAGTTTTGCTCGCTCTGAACAGTTAAAAAATTCAAATATTCTTAAAAGATATATGCAAAATTCGTAACTCAAATTAAAGCTTGTAATAATTTAATTCAATTTCTAACTAACGATAAAATAATAATAATATTCACACACTCTCACCTCAACTACACACACATACGTAAAAGATATGATTACAAATAGATAGACAACAGACCTTTCACCTGTCTGTTGTCTGTCAAATAAAAGCTTGTTATAATTTAGTTCGATTTCTAACTAACAATAAAAAGAATTTTATACTACGAAGTAAGAAGACGAGCAAGACGCTCTCCTGTTGGTAAGAGATAACGCTGCCCATTATTAGTACAGTGCTACTCAGTATTTTACAAACGTACGATTCTGGGTGCACTGCGCCAACGCTTCTTACTTGAGAGTCATAAGATGATAAGACTCCTCAGCCCAGTAATTTCATTAGCTACAGTGCCCTTCTACCGAAGCACAGTAATGTTTGCACATCACTGCTCAGCCGGTAGAATAACCGGCACTGTTTGGGTACCCACCTAGTCGACCTCCTGCAAAGGAAGTTTACCCCGGTAAAAGTAATAATAATATTCACACACTCACCAAAGCTACACGCACACACACAAACGTTTAAGATTTGATTACAGATAGACAGACAACAGACCATTCACCTGTCTGTTGTCAGTCAAATAAAAGCTTGTTATAATTTAATTCGGTTTGTAACTTAACCAATCTAACCAAATTCACACATTCGCAATCTACCTATACTACGTACACTCACACACATACATAAAGAGCAGTGCAGACGCCGCACAATACGGCAACGTCGCACGACTAGGGCGGATCCAGGATTGGGCCCTGGGGGGGAAGGTGCAAAAATATTATTATAACGTTAACTACAAAATGTGTGAGTTTTGCTCGCTCTGAACAGTTAAAAAGTTCAAATATTCATAAAAGAAATATGCAAAATTCGTAACTCAAATAAAAGCTTGTAATAATTTAATTCAATTTTTAACTAACAATAAAAAAAAAAATTCACACACTCTCACCTCAACTACACACACATACGTAAAAAATTTGATTACAGATAGACAGACAACAGACCCTTCATCTGTCTGTTTTCTGTCAAATAAAAGCTAGTTTTAATTTAATTCGGTTTGTAACTTAACCAATCTAACCAAATGCACACATTCGCAATCTACCTATACTACGTACACTCACACACATACATAAAGAGCAGTGCGGGCGCAGCACCAAACGGCAACGTCGCATTTTCACACACTCGCAATCTACCTGTAACTACGTACACTCACACATACATAAAGAGCAGTGCCGGTGCCGCACCAAGCGGCAACGTCGCACTTAAGACAAGGGCGGATCCAGGATTGGGCCCTGTGGGGAATGTGCAAAATATTATTATAATGTTAACTACAGACAGGTGAAGGGTCTGTTGTCTGTCTATCTGTAATCAAATCTTTTATGTATGTGTGTGTAGTTGAGGTGAGAGTGTGTGAATATTATTATTATTATTTTATCGTTAGTTAGAAATTAAATTATTACATGCTTTTATTTTAGTTACGGATTTTGCATATTTCTTTTAAGAATGTATGAACTTTTTAACTGTTCAGAGCGAGCAAAACTCACACATTTTGTAGTTAACGTTATAATAATATTTTTGCACCTTCCCCCCCAGGGCCCAATCCTGGATCCGCCCTAGTCGTGCGACGTTGCCGTATTGTGCGGCGTCTGCACTGCTCTTTATGTATGTGTGTGAGTGTACGTAGTATAGGTAGATTCCGAGTGTGTATGTAATGCGACGTTGCCGTATTGTGCGGGCCCGCACTGCTCTTTATGTATGTGTGTGAGTGTACGTAGTATAGGTAGATTGCGAATGTGTGAATTTGGTTAGATTGGTTAAGTTACAAACCGAATTAAATTATAACACGGTAAAGAGATATACAGTAGTTTGACTCCATAGAAACGGGCGGAAAATGGAAGTGAATAGATGTCGGTAGATGTGGGTAGAAGTGGGTATATAATCCAGAAGCGGGTGCCACGCAGCGACGGGCGGACGTCGCGATAGTTTTTTGCAAGTATTTAGTGTTATTTACGTTATTTACTTTTGACGTATGTATACATAATATAATAAATTATATAAAATTATATATAAATGGCAAAAAAATAGCATACTATATTATGCTGTTTTTGGTAGCTTGAACTTATCATTGAACTTATCAGGAAATCCAGAAATAACATTATTAACCCCCGACGCAAAATCGACGGGGTGTTATAAGTTTGACGTGTCTGTCTGTCTGTCTCTGTGTGTGTGTGTGTGTGTCTGTCTGTGGCACCGTAGCTCCCGAACGGATAAACGGATTTTGATTTAGTTTTTTTTTGTTTGAAAGTAAGGTTAGTCGAGAGTGTTCTCAGACATGTTTGGTGGAAATCGGTCCAAGATGGCCGTCGCTACAAAATGGCGGATTACTTATTTCTTCCGCGACCCCCTCAATATGGGTATCAAATGAAAGGGCTTAACTAGTAGAATACAACCCATTATATAAAATTAAAAATCCATGATGGCCGCCACCAAAAAATTAAGAATTGCGTATTGCGTTGGGGGTTTTTTAAATTTTTAATTTAATTCACTTGTTTATCAAGCAACATGGAAAGGTAATAAAATTAAAAAGGTCAGTTAGTTAAAAAGGGGAGGAGGGGAGGGGGAAGGGGAGGAGGGGGAGGGGGAGGGGAGGGGGGGGAGGGGGAAGGGGAGGGGGAAGGGGAGGAGGGGGAAGGAGGGGAAGGGGAAGGGGAGGGGAAGGGTATGAGGGGGAGGGGAAGGGGAGAGGAGGAGGGAAGGGGGTAGGGGAAGAGGAGGGGAGAGGGGAGGAGGGGAAGGGGAGGAGGTTGTCTTGTCTTGTCTCTTTTCTTGTCTCTTGTCTTGTCTTTTGTCTTGTCTTGGGTTTTAATATACGCCGCCACGACATGATAGGTAAGTAGGTAGTAGGTAGGTAGCTCAAGTAAGTAGATGATATGAAATAGGTAGGTACCTACTGTATGCGGGCAGCGGCTGCCCGGCAGCCCTATGACTTGCGCATGTACCGCGCGACTGTAGGTATTTATGTTCAAAAATCACGCTCAGTCAAACTACTGTATATCTCTTTACCGTGATTATAACAAGCTTTTATTTGACTGACAACAGACAGGTGAATGGTCTGTTGTCTGTCTATCTGTAATCAAATCTTAAACGTTTGTGTGTGTGCGTGTAGCTTTGGTGAGTGTGTGAATATTATTATTACTTTTACCGGGGTAAACTTCCTTTGCAGGAGGTCGACTAGGTGGGTACCCCAACAGTGCCGGTTATTCTACCGCCTGAGCAATGATGTGCAAACATTACTGTGCTTCGGTAGAAGGGCACTGTAGCTAATGAAATTACTGGGCTGAGGAGTCTTATCATCTTATGACTCTCAAGTAAGAAGCGTTGGCGCAGTGCACCCAGAATCGTACCTTTGTAAAATACTGAATAGCACTGTACTAATAATGGGCAGCGTTATCTCTTACCAACAGGAGAGCGTCTTGCTCGTCTTCTTACTTCGTAGTATAAAATTCTTTTTTTATTGTTAGTAAGAAATCGAACTAAATTATAACAAGCTTTTATTTGACAGACAACAGACAGGTGAAAGGTCTGTTGTCTATCTATATGTAATCATATCTTTTACGTATGTGTGTGTAGTTGAGGTGAGAGTGTGTGAATATTATTATTATTTTATCGTTAGTTAGAAATTGAATTAAATTATTCCAAGCTTTTTTTTGAGATACGAATTTTGCATATTTCTTTTAAGAATATTTGAAGTTTTTAACCGTTCAGAGCGAGCAAAACTCACACATTTTGTAGTTAACGTTATAATAATATTTTTGCACCTTCCCCCCCAGGGCCCAATCCTGGATCCGCCCTAGTCGTGCGACGTTGCCGTATTGTGCGGCGTCTGCACTGCTCTTTATGTATGTGTGTGAGTGTACGTAGTATAGGTAGATTCCGAGTGTGTATGTAATGCGACGTTGCCGTATTGTGCGGGCCCGCACTGCTCTTTATGTATGTGTGTGAGTGTACGTAGTATAGGTAGATTGCGATTGTGTGAATTTTGTTAGATTGGTTTAGTTACAAACTGAATTAAATTAAAACTAGCTATTATTTGACAGAACAGACAGGTGAAGGGTCTGTTGTCTGTCTATCTGTAATCAAATCTTTTACGTATGTGTGTGTAGTTGACGTGAGTGTGTGAATATTATTATTATTTTATTGTTAGTTAGAAATTGAATTAAATTATTACAAGCTTTAATTTGAGTTACGAATTTTGCATATATCTTTTAAGAATATTTGAATTTTTTAACTGTTCAGAGCGAGCAAAACTCACACATTTTGTAGTTAACGTTATAATAATATTTTTGCACCTTCCCCCCCAGGGCCCAATCCTGGATCCGCCCTAGTCGTGCGACGTTGCCGTATTGTGCGGCGTCTGCACTGCTCTTTATGTATGTGTGTGAGTGTACGTAGTGTAGGTAGATTGCGAATGTGTGAATTTGGTTAGATTGGTTAAGTTACAAACCGAATTAAATTATAACAAGCTTTTATTTGACTGACAACAGACAGGTGAATGGTCTGTTGTCTGTCTATCTGTAATCAAATCTTAAACGTTTGTGTGTGTGCGTGTAGCTTTGGTGAGTGTGTGAATATTATTATTACTTTTACCGGGGTAAACTTCCTTTGCAGGAGGTCGACTAGGTGGGTACCCCAACAGTGCCGGTTATTCTACCGCCTGAGCAGTGATGTGCAAACATTACTGTGCTTCGGTAGAAGGGCACTGTAGCTAATGAAATTACTGGGCTGAGGAGTCTTATCATCTTATGACTCTCAAGTAAGAAGCGTTGGCGCAGTGCACCCAGAATCGTACCTTTGTAAAATACTGAGTAGCACTGTATTAATAATGGGCAGCGTTATCTCTTACCATCAGGAGAGCGTCTTGCTCGTCTTCTTACTTCGTAGTATATTGAAAAAAATTGTTAGTTAGAAATCGAACAAAATTATAACAAGCTTTTATTTGACAGACAACAGACAGGTGAAAGGTCTGTTGTCTATCTTTAATCAAATTTTTAACGTTTGTGTGTGTGCGAGGTGAGAATGTGTGAATTTTTATTTTTATGTGTGTGAATTTCATTATTATTTTATTGTTAGTTAGAAACCGAATTAAATTATAACAAGCTTTTATTTGACAGACAACTGATAGGTGTAGGATCTGTTGTCTGTCTATCTGTAATCAAATCTTTTTCGTTTGTGTGAGTGTAGTTTAGGTGAGAATGTGAGTGTGTGAATTTTGTTAGATTGGTTAGTAATCGAATTAAATTATTACAAGCTTTTATTTGACATTAGAGTTATGAATTTTGCAATTTTTTTTTGCAGTCTCAGCAAGCTTCTCGCTCTTATGTTATTAAGGATATTGGAATTTTTTAACTGTTCAGAGCGAGCTCAACTCACACTTCTCGTAGCAAACATTATAATATTTTTGCACCTTGCCACTTGCTGACGCAGCTCAAACGAGTTTGGGTTCATTTGATTTGTCTGAAAGAGTAGGAGTAATAATAGATTGTTTTTATTAAAGGGTTTTATAATTTTCTTTATGATAATATTATTTTTTTCAAAGAAGGAGCTTTTAAACTTATTACTCCTTTGTTTTTATAAATACATTAGGTAATCTCTGCTCTTGGTGGACTGATTGAGCTGAAATTTCGTATAGAGATAGCTTAGAACACATAGACTATAATATTATATAGAACAGCGGGTAAAACCGCTGGAGGCAGCTAATATGGACATAAGACACGTATTGCGTCTCGAAAAAATCAAGAAATGTAGTTATAATTTCAAAAAAATGTTTTTTAATTCCAAAGGTTTTAAATGGTGTTTTACGGTGTTTTTGGGTATTAAATGGGTTTTTTGGTAACTAACCGATAGGTAAGATTGGTTATATACCGGCCTCACATCTATAAATCCTGCCTACTGCGTGGGACTTTCCGCTATCAAACCATTTAATTTTGAAAAGCATTAGAAAATTGATTTGGAGAGGCTGAACCTTGCTGTCAGAAAATGTAGATGACCTAGAAAAGGCATGCTGTGAATTCGCCCCCAATTCCTGGTTTGAACCTTTACCTACACATAACCATGGATGAAAATATATTTTTCATCCATGACATAACCCACAATAATGACCTTATTGCAAGGAAAGTAATGAAGCACCCTAAGTAAGCCGTCCAATAATTCCGTGTTCCAAAGTAGAGAATATACAGTAACACTCACTGGCAGCATCAGGATGATTAGGAGCGAGGTGGAGCATCAACCGGAGCACCTTCTCCTCCGTCACCAACCCTGAACGACTGCTGATCGCGCGCAACAACTGCTGGCCCGCTGTTACACCTAAACAATATAAAATACCAAGGTATGTATGTACCTATTATAATATATATGTACTTGTAGACCAGCGCGCACTTCGTAGTGCTTAAGAGCGTATATATCGAGTGACGCTCTCTCGCTCGTACTATTTGGCAAATTTTGAAATATAAATTCATAGAATTAATTTATTCAAAATTTTCTTTCAAAAATTCTTTTCATGTCATTTTTAACCCCCGACGCAAAAACGACGGGGTGTTATAAGTTTGACGTGTCTGTCTGTCTGTCTGTCTGTCTGTCTGTCTGTGTGTGTGTGTGTGTGTGTATATGTCTGTCTGTGGCATCGTAGCGCCCAAACGGATGAACGGATTTTGATTTAGTTTTTTTTGTTTGAAAGTAGAGTTAGTCGAGAGTGTTCTTAGCCATGTTTGGTGAAAATCGGTCTAAGATGGCCGCCGCTACAAAATGGCGGATTACTTTTTTCTTCCACGACCCCCTCAATATGGGTATCAAATGAAAGGGCTTAACGAGTAGAATACAGCCCACTATATAAAATTTAAAATCCAAGATGGCCGCCATCAAAAAATGGTGAATTACGTATTGCGTTGGGGGTTTTTTTAAATTTTTAATTTAATTCACTTGTTATATATGTAGCAAACTGAAAACCACATTTAAATGTGTGCTATAATATTATGGCGGGCTGTTCTTAAGGAATTTTGAATAAATTAATTCTATGAATTTATATTTCAAAATTGGTCAAATAGTGCGAGCGACAGAGCGTCACTCGATAAATACGCTCTTAATAGAAAATTATCAGTGTTCTTCTGCTATATTATGCAAGTATAATATACTAGCTGCGCCCAGCTGTTTTACCCCTGTACTGTAGCCTATGTGTTATTATATGGTCTAAGCTAACTCTATAACAAATTTCAGCTCAATCGGTCCACCCGTTTAGGCGTGAAAGGGTAACAAACATACATCCAGTCATCCATATATTCTTACAAACTTTCACGTTCATAATATAAGGAAGATACATAATATAAACATTCCTCTTGAATCCCTAAAAAACCGCATCAAAATCCGTTGCGTAGTTTTAAAGATATATACATAGGGTCAGTAAGACGCGGGGTGCGACTTTATTTTATACTATGTAGTGATTATCTCTTATTTTTATTTCCTTCCTCCTAATATTATAAATGCAAAAGTATGAGTGTAGGGGTCTCCTCCCTGCACTCATACTTTCCAGGATATTTATTGCACTGGCGGATCCAGGATTTGGTTATGGAGGGGGCAGGGGGGCAAGGTGCAGACGGGCAAAAACATTACAATTTTTACTACGAAAACTGTGTGTTTAGCTCGCTCTGAACAGTTAGAAAGTTCAAATATCCTTAATAATAAGTGCCGAAAATAAAACTATAATCTTGAACATGAAATATGTGTAAAATCCGTACCTCTACAATGCTTCTGGGGGGGGGGGGGGGGTCTTGGCCACCTGCCCCCCCCCCCCCTAAATCCGCCTATGATTTATTGTGTGTGTTTCTACGCCTAAAACACTGAACTATTTGAGCTGAAATTTGGTATGTACAATGTACCTACCTATATACCTCTAGACCACTTTTGATACAATACGTGATTTGACTCTGACAGTGTAAGTAGGGTAACCTGTTCTGTTGGAGTATAAACCCCAATTATTACTTATTATTATTTAAGCGGGTAGAACTGCTGGACACAGGCTGGTAATTAACTTACCAGCATTAATTTCACCGGCTTCCAATGTCTTCCTTACGTCCAAAAATCGCTTCACTAAAGTGCTTTGTTCCTGTAGAGCCATTGTTTGAGCACCTAAAATGAAAAAAAAACCTCTGCATGTTGGATCTCTTTAAAAAACCCTGAATATATTCTTATCAAAAGCCCGGGCGTATATTTATCAAAAGCCCGGATGTAATTTTATCAAAAGATCGGGTGTAATTTTATCGAAAGCCCGGAAATATTGTTATCAAAAGACCGGGTGTAATTTTATCAAAAGTTCGGGTGTAATTTTATTAAAAGTTCTGGTGTATTTTTATCAAAAGCTCGTGTGTAATTTTATCAAAAGCTCGCATGTTTTCATAAATTATCAAGGTTTTGGCAGCAAATCGATTAATGCCGAGCAGTGAGATGACAATAATAATACTTACTGGTATCATTATCAGAAGATTTAGCCAAACATTTGATAGCTTCTTTCAGGGCTTCCAGCGCTTTATCATAATTCTGAAAACAAAACAAAATAATATACTTGGTGGTGATTGAAATCCAATACACGTACGATCATAAAAAGATTTAACAGTCATTATAATAATAATAATTATAATAATTTAGTTAGACAATTAAAACGCCTTTTACAGCTGTTTACAAACTGTTTGGGCACATTGCTCGATTTCTAAACAGGTGGACATTCAGCTAATTTGACAATCATCCAACGGGCGTCTTACTGTTACCTGCCACTAACTCACTACTCTATCTATATATAAGAAGATCAATACGAGAACAGACAATACGTAGAAACAATACGAGATTAACTCACCTCATATTCATCGACCTCCATTTTAGCGCAGTCGGCGTAGAAGGCAGCCAGTTTACCATACGCCTTAGCCCTCGTGTAGAAGTGCAGTATGTGCCTAGCCAGGTCGGGTCGGGTGCGCCACTCGGCGCGTCGGCGCAGGAAGTCGGCCGCGGTCAGTTGGATGGCTCGCTCGCGGGTCGCCGCGGCGAACAGGGCGATGCGATCCGCGTCGCCTGATCGTAACAACCAACGGAGGGCACCTGCCTGAAATGAGTGAATGTACCTGCTTATTTTTAACATTGAAAGCAATCATGACTAACAAAGAACGAGTGGAAGATTATTGTATTACTTCTACGGACAATAGACATCAATGTTATGTACACTAAGAAAAGTAAATCAGCAAATAATTTGAAAACCGCAGATAAAAAATGGCACTAAGTGATAAATTGAGAATTATCATCAACATCCCCTTCGCCCCATGTATCTTTAACCGAAGCAGATCGCGTCCCGTCTCTTTTGCTATCGCTGCGATGTCGTTGACTCCGAAATCGCAAATGAGTCTCCATCTTTTTAAGATTAAGAACAACTACGTGAAAGGAATACATGAGGTGATTGATAAAATATGTGCCGTTGGTGAAGCAAAGAGATCTCTGAAAGCCTAATCAACTTTTGCAGTTGCACTACCTATTTGTAATGCCTGACGATATACAGGACACTCAACCGTTAGTCTCCTTGACCGTCTCTTGTCTGATAGATATTATAACGCACACTTTATCTACGAATCCTGGAGAATAATAAATGTTTCATGTTTAGAAGACCTTTGTTTATAATACCGATGATGGGGACAAGCCTTTTTTTGTCCTATGAAAAATGCGTTACGCATCATCACCCCACGCCTGGGGCGCGGGGCGGTATGTGGGACTCCCCTGCCAAAAATGGGCGCGGCAGGAATACCCACTAAAAAATCTGGGGGTGTTCCTGCGGGGCGCCATAACGCGAGGGCAGCGGGTACGCCGAAGCACTCATCCGCGGCCTTATGGGGACAAGCCTAAGCTAGCCTATTCGATCCTGGCAGAAAGAATAACGCAACTTGCGAATCCTGAAAAGAATGAGTGTTTATCTAAGTACACACAGTCAACAAAACGGTTGAAGAGAGCGCAAATCTTCGACAAACTATACGACCGGAAGGAAGAGGGGCTGATGAGCCTGAGCCTTAAACGACATCATCACTTAACACCAAATCCGCTCATAGTCTTGCGACTGATCGCGGATATAAAAAAATCTAAGTATAGTATACCTTGTCCCCAGCATGAGCCAGTCGCTTGGCAGCCTGATGGTAGAGCCCCCTAGCCCCCAGTACATCAGCGAGGCGCCGCAGTAGAGCGTCTCTGCCGGCCGCTCCCGCCGGCGCCGCCAGTCGCTCGCTCAGTGCCTCTGACAACGGGGCCGAAGACTGTTCCACTATGTCCAGGGCTTCTTCGTACTGGAACACATCAATACAACACGGAAATCTTTTTTTAGACTTTCTTCTCTTCAAATATTTAAAATCTTTTTCTTTTAGTTTTACCTACTGTGTTTAAGTTCAATCAAACCTCTTAAATCTTACATTTTTCTGTTCACATCATCATCTCTCCTTATCTCATCTTACACTTGGTAGACTCTCATTAGGATTTGAAACCAATCATACTAAAAGTAAGACTGTTATTGAGCATAGGCCGCTCACTAAGTATAGATTAGAAAAACTAAATACCAGCGTAGAGGTAAACCTAGCAAATACTAACCTCACCGCGGAGGACCCTAATATTAATTACGAAACCATGTTCTCAGTAATAAGTAAAGAATTCAAGGAGATATGTCCTAAGAGGAAATTACAGGGTAATGGTAAATTAGAGTTTGCCGACTGGGCCACAAAGGGAATAAGAATAAGCCGAGATAATATGTACCAATTGTACAGCGATAAAGCCTATAATAATTCAGAGTCCTTAGTAGAATATGTTAGATGTTACTCAAAGACTTTCAAAGCCGTCTGCATCCAAGCTAAAGCCTTGATGATTAGAGATAGAATAAGCAAATCAACCAATAAAGTTAAGGCCGTTTGGAATACTATTAATAGAGAGACGGGTAAAAGTAAAACTAAGGACACAGAATATAAATTATTACAAAATAATCAATTAATATCAAGTTCTGAAGAAATTGCAAATATCTTTGCGGACTTCTTTTCTAACATCGCGTTAAATTCAACTAAGTCACTTGACTCTTCTACCGACTTAGCAGTAACTTATCTAAAGGAAAATTTTAAACATGATATACCTGACTTTTCCTTTACACATGTATCGGCAAATTATGTTAGAAAAACGTATAAAAGCCTAAATGTAAAAGCCACTGAAGACCTCTGGGGCCTATCGGTTAAATTGGTAGATTCGCTTATAGACACCCTTGCTCCTTACTTATCGGAATTGTTTAATTTGTGTATAGATAAAGGCACATTTCCGGACCTGATGAAAGTTAGCAAAGTCACCCCAATCTTTAAATCGGGATGCAAAACTGATCCCTCTAACTATAGGCCG
Source organism: Hemithea aestivaria (assembly GCA_947507615.1). Classification (NCBI taxonomy): domain Eukaryota; kingdom Metazoa; phylum Arthropoda; class Insecta; order Lepidoptera; family Geometridae; genus Hemithea; species Hemithea aestivaria. Next base: position 8,876,701 of record OX382329.1, on the reverse strand, counting down.
ATCTCGGTACTTCCTGTCTTGAGCAAAGTCTTTGAAAAAATGATGCTGCACCAACTGCTGTCTCACTTCAATCAATACAAAATATTACATAAAAGTCAGTATGATTTCACCAAGAGTAGATCTACGACAGATGCAGGTAGTCACCTTATGACTCTGATCCTTCAGGCTTGGGAGAGTTCACAGGATGCTATTGGCGTATTCTGTGACCTTTCCAAAGCTTTTGATTGTGTGGATCATAGCACACTGCTGAGGAAGTTAGAGGTATACGGAATTGAGGGAAATGCCTTGAACTTGGTGGAATCTTACTTGTCAGACAGACAGCAGAAAGTGGATATTGGCGGTGTCATTTCATCAAGCCATCCTGTTAGAATAGGAGTGCCACAGCGGTCAATCCTTGGCCCATTCTTGTTTCTGGCATATATAAATGATCTCCCTTACATGGTTAAAGACCTAGCAGACATCGTTTTATTTGCCGATGATACCTCGCTAATATTTAAAGTGGATAGGAAAGATAGTGAGCTTATACATGTAAATAACGCGTTAATAGTAATATCTAAATGGTTTGCAGCTAACAATCTGTTATTGAATGCGAAAAAGACTAAATGCCTGAAATTTTCATTACCTAACGTTAGGTACATAGAATCTAATATAGTTCTTGACGGTGAAATACTAAAGCTTGACAATGCAACTTTGTTCCTTGGCATGAATATAGATTCTAAGCTACAATGGGGTAATCATATTAATGTATTGTCAGGGAAATTGAGCTCTGCAGCATATGCGGTGTATAAAATCAGGCAACTATCAGATGTAGCTACAGCGAGATTAGTTTACTTTGCATATTTCCATAGTTTAATGTCATACGGTATTTTACTGTGGGGGTCAGCAGCAGATATTGAGACTATTTTCATACTGCAAAAGCGTGCAATTAGTGCCATCTATGAGATGCGCCCAAGAGACTCTTTAAAGGAGCTCTTTAAAGAGATAAATATACTGACCCTACCATCTTTGTACATTTACGAAAATATTATGTGTCAGAAAAAATTTAGATAAATTCAAGTTAAATAGTGACACTCATAGCTTTAATACTAGAAATAAGAATAAGTTAGCTGTACCTCGATTCAGATTGTCCAAAACGAGCCATAAATCATTTTTAGGGAATTGTGTACGTTTTTATAATAAAATCCCTGATGAAATAACGGGGCTCACAGAAGGTAAATTCAAAAGCCGTGTTAAAGACATATTACAAAAGAAAGCCTATTATAAAATTAGCCAATACATAGAAGACAAAGATGCCTGGAAACCTCTGCAACCACCTGTAAATAAATTATGTAACCAAGATAATAATTGTAAACACATATTTAAAAAAAGCAATCCCTATGAGTTTCTTGCTCATTCTTCTCATAGAGGTGCCTTGCGAATGAGCGGTAGAATATTAAAATAAAATGTAAAATTGACTTGCAAAAGTGCTCCATTGTAGCCTATTTGAATAAATGAATTTTGAGTTTGAGTTTGAGTAGAAGAGACACAGTGGGTTTTTCTTTTCTAATCTACTCTATCATCGCCATATCTTCATTAACTCACTAGCACGCACATCATCTTTCACACAGTTCATCTAAACCTTTTAGGGAGTTCGGTCCTCTTATTACCTTTCCAGCAGAAGCCAGAAGTGCTGCAGCGTGTGAATGATACTCCGCCTTTCGTAGATGAGCAGCCAGCGCATGTGCTACCTCCGGGTCCAACTTGTCTCCTATAGTTTCCACCAGGGGAATGATCGCGTTGGTGTCCCCACAACTCAGAGCCAGTTTAAGAGCCATGTGGAGTTTACCTATGAAAGAAGATTTATTTAACTCATAAAACCAGCTTATAGATAGTTCTACTGGTGATAGGCTGCGGCCGTGGCTGTTACTACCCACTGGATGTCGTTATGACCGTGTTCTAGTAGGAAGTCCAGTGAAGTCAAGTAGGAAGGGGTTTGTCCTATCTCCTCGACCGACAGACGTCTATAGGCGACGATAACAGCTCACCATGAGATGAGTATGCTTATAAGCTTTTTTTTTATAATTTACCAGCTTTTTGGTATAGTGCAATGGCCTGTTCATTTTGTCCAGCGTTTTCTAAGATTGAAGCTGCATGTAAGGCGTGTGTAGGTGATGTAGAGCCCGCGCGCCAAACAAGATTCCACGCGCTCGCTTCAGATGCCACTCTTATAGCTGATGCTACTGCCCCACACTTGATATACATCTGAAAAATTACACATTTTTAAAAACAGGAATATCATAAGATCCTAATTTATTAAACAGTAAATTTTCTATAGTTATACCTTTACGGCACTTTCAGTTTTATCAGGCTGCATCTCCAAGTGTCGTGCCATTTGATACATTGAAGATCGATTCTTTTGACACAGCTTCTCCGCTTCATCAATTCGATCCATGTGACACAAGAGTCGAGTTTGCTCGCCGAAGTCATTAGCGCGAGCATACGCTTCCAACGCCCCATCCAAGTCACCGACACTCTCCAAGTAATGACCCCACCAAACAATGAGAGCCGGGTCGTTACTGTTAGCAACGTACTGAGCCAGCAACGAAGCTTGACCCTGAGCTATAAGCATTCTTGGCACGTGTGGCACCAATGTACCCGCACTTTCAAATAACTTTAGAGCGGCAGCAGTCTCTCCATTTGACCATAACACTTTAGCTAATTTATGTTGAGCGCTTTTCACTAGAAGAATATTTTCTCCTTCGTTTGAACCATTCGTTATCTCGTTCAGTCCATCTTCTTTGGCGGATATAAGGCGAGTGACCAAATCAGGCCTTTGAGCTTCTTTGAAAAGTTTTTCGGCCTCTTCTGACATTCCAAGATTGAGCGCTAGTACGGCCACTTTACAAATATCATCCATGCTGTTATCGTTCATCACTTTACGCATCATCAAAGCTCCTTTTATATTACCCATTTTACCCAGGCAAACAGCGCCAACATCAGGTCTCTTGAGAGAAACGCATACTTTCGCTAAACTGTCCCAAATAACTGCATTCTTAGGACCTGAAATGCCCGTGCCTACAACTACGGCTTTCTCCAAGAAACCAGTTGTCATATAATAAAGGAAATCCAAAACTTGCTTCAAGCTAGATGTGTCGTGTTCACCACACACAGCAAATTCGCGCATCAAAACCTTTGTAATGTTTTGTTGGGATAAAATGATAACATTAGGCGTGTATAACATACAGAGCATAAAATCTGAATTTATGTAATCCTCAGGTGTCGCGCACCAGTTTTTGTACTCATACAGTTTGCCCTCGTGACAGAAAAACAAATGAACTTGATCCAAATCCGCTGATCTCATATGCACAGCTAAAATCCTTGGATCATTAGAATCCCACATTATTGCTATTGGGACACTATGACATGGAAGTGTCGAGTTCTCGGTAAGAAGCATACTGGTGATCACATCATTGGCGACATCCCACAAATAAAGTCTTGGATCTGGTGTCAAACTAGAGTTCGCGATACTAAGGCATATATACCGGCCACTGCAGTTTACTGATGCTCTCATGACCTCTCCAAAGTCTTCAATCACCTGGTAGCAATTTTTTGCTGGGTAAGGCATTCTCAACCCTTTTTTGGTAATTTCAGCTAATTTGAGAGTACCATCCATAGTGGCAATGACAATGTATTTTCCTGTATTGGTGACACCAATAGGTTCACCCTCTCCTTCAGTACTTGGCAGGATTCCCAGACTATTGCCAGCGATAGAGCAACATTCTATATGTGGGCTTACTATGCCTACAAGAACATCATTGTAAATTATAAGGACATCTGTCTTCCATGCGAAAGTGCGTATCAGGGAAAATTTTGCTTCATTCTCCTTACTGGCCATCCAAATCTGGAATGGTTATTATGATAATGTCACATTAGTCACATTAATCGTTAATACTATGATTTTAAATAATAGACATCTGCCAAGGAACAAGTTAAATCATACAATACCATATATTTTTTGGAACAATATGCTTACCTGAACTTCCTTGCCATCTCCCAAAGCAATGTAGTAGTCTCTGTATGCAAGTGTTCTGATTGTAACTGATGTTGTTATATGTGAAGTAAGGTCATTATTGTGTGTAACACCTATTTCATGGGCAGACTTCTGCACCAGGTAAACATTTGGAGAATAACCCCAGCAAACAGGCTGTTCCCTCAACACAAATGCGTTGGTTATACAGTTTACATGTAGCAATGGATTCATTAACCCTTCTGATCCCCAGCTCACTTCTTTTACTGTTCCTTTTATGGATGTGCTACTGATGAGTTTCCAGTTATTTCTATGGTCTCTCCTCCACAGGTACAGATTACCCAGTGATGTTCCACAGCAAAGTGTATCACTCAAGTTGCAATAGCTAATGCTAGTGAAAATATCACCAGATGCAATCTCTTCACGATCATTGGGCAGTACATCATTGTCTCCAGTGTCACTGTCCCATACTCGGATCACATTATCTCCTGTGATGACGGCAACATAAAAGTTCCCAGCTAGGACAATGCATTGTCCATTTCTTGCAGCCATTCTAACATGAGTGTCAGTCATGAGGGACCCATCATCTGATGTCACGAACCTTGTCAGACTGAGAGCTCCACCAGATTCCCAAGCAACTAGTAAATAAATATTGCTTATTACACCCATGAAAATGATTGTACCTGGTGCACTAAGCACCTCAGAACATGCTCCTGAATGATCAATGTATAGGATCACCCCATTATCCTGAACTGCGTAGCAAGAATGATTGTCTGGTTGTGCACCTTCCTTCATTCTAGCTGTGGTGCGAGGTCTCCATGCTGCGAGGGCATCTAAAGCATTTTCGTCGCCTGCAACTGCTGCTCGAGCCAGACCCCTTATAGAGGACTCACAATTAGGGTGAGGAGTGCAGAATGCTACATGAGTGATCACATCACCGAGCTGATGATGAAAAGATGTAAGAGGAGCTCCCGAGCTTGATTGCCATCCTGAAAGTGAGCCGGCTGCATCAGCGGCGAGCAACCTACCCCCTCCCAGACTGAATGCAATGGTTGTGAGAGCAGCATTGTGCGGGGCTTCCAGACGTGCCCATGAGTACTCCAGCCATATGTATAGTTCACCCCCGTCCCAACCAACCACTAGTAGCTTTCTTGTTGGATGCCAGGCTAAAGCTGTCACTTGGTTGGATATAAGGATGGGCCACTCACATCCTTCTAGTGGTAAGCCCTGAAGCAAAGTAGACAGATTTTTATACACAATTTTTAATAATTGAGCTATGTAGCTAAAGTAATTTCAACTAGAAAACTCACATTTTCTTGAAATATTGTAACAAAACCACCTTTGTCCTGATTATATGAACCAACAGCCAAAAGAGGTAATGATGGGTGCCAGGATCCAACTGTCGATACCACATTCCCGTCGATAAAATTAAGTGCAGTGTCAATATATAATGTCATTATATGGCTGCTTTATGCACTGTTTAAATGGTATAAATGTTTTTCAAATTTGAATTAAATTAACACTTTAAGTTCATAAATTCTATGTTTTTTTTCAGTTTTGTTTATTTGTTTGTCACTCGACGACAGGCCGTTGCTAAGGAAACGGTACGGAAGCACAGATAAAAATTGTCTACTTCACGTTATTATCATGGCTCGTCCACATATGCCGGCCAATGATTCGCCGAGTGTGTGTTTTGTCTATGGACGAACCATTTTTGTCTATAGACGAATATCTTCGGATATTTACGGTTTTTTTTCCGGTAAATTTCTGGCATACATTTTGGGCTCCATAGCTGACCACTCTAATTATATTTTGAATATTAATCAATCATGGATCATTTGAAGCCATTTTGTGTGAATAATTACTTGAAACTATAGTCGGGCCGGCCTAAAAGGCCACATTTGACAGATGTCAGTCATAGCAAACAAGTGTTGGGACATTGTTTGTTTATTTCGATTACAGGATAAGAATCGATACGATCTTCAAAAACGTTGGAATCGAATACAGTTTTATGAAAACATTCATAAAGTCTAATTAATTTTAATTCTAATAGGTTTTTTTTGTAAACATGTAATGGCGTCATGGGCTAGTTTTGCCAGAAACATCTCACGAGTTATAAAAAAAACCTGTAATAAAAAAATATGTTTATTCTCTATACATTACACAATTTTATTTTAATTACATTATATTTTACTATAATATAATCACAATATTAACAACATATTTTATTTTAATCGCAATATAGTTATTTATTTATGATCAAATATTCAATCCAAGTTATAATTGCATTCGATTCTACATTTCAAATTTCGATTTCGCGATTTTATTGGGTAGCATCCTTATTGTTTTAAAAACAAAAACTGATTGACGTGACCTTGTATAGGGTGTCCTATTTATTCATCTAATGTTTTTAACCTCCAACGCAAGAAAGGTGGGGTGTTATAAGTTTGACGTGTTTGTTTGTCTGTCTGTTTGTGTATCTGTCTGTGCCATCGTAGCCGAACGGATTAATGAAGTTTGTATATTTTTTCGTTTATAAGATTAATAATATTACTCGGCAATGTTCTTAGCTATGTGTATAACATATTCTTTATAGTTTAAAAATAAACACAACAATGACTTGAAACAAAAATTGAGTATTTTTTATTTTTAGTTTTTTTTGGTTAAACATAATGCCACAAAAACCGTTGTTTTATATTAGAAATAAAATCTATACCATCGGCTTATCCGAAATTGACACCGTTGAGGGCTTTAAATTTTTTTAATAATGTGTGTGTGTAAGTGTGTGAGTATGTTTGTTCCTTCTTTACGTTTCTTCTGGTAGAAATTTCAATTGTAGTTTTTGGTAGACTTTTTTATGGTAGAAAAATGCGTGAGCTCCTGATGAAGGACATCGTAATTGTGCGAAACTCAGGATCGAGCCTAGCTCCGACCATTATTTCCGTGAGTTTTTAGTCGTTTTGTTTACATAGTAATATGGATAACTCTCACGTTAGTTTTCAAAAATGCACAGTAGAAAAATCTACTTATTAGTTTTTGGTAGAATTTTTAATGATAGAAAAATCTACCAAATGGTAGAAAATTAATAGTAGTTTTTGATAGATTTTTTTATGGTAAAAAATCAACTAAATGATAAAAAAAGAATGGTAGATTTTGCTAGAAATTTCAATGGTAGTTTTTGGTAGAAAAATTTAATTGTAGTTTTGGCAGAAATTGAAATGAAAATGAAAAAGTTTTTTATTCACAAAACTAATGCTATGTTATACCAACAAAATGCACCAAAATGTTAAATACAAAGTTATGATATAAGAATTTGGTAATAAGTTAAATGGTAGGCAAAAAATCTACCAAATGGTAGAAATTTTAATGGTAATGCGTAAATTGTTAATTGTAAATTCGAGTATAGTGTTCAGTGTTCAGCTAAGTGTTGTCATATTATTTATTGTTCAGCTAAGTGTTGACATATATTATTTACAGAAAAAATAAGTAAAATTTTTAGATCACCCTGTAAGGGAATTTTGATGATGTGTCAAATGTGGCCTTTTAGGCCGGCCCGACTATAGTTAAATTTTCCTTATTTTTTGGTTTATATAATCTGTGCCCCAAGTGCATATATATAATCTGTGCACTCGGGCGAACGTTCGGCCAACGACTCATTGGCCGGTATATGTGGACGAGGGGTCCCATTTATTCCCATTATTTTCTCCATGCATATTTCCCCCTAGTGCATTTGCGGAGTTTAAGGAATAACTATTTAATATTTTAATAATCGTGGTTTCTTAAAATATAAAATCTCTGTGGCCGTAGCATGACACATGGGATCTCGCAGAAATGCAACGAGTTGGCTTATCACAGATCATAAATGTATATGGCTTATTAATCCGAGCAGAAATGTCAAGAGTAGAATTTCTCTCTCATGGTGCATCCACTGCCGAACGACTCGGCAAGTCATTCGGCGCAGAGTGTGGATGCAGTATCAGTATTTTTTTTCGTTTTATTCTATGGTTTTATTTTTAGTCTGTTGTCGCCCAACCGGTCAGGCGGCGTTTGTTAGCGAAAGTTTTACTAAATCCAAATAAACTTTATAAGAAATACACTAAAAATGTGGTATTTAACTTCAGAAAGTGATGATAAGATCATATATCTTTCTCCACAAAAGAAAGAAGTGGCTATCGGACGAAGCCCAGACCCGGCAATTTGTGATTTTGCTATTCAGGAAGATCCTTCCATCAGCAGAAAACATGCTATCTTGATGATGATTGACGACGGCTTGTTTGTAAGAGATCTAGGTTCCAGGTACGGAACTTTTGTCAATTCAACTGAGAGGGTTGAGCACAACAATGTCAAACTTGATGTTAACGACACTGTGAAATTCGGAAAAATGAATTGTATTTGGACTGTCCACGAAGTCAACTTCGTTACGTGCACATCAACATTAAAAGGGGAAAACCTTTCCAATCTAAAATTGGTACTTTTAAAGATAGGAGGAGTGTTGAAGAATGATTGGGACGATACATGTAGATATCTTACCATGCCTGCTATCACATTAACAATTAAGGTGGTGCTGGCATTGGTTCAGGGATCTCATATAGTGACTACACAGTTCTGGAACCAGTGCCTTACTGCTATTAATAACAAGGAAGCTCTGCCGGATCCTAACAATTACACCCCAGATATATTGGAGTCTACTCTGAACAAGGATATTGTATCATTCCTACCACAAAACAGAAGAAGAGTTCTTTTTGCAGGTAAAAAGTTCATATTTTTCTCTAAGCGTCAATATGACATGTACAAGCCAGTGTTGCTTAAAGGATCTGCTAATCCTATGTTACTAAGTGAATCTAAATTCACAAAATCTATGCTCTCCGAAGATGATGTAGTTGTTATTCAGTACAACATTATATCTTCAAGTCAAGAGACCCAAGCACAAAGAAATCAAATAAATGAAATCATCAGCTACTTGAAGAGTAAAGGGAAAAGAGTTGTAGCAGATGCTGAGATTGGACTAGCAATATTGTATGTGTCTACCGCAAAGTATTGTAATCCAAGTTTCAACTTTTCATCGGAAGTTATCAAGCAGAACCAGTCTCCACAAAGTAATGTTATTACTTCAACAGTGCTGGCACAAGAAACCCAAGATCAATCTGGATCTTCAAGCAAGAAAGACCATGTCGTCATAAATGAGAGCCTTGTGAGCAATGACAGTAACTCTTCTAAAAGGAAGTTAAGTGATGTTCAAGATGACGATATGGAAACCAATGCAAATAAAAAAGCTGCAACTAATGTCCGAACATCTGTAGACAGCACTAAAAGAAAGCACGAAGATGAAACAGCAGACCAGCCTTTTAAGAAAGTTGCAGGGAACAGTGCTGAAGAAGATTTGTTTAACTTTGTCACTCCAGTGTCTAAGGATTCCAATCAAAATACATCAAAAGCAATGAAACGAAAAGCCGGATTTGATGCAAATGATGACAATTTGTTCAATTTTGTCCAGAATGAAGATGAGAATGATGATCCCAGTGAGGGAATGTTTGATGAGGAAAATGGAAGAAATGTCAAGAAACCTAAAAATGAAAACATTACTGAGGACATATCAGCTATGAGAGGCTCAAAACTTGACGAGTTAAACAGCAACTCAAACTGGAACAATAAAAACATGCTCAAACCTCACAATATTAAGAAAGAGGCAGACGATGAACTTGATGAGAAAATGAATCAGTTGGACATAGGGACTGTTGTTGTCACTATAAAGGATAGCCTGATTGTGAAAAAAGAACCGATAGAAATAGAAACCCCAGATCGTAGTGTCAAGAATTTCAAGAAATTCAAAAAGGTGTGGCCTGTGAAGATGCAAGTGACTGTCATTCCAAAGTCATCTATGAGTATAGTGGTACCTACTGATAGCTCACAAGAAATGTCTTTGGACAATAATGTGGAATAATTTTTATTTTACCTACTTAAGAATAAGAACATGAAAGTGACATTTTTCTTAAAGTTGATTTTTAATATGATTTGTAAGATTATGTTGATATGAAAATAAAAATAAAAATTTAGTATTCAAATTTATTTTATTTCTGGTAAAAATCATTCTTCAGTTTCATTTTCAGATTTTTCATCCTCTTCTTCTTCATTTACATTGTCACTGCAAAGAAAGAAATTTTTCAATTAATCATTGAAATTTAATCAGTAACAAAAGCATATAAAACTTCAGGGAGCAAGTCCTGTCCAATTATCCTTCTAGGTTTATTGCACACTGCAGAAGACTACAATTTACAATATATCGGTAGAGTATGTATGTCCAATAGGTCAGGGGGTGAAGCACCAAACACTTGTGGCTACCACTTACCACTAAATAATGTACTAGGAAGACCAGTTGTGGAAAATGAACAATAAGAGCTGTCATCTCAGTAAATTTTTTAGCATTACCCACAAGCAATTGGCATTTCTTAACATATTGACCGCAGAAAACACAACAGCTGTGTTTTTGAGGTTCGACATGTGAGCTGATACATTGTGTTTTGTCAACTGATTTTTTCCATACAAAATTAATTTCCAGCCCTGTGGATTAAAAACGCCACCGCAGCCAAAGTATTAAAGCCTGTAGCACTGATAACCGCTCATCATCAGACAGGCCTGCCTATACATTACAGCGAGGACAGGCTATAACATAACAGGAAGGGTTTTTTGGAAGTATTCTAGTGATTTATCTATTATATAAAGAGGTAAACTGACATATCATCGTAGTGACAAAACCGTTGGACCGATTGAGCTGAAATTCAGAAAGCATATTCTTTAGGTAATAATTAATACAAATGTAATTAAAAAAGGACAAATGTAGTTATTGTAGTTAAGTATTACCTCATGTCAACATCTTTAGTTTTGACTAAATGAACAGTGCCATCTGGAGCCACCTTGACTTTACTGTTTGGTATGGTGGACAATTCATCCTCTAGGACAGTGAAGTGTTTAGGTCTCTTTTGCGTCAGTTTTGGTGGGGTCACAGTACTTGATGGTCCTAGAAGTTTAAAAAAATCTTACTAATATTATAAACGTGAAAGTTTGTAAGAATGGATGTCTGGATGTCAGGATGTTTGTTACTCTTTCACATTTAAATGGGTGGACCGATTGAGCTGAAATTTTGTATAGAGCTTAAACCCTGGAATGACACATAGGCTACATAAGTTCTGCGGGTAAAACTGCTAGGTGCAGCTAGTATAGCATAAATAATGAAATATGAAAAACTTATTACAAAGTTAACCAATACATAGAGGACAGAGGCTGATAAATTTCTGCGAATAAAGATTCATTTACTGTCTCTTGAATTACCAATACAAGTTAATGTAACCAAGCTGAATAATGTAAAAAAGTATTACAAAAATCTTAATTTTTGTAAATAAAATCATCCCTGTAATTCTGAGCAGTTTTTCTGCATACAATAATATAATATTAGCATCCTGTAATGCATTTCTTATCTAAAATGTTTACTTACTCAATGTAATATACAAAGGCAGGGCCAGTGATAACGGCAACTTCAGGGCAATAGACCTTATATTGTTTTGTCCTCCTGGGTACTTAGTTTGAATCTGCTCCACCAATGACAGCACATTTTCTTTAAGCTTATCTTGAGGCATGCCTGTGTGTCCAACAAGAATGGTTGACGTTTGTCCTTCATTGACTCGGAGCATAGCTGTGCGTAACCCAATGTCAATGTCCTTTTTTAGGTCTTTGTCCTCATCAATACGGACTGGTATGAGCATATTATGCTTTTTGAAGAACATTTTCCCTAACATATGTGACACATGGTTAAGTACCCTCGTATCAACCATTATAAAATCATGTTGCGTCAAAAGCCTCCGTTTCAACTCATATTGATCATATTCTACTTTCAACTGTCGTACAGGCAGTACTGTTTTTACCTGCAATATAATAAACATGATAATTAAGTGTTAAAATATCACAAATAATAATAATATAATGCTTTGCCCAGCAGTTAATCTTCTTAAAAGAGATGTGCTAGGGTCTACACAATCTAAATACATAATTTCACCGCAATCTGTACAGCCACATTTATAACTTTCACATTTGTAATATTATTAAGATTTACTACAAGCAAGACATAATTAATACAATATTTTTGCAGTTAGTGGGAACTTTCTTTGAGCTCTATTTCTAAACCATTGTTCCCAAGTAAATGCTGCTTATAGAATTTGAGTAAAAGCCATGTTACATACACACCCACTACATACTTATGGGATGATCAGTGATCAATGTACATAATGTATATTATGTATGTTTGTCACATTAAAATTTACTTTAAGAGCAATAACATCAAAGATCTATGGAACACAACTTAAATGTAACAACTTACTTTGGTAACACCATTTTTGCGTAATAATTCTTCCCAATGGTCAACAGTGGGTTCATGGTCAATTTTCCTGCCCTTTTTTAAATCTGGTGTGATCAAGCAGACCTCACCTGTGGAAGCTACAGTGCTGTGTGGCAGAACACTGAAATATGACATAGAATATGGGATTAATTTTACACAACATGACTTTGTTTATTTTAATGAATATAATTAAACTTACCTCGACATCCCTAGCATACTTCATTAACATTTCGAGGAAGGACAGATGGAGGAATGCAGATATAAGAGATAAAACAAAGATCAAGGACATATTGACGAGAATTGACCAACAAAAGTGGAGATGGACTGGTCACATGATCCGCTCATCGACTGAAAAATGGAGCAAAATATCCACCAACTGGTATCCAAGAGATGGCAAGAGAAACAAAGGCCGACCATGGAAAAGGTGGGAAGATGAACTAAAGTTATCAGTAGGGCCTCACTGGAGAAGATTGGCGATAGACAGGAAAGAATGGAAGAGACTGGAAATAGCCTTTCTCCAAAGGTTCACTATAATAAGGGACATCCTATAAATCAAACTTCGAGGCTGGGGGAGGCCTAGTGTTCTTTATGACACGCTGTACATAGTAAATAATTCATTGTAAATTTAGATTTTAAGTTAAACAGCAAATAAAGGCTATTTTATTTTATTTTTATTTTATTTTTATAATTAAACTTACAATTTTATATTTCCACTGGTGTTCTGTATTTTTATACAATTTAATTCTGCAAAAATAGGCGTCTCATCTTCAAAGATAGAATTCTTCTTTTTATATTGAATGGCTAACTCCTGCAAAGCTTCAAGGCACGAGTCGACCACTTTTCCTTTAATATACTTTGATGGCATTATGTATTTAACTTTCTTCTTCTGAGGCTCAACTTCAGCTTTTAGAATTGTATCTGTTGCTTTGATTTTTATCTCATTTTTTGATTCCGGCTTGTCTTTTGGTTTCTTTATCTTTTTTAGTTCTTTAGATTTGTTTTTTTGTAAGACCTTAGCAGGTACTGGCTTCTTCACGGAAACCATGATAATATCGTTAAACTTTAACAGGAGGAGAACGTAAAATTAATAATAATTATTGTTTAATTATTAAAAATAAAAATCGCACTTCACACACGCGTATTCCTAACCTAAAATTTTACATTTGAAAATATGTCAGCTGTCATTAACTCTCAAAGTCAATACGTGTTTTTGACGTTAACTTTTATTTTTGAAATATTATTATGCAACACATGAATATTGCATTTGCCAACTTTAGTTTAACCAATTAAACTTTCTACGAAATACAGAGTAGGTACTCTTAGGACTTCCCACGCTTAAAACTTGGTGCATTAAACATTAACAATAAGCATTTGTAATCGAGATAGATGATTGATAAAGTACTGGGAGTCTTGTGTGGCAGTAATTGTGTAGGCCTCTTTTAACTACAGCAGGTAATTATATTATGTACAATAAATAGAAATGAAATAATGTAAGCATTTATGTAATCTATTTTTATGCCGGAACAGAAATCACAACCCAGTTTTAATAGGTTTCAATCGAACAAAGCGGATCAATAGTGAATAGTCTGCGAGCTTCAATAGAAATGTGTGTTGTAAGAATGGGGCAGGTTCCAGTGTTCATTTTTTGAGAACACTGAGTTTTCATTAGCGAGGTTTAATTACCAATTGCGAAAGGCGAGACTTGTGCAATACCGGTAGTGACCTATATAAATTCTGAGATGTCTAAGGTTTGATTTAATAGAGGTTCCATAAACTACGCTAGGCCTAAAACTAGGTACGACGGGAAGGAGTGGTTAGACCACAGAATAGTCTGTAATCCGTGGGTTAGACAATAAAATGAGGAACTAGCATGTCTACAGTCTACGAATTCTAGTACACCTACTCGCACGCAAGTTATGACCTATAAGTGGATACTCCGCCGTTGGGTGTTAAGAACTGCTGAAACATCCTACTGATTCATAAAGTGGTTATTTATATTATCTCAGATTTCAGGGTTATTTTCACAAGACTCAACTCAAGTTTCTAACTGGTTAACTATTAATGAACATTAAAACACTATTGACTTTACAAGTCTACGTTATGATTTCATTAGTAGTTCAACATAATTAATCTACCTTTGTCGAACTATTCATTTCATGTTAACGAAAGAGCTTTGGGCTACGTACAGCTACGCATTATCAAATCGCGCTCTATTCTGGAGGTACCTTTATGTTTTATATATTTTTAGTTACCTACAGAACGCATAGAGATGCTTTATCTACTTATTACTGTTCCGCAGCGGTTTTAGGTCCACCACTCATTACACACTGAGCGAACATAGAATCTTTGGCGGGTCCATAAAAGACCATTCGGCGACACACGCTTGTCGCCGGGAACCCGCCGAAGTGTCGGCTTCAAACTTATTTATTTTACCTATCAACTTACATTTTTTGAAGTAAGTTTTTAAAGTCGGTTAAAAGTTGACATCCTATTTACTCTATTCAGTAACTTTACACAAGTAGGTATGGTTAGATACCTACTTTACCATGAGTGTCTTACTTCATTGTTACAAAACATTTTGTAAAATATTTCGAATTCTGTGCTATTCAATTCAGGTCAACATCCCAAGTGAGCGCGATTTAAAATCATGCCCACTTAGGATACCAATAAATTCGATCGAGAATCGTATTGTACCTACAGATGTAAATACACCGATTTAAAACGTTATATTCCAAATCTTGTGGTATAATACTCCAAATACACAATTTCAAACAGTTTAAAACTCTCCTACAAATATAAAAAAAAATATTTTATTCTTCGTTATTTTGAGCAATTATTGAGTTAAAACCTACTACGTTAACATTACAGCAATGCCATGTCGCCAAAGTAAAAAAATCCTATACCCCTGCAATAAGTAGGTAAGTAACCTACCTATAGTAAAAATATTATACAACATTAATAAAAAAGAAGCAAAACTAATATAATAAATCACCCTCAAAACAACAATAGCAAAATATTAGTTAATAGAATTTTAATAAAAGTTTATAGAATATCAATAGAGAGTAAGTAGGTACCTATTTCCTACAATATTGTCGAGATACCTACAACTGATTACGATATCGTAACGAGGCAAGAGTGTGAGTTTAGTTAAAACCGAATTAAAATTATTAGGTATACCTAAAGTAGGTATATTTATTATGTGGTTATCAAAAAAGTTTTTAATTCTATTCAACCTATAGTTTTTTATTACGAACACAGAGCTTTCACCGTATCAATGTAGTTTTTATAACTAATTCCTATCTCTCCACTTGGTCGGACGGACCAAACTAACTGAACTTACGGTACCTACTTGTAACGCCTATATTTAATATCAGTAAGTACTCAATCTCGATGCGACGTTGCCAGCTTTCAACTCTACATACACGGTAAAGAGTATCTCTTTACCGTGGTGCGGCACCGGCACTGCTCTTTATGTATGTGTGTGAGTGTACGTAGTTATAGGTAGATTGCGAGTGTGTGAAAATGCGACGTTGCCGTTTGGTGCTGCGCCCGCACTGCTCTTTATGTATGTGTGTGAGTGTACGTAGTATAGGTAGATTGCGAATGTGTGCATTTGGTTAGATTGGTTAAGTTACAAACCGAATTAAATTATAACAAGCTTTTATTTGACAGAAAACAGACAGGTGAATGGTCTGTTGTCTGTCTATCTGTATTCAAATCCTAAACGTTTGTTTGCGCGCGTGTAGCTTAGGTGAGAATGTGTGAATTAGGTGAAAATGTGAAGAAAGTGTTCATCCCGTTGTGGATGTAATGACAAAAAACAAAAGTGCTTAGAAGGGATACATCATGTCGGTAACAAATGTTCAGCGTTGCCAGTGCGTTACTTTTGTAACGTTTTGCGTTACTTTTTGACCCTTTGCGTTACTTTTACGTTACTTGTCCTAAAATGTAACTTTTGCGTTACTTTTTGGGGTAATGATTTTTTTAAATGAACTTACAATGGAAGAATATAAAATAATAACTTAGTGAAACGGAACGCAATCGAAACGGAAAACAAAAATTTTAAAAATAGTAAAAAATATGTCAATATCATGGCACGTCCACATATGCCGGTCAATGACTCTGCGAGTCGTTGCGTTGGCCCAACATTCGCCCGAGCGCACAGATTATATATGTGCACTTGGGGCATAGATTATATAAATAAAATAAAACGGTCAAGTACGAGTAGGACTCGAGCACCGAGGGTTCCGTATAAACCTACGGCATTCTACGGAACCCTAAGGAAAAGTGGGTATAATATTATATACTGTAGGTTTTGATTCCCTTGCGAGTACCTGCTTGAAAATATGCGGCTAAAATTGCTGTTTCTTTTGATTTCGTTGACATAGATGTTTGATTTTTTTACAGCTTAAAGTTATTATAAAGCTGAGTATTTGGTATGAATTTCAATTTAATACCTGTACGCGTTCTTGAGGAAAGGGATAATAAATACAAAATTATTAAAAATATTTTTTTATGATGTAACTAAAAATTTACAGTTTTCGCAATTTTTCCTGTGCCTGTGATTTAAGACGTTGCTGCGAACCAAATTTCAAGATTCTGAGTTAACGGCAAGTACCCTATAGGTTTTGATTCCCTTGAGAGTAGTCGCTAGTTAAAAAAACCGGTCAAGTACGAGTAGGACTCGAGCACCGAGGGTTCCGTACAAACCCGTAGGTTTGTACGGAACCCTAAGGAAAAGTGGGTATAAAATTTTATATTGTAGGTTTTGATTCCCTTGCGAGTACTTGCGAGTTTAAAAATGCGGGTAAAATTGCTGTTTCTTTTGAATGCGTTGACATAGAGGTTTGATTTTATTACAGTTTAAAGGTATTATAAACTTTAGCATTTGATATGACTTTCAGTTTAATACCGGCACGCGTTCATGAGAAATGAGGTAGTAAATATGAAATTATGAAAAATATTTTTTTATATGATGTAACAAAAAATTTACAGTTTTCGCAATTTTTCCTTTATCTGTGCTCTAAGGAATTGCTTTTTACCAAATTTAAAGATTCTACGTTCACGGCAAGTACCCTGTAGGTTTTGGTTTTTTGAGAGTAGTTGAGAATTTAAAATTGCGGCTAAAATTGCTGTTTCTTTTGAATGCGTTAACATAGAGGCTTGATTTTATTACAGTTTAAAGGTATTATAGACTTGAGTATTTGATATGAATTTCAATTTAATACGTTTACGCGTTCATGAGAAAAGGGGTAGTAAGTATGAAATTATGAAAAATATTTTTTTATATGATGTAACAAAAAATTTACAGTTTTCGCAATTTTTCCTTTATCTGTGCTCTAAGGAATAGCTTTATACCAAATTTCAAGATTCTACGTTCACGGCAAGTACCCTGTAGGTTTTGGTTTTTTGAGAGTAGTTGAGAATTTAAAATTGCGGCTAAAATTGCTGTTTCTTTTGAATGCGTTAACATAGAGGCTTGATTTTATTACAGTTTAAAGGTATTATAGACTTGAGTATTTGATATGAATTTCAATTTAATACGTTTACGCGTTCATGAGAAAAAGGGTAGTAGGTATAAAATAATACAAAAAAAAATTTTCATATGATGCAAATAAAAATTTATAGTTTTCGCAATTTTTCCTTTATCTGTGCTCTAAGGTGTTGCTTCGTGCCAAATTTCAAGGTTCTGAGTTTATGAGAAGTACCCCGTAGGTTTTGATTTATTTGGGAATGTCGTAAATTTGCTGAAATTAGCGACATATTCGACTATATCTTTTGATTGCGTTGGCCTAGAAGTTTGAAATTTTCACAGCTCTAAGAGGCAATAGACTTTAGTATTTTCTATAAATTTCAGCTTGTTACCTCCACGCGTTTCTGAGAAAAAGGGTCTTGACAGACAGACAGACAGACGGACGGACAACAAAGTGATCCTATAAGGGTTCCGTTTTTTCCTTTTGAGGTACGGAACCCTAAAAATACGGCTAAAATTGCTGTTTCTTATGAATGCGTTGAGATAGAGGTTTGATTTTATTACAGTTTAAAGGTATTA
Organism: Hemithea aestivaria; assembly: GCA_947507615.1. Lineage (NCBI taxonomy): Eukaryota > Metazoa > Arthropoda > Insecta > Lepidoptera > Geometridae > Hemithea > Hemithea aestivaria. Next base: position 8,858,257 of record OX382329.1, on the reverse strand, counting down.
TAGACCTTAGTATTTGATATGAATTTCAGTTTAATACCTGCACGCGTTCATGAGAAATTAGGTAGTAAGTATGAAATTATTAAAAATATTTTTTTATATGATGTAACTAAAAATGTACAATTTTCGGAATTTTCCCTTTATCTGTGCTCTAAGGAATTGCTTTTTACCAAATTTCAAGATTCTACGTTCACGGCAAGTACCCTGTAGGTTTTGGTTTTTTGAGAGTAGTTGCATGTTTAAAATTTCGGCTAAAATTGCTGTTTCTTTTGAATGCGTTGAGATAGAGGTTTGATTTTATTACATTTTAAAGTTATTATAGGCCTTAGTATTTGAAATGAATTTCAGTTTAATACCTGTACGCGTTCATGAGAAATAAGGTAGTAAGTATGAAATTATTAAAAATATTTTTTTATATGATGTAACTAAAAATGTACAATTTTCGGAATTTTCCCTTTATCTGTGTTCTAAGAAATGTCTATTTACCAAATTTCAAGATTCTACGTCCACGGCAAGTACCCTGTAGGTTTTGGTTTTTTGAGAGTAGTTGCGTGTATAAAATTTCGGCTAAAATTGCTGTTTCTTTTGAATGCGTTGAGATAGAAGTTTGATTTTATTACAGTTTAAAGGTATTATAGGCCTTAGTATTTGATATGAATTTCAGTTTAATACCTGCACGCGTTCATGAGAAAAGGGGTAGTAAGTATAAAATTATTCAAAATATTTTTTTCATATGATGAAATTAAAAATTTATGGTTTTCGCAATTTTTCCTTTATCTGTGCTTTAAGGAGTTGCTTCGTGCCAAATTTCAAGATTCTGAATTCACGGGAAGTGCCCCGTAGGTTTTGATTTATTTGGTAATGTCAAAAATTTGCTGAAATTTGCGACATATTCGACTATATCTTTTGATTGCGTTGGCCTAGAAGTTTGAATTTTTCACAGCTCTAAGACGCAATGGACCTTAGTATTTCCTACAAATTTCAGCTAGTTACCTCCACGCGTTCCTGAGAAAAAGGGTCTTGACAGACAGACGGACGGACGGACGGACGGACGGACAACAAAGTGATCCTATAAGGGTTCCGTTTTTTCCTTTTGAGGTACGGAACCCTAAAAAAAAGAAAATTTTACTAGTTTAAAGTAATTATTCACACAAAATGGCTTCAAATGGTCCATGATTGATTAATATTCAAAATATAATTAAAGTCGTCAGCTATGGAGCCCAAAATGTATACCAGAAATTTACCGGAAAAACGGTTTTTTCCGGTAAAACTGTAAATATCGTCTTCGTCTACATTCGTCAATAGACAAAAATTGCTCGTCCATAGACAAAACCACACTCGCCGAATCATTCGTCGGTAAATGTGGACGACCCATTAGAATAAAAAAGTATAAGTACCTATATTTAAATTGAGTAAGTATATTACATTGTATATAAATTGTATTAATAATCGTATTTTTAGGGTTCCGTACCTCAAAAGGAAAAAACGGAACCCTTATAGGATCACTTTGTTGTCCGTCCGTCCGTCCGTCCGTCCGTCCGTCTGTCTGTCAAGACCCTTTTTCTCAGGAATGCGTGGAGGTAACAAGCTGAAATTTATAGGAAATACTAAAGTCCATTGCTTCTTAGAGCTGTGAAAAATTCAAACTTCTAGGCCAACGCAATCAAAAGATATAGTCGAATATGTCGCAAATTTCAGCAAATTTTCGACATTACCAAATAAATCAAAACCTACGGGGCACTTCCCGTGAACTCAGAATCTTGAAATTTGGCACGAAGCAACTCCTTAGAGCACAGATAAAGGAAAAATTGCGAAAACCATACATTTTTATTTCCATCATATGAAAAAAATATTTTGAATAATTTTATACCTACTACCCCTTTTCTCATGAACGCGTAAACGTATTAAATTGAAATTCATATCAAATACTTAGGTCTATAATACCTTTAAACTGTAATAAAATCAAACCTCTATGTTAACGCATTCAAAAGAAACAGCAATTTTAGCCGAAATTTTAAACACGCAACTACTCTCAAAAAACCAAAACCTACAGGGTACTTGCCGTGAACGTAGAATCTTGAAATTTGGTAAAAGGCAATTCCTTAGAGCACAGATAAAGGAAAAATTGCGAAAATTGTACATTTTTAGTTACATCATATAAAAAAATATTTTTAATAATTTCATACTTACTACCTTATTTCTCATGAACGCGTGCAGGTATTAAACTGAAATTCATATCAAATACTAAGGTCTATAATACCTTTCAACTGTAATAAAATCAAACCTCTATCTCAACGCATTCAAAAGAAACAGCAATTTTAGCCGTAATTTTTAACTCGCGACTACTCTCAAGGGAATCAAAACCTACAGAGTACTTGCCGTTAACTCAGAATCTTGAAATTTGGTTCGCAGCAACGTCTTAAATCACAGGCACAGGAAAAATTGCGAAAACTGTAAATTTTTAGTAACATCATATAAAATTTTTTTTTTAATAATTTTGTATTTACTATCCCTTTCCTCAAGAACGCGTACAGCTATTAAATTGAAATTCATACCAAATACTCAACTTTATAATAACTTTAAGCTGTAAAAAAATCAAACATCTATGTCAACGCAATCAAAAGAAACAGCAATTTTAGCCGCATATTTTCAAACTCGCAAGTACTCGCAAGGGAATCAAAACCTACTGTATATAATATTATACCCACTTTTCCTTAGGGTTCCGTAGAAACCCGTAGGTTTATACGGAACCCTCGGTGCTCGAGTCCTACTCGTACTTGACCGGTTTTTTATTTTTTAAATGCGTTACTTTTATTGTAAATGCGTTACTTTTCGAACCTGTCTGCGTTACTTTTGAAGATAGGGCACTGGCAACACTGCAAATGTTACAACCAGTATAATTATTCAGAACATACAGATTACGTTGAGGACATTAATTAGATAAAAATAAGTTTTTTTTTAATAATTTTATCAGTAAGTTTAGTACAACACATACACCTACCTATTATTATGCTGATCACATCAGAAAAAAACTTGTAAATACAACTTATGAATACGTACCAGCTTACTTAAATTTTATTATATATTTTCATTACTATCGCACATGCTTTTTATTCAAAATTCTATGATCATTCTATAGAAAATCCGTCTAATCGCTTAGCTACCGCTATGAGTTCAGCGCTACCGAACGCTCATTCAAACGGCTGCAGTTCCGTGTATATAGCTTTATTGTAATGATTAAAGGTTTTTTAGAAAGCTGATGAAAGAAACTAAATATTTTATAATAACCTATATTTGCATTATCCTAACGGTTACCAAGTTATATACACAAGAAGAAATTTTTTTTTTAGAAATTATGTTTTTTGGAATTATTTCCTTTCTTACTTACTTCACATTAATAGTTCTTAGAAATAAAATGATGCTTATTTAATAACCTTTCATTTGACACCCTACTTAAGTAAATCGGTTTAGTAGATATTGAAATAACCCGCACAATAGAATAGGCTGGCGGCCATCTTTGTGACGTCATAACTACCCCCTCTATACACTTAGGAAGTGACTACCGCACTTTTCGTGTTCAGGAAAATATGACAAATAAGTACATACCAATAATCTGTATGGCGGAGATGTGTCCCACGGAAATTTTATTTTTTTGTATTGGGGACCGTACTATATGCAAAATTCGTAACTCAAATAAAAGCTTGTAATAATTTAATTCAATTTTTAACTAACAATAAAAAAAAAAATATTCACACACTCTCACCTCAACTACACACACATACGTAAATGATTTGATTACAGATAGACAGACAACAGACCCTTCACCTGTCTGTTTTCTGTCAAATAAAAGCTTGTTATAATTTAATTCGGTTTGTAACTTAACCAATCTAACCAAATGCACACATTCGCAATCTACCTATACTACGTACACTCACACACATACATAAAGAGCAGTGCGGGCCCGCACAATACGGCAACGTCGCATTACATACACACTCGGAATCTACCTATACTACGTACACTCGCACACATACATAAAGAGCAGTGCGGGCCCGCACAATACGGCAACGTCGCACGACTAGGGCGGATCCAGGATTGGGCCCTGGGGGGGAAGGTGCAAAAATATTATTATAACGTTAACTACAAAATGTGTGAGTTTTGCTCGCTCTGAACAGTTAAAAAATTCAAATATTCTTAAAAGATATATGCAAAATTTGTAACTCAAAAAAAAGCTTGTAATAATTTAATTCAATTTCTAACTAACGATAAAATAATAATAATATTCACACACTCTCACCTCAACTACACACACATACGTAAAAGATATGATTACAAATAGATAGACAACAGACCTTTCACCTGTCTGTTGTCTGTCAAATAAAAGCTTGTTATAATTTAGTTCGATTTCTAACTAACAATAAAAAAGAATTTTATACTACGAAGTAAGAAGACGAGCAAGACGCTCTCCTGTTGGTAAGAGATAACGCTGCCCATTATTAGTACAGTGCTACTCAGTATTTTACAAACGTACGATTCTGGGTGCACTGCGCCAACGCTTCTTACTTGAGAGTCATAAGATGATAAGACTCCTCAGCCCAGTAGGGTAATTTCGCCGGTTTTCCGGCCAGCGTTAGTTTGCGGCCAATCGGAGACTTGGCTTCAGAAATTCTTAGAAAACAAGACGTCTATCTCTATTTTTCAAATAAAATTTAGTCCTTGACAGAGAGGGATAGACGGCTAATCCTTGTCAACATATCACGATCGTATAGCATTATCAGAATTTTAACAAATTACTGTTGATTTTTGTGTCTACACTAAGCGTGTTTAGTTTCGTACAAAATTACAAAAAAAATAGTGAGCACGTGATGCATTCGGAGTAAGTATATCATGATTTATCCATGTATTACTGAGTGATAATGTTTAAATTGCTTTAATAATAGTTTTTTAACGTATTTTAACAATTTTTTAAACAAAATTATTTAAAAATAGGTAAAATAATGAGTGGTCGCGAACTAAAATATAATTTTGATGAAATTTTAGTTTGCGGCCATATGGTCGCAAACGGACTACTCGGTTTACTTTTTTATTTCCTTCTGGTTTCCATAATATTGAAGGTATTATAATTCAGTTAACCTTTTTCACATTTGCTAAATGGCTTCTTTGGTTTCATTAGTTTGCGGCCATCTAAAAAGACGTTAGTTTGCAACTTGGATGAACGTCATTTTGCGACCGCCTCAAAATGTATGGGAATTAATGACCGCTTACTGAATGTGGTCATTTGATGCCTACATTATACGACCACTTGAATTAAGTTCATATTATTGCAGTTTGTGTTAAAGAATGTGCTCAACACTTAAGAAAAAGGAGACTGAGTTGAAATACGAATTAGCACTGAGAGATAACCGTGCAGGAGAATTCGGTATAAGAAAAAATATGTAGAAGGTTAAAAGAGTTGACGAATTTAAATATAAGAGGACTAGGAAAAGACGGGGAGAAACTAATAGGTGAATAGGTAGGGAGGGTTGGTGGTGATAGGTAGGGAGGCCAACGGAGATGAAGTCCAGTCATGCAGGGAAGCCATGGTTGAGCGTATGAGCTTGGCCTTAGAAGCTGTTTTTTTTTTTATATACAAGATAGGCCTACGTTTGACCACATCCCACCTGATGGAAAGTGAAAATGCAGTCGACGATGGATCACGTAAGATGCCTAGAAAGGTACCTATTCACTCGTGCCTTGAAGATATCCAAGTTGTACCGCGGCCGAGTTGCCGCGTTGTTTCCGATTGGGGAGCAGCTAATTTGGTTAAGTTTAATGCTACAAAAACCCAGGCGTGTCTATTTACCGCTAAAAGAAGTCGATTCATTGAAGCTCCTTCTTTCCAAAATGTTTCTTTACCGATAACTAACCAGCTTGAGTTACTAAGAGTTACTCTCACGCCTGACCTTAATTTTGGGAGATACATCGAATCTAAGGCTCAATTGGCCGCCAGGAAGCTGGGTATTCTAGCAAAGGTGAGGCAATACTTCACACCGGGACAGCTGCTAACGCTGTACCAAGCACAAGTCCGGTCGTGTTTGGAGTACTGTTCTCATCATTTGGATGGTGCTGCAAGGCACTGGAGTCAATTGAGAGACGTGCCAAAAAGCTAGTAGGTGACCAAAAGCTTACGGAATCTCGGCTGCAGAGCCTTGAACGTCGTAGAATGGTCGCTTCGCTATCGGTCTTCTATAGGATTCATTTTGGAGAGTGTGAGCAGGAATTACACGCACTAATTCCTCCACGCCCATTCTATCGACGGACGTCACGGCAGACGGCAATGCGGCATCCCTACTTAGTCGCGCTACCAACAGCCCGCACCAAGCGTTTTGCTTCGTCGTTTCTGATGAGAACGGTCGCATTTGGAACACTTTGCCGTCATCCATGTTTGCTCGCGGTACAACTTGGGTATCTTCAAGGCACGAGTGAATAGGTACCTTTCTAGGCATCATACGTGATCCATCGTCGACCGCATTTTCACTTTAAATCAGGTGGGATGTGGTCAAACGTAGGCCTATTTTGTATAAAAAAAGTGAATGGTTCCTTCCTTCTTACAAAATTAAACAGTGGAACATGATATGCTGTGGGATACGCAGATTATATTATAGTGGTAATGATCAATGACGAATTTCTAGATATTGTATCCAGAATTTTGCTACAGGCTCTAAAGATAATGGAAGAATGGTCACCATTCACCATTCTTCCATTGTATGTTTTATTATATATAGCATAGTTGGAATGATCTATGGGTAACGACAAGACGTGAAATATCCCAGTACGTTAGAGAAGGAGCTCACATGGAATCTGCACGCCCAGAAGGTGACAGAAAAAGCTATAAGGGTTTTACTATGTGTTGGTCAGCGTATGCCATACCCGGGGACTCCGTCTTCATCTACACTTCAATGATACGCCCAATCTTTCCTACGGCAGCGTGTCATGCTGGCTAAGAACCAAACTTACATACAACAGGAGATGAAAGCGTTTTACATACTCCAAGTGCTACCAGATGCAGACTGCCGCAGGTCGCATTTGGTATACAGATGGTTGAAAAACGGGATCCGGTACAGCATCAGGTATCTACTTGGAAACTATATAACAGTCTGGGTCTATACTCTACCGTTTTTTGGTCGGAGATGTATGCCATTATAGCATGCGCTGAAGAAAACATAAAGAGGAATGTGAAAGATAAGATCATATCTATATTCTCAGTAACAGTCAAGGCCTTAAGTTTCTGCAGACTCCTCGTTCCTCAGCTCAAAACTAGTCTTGGATGCTGCGAAGGCTCTGAACAAAGAAGGCTGCAGCAACAGAGTACAAGTTTGGGTACCAGGCCATGTTGGTATATAAGATAATGAGAAGGGTGATGGACTTCTCAGAAGAGGATCAGCAAACGACCAAGTTAGGGTCTGTCAGCATGCACTATCAATAGCCAGCATAGTAAGAGAGAGAAGTAGAACTTAGTGGGGTCACCGCTTTAATTATCGACTTCTTCGAAGAGTAAGAAATGATAAAGCAGGGGTAAACACCATAGATCCCAATGCGCCGACGCGTTGCTGGATTTTACAGTCTGGCGACACTGGGTTGATGACATCACAGCGATCGGAGAAAAGACTTGGATGCGAACTGCTCAGGATAGAGTTGCATGGCACGAAGGGGAGGAGGCCTTTGCCCAGCAGTGGGACGATATGGCTTGACAATCATGATGAGGTTCCTCGATTTAAAGCATGGTTTTTAAAATAAAATATTTTGAATAATATGGAAAAAATACAACAGAACATTTCAAAAAGAAGGGAGAGGAGAGGGGGGTGTTTATAAATGAAGATGTTATTCATTTTATTTTATTAAATAAAATAATTATCGACATTTTGTTAGAATTTTAGTGGCCGTAAACTAAGATGAGGGTGGTCGCATATTAACAAAAGTGGCCGCAAACTAGTGAAATAGCTACTTTTGGAGAAAACATTTTTTTTCTTCAAATTTTAATACTATTACTACTACTTTTTAATTTTTTTAATAAAACTTGATCATGTATAGATCCGCAAGAAAAATTTTTCATAACTGTCAAGAAGATTTTTCATATTAATAAGCTAACCTAAAGTGGGAAACTCCACTAATTGGTCGCAAACCAGCGAAATGACATTTCATTAGCTACAGTGCCCTTCTACCGAAGCACAGTAATGTTTGCACATCACTGCTCAGGCGGTAGAATAACCGGCACTGTTGGGGTACCCACCTAGTCGACCTCCTGCAAAGGAAGTTTACCCCGGTAAAAGTAATAATAATATTCACACACTCACCAAAGCTACACGCACACACACAAACGTTTAAGATTTGATTACAGATAGACAGACAACAGACCATTCACCTGTCTGTTGTCAGTCAAATAAAAGCTTCTTATAATTTAATTCGGTTTGTAACTTAACCAATCTAACCAAATTTACACATTCGCAATCTACCTATACTACGTACACTCACACACATACATAAAGAGCAGTGCCGACGCCGCACAATACGGCAACGTCGCACGGCTAGGGCGGATCCAGGATTGGGCCCTGGGGGGGAAGGTGCAAAAATATTATTATAACGTTAACTACAAAATGTGTGAGTTTTGCTCGCTCTGAACAGTTAAAAAATTCAAATATTCTTAAAAGATATATGCAAAATTCGTAACTCAAATTAAAGCTTGTAATAATTTAATTCAATTTCTAACTAACGATAAAATCATAATAATATTCACACACTCTCACCTCAACTACACACACATACGTAAAAGACATGATTACAAATAGATAGACAACAGACCTTTCACCTGTCTGTTGTCTGTCAAATAAAAGCTTGTTATAATTTAGTTCGATTTCTAACTAACAATAAAAAAGAATTTTATACTACGAAGTAAGAAGACGAGCAAGACGCTCTCCTGTTGGTAAGAGATAACGCTGCCCATTATTAGTACAGTGCTACTCAGTATTTTACAAACGTACGATTCTGGGTGCACTGCGCCAACGCTTCTTACTTGAGAGTCATAAGATGATAAGACTCCTCAGCCCAGTAATTTCATTAGCTACAGTGCCCTTCTACCGAAGCACAGTAATGTTTGCACATCACTGCTCAGGCGGTAGAATAACCGGCACTGTTGGGGTACCCACCTAGTCGACCTCCTGCAAAGGAAGTTTACCCCGGTAAAAGTAATAATAATATTCACACACTCACCAAAGCTACACGCACACACACAAACGTTTAAGATTTGATTACAGATAGACAGACAACAGACCATTCACCTGTCTGTTGTCAGTCAAATAAAAGCTTCTTTTAATTTAATTCGGTTTGTAACTTAACCAATCTAACCAAATTTACACATTCGCAATCTACCTATACTACGTACACTCACACACATACATAAAGAGCAGTGCGGGCCCGCACAATACGGCAACGTCGCATTACATACACACTCGGAATCTACCTATACTACGTACACTCACACACATACATAAAGAGCAGTGCCGACGCCGCACAATACGGCAACGTCGCACGACTAGGGCGGATCCAGGATTGGGCCCTGGGGGGGAAGGTGCAAAAATATTATTATAACGTTAACTACAAAATGTGTGAGTTTTGCTCGCTCTGAACAGTTAAAAAGTTCAAATATTCATAAAAGAAATATGCAAAATTCGTAACTCAAATAAAAGCTTGTAATAATTTAATTCAATTTTTAACTAACAAAAAAAAAAAAATATTCACACACTCTCACCTCAACTACACACACATACGTAAAAAATTTGATTACAGATAGACAGACAACAGACCCTTCATCTGTCTGTTTTCTGTCAAATAAAAGCTTGTTTTAATTTAATTCGGTTTGTAACTTAACAAATCTAACCAAATGCACACATTCGCAATCATCCTATACTACGTACACTCACACACATACTTAAAGAGCAGTGCGGGCGCAGCACCAAACGGCACCAACCAAATGTCTTGATTATTGGCATAAATATTACGAAGTAGTTACTGGTATCATGGAAACAGTACCTTAATAATATCTGTGATGTAAAAAGATGTGAATTTGCTAGTTTTGTCATGTTGATTATTAGATAAATACCTAAATATTACGAAGTAGTTACTGGTATCATGGAATCAGTACCTTAATAATATCTGTGATGTAAAAAGATGTGAATTTGCTAGTTTTGTCATGTTGATTATTAGATAAATACCTAAATATTACGAAGTAGTTACTGGTATCATGGAAACAGTACCTTAATAATATCTGTGATGTAAAAAGATGTGAATTTGCTAGTTTTGTCATGTTGATTATTAGATAAATACGTAAACGTTACTAAAGTGGTTTTTATGAATAGATTAATAGATATACCTACCTAGCTATCTACACTTGTATCTACAGTCTAAATGAATATTAAATAGATATTTACAGTGTACGCTGATTAAAACATTCGTAAATTTATAACAAACTAAACTACGTTTCAAAAACAAAGGTAATTTTTTAGATAATTTGCAGGGTTCAAAGGATCAATAACTTAATAAATTGGATATATATCGGATATTTTTCATAATAGATCAGATATGTATAATATATATCATAAGATATATCGGATATAACAGTTTTTGTGAATATATCTATGATATTTTCATAGATATATAACCTTCGAACCCGGCAAAAATTATCTTTGTTTTTGAAACGAAGTAGCTGCGCCCAAAAGTTTTACCACGTTTTACGTAATATAGCCCATGTGTTATTCCAGGGTCTAAACTAAAGGTACCAAATTTCAGCTCAATCGGTCCACCCGTTTAGGCGTGAAAGAGTAAACCAGCGTCTTCAGCTCCTGTTTTGTTTCAAACATTCAAAATGAGTATGACAACATAAAAAAAAATTCGGCGATTATGATAAATATTGATATTGTTTTATTGCACGTGCTTTCCATCTGATACAGAAAGCAAATATATTGTTGGAGCAAACAAGAAGTCAAAATCGCCGAGTTTTTTTTGATGTTGTTATGCTCATATTGAATGTTTGAACAAGTGAATTAAATAAAAAATTTAAAAAAAAACCCAACGCAATACGTAATTCACCAGTGGCGGCAATCAAATCTTTTACGTATGTGTGTGTAGTTGAGGTGAGAGTGTGTGAATATTATTATTATTTTATTGTTAGTTAGAAATCGAATTAAATTATTACAAGCTTTTATTTGACTATAGAGTTATGAATTGTGCATATTTCTTTTAAGAATATTTTCGTAGTTAACATTATAATATTTTTGCACATTTCCCCCAGGACCCAATCCTGGATCCGCCCTAGTCTATTTTGTGTAGAATATGAAGCTGGCAACGTCGCAGAAATGCGACGTTGTCAGCTGCGTATAAATGCCGTTGCCGTTTGGTGCGGCGCCCGCATTGCTCTTTGTGTATGTGTGTGAGTGTACGTAATATAGGTAGATTGCGATTGTGTGAATTTTGTTAGATTGGTTTAGTTACAAACTGAATTAAATTATAACAAGCTTTTATTTGACAGAACAGACAGGTGAATGGTCTGTTGTCTGTCTATCTGTAATCAAATCTTAAACGTTTGTGTGTGTGCGTGTAGCTTTGGTGAGTGTGTGAATATTATTATTAATTTTACCGGGGTAAACTTCCTTTGCAGGAGGTCGACTAGGTGGGTACCCCAACAGTGCCGGTTATTCTACCGCCTGAGCAGTGATGTGCAAACATTACTGTGCTTCGGTAGAAGGGCACTGTAGCTAATGAAATTACTGGGCTGAGGAGTCTTATCATCTCATGACTCTCAAGTAAGAAGCGTTGGCGCAGTGCACCCAGACTCGTACCTTTGTAAAATACTGAGTAGCACTGTACTAATAATGGGCAGCGTTATCTCTTACCAACAGGAGAGCGTCTTGCTCGTCTTCTTACTTCGTAGTATACAATTCTTTTTTTATTGTTAGTTAGAAATCGAACTAAATTATAACAAGCTTTTATTTGACAGACAACAGACAGGTGAAAGGTCTGTTGTCTATCTGTAATCAAATTTTTAACGTTTGTGTGTGTGTGCGAGGTGAGAATGTGTGAATTTTTATTTTTATGTGTGTGAATTTCATTATTATTTTATTGTTAGTTAGAAACCGAATTAAATTATTACAAGCTTTTATTTGACAGACAACTGATAGGTGTAGGATCTGTTGTCTGTCTATCTGTAATCAAATCTTTTTCGTTTGTGTGCGTGTAGTTTAGGTGAGAATGTGAGTGTGTGAATTTTGTTAGATTGGTTAGAAATCGAATTAAATTATTACAAGCTTTTATTTGACATTAGAGTTATGAATTTTGCAATTTTTTTTTGCAGTCTCAGCAAGCTTCTCGCTCTTATGTTATTAAAGATATTGGAATTTTTTAACTGTTCAGAGCGAGCTCAACTCACACTTTCGTAGCAAACATTATAATATTTTTGCACCTTGCCACTTGCTGACTCAGCTCAAACGAGTTTGGGTTCATTTGATTTGTCTGAAAGAGTAATAATAGATTGTTTTTATTAAAGGGTTTTATAATTTTCTTTATGATAATATTATTTTTTTCAAAGAAGGAGCTTTTAAACTTATTACTCCTTTGTTTTTATAAATACATTAGGTAATCTCTGCTCTTGGTGGACTGATTGAGCTCAAATTTCGTATAGAGATAGCTTAGAACACATAGACTATAATATTATATAGAACAGCGGGTAAAACCGCTGGGGGCAGCTAATATGGACATAAGACACCTATTGCGTTTTGAAAAAATCAAGAAATGTAGTTATAATTACAAAAAAATGTTTTTTAATTCCAAAGGTTTTAAATGGTGTTTTACGGTGTTTTTGGGTATTAAATGGGTTTTTTGGTAACTAACCGATAGGTAAGATTGGTTATATACCGGCCTCACATCTATAATTGTACCTATATTCCCCTTTCCGCAGAACAATTATTAAAGGTATTAGGTTCTGGCGGGGTTCCAAAAGGAACACCTGTGAGGCCGCGAGGTACGGTAACACGTTTCGTGGCCACTTGCCGGCCTCACCGCGCTTTTGATAACGGCATGTTACGGCTTTGCTACCTGTGGTTTATGTAACCAGCGACTTTAAAATTATGAGCACTCTATCAGAATTCAAAAAAAAACTCACAAGGTCTCCCTGCAGATCAGGAGGGCCTATCGACTATCGCATATACATTTTATTATTGTCGGTTAATACGACACCTGTGCGCAATACCACGGTAAAGACGGTTGGGTTTTGAGAAACACCTCTATATCATTATTTTGACCATTGTATGTCTATAACATTTTTGTCGGCTTAGGTAAATTAGAGATTGTCACCCTGTAAAAAATTAACCAATATGGCCTCTGGACTCTGGAGCACTCCCATTATCCGATTTAGTCGCTTCTTCATTCGGACCTGCAAATTGTGGACAATCATCGGCATTCTTGTACTGTCTTAAAACGTGGGATCTTCCTATAAGGGCGTAATGAATTCTTCAAAGCATCATTAGTGCCCCTGGTGTTGCACGTATCAATAGGTTATTGCTTTCTATTAGGGCATGCTCGCATGCCTGTTAGCTATTTAAAAAAAAGAAAAATTCGAGTATATTCATCATAGAATTGCGTGGAGATGCTCATTGCTCATCATCATATTACCTACATACATAAAAAAATGTAGGGTCGAGACAGCGCCTATTCTTGCGCTCTACCTATATCATCCGTCTTTTCTACACTATCATGAATTACGTACCTTATACCCACCTTATATTATATACCTCTAGATACGAAAGTATCTACGAAGCCTCTTTTACGCAGTTCATCCGATACTTTATTTAAGCGTAAAAACATTGTGTATGACTTGGTATTAGTCAATAAAGAATTTATTTATTTATTTATTTACTTTTCGATCGTCCCCTCCCCATATTATTGCTGCCAAGAAATGAAGTATCTAGTCAGTAATTGCGTTAATAAATGTCCAACTTGGTATTCAATTATTATGCCGCTACAATATATATTATGGAAATTTCGACTCAAGTTAATACTAGCTTTGCATAGTAGTTTAAAACTGCTAAAAAGTAGCCTGTATTATCCCATAAATAATATATCTAAGTTGTATACAGCTTAATCGTTTCAGCCGTGAATAAGTGACAATACCACAAATCCATCGCTGAACTTTTTTCTAACTCATCAAATATAAATGCCACATCAAACCAATTTAATAATATTCTTCAGAATAACAACTACAAATCAATATTCTTAAGACCTGTAGATAATTCAGAACTAATAAAGATTATTAAAAAATTTAAAAATAATAAGTCGACTGGATATAATAAAATTTCTATGCAAATAATAAAGCAGAGCCTACCCATTATTATAAAACCTCTCTTACACATTATAAACATTACTCTAGAGACTGGTATCTTTCCAGAAAATCTAAAAATCGCTTTAATAAAACCAATCCATAAGAAAGGCCCCAAACATGATACAAACAATTATAGACCTATATCCTTACTACCTTGTTTTTCAAAAATTTTTGAAAAAGTTATATATGACAGGCTCTCAGAATTCTTCTGCATTAATAAAACTATTAACCCAAACCAATATGGATTCCTTAAAGGGAAAAATACATCTGATGCTATATTTAAAATGTTAAAACAATTAAATGAAGATATTAACATGAAGAAACCAGGCACTGCCTTATTTTTAGATCTTTCGAAAGCTTTCGATAGCGTAGTACACACAATATTATTAGAGAAACTAGAAGCAAATGGTGTCAGAGGCAATGTCCTCACACTTCTCAAATCCTACCTACAAAATAGAACTCAATCAGTAATAATAGATATTTACAATAAACAAACCAAAACAATTGAGCAAATTTTTTCAAAATCTGTTATAAATCCAATTGGGGTACCACAGGGAAGTATCCTTGGTCCCATATTATTCTTAGTTTACATTAATGAATTGCCACTTATATCTAAAAATTTATGTGTAATGTTTGCTGACGATGCCACAATTTATATTCCTAAAAATAATTTAAATTTCAGTGAATACCAATCTGAAATTAACGACACACTAAAATCTGTAGGCTACTGGTTAGAAAATATTAATTTAAAACTAAATATCAAAAAAACAAAAATCATGGAATTTAGGAACTATAGACAAAAAGAGTTAAATTTTGAAATTAGCTACAATGGAATTAAAGTTGAACAGGTAACACAAACACATTTTCTTGGCGTCTCCATTGACACACACTTAAACTGGAAGTCACACATTAATAAGGTAAACTCTAAACTGACTCAGTACTGCTATATAATTTCAATTCTAAGTAATATATCATCACGAAAGATAGCTCTCAACGCCTATTATGGCTATGTTTACCCTCAGTTAACATATGGAATAATTTTCTGGGGAAATTCGGTAGAAATAGCATCAACATTTATTCTCCAAAAACGGAGCTTAAGAACAATATTTAAACTGAATGTCACAGATAGCCTTCGTAATATATTTAAAAATAATAATATCCTCACAATTACATGTATATATATCTATGAAAATTGTATGTTTGTTAAATCTAACCTCAACTATTTTTTTGAAATCAGATCAAGTCGCCAAGATATATTACGAACAAAACATAAAAATAATATAGCCATACCACAAATAAATAATACCATGTACCATAACAGCTCTTACATAATGGCTCTCAAAATTTACAATAAGTTATCTACTGAAATGAAAACTCTGACCAAGGGAAAATTCCAATCTCAATTAAAAATATGGTTGATTGCAAAAACGTTTTATTCTATAAAAGAATTTTTTGACGATTAATATAATATTGTATACTTTAAAATTACTAATTATAGATGCAATGTAAATGGCTTTATTAACAATTATGCTTATATTAGTTTCTTTCTGTCTCTGTGTATCAAGCTGTATTTTGAGTTATTAAGTCTATATTTGTATTATTATTATTGTACGTCCGTAAAGGGCAAGCTGCCATACCTTGAAATGTACCCTAACATCTGTACCTAACTTTAAGCAGTTATTGACAATAAAAATATATTCTATTCTATTCTATTCCATATTTTCGCATTTAGGTATAATATTAGTAGGATTTGATGATAAGAATATAGCGGTCTAACCTGTAGGTAATTCTCTTATACCTGACTTAAAACAAGGCATTAAGTTTCACTTGGCAGGGCTCTCGTCTTAGATCCACTCTGCAGAGGTACATCTCGTATGAACCCGACCTTTGCCTAAGACAAATTGGACACTTGGGTCTCGTGCTTACGTAAGAAGTTCATTTACCTACTGGCTCAATTCAGTTTTTGTCAAAAGGGGTCTGTCGAGGTAAGATTTTAAGGTTCAATATTTTAGAAAGGTAGATTCTCTCCAAAGTATCATCTTTCCATCGGTTTTAATAGTTTGAAAGCAGAAATACAATATACCTCACCTATGTATCTATAACATACTCATGTTATTTATTAAGTACTAGCTGACCCGCGCGCACTTCGTTGCGCGTGCCGCGTGACAGTCAATAAAGCGAAAGTTTGGTGCTGCCATTTAGGATTGTATTTCCATCTCCGCGATTTTGTGAGCGTAAAATAGTTTTAACCCAGTGGGTAGTGAATAATATCGGACTGGGTATATCTATGAAGTTTTGTTTTGCTATCGCAGGAACCAGTCCTGTGTCCTTTCCCGGAGGTCAAACTATCTCGGTTTAACGGTTGTTGATTGTCTTCACAAATTTTCACGCCTCTTTTCAGGAATTAGAACTATTTGTGGTCCTTTCCCGGTAACCCTTAAACTTATCTCTACTGTAATGTACCTAAACCTAAGTTAAATTATAATTATTGGTTACCAATTTCTCACACTATCTTTCTCACGACTCAAATCAATTCTGTGATTCCTGAATTCCCATTAAAACTCTGACTCTCCTTCCTCCTGCCTGTAATACTGATTCTCCCTAATAGTTAATTTCTGACATAAAAACTATTCAATAACTTTCCATGCAAACGTTTTTCGGAAATAATTCCCGTTCTCCTGGGAATTTCACAAAATCCCTCCTTATTGGTCGCCTACGTTATATTAAGAATACGTTGACCAAATTTTAGCTAAAACGAAGAAGCGGCTACCGATTTCCTACACAAACTGCATCCCCCCCTTTCCTCCCCTTAAAGGTTGATTTCTGGGATAAAAAGTGTCTCGTATCATTTTTTATGACTCAAACTAAAGGTTGTATCAAATTTTAGCGTAATAGATAGAGTCAACGGTTCTAAATTTCATTTTGTTGCAGCTATTTCGAAATTGATTTGATTTCCATCCCCGCGGCGTTGAATTAGTATACATAGTTATATTTCCTCCCGCTCTGGATAGCGAAGAAAATCGAGCCAAGTATTTCTATGCAGTTTTTTTTCGCTACCACAGGAAACAATCCTGTGTTACTTTCCTGGAATTCAAAATATTTTAATACAAAATTACAGCTAAATCAATTTAGCGGCTATTGATTCCTTTTTCCAGAATTCCTTATTCCATAAAACTATTTGTTTTCCTTTTAACTATCTATATTGGGAATTTAAGCTAAATCGGTTCCTCATGCCTCATACTATCATTCCCGAGACTCAAATCGATTCCGTGGTTCCTGTAGGTATGCCCATAAAACTCTGACCTTAAAAGTGAGGGAAGGTGAAAGGCCCTTTCACCTATATGCATTGTTGACTTAAGGAACTAAGACTAAGGGACTATCTCAATTATGTCCTTTCTTTTGGCTCAAGCTGTATCTATTTCGAATTTCTGCAAAATTAGAGCTGCGGGTACTAATTTCCCATAAAAACACCGATCCCCCTTTCTCCCTTTAAGCTTGGTTTCTGTAATAAAAGCTATTCCAGGCCTTTTAAGAGTCTCCAATTAACAACAAAATCACAAAAAGTAAAGAACAATTTTATTTCTACAATTTTCAGTTTAAATGTTCATATTAGGGATTTAGAATTTAGATATTTAACGTGCCTCACGATTTTATTTTTCAGCTTTTTAGTACACTGTATTCAACATGTCAACCCCATTCATTTGATACCCATATTGATGAGATTAAAAAAATTGGTTATCCGCCATTTTGTAGCGAGTGCCATCTTTGATTTTTATTTTGTATAGTGCACTGTATTCTAGTTATCAAGTCCTTTCATTTGATACCCATATTGATTGGAAAAAAAAATGTAATCCGCTTTTTTGTAGCGGCGGCCATCTTGGATTTAAAATAATTTTAAATATACGTAATAATATTGTCACCAGAACCAAAGGCGTACACCAAATTTCATTTGAATCGGTTGACAGGAAGAGGGCGAAATTTCAAATTTGCGATTTTTTTTTACTAAATTTGACCCAAGAATAAAAAATAATAAAACAAACGGAGTGAGCTAAATAAAACCGTTTAAAATAATAAAAAATGATATTAGAAACCTCAATAATTGAAGACCTATCCGTAATCCGTAGATACCTAAAACGTATGGGTTTGATGAATAAAATGAGTTTTAGTTCTATGGGGAGCCCAAAAAATATTTTTTTTCTATTTTTGTGTGAAAAACTTAATGCGGTTCACCGAATACATCTACTTACCAAGTTTCAATCGTATAGTTCTAATAGTTTCGGAAAAAAGTGGCTGTGACACATGGACGGATGGACGGACGGACAGACATGACGAATCCATAAGGGTTCCGTTTTTGCCATTTGGCTACGGAACCCTAAAAACCACCTCAACAAAAAAAATAACTTTAGAACTTCCGAAGACTTTTATTAAATAAGGCATGCAAACGAATTTACTCACATAAAGTTAATAAAATAATAATAATTCAATTAGACAAACTCAACATAAAATTAAGGACAATGATTTTTCTGATTATGTGATGGAACTTTAAAGTGAATATATATAATATATCTAATATATAAAATTCTCGTGTCACAGTTTTCGTTGCCATACTCCTCCGAAACGGCTTGACCGATTTTGATGAAATTTTTTGTGCTTATCCGGTATCTGTGAGAATCGGATTTATAATAAAATTATATATTTATAATAAAACAATTATTATTTTGCTATCTCAGTGTAACTCTCATATTAACTTTTAATCATTCCTATTAATTATTTATATGGCAAAACAACGTTTGCCGGGTCAGCTAGTTATTTATAAAATTATTCAACAAATATGGTATATGGTATGTAATAAAATAATTAATATCAGGTATTTTAAAGTTACATTAATTTTATAGTAATTATTAAGTGTTAAATTTTTGACTCGCAGTCTGTAAAACTCTAGGATTCAGGAATAACGACATGGATTGTTGACCGCCCTTTGGCATAATTTATTTATTTAAGGACATCCAACGCAGGAAACACATTACAATTAAAAGTCTTAAGGCTATTATGTCTTTAGTCTGTGTGATCCTACAATTATAGGATGCCACAGCATGCACAACTAAACATAATACTAATAAATAATACTACATAATAGCAAAAAGGTTTGATTTCATAAGTCGTTTAAAAAGGTACTCATGTCCAACAAATCGCTTGCGAGTTTTAACGACGAACAGCGCCATCTAGTTTCATAATGGGTAAAATAGTGGCACATCGGAAAAGAGTTTGTATTTTGTATGTGTTCTTTATAAAATATGTTTTTGAGCGTTAAAAACTATTCAAAATCAATAAATAAATGTCCTTTTTGGAGTCTAACTACATACATCCATATCAAATAGGGCTAGCGGTTACTGATTTCCTATACAAAATTTGACTTCCACTCTAAGGCCAATTTCAGGGTTAAAAACTGTCCCATATCCTTTTTAGAGGCTCAAGCTATATCTAAACCAAATTTTAGCTTAATGGGGTCATTAGTTACTGATTTTTCATTCAAACTTTGACCTCCTTTATCCCGCCTTAGAGGTTGATTTCTGGAATAAAAAGTATCCCATATCATTTTTTACAACTCAAACTACCTTTGTGCCAAATTTTAGCTCAATAGGATCAGCGGTTCTAAATTTCCCATACAAACTTCGACCCCCCCTTTACCCCCCTTAAAAGTAAATTTCTGACATAAAAAGTATTCAAAGTTTCTAATCACAATCCCAACAATCATTTCACGAAATTTCAGCTCAATCGGTTCAGCGGTTACGGATTTGCATACAAACGTTTTTCGGGAATAATTCCCGTTCCCGGGGGAATTTCGCAAAATCGCTTCTTATTGCACGATGAAGTTTTCCAAAAAATACGCTGTCCAAATTTCAGCTCGATCCGTCCAGCCGTTTGGGCTGTGCGTTGATAGCACGAAAGTGTACGAACGATTTTATATAATAAGATAAGTAAATCTTTAGATTGATATAACTCTTTTATTTAAAAACCGATTTGACTAAAACCAACACTAAGGTTCAAGTAGAGAAAACTGCAACGTATTAGTGAAAATTTTATTCAAATCGGTGGTGTTGTTTCACCTCACCAGTGACACAAACTATTTACAAATTTAGCCCAAATTAAACTAAAGGTCTACTTTCGTTTACAGGCATATCGATAGATGGCGTATTTTTAGTTTGTCGCACTTTTTGCTTTTTGATTTTTTTGAATTGAATTTACTTTATATTCTATTACTTTTACTTCAAAATTTTGATGTAAATTAGGGGCGATGTGTCCGATATAAATGATTATTATTTATTTTATTTTACGTTTCCCTAGGAAAAATTGACAAAATGTTTTACGATCTAGATCGCGCAAGCGACTTTTTCGCGTCGTTTTGTTCATATGCGTATTTTCACAGTTCACCTTAGTAAAGGATCACAATGAATGGGGAGAAATTTCCATTCTTATTATATGTATGGATATGGATTTTTCCCTACGTAACGCTGAACTTTGTAGCTTCGATCTTCTCACAGCACCTGCTCTTTTCAGTGATTAAAAGTAAAAAAAAAAACAGTCCCGTTAGCCTACTCTTGTTTCAACTTAAATATTAAATGGCGGAGAGTCATGTTATTTAATAATGAACTGGATCAATTAGTTCTAACTGAAAACAGGCGGCACTTGAACAAACAAACCTGAATCAGACACAAAAAGTTTGAACAGCTAATTGGCGGGATACCTTTATGAGTTTGGAACAAAAACTGTTGGACCGTAGCGTGGTCCTGGGCAAACAGCCTGAATTTCATACTACCTTTATACACACCTACACCTAAGTAATATTGCTAGTGAATTTAGATAGATGTTTGCCTTCGTTATTAGTTAGAAACGAACTCAAATGAAAGATCAAAGAAAATTATTGTAATTAATCGGTATGTCTGTAAATGTTTTAAAATATTTAATAATAAAATTATAATCAGGGTTTATAGAACAACAGGTTACACAACTTACACCGTTAGAGTCCTATCACAATTAAATATATTATTGTATTGGTTGTACGGCATACATGCTGTACGGCCAACCTTATGTTACAGATTCAGGTCGCTAGGACACAGACCTGCAACATGGCCTAACGACTGCCTTTTACATATTTTGCAGGAAACAACCGGGACCCACAGTTTTACATACCTTTCGAAACACTCAACGTCCAGGTGAAAATTTTGCTCCACACAAAACCATGGCCTCAGGATTAGAAGGTAGAGCAGCATCATCATGGTAGAGATCAGCGAACAGCTCTAAAACGTTTTTCATCACGTGAAGTTACGCGAATCGCGCAAGCAAATGATATAACTAAAACACTGATGCAGTAGATCATCAAAACTGAGAACATTTTACTGGAATACTTTTCTCCTCTTAACATTTCTTGTTCTTGTCCCCAACAATAAATTGCAATGGTATAGGTTCAGTTCGGCAAGTCGGACGTCATTGTTCGCCGATAACTTTCCAGCGACGACAGCAAAATAACGCTCGAACAGAGGTTTCGGGTTTATGGTGTCATGTCGCTCACTTTATGATTTTGTTTGGTTTCGTTGATCATACCGCTCATATCTCTATTTTGTTTTTACTTGTATATTTTTGGGACGCAATGAAGAATCCAAATAAATAGGTCTGCAATTTCATTGCTGTCTTGAATCTGTAATAAATATTATGTTGGCTAAAGCCGTTCACACATTTTATTTCACTGGATATGCACAGCGGGTTTGCCAGCTGAAAAGCTTATATTATTTTGGGGTCTATTAATACCAAAATTCAGCTCATTCGGTCCAGCTGTATAGGCTTGAAAGAGTAACAAACATCCGTACAACTACGGTAGTTGAACTACCTCTATACAATATTTCAAGTTTACATTATTAGTTCTGGCACTATCAAAGACTATAACTTGCTATGACTAAATACACATAATATAGAAGTCATGACATAGCGTTGCATCATGACAAATACTCTAAAGTAAATCAGCAAACTGGAACGTGCCAGAACACGCACTACGAGATACTACGAGTAAGTGTATGTCTTAAAGTAGGACACTTGCCAGTGTTAGAATAAATATTTGTTGGGGATTAATGCATCGATGATCTTAATTTTTAGCCCATCAGGTGCTAGGATTTTGATGGATGTGTTTTTAATTTTGTCACACAACCCATTTCTAACTTTGTCGGACCTAGAATACACGATTGGATTGTAACTTGAACTTTATAACATACCCGGACAATTCTTAGCCATATTTGACTCGATAAGAAAAAGCTCTTTAGAAATAATCCAATAGGTAGGATTTATCAGTGTGTAGCCATCGCTACAAAACCGGTAGTCGATTCTCGTCAGCAGAAACCCATTCCCAGTTAATAGTTATCACCATCTACTCGTATAAGACCTTACAAAAAATTCTTCACTTCAATAACATGAAAATGAATGTAATATCATGCAAATGTTTGCAATATAAAGGTCACTTTGTCAGAAAATAAATGTTTTATCATTAAGTAGAGGCACAACGATATTATTATGTGCTCGAATATACTTGATTAAATGGAGCTTTTTAAAAATTCCACTTGATTAACATTTTTTATTTATTCAGTTTTTTGTTGGAATAAGACATTATCTTAGTAGCCTAGAGTATAATAGAGTTATCATTTTATTTATTTATTAAAGCATGCCAACATAATGTACACCTTTACTAACAATTACACACATTTTTATATAATACATGCTAAGTGTCATTACATTTATAGGCACAGACTGCATTTAATGAGGTGTGCGAGTAACTTTACATTAAAATAATATAATAAAAAAGAAAGGAAATCACATGGTAGGCAGTTATTACTAAAACTCACTTGAAAATTAATTTAATACATACTAAATAATATTATATATAATATTAATTAATGGTACATAAATATGAAAATATTAATATAAATACGAATAAATTTCTTTATAAATATTTAATTATAATAAATATATGTCATTATATGAATAAAGTATACAAGAGCATATAAGTATAAGAGCAAGGTCAGGCACTGAGAGACTTTTTATATTTAATGAGTTTGTCAGCAAATATGTCTACATCTTTGGTTTTAGAGACCTGGTTTTATTGTCGCACTATTCTGGTTAATAGGGCGTTGTACCCGAGATTAGAGTTAGATCCTGTCACACAGAACACATTGAACCGTGACCCTCTAGTCGTCGTGTCTCTCTCTCTTTTTAAATAAATACTTATTTTTCATGTATAGTTTCAATTTTCAATTCTCTTTTTAATACTAACTGCATTGCTAGTTTCTAAAGAACATTCTCTATAAATGCAAAATGAATGTGGATGGATATGCATGGACGATTGTCATATCGAGCCAAAAGTTAATTAATTAAATTTATTTTGTATGCAAATTAACCTATGTCTTATTTTATAAATACTTATAATAATTTACGATTTAGATATATTATAATCAGACCTTGTTAGAAATACATAAAGAATACCTACATAAAATCGGTTTTATTAATTTATTGTACCTAGGTTACTCAGATTAGTCTTTGACGACGATCTCGCGCGATGTTAAGCGACAATACGGCCGTACTTAGATGGTTGCAGACTTATCTTAGAAGGCGGGATAAGTCCCTCGTTTCAGAGGCATAATTTGATAACAAAGACTGTGACATGAGATTTTTATATGACCTAGTCCTCATCGATTTCGACTATGTTATTTTAATTCATGTATTAATGTAGGTATTCTTGTGTGAGCGCCTATATTATAACTACCAATGTAGGTATATATGTAAGTAAATTAAAAACAAGCTCAAGATCCAGAAAACGAGTAACTAGAACTACATACTTTTAAATTTTCAGTCGGGGAAACAGCACAGCGAGCTAGTTATAAAGTAGAGAAGTACCTACGTAAGTTATCTTAAGAAGGATATACTCCTGCCATGTACAAAACGCTTCCAGAACGTCGGATAACCGGAGGCACAGAATCGATGGCCCCGTACCGAAATATCACCTCACCGCCTTCTTTACGACCAGCCTGGGGGCAGCACGTTGCTTTAAATAAATGTGCTCTATTAGTATAGCTGCGGTACCTGTCGAACGTGGACTTTATGTGGCTTACCTATAATGAATTTGAATTTAAAACTAAATATATCAAACTGATATATTGGAACACCCAAATAAACAAGTTATGGCTGTTTCCGATGAGATATGTAGGAGAGTAGGAGGTAGTCATTAGCTCATGTTGCGGCCTTGCAGTAGGTAGAAATGATATGAGTTTTATATCGTAGCTATTGAGTACTTATTAAAGTCGAGATTTACAGTTTTGTATAGGTCTAGAAGAAGTAGGTTTTGTAGGTAGAATAGTCATGCTTTGTTTTGCACTCTGTCCTTTAAATTGTCTGCATTCTTACCATTCTACAGTAAAATTTCTGTAGCAAGAGTTAACTAGTAAAAAGCTACTTTAACATATAAGCTGATTAATAAAAAAATGTTCTTTTTAAATATTTGTCTTTCCAGTAAGTGTTAGAGACTATGGTGTTTAACGACACGTCAGCTCATTAAAGTAGCAGTGTTACCTAGAACTTTGATGCGAAGTACGTTACACTGCACTTTAAACTTCAGTTTGTAACTTACATACATGTGCAAAGTAATCTCTAGTCACTTTATCTTTCCAACCGGATCAAATCGCAGCGCAATAGCATATTGAATAGTAGCAGAACACTGGGAAAAGCTGTGGTGTACCTACTGCCTGCTACTAACTGCATCCCGCGGTTTTACCTGAGTATAAGTCCTGGAAAAATCGGGATAATAAGGAGCCTGTGTATTCTTCCAGGATTCCTGCTACCTGCCTTTATCTCAATCGGTACATAACTTTTTAAGTAAAGGAGCAAAATAGTGTTTTTGTTAAGTCACGCTCGCGAAAGAAGAAGATAGGCACCTATTATAAATTTAACATTTACCATTAAATGGCAGCATTAAAGACGAAAGTCGGGTAGTGGGCAATTGATGGCCTATAACAAAGGTGTTATTAGTTGTTACTTTTGTTGATAAATTATATTAAAAAAAAACGTATTATTTAATTTGGAGTTAAAATGACGCCTGAAGGTTGACGTACTTCTAATTCTTAAGTAATGGGCAGGTTCGTCTTATTCATTTCTTTGCGTATAAAATATTTGAAACATACATCCAGTAACCAGATGTTTGAATTCTCACAATCCGCCCCGCGTAGAGTGGCCACAGCCCCGAGCTGTGGTCGGAACGTACAAACTTGCACCGAGAGAATGAAGATATCGTTCCGGTGCACTCACTGTTGTACATTCACCTACATTAGGTAAGCTCTGGCTACGATCGTAATTAATGTGAACGAAAATGCATTTAGATGTTTTGCGAAATAGTTACCTGCTGGTAAGTGACGCCATAGAAGTTATAAGCACATAATTTGTTCATATTTAGAGATACTCGTAGTTTTTATGATATAGGATCGAGACAGGTGTATTTCATAATTAAATAAGGGATTTATTTATTAAATTATTCAGCACTACGCTAGGTCTAACTTAATGGAGGAGAGGGCGGAGCACACTCTGCTGGAGTGTAGTGCCTGGTCGAGGGAGCGACAAAGTTTGGTCGCCATTGTGGGGGATAACCTCTCTCTGACATCTATCGTCGCGAAGATGGTGGAGAGGGAGGAAAATTGGTCAGTGGTGCAGAGCTTTTGCGAGGAAGTAATGCGAGCAAAAGAAGAAGCAGAGCGGGAACGAGAAGCCGTTTCCACTCTTGATATTAGACCTGGGCGCAGGAGGAGGGCTTACGGCCGTCTAGATCCTCCTGCAGCACAGACATGAACTATTGGGCTCTGGGCCACGGTGGGGGACCGTTGCCCAGATTGCACAGCCCTGTTGGTGTGTCAACGTGTCGGCACACCGACAACGAGACGTCTATGGGGGCCCTTTACACCCCCATCACAGAGGAGATCGAGTTCGATCCAACTGTTTGACGGTAATGGAATGTTATGCCTCCTGGTGCTCCATTACCGTCATACACAGCAAGAGGGCACGTTGCTGGGGGTTTTAGTGGGTGCGAGCCCCACACTCCCCCCCCTTTCTTCCCCGATAGGGGGGATAGCGCGGTAGGCGTTTCCCCCAGCATTTAAAAAAAAAAAAAAGGTCTAACTTAATGCTTAAGTAGCATTTTCTACAAGTTGTCCTGAAACTGGAGAAAAATTACCACTCAATGGGAGGAGTGCAGGCAAAGTTAAGGAAATTAAGCAATCTTATAATTAACATACGATTACAAATTAAGCACTACTTCGATACTACGATGTCTCACAAAAAGGAAAAACATTGAAAAGGGTATTTTTAGATACCATTGTCTCAGCCCTCAGCTTATCGACAGACGGAGTATGTTCAAAGACTCTATTATACAATGTTACGATATGTCATATTCCCAGTGGGTAGCGAGTATCAGCCATACTGTACACTTACCATTCGTCCCTCTGCCAATAGGTACTTTTACCTACTTTATATCCTGCCAAATACATTCTCATGCCTTATCTTAAGAGTCTTGGGAATAAGTCGGGATTATGTCATAAATTTGCTTTGTTCTGTGATAAATGTAAAAATAACGTGACAAATGGCTTGTCTGTTCAAATGGATATGTTGTACTCGTAAGTACACCCTTGTTTATATTTAGGTATATTGTTGGTTTAATGCTCTAAGGGTAGCGGTATATCAATTGAATTTTAATGATGAGCATTTTTTTCACTAATCGCACCTTCAACGGAATAATTACATTGGCTGCTTACAGCAGTGATGGAACTGGAGACCGTTCTGTGACGCACACTAGGTTATAATTTTGTCATATTTTGTTTCGGTTTTTATATTACTTTTAATTGGGTATGTAGCAAAAGGTAGTCTATTGTGTTGTTACACGGTCTAAGTTACTTATTATTATATACCAAATTTCACCTCAATTAGATCAGCCGTTTAGACGTTAACAGGTATCAAATACACACGTATGACGTACATACATACACACATCCATACTTTCGCATTTTTATTATATTGGTAGGAAGAGGTAGTAAGTAGTAGGATTTTTTTCAAATTAGGATTAGTTGAAAGTAGGAAAAGATACGGTTTAGAGTCTGCAAGTCTATTGAACTAATCCAGCTACTTAATGCATACTTATTAATAGTTTTTCAATATATCGCGTAATCTTGGGTGTGGCAGGCCTAAAACCAACTGGAATAACGCAAATGTCTAGGTAATTCACTGTTTCTTGAAATGAATAATAACATTTTTGTACCTGTTTGGCCATGAAACCTCTCAAGCAAGGATTAAGTTGAAACTGTAAAGTGCGCAAATATAAAAAATCTTCAGGAGTTACGATTTGCTCCCGGTTCTAGAGAGACAATGTTTTATTCAAGAGATAAGACTGGCCTTTGTGTTACTCGGTAGAAGCTCAAATAAATTATTAAGGACAAGGTAATCACTCCGTTTTCCAAGAAAATACAACTTACAATGAAAAAATGTCTTCAGCGGCTACGGTAAATGTGTCGTGCATTATTTATTTATGATGTACCTTGCACGAGGGCGTCGGGTGAGATATCCTCTTGGAATGCGAGAGTAAATTGTTGCAGAGTCACAATACATAGAGGGGTGGTTGCGAAACAGTTCCCGGCGTCGCTCTTAGGAGCGTGACTAACAATTTTAACACTTTCAAACGGGCTTTTAGCTTTGGTATGTAGGGAAAGCGAGGCGTTGCGGACGCCTCGTCCTCGTGCGGTTTGCGCCCAAACGGGTGGAGCTAAGACTACATTTACTTTCAAATATGTTATTTCCTTTCCGACTACGTATGTTTTATTAATGTGTTTCATTTGCGAATTGAAGGAATGTGGATAGCATACATATACGAATTATTAAGCTATTATTCATCGTGAGTTAGACAATTATTTCCTATCATGATTTTTCACAAGAAATTACACTCTTTTATATCATGAATTCATTTGGTGGTAAGTGATAATGCGGCCTAATTAAAAAAAACACTTAAGTGTTAAAATGATTAAAATACTTTAATTCCTTTCTATAGAATTTATATAAGTATTCCACCTACAAGTAATTTGTATTGGAGCAGCCGGCAGGCGCCTCTTAGCGATGAAACAAAAGGTTTACGGTTTATGGCACTAGCTGAGTGCATGGAGAGCACTTCTGTAGCTGCCCTCGGCCTCCGCTCAACTCTTTGTAACCGGCGACCCCACTTAACGTCAATGTATCAAGAGGTACACAATACCTACACTCTTACCGCCAACACTATTCGAAAAGATGAGGAAAGACTTAAGTCGATCGATGCAGTTATCTAACTATCGATGGGTATATGATTGTTTAACTTGATTCCAACATTATTGGCATTATTAGTCGACTCAGTTTGAGGTTAAAGGCAAAGGGAGAGGATTTCTTAATTATATTGCTGCCACCAGATATAAATGAATGTGAGATATAATAAAAGTATGACGTACCATTAGTCACGATTGGGGTTTTCTAAATGATATTACGATTCTACTAATACCTTTTAACGGTGAGAGGATTTCTTAATGCGAAATCCGGTCTGTGTTTGTTCCACTTTACTCTATATTTTGCCGCAATTCGCTCTGGTTAGAAGGGTAAAGTGACCAAGGGCTAAGGAAACTTAACATTTAACTGTGGATTATAACTGTAGTGCAGTATTACGTAGGACTTCGTTCCTCTTTAATATCTAACTTACACTGCGGCCTTAATGTGCTGATGGTAACGCTTAACATCAAGCGAACGTTGGGCTCGTCTTATACATTAACTAGCATAAAAAACTATTAATTTTATCGTAGAAAGTAATAACAAAGGTTTTTGAGTAATGGGTACTTCTCCAAAAACATTTCTCCTCGTTACTTTCGTGGCGAAAATTTTTTTTTTGAGTTATTCCTAAATAAAAAAACTCATGCAAAAGACGCCTGAAAGATATATTTTCAATTTCATTTTTATGTAAATCGGTGCATAAACTACTGAAATATTAAAATTTGAAATTTTGGTGCCCACGAAAATTATAAAAGACACCACGAAAATTATGACCGTATTTTTCACTCATTATTCCTACCTTTTAAGCAAAAATATATAGTTTCATAGCCTATTTTTTCTTGAATTTTGTGGAATCAAGTCTATTGAACAAAAAATCTGAATACCTATTCATTTATGATACATGCAAGTATGATACATTTTATAATACAAAGAATGTTTATCATTGAATTATAAAGACAATATTATAATCATTAAACTAAGAGGAATTTGGATTTCTCGGAGGACTGTATGCGGAAGAAGCATAGGGAATTTACAATTTTTTTTTTTTTTTTTTTTTTATGTGATGAAGTAGAAGACAAGCAAGACGCTCTCCTGATGTTATGAGATAACGGCTGCCCATAATCAGTACAGTATTACCTAGGATTTCACAATTAGGTATGTGAAATTCTAGGAGCACTGCACCAACGCTTCTTACTCAAGAGTCATAAGATGTTAAGACTCTTTAGCCCAGTAATTTCACTAGCTACAGTGCCCTCCTACCGGAGCACAGTAATTTTTGCACATCACTGCTCAGGCGGTAGAATAACTGGCACTGTTGGGGTACCCACCTAGACGACCTCCTGCAAAGGAAGTCTACCCCTGGTAAAATTGCTTGAAAGTAGCACACACACAGAATAAATTAATAATATTGGATGGATGTGTAGTGCAGATGTGATTCATTGTCAGTGTAGGCAAGCTGGACGATCACCATTATTTTCTAAAATTGTTGACTGGTAACACACTTTAACTGTCGACTTTTGTCTTGCATTGGTAACACACATTGATTGGAGACATTGATTGTTTGGATTGTTTGACTTGAGGCTTTGAGGTATATAAGACGAAAAGACATTCCGTTGTAACCTGAACGCTGCCCAACAGAGAAGGGTTCGGTGGTTGACCTCTTCCTCGAACATTGACCTACCTAATAGGACTACTGGTCCTAGGTAGCTGAGCCAATAACTTCAAGTTCCGATCCTCCAATAAATACTGGGGTGGGCATAAAATTGGCATTTGATTTAAGTTTCGTCTTGTCCATGTTCATTTTTAGCCACCCGTTGTGAAACTCGGTTGAGGATCATCAATCATCATGCTGAGTTTCTCCATCGACTTTGCCAACACTACGATGTCGGCAAACCAAAGGCCAAGTTCTTGCAATTCCAGGAGCTTACAGGCGTCTTCCATTACGGCCGTAAACGGTTTCGGAGACATAACGTCTTTCTGTTTTACGCCATTATTGAAAATGATGATGAAATCGCCTTCGTGCTGTGCTCCTATATTCGCAATGATATATTGACATTATTATACAAACACTAGAATTCATATAGAGCGACTAGTGTACCACCCTTGTTTCCACCGAATCAAAGACTCTCATTGTCACCAGAAACGCTAAGCATAATAGCAAGATTTAGTCTTCGGTCTTTTATAAATCCTTGATCTTACATTGTAGTCCCATCACTTCTATGCCTTGCATACTGACCGTATGTGTCAGCTGCTGCCAGACGTAAGAATTCCAAGACAGGGTGGCACTCCAGGTTGTTTCTGGCCCTTTTTATAAACCTGGCCCTTATTGTATGTTTAGCCATGTCGATACCATGCAGCAGGTGTTTGTTCTGCATTTTCAGTATTTCTACTATATCTGTTTGGCTGTTTAAGACATTTTTATGCACGTCAAAGAATTTTCACTCTTCGCTTCAGTGACTTGAAGGTCGATCAGTCTTCTCACTTTTGTGAGATCTTGTCTTGAGGCACAGCTGAGAACTACTTTTCCACCTATCCACACGGGCCCCGGTTTTGGTACCTTTTCGAGGACTGGATGATGATGATTGGTCGATGGAGGGTAAGAAGAAATAATAAGGGTTCGTTTGGGGAGTTCTGAGGGTAACTGTCAAGAGTGATGGGTAACTGAAAAGAGGGTGTGTCAAGAGCGTGGAGGTGTCGGATGACATTTCAAGGCATGTGTTGGTTCTAGGTTAAGAGTTAGATTGACTGCAGATTGCGTTTGTGGTGTTTTCGAGGGGAACGTTACTTGTGGTGTTGTTTGGTCTATAATTTGTGCTGTCATATCTTATATTTTTTTGAGCTTGTCCTCTATTTTTTGGCTTGATTCGCCCGGCAACTAAGTAAGGGGAACATAATTTAATTGTGTTTTCGGCGGTGCTTCTACGGAATTCTTGACTTCTTTGATAGCTCTTCTTAGCGAGTCGTTTACTGACTGGGGCTATCTTGGTGTTCATTTCAGACAAAGTGGGTACGGCGGTATCCCACTTGTGGTCCTACGGTCACAATCCCACGGTATTAGTTCTCTCTGAGGAAATCAAACGATTGTGATGAATAAAGTCTCAGGACCGGTACGAAGAAGACAGATGATTTGTTCAGGCTTACCCTGGACTAGAATAAATTAATGATGATGTATTTGGTGACCATTGTGTATCCTTCTGAGTAGAAACTAATAGGATAAAAACACTTATAGGAGAAAAAATGGTGCACTATGTAATTTTCGTGGAGAAAATCCCACGAATGTTATGCCACGAAAGTTATGAAAATTCTACAATTTTGACTTTTACGGTTAAAGTTATTGGTAAACTAACAAACAAACTACTTTACAATAATTTCGAAGATCTATCTTATACAATAATTCATAATGGGCTGGAAAATTATAAACTTAAACATTTCAAAATAAGCCCATGAAAGTTTCTTGACCGAGGGTACTCGAAAATTTTCAAAGTTTATTTTCCGCATATTTTTTTTTTTAAAGGCGATAGACGTAATCTGTCTTTCCCATTAACATGGAGACACAACTGAAATTACTAGGCAGTTAAACTTGTAGCGATAAGTCAGTGGTCTTGGAAGATATATGCCGAAATGTTGTGCTTTTGCGAAACTAGCAAAATCGTGTGACCGAGACATAATGGTTCTTAACTATTGTAAATGAAGATATATATAATAAATGTTCTTTGGTATTATGATACACAGTTAAAATACGATTAATTTGGTGTATATATTTATATGCTTATGAATTAAATGTAAAAGTTACCGAGGATTTCCGCGAGCGCGATGAGAGTGTGACATGCGGAGAACACCCATTTTGCTCCCGATTTCAACATTAAATATTTTTTTACTAAGTCATTGAAAGTAATTTTATTTATTTAGTGTTTAAATCATATAGCCATATAAATAAAGAATGACATAAAATTAGTCTCATTGCTATATGTTTGATAGTTTAGGAATAAAGACCGTGTGACCAAACTTTCGTGGGCCTTGGAGAACGACCCTAATATCGTTCTCTTCTCAGCCTTTAGTAAATTAATTCTATAAGCTACTTCTTTACACTTTACGAACACGAAACATTGAAAACGACATTCACATATGAGTTTTTGCGACCAATTTAAAACTCAAGCATGAGTGGAAAATGAAAAATACGCGAAACGAATGCAAGCACTTGTGAATACTGTGCTCTTTTTCGTACGGTTTTTAATATCGTTTACTGGGTTACCAGTCATGTCGTTAGTTGTTGATGTAACTATTCTAGAAAGCAAGGCAACACTACCCCGCTGACGGCCACATTGAATTTAACTCTCAACACTTCGT